>OX328281.1:23632984-24307984 GCA_946814005.1 Chamaenerion angustifolium | reverse complement strand
TAAACCCTAAAACCCTAAAACCCCAAAACCCTAAAACCCCAAAACCCTAACCCCAAACCCCAAACCCCAAACCCTAAACCCTTGGCAGTGCATTGGCAGCGCCTTGGCAGTGCATTGGCAGCGCCTTGGCGGCGCCTTGGCAGTGCCTTGGCGTGCCTTGCCTGTGCCTGGGCATTGCCTGGCGTTGCCTTGGCAGTGCCTTGCCTGTGCCTGGGCAGTGCCTTGGCAGTGCCTTGCCTGTGCCTTGGCAGTGCCTTGCCTGCGCCTTGGCAGCGCCTTGGCAGTGCCTTGGCAGCGCCTTGGCGTGCCTGGGCAGTGCCTTGGCACGGGCACTGGGCAAGGCCTCTTAGGATCGACAAACCCTAAACCCTAAACCCTAAACCCTAAACCCTAAACCCTAAACCCTAAACCCTAAACCCCGAACCCCCGAACCCCCGAACCCCCGAACCCCCGAACCCCCGAACCCCCGAAACCCCGAAACCCCGAAACCCCGAACCCCCGAACCCCCGAACCCCCGAACCCCCGAACCCCCGAAACCCCGAAACCCCGAAACCCCGAAAACCCGAAAACCCGAAAACCCGAAAACCCGAAAACCCCTAAACCCCTAAACCCCAAAACCCTAAAACCCCAAAACCCTAAACCCAAAACCCAAAACCCAAAACCCCAAACCCCAAACCCCAAACTCCAAACCCCAAACCCCAAACCCCAAACCCCAAACCCCAAACCCCAAACCCACTATGCTCTGCATCCTGCGCCCTGTGCCCCTACGCCCTGAGCCCTTGCGCACTGTGCCCTGCGCCCAGCGTCGCCCTGCTCCCTGCTCCCTACGCACTATGCCCTGCACCCTGCGCCTTGGGCCTCTACGCCCTGCGCCCTTGCGCACTGTGCCATGTGCCCTGCGCCCTTGCGGACTGTGCCCTATGCCCTGCGCCGCCTTACGCCCTGCACCTTGCGCCGCCCTTGAACGCCGTGCGCCTTGCGCCGCCCTTCGCCTTGCGCTGCCCTGCGTCGCCCAGTAACGCCCCGCGTCACCCTGTACCGCCCTGCGCATCCTTGCACCCTACACCACTGTGCGCCCTGCGCAACCCTGCGCCGTCCTCGATCGACCTGAGCCTTGCGTCGCCCTGCGCCCTGCACCGCCCTACGCTGCCTTGCACCCTGCGCCATGGGCCGCCCTGCCCCGTCCTGCGCCTTCCTGCGACATGCCCCGCCCTGTGCCGCCCTGCACCTTACGCCGCCTTGTGCCCTGAATCCAGCGCCGCCCTCGGCCACCCTGTGCCGCCCTCGACCGCCTTGCGCCTTGCGGCGCCCTCGAACGCCCTGCGCCTTGCAGCGCCCTCGAACGCCCTGCGCCTTGCGCCGCCCTCGACCACCCTGTGCCTTGCGCCACCCTGCGTCGCCCTCGGCCGCCCTCGACCACCCTGTGCCTTGCGCCATCCTGCGTCGCCCGGTGCCCTACACCGCCCAACGCCCTTGAACATTCGCTCCGAGCCTTGCGCCCATCGCCCTGCACCCTGAGCCCTTCGCCCGTCGCTTTGATCCCTGATCGTTTAATCCTTCACCCTGCGCCGTGAGCCAAGAGCCCTGAACCATGAGCCTTCCGTCCTGCGCATTTTGCCCTGTGCCATGCACCTTTCGTGCTGCGCCTCGAGCCTTGTTCTCTGCGCCCCGAGCGTTGCGCCCCGAGCGTTGCGCCCTGAGCCTTGGGTCCCGTGTACATCGCCCTGCACCCTACGCCCATCGCCCTAAACCCTAAACCCTAAACACTAAACCCTAAACCATAAACCCGAAACCTGCGCCCTACGCCTTGCCATGCCCTATGCCCTGCGCCGCATTGCGCCCTGCTTCGCCCTGCGTCCTGCTTCGCCCTGCGTCCTGGGCCGCCCTTTGATCTGCGTCCGCCTTCGCCCTGCGCCGCCCTGCGTTGCCCTTTGATCTGCGCCGCCTGTTACCCTGCGCTGCCCTGCACCCTGCACCGCCCTGCAACTTACGCCGCCCTGCGTCGGCCTTCGCCCTGCGTCGGCCTTCGCCGCCCTTCGCACTGCGCCGCCCTGCGTTGCCTTTTGACCCGCCCTGCACCCTTCACCGCCCTGCGCTCCGCGTCGCCCCGCGTCGCGATGCGCCCTGCTCCCTGCGCACTATGCCCTGCACCCTGCGCCCTGAACAATTGCGCACTATGCCCTACGCTGCCCTACGCCCTGCACCTTGCGTCGCCCTACGCCGCCCTCGAACGCCCTGCGCCTTGCGTCGCCTTGCGCTGCCTTGCGTTGCCCTGCATCGCCCTGTGCCGCCCTGCGTCACCCTATGCCGTTTTGCGCTGCCTTGCACCCTACACCACTGTGTGCCATACCGCCCTAAGCCTTGCGCCGCCCTACGCCCTGCAACGCCCTGCCCCTACACCGCCCTGTGCCTCCATGCGCCCTACACCGCCCTGTGCCCTGCGCCCTATGCACTGCACCCTGCGCGCTGGGCCCCTATGCCCTGAGCCTTTGCGCACTATGCCCTGCGCCGCCCTGCACTTTGCACCGCCCTACGCCGCCCTCGAATGCCCTGCGCCTTGCGTCGCCCTGTGCCGCCTTGCGCCGCCCAGTGCTGCCCTGCGTCGCTCTGCACTTTGCACTGCCCTACGCCGCCCTTGAATGCCCTGCGCCTTCCGCTGCCTTGCATCGCCCTGTGCCGCCTTGCGTCGACCTGTGCTGCCCTGCGTCGCCCTGTGCCGCCATGCGCCGCCTTGCACCCTACAACACTGTGTGCCCTGCGCCACTCTGCGCCGCCTTGCAGCCTACACCACTGTGTGCCCTGCGCCGCCCTCGACCGCCCTAAGCCTTGCGCCGCCCTGCGCCCTCCTGCGCCGCCCTGCGCCACCCTCGGCCTTCCTGAGACATGCGCTGCCCTGCGCCCTGCATCGCCCTGCCCCACCCTGCACCTCCCTGCGACATGCCCCGCCCTGTGCCCTGCCCTGCGCCACCCTGCGACATGCCCCGCCCTGTGCCACCCTGCGCCCTACGCCGCCTTGTGCCCTGAGTCCAGCGCCGCCCTACGCTGACCTGTACCCTGCGCCGCCCTGCGTCCTGCGCCACCCTATGCCGCCCTCGATCGCCCTGCATCTTGCGCCGCCCTCGACCGCCCTGTGCCTGCGCCACCCTGCGCCACCCTGCGCCACCCCACGCCACCTTGAGCCACACTGCACCGCATACGATCGCCCTGCGCCTTGCGCCACCTTGCATCGCCCTGTGCCCTGTGCGACCCTCGAACACCATGTGCCCTACACCGCCCAACGCGACCCTCGACTGCCCTGTGCCTTTGGCTGCCCTGCAACGGGCCCCGCGTCCTGCAACACGCCCCGCGCCTTTCGCCTTGAGCCCTTCGCCCAGAGCCTTTCACCCTTGAACATTCGCCCCAAGCCTTGCGCCCATCGCCCTGCGCCTTGCACCCTGAGCCCTTCGCCCTGAGCCCTTCGCCCGTCGCTTTGATCCCTAAGCCTTTAATCCTTCACCCTGCGCCTTGAGCCTTGCGCTCCGAGCGCTGAACCCAAGAGCCATGAACCATGAGCCTTCCGTCCTGCGCATTTTGCCCTGAGCCCTATGCCATGCACCCTTCGCGCTGCGCCTCGAGCGTTGCACCCTGCGCCCCGAGCGTTGCACCCTGCGCCCCGAGCGTTGCACCCTGCGCCCCTGCTTCGCCATGCGCCCTGCTTCGCCCTACACCCTGCTTCGCCCTGCTCCGCCCTGCTCCGCCCTGCGCCCTGCTCCGCCCTGCGCCCTGCTCCGCCCTGCGCCCTGCTCCGCCCTGCGCCCTGCTCCGCCCTGCGCCCTGCTCCGCCCTGCGCCCTGCTCCGCCCAGCGCCCTGCTCCGCCCTGCGCCCTGCTCCGCCCTGCGCCCTGCTCCGCCCTGCGCCCTGCTCCGCCCTGCGCCCTGCGCCCTACGCCGTCCTTTGATCAGCGTCGGCCATCGCCTTGCACCTCCCTTCGTACTGCGCCGCCTTGCGTTACCCTTTGATTTGCGCCGCCCTGCACCCTCTGCCGCCCTGCACCCTCCACCGCCCTGCGTCGGCCTTCGCCCTGCGCCGCACTTCACCCTGCACTGCCCTGCACCCTACACTGCACTGTGCCTCCCTGCGCCCTGCGTCGCCCTGCGCCCTGCGTCGCCCTGCTCCCTGCGCACTATGCCCTGCACCCTGCGCGCTGGGCCCCTACGCCCTGAGCCTTTGCGCACTATGCCCTGCGCCGCCCTAAACCCTAAACCCTAAACCCCAAACCCCAAACGCACTATGCTCTGCATCCTGCGCCCTGTGCCCCTACGCCCTGAGCCCTTGCGCACTGTGCCCTGCGCCCAGCGTCGCCCTGCTCCCTGCTCCCTACGCACTATGCCCTGCACCCTGCGCCTTGGGCCTCTACGCTCTGCGCCCTTGCGCACTGTGCCATGTGCCCTGCGCCCTTGCGCACTGTGCCCTGCGCCGCCTTACGTCCTGCACCTTGCGCCGCCCTTGAACGCCGTGCGCCTTGCGCCGCCCTTCGCCTTGCGCTGCCCTGCGTCGCCCAGTACCGCCTTGCGTCACCCTGTACCGCCCTGCGCATCCTTGCACCCTACACCACTGTGCGCCCTGCGCAACCCTGCGCCGTCCTCGATCGACCTGAGCCTTGCGTCGCCCTGCGCCCTGCACCGCCCTACGCTGCCTTGCACCCTGCGCCATGGGCCGCCCTGCCCCGTCCTGCGCCTTCCTGCGACATGCCCCGCCCTGTGCCGCCCTGCACCTTACGCCGCCTTGTGCCCTGAATCCAGCGCCGCCCTCGGCCACCCTGTGCCGCCCTCGACCGCCTTGCGCCTTGCGGCGCCCTCGAACGCCCTGCGCCTTGCAGCGCCCTCGAACGCCCTGCGCCTTGCGCCGCCCTCGACCACCCTGTGCCTTGCGCTACCCTGCGTCGCCCTCAGCCACCCTCGACCACCCTGTGCCTTGCGCCATCCTGCGTCGCCCGGTGCCCTACACCGCCCAACACCCTTGAACATTCGCTCCGAGCCTTGCGCCCATCGCCCTGCACCCTGAGCCCTAAGACCTGCGCCCTGAGCCCTTCGCTTTGATCCCTGATCGTTTAATCCTTCACCCTGCGCCGTGAGACAAGAACCCTGAACCATGAGCCTTCCGTCCTGCGCATTTTGCCCTGTGCCATGCACCTTTCGTGCTGCGCCTCGAGCCTTGTTCTCTGCGCCCCGAGCGTTGCGCCCTGAGCCTTGGGCCCCGTGTACATCGCCCTGCACCCTACGCCCATCGCCCTAAACCCTAAACACTAATCACTAAACCCTAAACCATAAACTCGAAACCTGCGCCCTACGCCTTGCCATGCCCTGTGCCCTGCGCCGCATTGCGCCCTGCTTCGCCCTGCGCCCTGCTTCGCCCTGCGTCCTGGGCCGCCCTTTGATCTGCGTCCGCCTTCGCCCTGCGCCGCCCTGCGTTGCCCTTTGATCTGCGCCGCCTGTTACCCTGCGCCGCCCTGCACCCTGCACCGCCCTGCAACCTACGCCGCCCTGCGTCGGCCTTCGCCGCCCTTCGCACTGCGCCGCCCTGCGTTGCCCTTTGACCTGCGCCGCCCTGCACCCTTCACCGCCCTGCGCTCCGCGTCGCCCCGCGTCGCGGTGCGCCCTGCTCCCTGCGCATTATGCCATGCACCCTGCGCCCTGAACAATTGCGCACTATGCCCTACGCTGCCCTACGCCCTGCACCTTGCGTCGCCCTACGCCGCCCTCGAACGCCCTGCGCCTTGCGTCGCCTTGCGCTGCCTTGCGTTGCCCTGCATCGCCCTGTGCCGCCCTGCGTCACCCTATGCCGTTTTGCGCCGCCTTACACCCTACACCACTGTGTGCCCTGCGCCCTGCACCGCCCCTACACCGCCCTGAGCCTTGCGCCGCCCTACGCCCTGCCCCTACACCGCCCTGTGCCTCCATGCGCCCTATACCGCCCTGCGCCCTATGCACTGCACCCTGCGCGCTGGGCCCCTATGCCCTGAGCCTTTGCGCACTATGCCCTGCGCCGCCCTGCACTTTGCACCGCCCTACGCCGCCCTCGAATGCCCTGCGCCTTGCGCTACCTTGCGTCGCCCTGTGCCGCTTTGCGCCGCCCAGTGCTGCCCTGCGTCGCTCTGCACTTTGCACCGCCCTACGCCGCCCTTGAATGCCCTGCGCCTTCCGCTGCCTTGCATCGCCCTGTGCCGCCTTGCGTCGACCTGTGCTGCCCTGTGCCGCCATGCGCCGCCTTGCACCCTACAACACCGTGTGCCCTGCGCCACTCTGCGCCGCCTTGCAGCCTACACCACCGTGTGCCCTGCGCCGCCCTCGACCGCCCTAAGCCTTGCGCCGCCCTGCGCCACCCTCGGCCTTCCTGAGACATGCGCTGCCCTGCGCCCTGCATCGCCCTGCATCGCCCTGCACCTCCCTGCGCCCTGCATCGCCCTGCATCGCCCTGCACCTCCCTGCGACATGCCCCGCCCTGTGCCACCTTGCGCCCTACGCCGCCTTGTGCCCTGAGTCCAGCGCCGCCCTCGGCCGCCCTACGCTGACCTGTACCCTGCGCCGCCCTGCGTCCTGCGCCACCCTATGCCGCCCTCGATCGCCCTGCATCTTGCGCCGCCCTCGACCGCCCTGTGCCTGCGCCACCCTGCGCCACCCCACGCCACCTTGAACCCCTAAACCCCTAACCCCTAAACCCCTAACCCCTAAACCCTAAACCCTAACCCCTAAACCCTAAACCCTAAACCCTAAACCCTAAACCCTAAACCCTAAACCCTAAACCCTAAACCCTAAACCCCTAAACCCCTAAACCCCTAAACCCCTAAACCCCTAACCCCTAAACCCTAAACCCTAAACCCTAAACCCTAAACCCTAAACCCTAAACCCTAAACCCTAAACCCTAAACCCTAAACCCTAAACCCTAAACCCTAAACCCTAAACCCTAAAACCCTAAACCCTAAACCCTAAACCCTAAACCCTAAACCCTAAACCCTAAACCCTAAACCCTAAACCCTAAACCTTAAACCCTAAAACCCTAAAACCCTAAACCCCAAAACCCCAAACCCCAAACCCCAAACCCCAAACCCCAAACCCCAAACCCCAAACCCCAAACCCCAAACCCCAAACCCTAAACCCTTGGCAGTGCATTGGCAGCGCCTTGACAGTGCATTGGCAGCGCCTTGGCAGTGCCTTGGCGTGCCTTGCCTGTGCCTGGGCATTGCCTGGCGTTGCCTTGGCAGTGCCTTGCCTGTGCCTGGGCAGTGCCTTGGCAGTGCCTTGCCTGTGCCTTTGCAGTGAAACCCTAAACCCTAAACCCTAAACCCTAAACCCTAAACCCTAAACCCTAAACCCCGAACCCCCGAACCCCCGAACCCCCGAACCCCCAAACCCCCGAACCCCCGAACCCCCGAACCCCCGAACCCCCGAAACCCCGAAACCCCGAAACCCCGAAAACCCGAAAACCCGATAACCCGAAAACCCCTAAACCCTAAAACCCTAAAACCCTAAAACCCTAAAACCCTAAACCCAAAACCCAAAACCCCAAACCCCAAACCCCAAACTCCAAACCCCAAACCCCAAACCCCAAACCCCAAACCCACTATGCTCTGCATCCTGCGCCCTGTGCCCCTACGCCCTGAGCCCTTGCGCACTGTGCCCTGCGCCCAGCGTCGCCCTGCTCCCTGCTCCCTACGCACTATGCCCTGCACCCTGCGCCTTGGGCCTCTACGCCCTGCGCCCTTGCGCACTGTGCCATGTGCCCTGCGCCCTTGCGGACTGTGCCCTGTGCCCTGCGCCGCCTTACGCCCTGCACCTTGCGCCTGTGCCTTGGCAGTGAAACCCTAAACCCTAAACCCTAAACCCTAAACCCTAAACCCTAAACCCTAAACCCCGAACCCCCGAACCCCCGAACCCCCGAACCCCCGAACCCCCGAACCCCCGAACCCCCGAACCCCCGAAACCCCGAAACCGCGAAACCCCGAAACCCCGAAAACCCGAAAACCCGAAAACCCCTAAACCCTAAAACCCTAAAACCCTAAACCCCTAAAACCCTAAACCCAAAACCCAAAACCCCAAACCCCAAACCCCAAACTCCAAACCCCAAACCCCAAACCCCAAACCCCAAACCCCAAACCCACTATGCTCTGCATCCTGCGCCCTGTGCCCCTACGCCCTGAGCCCTTGCGCACTGTGCCCTGCGCCCAGCGTCGCCCTGCTCCCTACGCACTATGCCCTGCACCCTGCGCCTTGGGCCTCTACGCCCTGCGCCCTTGCGCACTGTGCCATGTGCCCTGCGCCCTTGCGGACTGTGCCCTGTGCCCTGCGCCGCCTTACGCCCTGCACCTTGCGCCGCCCTTGAACGTCGTGCGCCTTGCGCCGCCCTTCGCCTTGCGCTGCCCTGCGTCGCCCAGTAACGCCCTGCGTCACCCTGTACCGCCCTGCGCATCCTTGCACCCTACACCACTGTGCGCCCTGCGCAACCCTGCGCCGTCCTCGATCGACCTGAGCCTTGCGTCGCCCTGCGCCCTGCACCGCCCTACGCTGCCTTGCACCCTGCGCCATGGGCCGCCCTGCCCCGTCCTGCGCCTTCCTGCGACATGCCCCGCCCTGTGCCGCCCTGCACCTTACGCCGCCTTGTGCCCTGAATCCAGCGCCGCCCTCGGCCACCCTGTGCCGCCCTCGACCGCCTTGCGCCTTGCGGCGCCCTCGAACGCCCTGCGCCTTGCAGCGCCCTCGAACGCCCTGCGCCTTGCGCCGCCCTCGACCACCCTGTGCCTTGCGCCACCCTGCGTCGCCCTCGGCCGCCCTCGACCACCCTGTGCCTTGCGCCATCCTGCGTCGCCCGGTGCCCTACACCGCCCAACGCCCTTGAACATTCGCTCCGAGCCTTGCGCCCATCGCCCTGCACCCTGAGCCCTAAGACCTGCGCCCTGAGCCCTTCGCCCGTCGCTTTGATCCCTGATCGTTTAATCCTTCACCCTGCGCCGTGAGCCAAGAGCCCTGAACCATGAGCCTTCCGTCCTGCGCATTTTGCCCTGTGCCATGCACCTTTCGTGCTGCGCCTCGAGCCTTGTTCTCTGCGCCCCGAGCGTTGCGCCCCGAGCGTTGCGCCCTGAGCCTTGGGTCCCGTGTACATCGCCCTGCACCCTACGCCCATCGCCCTAAACCCTAAACACTAAACACTAAACCCTAAACCATAAACCCGAAACCTGCGCCCTACGCCTTGCCATGCCCTATGCCCTGCGCCACATTGCGCCCTGCGCCGCATTGCGCCCTGCTTCGCCCTGCGTCCTGCTTCGCCCTGCGTCCTGGGCCGCCCTTTGATCTGCGTCCGCCTTCGCCCTGCGCCGCCCTGCGTTGCCCTTTGATCTGCGCCGCCTGTTACCCTGCGCCGCCCTGCACCCTGCACCCTGCACCGCCCTGCAACCTACGCCGCCCTGCGTCGGCCTTCGCCCTGCGTCGGCCTTCGCCCTGCGTCGGCCTTCGCCGCCCTTCGCACTGCGTTGCCCTTTGACCTGCGCCGCCCTGCACCCTTCACCGCCCTGCGCTCCGCGTCGCCCCGCGTCGCGATGCGCCCTGCTCCCTGCGCACTATGCCCTGCACCCTGCGCCCTGAACAATTGCGCACTATGCCCTACGCTGCCCTACGCCCTGCACCTTGCATCGCCCTACGCCGCCCTCGAACGCCCTGCGCCTTGCGTCGCCTTGCGCTGCCTTGCGTTGCCCTGCATCGCCCTGTGCCGCCCTGCGTCACCCTATGCCGTTTTGCGCCGCCTTGCACCCTACACCACTGTGTGCCCTACCGCCCTGAGCCTTGCGCCGCCCTACGCCCTGCAACGCCCTGCCCCTACACCGCCCTGTGCCTCCATGCGCCCTACACCGCCCTGTGCCCTGCGCCCTATGCACTGCACCCTGCGCGCTGGGCCCCTATGCCCTGAGCCTTTGCGCACTATGCCCTGCGCAGCCCTGCACTTTGCACCGCCCTACGCCGCCCTCGAATGCCCTGCGCCTTGCGTCGCCCTGTGCCGCCTTGCGCCGCCCAGTGCTGCCCTGCGTCGCTCTGCACTTTGCACCGCCCTACGCCGCCCTTGAATGCCCTGCGCCTTCCGCTGCCTTGCATCGCCCTGTGCCGCCTTGCGTCGACCTGTGCTGCCCTGCGTCGCCCTGTGCCGCCATGCGCCGCCTTGCACCCTACAACACCGTGTGCCCTGCGCCACTCTGCGCCGCCTTGCAGCCTACACCACCGTGTGCCCTGCACCACCCTCGACCGCCCTAAGCCTTGCGCTGCCCTGCGCCCTCCTGCGCCGCCCTGCGCCGCCCTGCGCCACCCTCGGCCTTCCTGAGACATGCGCTGCCCTGCGCCCTGCATCGCCCTGCCCCGCCCTGCACCTCCCTGCGACATGCCCCGCCCAGTGCCCTGCCCTGCGCCACCCTGCGACATGCCCCGCCCTGTGCCACCCTGCGCCCTACGCCGCCTTGTGCCCTGAGTCCAGCGCCGCCCTCGGCCGCCCTACGCTGACCTGTACCCTGCGCCGCCCTGCGTCCTGCGCCACCCTATGCCGCCCTCGATCGCCCTGCATCTTGCGCCGCCCTCGACCGCCCTGTGCCTGCGCCACCCCACGCCACCTTGAGCCACACTGCACCCTGCGCGCTGGGCCCCTACGCCCTGAGCCTTTGCGCACTATGCCCTGCGCCACCCTAAACCCTAAACCCTAAACCCTAAACCCCAAACCCCAAACGCACTATGCTCTGCATCCTGCGCCCTGTGCCCCTACGCCATGAGCCCTTGCGCACTGTGCCCTGCGCCCAGCGTCGCCCTGCTCCCTGCTCCCTACGCACTATGCCCTGCACCCTGCGCCTTGGGCCTCTACGCCCTGCGCCCTTGCGCACTGTGCCATGTGCCCTGCGCCCTTGCGCACTGTGCCCTGTGCCCTGCGCCGCCTTACGCCCTGCACCTTGCGCCGCCCTTGAACGCCGTGCGCCTTGCGCCGCCCTTCGCCTTGCGCTGCCCTGCGTCGCCCAGTACCGCCCTGCGTCACCCTGTACCGCCCTGCGCATCCTTGCACCCTACACCATGGGCCGCCCTGCCCCGTCCTGCGCCTTCCTGCGACATGCCCCGCCCTATGCCGCCCTGCACCTTACGCCGCCTTGTGCTCTGAATCCAGCGCCGCCCTCGGCCACCCTGTGCCGCCCTCGACCGCCTTGCGCCTTGCGGCGCCCTCGAACGCCCTGCGCCTTGCAGCGCCCTCGAACGCCCTGCGCCTTGCGCCGCCCTCGACCACCCTGTGCCTTGCGCCACCCTGCGTCGCCCTCGGCCACCCTCGACCACCCTGTGCCTTGCGCCATCCTGCGTCGCCCGGTGCCCTACACCGCCCAACGCTCTTGAACATTCGCTCCGAGCCTTGCGCCCATCGCCCTGCACCCTGAGCCCTAAGACCTGCGCCCTGAGCCCTTCGCTTTGATCCCTGATCGTTTAATCCTTCACCCTGCGCCGTGAGCCAAGAACCCTGAACCATGAGCCTTCCGTCCTGCGCATTTTGCCCTGTACCATGCACCTTTCGTGCTGCGCCTCGAGCCTTGTTCTCTGCGCCCTGAGCCTTGGGCCCCGTGTACATCGCCCTGCACCCTACGCCCATCGCCCTAAACCCTAAACACTAAACACTAAACCCTAAACCATAAACCCGAAATCTGCGCCCTACGCCTTGCCATGCCCTGTGCCCTGCGCCGCATTGCGCCCTGCTTCGCCCTGCGCCCTGCTTCGCCCTGCGCCCTGCTTCGCCCTGCGTCCTGCTTCGCCCTGCGTCCTGGGCCGCCCTTTGATCTGCGTCCGCCTTCGCCCTGCGCCGCCCTGCGTTGCCTTTTGATCTGCGCCGCCTGTTACCCTGCGTCGCCCTGCACCCTGCACCGCCCTGCAATCTACGCCGCCCTGCGTCGGCCTTCGCCGCCCTTCGCACTGCGCCGCCCTGCGTTGCCCTTTGACCTGCGCCGCCCTGCACCCTTCACCGCCCTGCGCTCCGCGTCGCCCCGCGTCGCGATGCGCCCTGCTCCCTGCGCACTATGCCCTACGCTGCCCTACGCCCTGCACCTTGCGTCGCCCTACGCCGCCCTCGAACGCCCTGCGCCTTGCGTCGCCTTGCGCTGCCTTGCGTTGCCCTGCATCGCCCTGTGCCGCCCTGCGTCACCCTATGCCATTTTGCGCCGCCTTGCACCCTACACCACTGTGTGCCCTGCGCCCTGCACCGCCCTCGACCGCCCTGAGCCTTGCGCTGCCCTACGCCCTGCCCCTACACCGCCCTGTGCCTCCATGCGCCCTATACCGCCCTGCGCCCTATGCATTGCACCCTGCGCGCTGGGCCCCTATGCCCTGAGCCTTTGCGCACTATGCCCTGCGCCGCCCTGCACTTTGCACCGCCCTACGCCGCCCTCGAATGCCATGCGCCTTGCGCTTCCTTGCGTCGCCCTGTGCCGCCTTGCGCCGCCCAGTGCTGCCCTGCGTCGCTCTGCACTTTGCACCGCCCTACGCCGCCCTTGAATGCCCTGCGCCTTCCGCTGCCTTGCATCGCCCTGTGCCGCCTTGCGTCGACCTGTGCTGCCCTGTGCCGCCATGCGCCGCCTTGCACCCTACAACACCGTGTGCCCTGCGCCGCCCTCGACCGCCCTAAGCCTTGCGCTGCCCTGCGCCCTCCTGCGCCGCCCTGCGCCACCCTCGGCCTTCCTGAGACATGCGCTGCCCTGCGCCCTGCATCGCCCTGCACCTCCCTGCGACATGCCCCGCCCTGTGCCACCCTGCGCCCTACGCCGCCTTGTGCCCTGAGTCCAGCGCCGCCCTCGGCCGCCCTACGCTGACCTGTACCCTGCGCCGCCCTGCGTCCTGCGCCACCCTATGCCGCCCTCGACCGCCCTGTGCCTGCGCCACCCTGCGCCACCCCACGCCACCTTGAGCTACACTGCACCGCATACGATCGCCCTGCGCCTTGCGCCACCTTGCATCGCCTTGCGCCACCTTGCATCGCCCTGTGCCCTGTGCGACCCTCGAACACCATGTGCCCTACACCGCCCAACGCGACCCTCGACTGCCCTGTGCCTTGGGCCGCCCTGCAACGGGCCCCGCGTCCTGCAACACGCCCCGCGCCTTTCGCCTTGAGCCCTTCGCCCAGAGCCTTTCACCCTTGAACATTCGCCCCGAGCCTTGCGCCCATCGCCCTGCGCCTTTCACCCTGAGCCCTTCGCCCTGAGCCCTTCGCCCGTCGCTTTGATCCCTAAGCCTTTAATCCTTCACCCTGCGCCTTGAGCCTTGCGCTCCGAGCGCTGAACCCAAGAGCCATGAACCATGAGCCTTCCGTCCTGCGCATTTTGCCCTGAGCCCTATGCCATGCACCCTTCGCGCTGCGCCTCGAGCGTTGCACCCTGCGCCCCTGCTTCGCCATGCACCCTGCTTCGCCCTACGCCCTGCTTCGCCCTGCTCCGCCCTGCTTCGCCCTGCTTCGCCCTGCTCCGCCCTGCTCCGCCCTGCGCCCTGCTCCACCCTACGCCCTGCTCCGCCCTGCGCCCTGCTCCGCCCTGCGCCCTGCTCCGCCCTGCGCCCTGCGTCCTACGCCGTCCTTTGATCAGCGTCGGCCTTCGCTCTGCACCTCCCTTCGTACTGCGCCGCCTTGCGTTACCCTTTGATTTGCGCCGCCATGCACCCTCTGCCGCCTTGCACCCTCCACCGCCCTGCGCCGCACTTCACCTTGCACTGCCCTGCACCCTACACTGCACTGTGCCTCCCTGCGCCCTGTGCCGCCCTGCGCCCCGCGTCGCCCTGCTCCCTGCGCACTATGCCCTGCACCCTGCGCGCTGGGCCCCTACGCCCTGAGCCTTTGCGCACTATGCCCTGCGCCGCCCTACGCCCTGCACTTTGCACCGCCCTACGCCGCCCTCGAATGCCCTGCGCCTTGCGCTGCCTTGCGTTGCCCTGTGCCGTCTTGCGTTGCCCTGTGCCGCCTTGCGTTGCCCTGTGCTGCCCTGCGTCGCCCTGCGCCGCCTTGCATCCTACAACACCGTGTGCCCTGCGCCGCCCTGGACTGCCCTAAGCCTTGCGCCGACCTGCGCCCTGCATCGCCCTGCCCCGCCATGCGCCTCCCTACGACATGGCCCGCCCTGCGCCTCCCTGCGATATGCTCCGTCATACGCCTCCCTGCGACATGCCCCGCGCCTTACGCCGCCTTGTGCCCTAAGTCCAGCGCCGCCCTCGGCCACCCTGCGCTGACCTGTACCCTGCGCCGCCCTGCGTCCTGCGCCACCCTGTGCTGCCCTGCATCTTACACCGCCCTCGACCGCCCTGCTTCGCCCTGCGCCCTGCTTTGCCCTGCGCCCTGCATCGCCCTGCTTCGCCCTCCGCCCTGCTTCGCCCTACACCACTGTGTGCCCTGCGCCACCCTCGACCGCCCTGCGCCTTGCGCCGTCCTGCGCCACCCTCGGCCTTCCTGCGACATGCGCTGCCCTGTGCCCTGCATCGCCCTGCCCTGCCCTGCGTCCTACGCCGCCTTGTGCCCTGAGTCCAGCGCCGCCCTCGGCCGCCCTACGCTGACATGTACTCTGCGCCGCCCTGCGTCCTACGCCACCCTCGATCGCCCTGCATCTTGCGCCGCCCTCGACCGCCCTGCGCCTGCGCCACCCTGCGCCACCCAACGCCACCTTGAGCCACACTGCACCGCATACGACCGCCCTGCGGCTTGCGCCACCCTGCGTCGCCCTGTGACCTGCCGCGACCCTCGACCGCCTTGCGCGACCCTCGACTGCCCTGTGCCTTGGGCCGCCCTGCGCCCTGCAACGCGCCCCGCGCCTTTCGCCTTGAGCCTTTCGCCCCGAGCCTTTCGCCTTATGCCTTTAGCCCTTGAACATTCGCCCCGAGCCTTGCGCCCATTGCCCTGCGCCCTGCACCCTGAGCCCTAAGACCTGAGCCCTTCTCCCGTCGCTTTGATCCCTGATCCTTTAATCCTTCACCCTGCGCCGTGAGCCAAGAGCCCTGAACCATGAACCTTCCGTCCTGCGCATTTTGCCCTGTGCCATGCACCTTTCGTGCTGCACCTCGAGCCTTGCGCTCTGCGCCCCGAGCGTTGCGCCCTGAGCGTTGCGCTATGGGCCCCGAGCCTTGGGCCCCGCGTACATTGCCCTGCACCCTACGCCCATCGCCCTAAACCCTAAACATTAAACACTAAACCCTAAACCATAAACCCAACACCTGCGCCCTGCCCTGTTCCCTGCGCCACCCTGCGCCCTGCTTCGCCCTGCTTCGCCCTGCGTCCTGGGCCGCCCTTTGATCTGCGTCCGCCTTCGCCCTGCGCCGCCGTGCGTTGCCCTTTGATTTGCGCCGCCCTTTACCCTGTGTCGCCCTGCACCCTGCACCGCCCTGCAACCTACGCCGCCCTGCGTCGGCCTTCGCTCTGCGCCGACCTGCGTTTCCCTTTGACATGCGCCGCCATTCACCCTACGTTGCCCTGCACAATACACCGCCCTGCGTCACCCTGCGCCCCGCGTCGCCCCGCGTCGTGCTGCGCCCTGCTCCCTACGCACTATGCCCTGCATCCTGCGCCTCTACGCCCTGAACCCTTGCGCACTATGCCCTACGCCGCCCTACGCCCTGCACCTTGCGTCGCCCTGCGCCCCGCGTCGCCCCGCGTTGCGCTGCTCCCTGCTCCCTGCGCACTATGCCCTGCACCCTGCGCCCTGAACCCTTGCGCACTATGCCCTACGCCGCCCTACGCCCTGCACCTTGCGTCGCCCTACGCCGCCATGCGTCACCCTACGCCGCCTTGCGCTGCCTTACGTTGCCCTATGTTGCCCTGCGTCGCCCTGTGCCGCCATGCGTCACCCTGTACCGCTTTGCGCCGCCTTGCACCCTACACCACTGTGTGCCCTGCGCCCTGCACCGCCCTCGACCGCCCTGAGCCTTGCGTCGCCCTACGCCCTGCACCGCCCTGCGCCCTACACCGCCCTGTGCCTCCCTGCGCCATGTGCCTCCCTGCGCCCTGTGCCACCCTGCGCCATGCGTCGCCCTACTCCCCGCGTCGCCCTGCGCCCTGCGTACTATGCCCTGCACCCTGCGCGCTGGGCCCCTACGCCCTGAGCCTTTGCGCACTATGCCCTGCGCCGCCCTACGCCCTGCACTTTGCACCGCCCTACGCCGCCTTCGAATGCCCTGTGCCGTTATGCGCCGCCCTGCACCCTACAACACCGTGTGCCCTGCCCCACTCTGCGCCGCATTGCAGCCTACACCACCGTGTGCCCTGCGCCGCCCTCGACCGCCCTAAGCCTTGCGCCGCCCTGCGCCCTCCTGCGTCGCCTTGCGCCACCTTCGGCCTTCCTGCGACATGCGCTGCCCTGCGCCCTGCATCGCCCTGCCCCGCCCTGCACCTCCCTGCGACATGCCCCGCCCTGTGCCTCGCCCTGCGCCTCCCTGCGACATGCCCCGCCCTGTGCCACCCTGCGCCCTACGCCGCCTTGTGCCCTGAGTCCAGCGCCGCGTCGTACTGCGCCCTGCTCCCTGCGCACTATGCCATGCGCCGCTACGCCCTGAACCCTTGCGCACTATGCCCTACGCCGCCCTACGCCCTGCACCTTGCGTCGCGCTGCGCCCCGCGTCGCGCTGCGCCCTGCACCCTGTGCACTATGCCATGCACCCTGCGCCCTTAACCCTTGCGCACTATGCCCTACGCCGCCCTACGCCCTGCACCTTGCGTCGCCCTACGCCGCCTTGCGTCGCCTTGCGCTGCCTTATGTTGCTCTGTGTTGCCCTGCGTCGCCCTTTGCCGCCCTGTGTCACCCTGTGCTGCTTTGCGCCGCCTTGCACCCTACACCACTGTGTGCCCTGCGCCCTCGACCGCCCTGAGCCTTACGCCGCCCTACGCCCTGCACTGCCCTGCGCCCTACACCGCCCTGTGCCTCCCTGCGCCATGTGCCTCCCTGCGCCCTGTGCCTCCCTGCGCCATGCGTCGCCCTACGCCCCGCGTCGCCCTGCACCCTGCGCACTATGCCCTGCACCCTGCGCGCTGGGCCCCTACGCCCTGAGCCTTTGCGCAATATGCCCTGCGCCGCCCTACGCCCTGCACTTTGCACCGCCCTACGCCGCCTTCGAATGCCTTGCGCCTTGCGCTGCCTTGCGTCGCCCTGTGCCGCCTTGCGTCGCCCTGTGCCGTTATGCGCCGCCTTGCACCCTACAACGCCGTGTGCCCTGCCCCACTCTGCGCCGCATTGCAGCCTACACCACCGTGTGCCCTGCGCCGCCCTCGACCGCCCTAAGCCTTGCGCCGCCCTGCGCCACCCTCGGCCTTCCTGCGACATGCGCTGCCCTGCATCGCCCTGCCCCGCCCTGCACCTCCCTGCGACATGCCTCGCCCTGTGCCCCGCCCTGCGCCTCCCTGCGACATGCCCCGCCCTGTGCCACCCTGCGCCCTACGCCGCCTTGTGCCCTGAGTCCAGCGCCGCCCTCGGCCGCCCTGCGTCTTGCACCACCCTGTGCCGCCCTCGATCGCCCTGCATCTTGCGCCTCCCTCAATCGCCCTGCGCCTGCGCCACCCTGCGCCACCTTGAGCCACACTGCACCGTATGCGCCACCCTGCGTCGCCCTGTGCCCTGCGCGACCCTCGAACACCATGTGCCCTACACCGCCCTACGCCACCCTCGACCGCCTTGCGCGACCCTCAACTGCCCTGTGCCTTAGGCCGCCCCGCGCCCTGCAACGGGCCCCGCGCCTTTCGCCTTGAGCCCTTCGCCCCGAGCCCTTCGCCCCGAGCCTTTCGCCTTTCTCCTTACGCCTTTCGCCCTTGAACATTCGCCCCGAGCCTAGCGCCCATCGCCCTGCGCCCTGCACCCTGAGCCCTTTGCCCTGAGCACTTCACCCGTTGCTTTGATCCCTGAGCCTTTAATCCTTCACCCTGCGCCTTGAGCCTTGCGCTCCGAGCGCTGAACCCAAGAGCCATGAACCATGAGCCTTCCGTCCTGCGCATTTTGCCCTGAGCCCTATGCCATGCACCCTTCGCGCTGCGCCTCGAGCCTTGCGCTCTGCGCCCCGAGCGTTGCGCCATGAGCGTTGCACCCTGCGCCCCGAACCTTGGGCCCTGAGCCATGCGCCCTGAACCCTGACCCCGACGCCCTGAGCCACGAGCCCTTCACCCTGACCTTTGAGCCCCGCGCCCTGCACCCTGCGGCCTGATCCCTGTGCACGTCGCTATGAGCCCTGCGCACTGAGCCCTAAGCCCTGCGCCCTACGCTATGAGCCCTAATCATTTAATCATGCGCCCTGCGCAAGAGCCCTGAACCATGCGCCCTTTGCCCTGCGCCCTGAGTCCTGAGCCCTGTGCCCCTCAGCTTGAGCCCTGCGCCTTGAGCGTTTCACCCTGAACCCTTTGCGCTGCGCCTTGTGCATGCGCCCTGCGCCAAGAGCCAAAAGCCCTGAACCCTGCGCCATGAGCCCTGCGCCTTGAACCTTGCGTCATGAGCCAAGAGCCCTGAACCCTGCGCCCTGAGCCACGCGCCCCGCGCCCTGCACCCTGTGCCCTTCGCTCTTAGCACTGCGCATTTCGCCCTGAACCTTAACCCCTGAGCCCTTCGCCTTGTGCCCTGCGCCCTGAGCCTTACGCCATGCGCCCTGCACATTTCCCCAGAGCCTTAAGCCCTAAGCCATGCGGCATTCGCCCTACGCCCCTCGCCTTGCACCCTGAGCCCTGAACCCTGCGCCCTGCGCCCTTCGCCCAACACCCTTCACCCTGGGCCCTGGGCCCTGGGCCCTGCGCCCTGTGCCCTTCGCCATGCGCCCCGAGCCTTGGGCCTTGCGCCTTGAGCCCTGAACCCTGACCCCGGCGCCCGGAGCCCTGCACCCTAAGTCCCGCGCCCAGCACCCTTGGCCCTGCGCTCTAGGCACTGCGCCCTGCGCCCTTCGCCATGCGCTCTTCGTCGTGAGGCCTACGCCCTGAGGCCTATGCCCTGCGCCCCGAGCCTTGCACATTGAGCCCTGAACCCTGACCCCGGTGCCCTGAGCCCTGCGCTCTGAGCCCTGCACTATAAGCCCCGCGCCCTTCGCCCTGGGCCCCGAACCTTGGGCCCTGCGTACATCGCCCTGCACCCTGCGCCTATCGCCCTAAACACTAAACACTAAACCCGAAACCATAAACCCGAAACCCGAAACCTGCGCCCTACGCCTTTCCCTGCCCTGTGCCCTGCGCCGCCCTGCGCCCTGCTTCGCCCTGCGTCCTACGCCGCCCTTTGATCTGCGTCCGCCTTCGCCCTGCGTTGCCCTTTGATCTGCGCCACCCTTTACCCTGCGCCGCCCTTTACCCTGCACCGCCCTGCACCCTACGCCACCCCTGCGTCGCCCTTTACCCTGCACCGCCCTTTACCCTGCTACGCCCTTTACCCTGCTCCGTCCTTCGCACTGCGTCCCGCACCGCCCTACGCTGCCTTGCACTCTGCGCCATGGGCCGCCCTGCCCCGTCCCGCGCCTTCCTGCGACATGCCCCGCCCTGTGCCGCCATGCACCCTACGCCGCCCTGTGCCCTGAATCCAGCGCCGCCCTCGGCCACCCTGTGCCGCCCTCGACCGCCCTGCGCCTTGCGGCGCCCTCGACCGCCCTGCGCCTTGCGGCGCCCTCGAACGCACTGCGCCTTGCGGCGCCCTCGAACGCCCTGCGCCTTGCGCCGCCCTCGACCACCCTGTGCCTTGCGCCACCCTGCGTCGCTCGGTGCCCTACGCGACCGTCGAACGCCATGCGCTCTACGCCTCCCTGCGCCCTACCCCGACCTGCGCGACCCTCGACTGCCCGACGCCCTGCGCGGCCCTTCACCACCCTGCGCCTTGGGTCGCACCGCGCCTTGCCCCGCACCCTGCAACGCGCCCCGCACCTTGAGCCCTTCGCCCCGAGCCTTGCACCCTTGAACATTTGCCCTGAGCCTTGCGCCCTTCGCCCTACGCCCTGCACCCTGAGCCCTATGCCCTAAGACCTGCATCCTGAGCCCTTCGCCCTAAGCCCGTCACTTTGATCCCTGAGCCTTTAATCCTTCACCCTGCGCCAAGAGCCAAGAGCCCTGAACCATGAGCCTTCCGTCCTGCCCATTTCGCCCTGCCTCAAGCCTTGCGCCCCGCGCCCCGATCGTTGCGCCCTGCGCCCCGAACGTTGCGCGCTGCGCCACAAGCGTTGCACCCTGCGCCCCGAGCGTTGGGCCTTACGTACATCGCCCTACACCCTGCGCCCATCGCCCATCGCCCTAAATCTTAAACCCTAAACCCTAAACACTAAACCATAAACCCTAAACCTGCGCCCTACGCCTTGCCCTGCCCTGCGCCTCCCTGTGCCCTGCGCCGCCCTGCGCCCTGCTTCGCCCTGCGCCCTACTCCGCCCTACTTCGCCCTGCGCCCTGCGCCCTGCTCTGCCCTGATCCGCCCTGCGCCCTGCTCTGCCCTGCGCCCTGCGCCCTGCTCTGCCCTGCGCCCTGCTTCGCCCTGCGCCGCCCTGCGTCCTACGCCGTCCTTTGATCAGCGTCGGCCTTCGCCCTGCACCTCCCTTCGCACTGCGCCGCCTTGCGTTGCCCTTTGATTTGCGCCGCCCTGCACCCCCTGCCGCCTTGCACCCTCCACCGCCCTGCGTCGGCCTTCGCCCTGCGCCGCACTTCACCCTGTGCCGCCCTGCACCCTACGCCGCCTTGTGCCCTAAATCCAGCGCCGCCCTCGGCCACCCTGTGCCACCCTGTGCCGCCCTCGACCGCCCTACGCCTTGCGGCGCCCTCGAACGCCCTGCGCCTTGCGGCACCCTCGAACGCCCTGCGCCTTGCGGCACCCTCGAACGCCTTGCGCCTTGCGCCGCCCTCGACCACCTGGTGCCCTACGCGACCCTCGAACGCCATGCACCCTACGCCTCCCTACGCCCTACCCCGACCTGCGCGACCCTCGACTGCCCGACGCCTTGCGCCCTGCGCGGCCCTTCACCACCCTGCCCTTTGATTTGCGCTGCCCTGCACCCTGCGCCGCCATGCGTCGGCCTTCGCCCTGCGTTGCTCTTTGATCTGCGCCGCCCTGCACCCTACACCGCCCTGCACCCTACACCGCCATGTGCCTCTATGCGCCCTGCGTCACCCTGCGCCCTGTGCCTCCCTGCGTCGCCCTGCGCCCCGCGTCGCCCTGATCCCTGCGCACTAAGCCATGTACCCTGCACCCTGGGCCCCTACGCCCTGAGCCCTTGCGCACTATGCCCTGCGCCGCCCTACACCCTGCACCTTGAGCCACCCTACGCCGCCCTCGAACGCCCTGCGCCTTGCGTCGCGTTGTGCCGCCTTGCGTCACCCTGTGCTGTGTCGCCCTGTGCCGCCCTGCGTTGCCTTGTGCCGCCCTACATCGCCTGTGCCGCCTTGCACCCTACACCACCGTGTGCCCTGCGCCACCTTGCGCCGCCCTCGACCGCCCTGAGCCTTGCACCGCCCTGCGCCCTCCTGCGCTGCCTTGCGCCCTCCTGCGTTGCGCTGCCTTGCGCCCTCCTGCGCTGCACTGCGCCCTGCGCTGCCTTGCGCCTGCCGTTTAATTTTGGAAGCGGAACCTAACTGAACTTAGTTTATTAGTTTATACTATATATATATATAATTATATATAGAGAGAACCGGTTCCGGTTCCTTTAGGGTACCCATATTAGAGAACTAGAACTGGAACCAACAAAGAGGTTCTTAATTTTTTTTTCCCGGAATCTACCTGATTTTTAAAACGTCTACCCGGAACCTACCCGAAGTGTCGGTTCCGGGTCCAAATAGGTAATTTGCTCACCCCTACTGACGCCTACGCCCTGAGCCATGCGCCCTGAACCCTGACCCCGACGCCCTGAGCCACGAGCCCTTCACCCTGACCTTTGAGCCCCGCGCCCTGCACCCTGCGGCCTGATCCCTGTGCACGTCGCTATGAGCCCTGCGCACTGAGCCCTAAGCCCTGCGCCCTACGCTATGAGCCCTAATCATTTAATCATGCGCCCTGCGCAAGAGCCCTGAACCATGCGCCCTTTGCCCTGCGCCCTGAGTCCTGAGCCCTGTGCCCCTCAGCTTGAGCCCTGCGCCTTGAGCGTTTCACCCTGAACCCTTTGCGCTGCGCCTTGTGCATGCGCCCTGCGCCAAGAGCCAAAAGCCCTGAACCCTGCGCCATGAGCCCTGCGCCTTGAACCTTGCGTCATGAGCCAAGAGCCCTGAACCCTGCGCCCTGAGCCACGCGCCCCGCGCCCTGCACCCTGTGCCCTTCGCTCTTAGCACTGCGCATTTCGCCCTGAACCTTAACCCCTGAGCCCTTCGCCTTGTGCCCTGCGCCCTGAGCCTTACGCCATGCGCCCTGCACATTTCCCCAGAGCCTTAAGCCCTAAGCCATGCGGCATTCGCCCTACGCCCCTCGCCTTGCACCCTGAGCCCTGAACCCTGCGCCCTGCGCCCTTCGCCCAACACCCTTCACCCTGGGCCCTGGGCCCTGCGCCCTGTGCCCTTCGCCATGCGCCCCGAGCCTTGGGCCTTGCGCCTTGAGCCCTGAACCCTGACCCCGGCGCCCGGAGCCCTGCACCCTAAGTCCCGCGCCCAGCACCCTTGGCCCTGCGCTCTAGGCACTGCGCCCTGCGCCCTTCGCCATGCGCTCTTCGTCGTGAGGCCTACGCCCTGAGGCCTATGCCCTGCGCCCCGAGCCTTGCACATTGAGCCCTGAACCCTGACCCCGGTGCCCTGAGCCCTGCGCTCTGAGCCCTGCACTATAAGCCCCGCGCCCTTCGCCCTGGGCCCTCCGCCCTAGACCCTGCGCCCTCGACCCTGAACCCTTGACCCTCCATCCTCGACACTCACCCATAGACCCTCTACCCTAGACCCTCAACACTAGACCCTCGAGCCTCAGCCCCTACCCTTCACCCTCAATCTTCGACCCTCGATCCTCAACCATCAACAATCCACCCTCGAACCTCGACCCTCCACCTCGACTTCGTACCTTCACCCTCGACTTCGACCCTAGATATTTTACCCTCAGCCCTCCATCCACCTTAAACCTTAGACCATCTACCCTAAACCTCAAACCCTAGACCCTCAACCGTATACCCTCAACTCACAACCCTCCACCTTCGACCTTCAATCCTCGACCTTCGACCTTCAATCCTCGACCTTCGACCTTCAACCCTCCCACTCTCAACCCCAGACACTCAACCCTCGACTCTCGACACTCCACCTTTCACTGTCGATTTCGACCCTAAACCCTAAATCGTCAACCCGCGACAATCGATCTTCCATCCCCAACCTTCAACCTTAGACCTCTAAACCTGTACCTTTAACCATGGACCCTCAACCGTATACCCTCGACCGTCAACCTTCGACTGTCAACCTTCGACCGTCCACCATCTACCCTCAACTGCCAACCTTCAACTACCAACCCTCAACCCTCGACCGTCAACCCTAGACCCTAAATCGTAGACCTTCTAACCTAAACTCTCGACTATATACCCACAACCCTAGACCCTCCGCCTTCCACCCTCGATCCTCAACCCTCGAACCTCAACCCTCGAACCTCGACTCTCAACCCTCCACTCTCGACCATCAACCCTCAACACTTCACCCTCTACCTCAACCCTAGACCCTCAACCCTCGATCCTCAACCATCAACCCTCCATCTTCCACCCATCACCCTAAACCATGAACCCTTGACCCTCCATCCTCGACCCTCGACCACCAACTCTCGACCCTAAACCCGTAGACCCTCGACCCTCAACCCTCGATCCTTGAGCATCGATCCCCGATCCTCGACCTTCGATACTCATCCATCAACACTCCACCCTCGAACTGCGACCATCCACCCTCGACTTTGTCCCTCCACCCTCGATTTCGACCCTCCAACCGCGACCCTAGATGTTTTACCATCAACCCTCCATCCTTGACCTTAAACCTTAGAGCATCTACCCTAGATCTCTAACCCTAGACCCTCAACCGTATACCCTAAACCCACAACCCTCGACCCTGCACCCTGAGCCCTGCGCCCTGTGGCCTGAGCCCTTTGCCCTTTGCCCTGGGCCCGTCGCTCTGAGCCCTACGCACTGAGCCCTAAGCCCTGCACCCTACGCCTTATGCTATGAGCCCGAGCCTTTAATCCTGAGCCCTATGCCCTGCACCCTGTGCTTGCGCCCTGCGCCATTTATTCAGAAGCCCATTAGTACCTAATTACAGCCCAGTTCGCTAGAACTCATTTGGTCGAAATTCAGCCCACTCAAGAATTATGGGCCGAGGTGAATGATTTGATCCATTAGGAAGCCTAGTCCACTAGCCTGAGCTTAAATTACATGCAGCCCAAATCATCGCTAAAGTATAGCCCAATCCATTATGGGCAATGTTCTCGGTCTTTATGTAGCCCATTTCCTCCGAATGTAACCATCTGTTCTAGTGGGCCTATGATTAATGATGTGGGCCTAAAAGAAGCCCATTTGATCTAAATGAATAAATTTTATTCGTTTGTGGGGGTTTGTTCGTCATCCTGGAGTACACAAATATCCAGAACAAATGGGACACATTAGGCGCAAATGGGCTTCTTTTAGGCCCACATCATTAATCATAGGCCCGTCAGAACAGACAGGGCTAAATTTTACAGTTACTGCATCATCTTTTATCCTTCGTTTGCTTGTGTCATTCACTGGTTCTTCAAGCTCAGGCACCGAGTTCGGTTCAGTGGTTTTAGAATAAGAAGCTTCTCGAGATACCGGTTTGCTAATAATCCAGACCTAGAAATGGTTCGTGTTCAAAAACAATCTCATAGCGCTACATCATTCGGTAATCCGCCATGTCCGTCGTCTTGAAGACATCGTCAAGTATGGTGCATCTTCTTGGATTTCTTGTGCATCGATTCAGCTTAGAGTAAATGGGGGAGATGAAATCGGAAACATTAAGGGAGAATCCGGTTTCCAGATATTTGTTTACTCCGGGATGACGAACAAACCCCCACAAATGAATACAATTTATTGTTTTGGAGCCATTTTTCAATTAAGGGATTATACACCGGGTTCATGTAAAACTAGTCTTGTTTCTTAATAAATTTTACTGAAGCGTACAGTTTAGTTATAAAGTTGTGTAGACCAGGTACACAAACAAGCGTCATCAAAAAAATTGATTTTGATTGATTTAAGGACATTTTGATGGGCATACGTACAGACCAGGAGCACGCAAATATGGGCTTATATCTTTAAGTTTCATTATCGTTATTAGTTTGTTTTTTTCAGTTTAGTTATTAGTTCGTCCTCATTCTCTTCAGTTTACACTTTCATCCCCACTTTGTTCCTTCATGGATTGGGCAGTAATTTAGCGATGATTTGTGTTGCATGTAATTTAGGCCCAACCTGGTGGACTCGGCTTCCTAATGGACCCAATCATTAATTGCGGCCCATCATGCTCCAGTGGGCTGAATTCTGACCAAATGGCTTTTAGTGGACTGGGTTGTAATTACGTACTGATGGGTAGAGGTGAAAATTTTGATCTCGACCCGAATATGACCAAGATTCAATTCGGATCGGTTTTGGTTCAGGTCAAAAAAAATATTGTAGCAGCTCGTTTCGGGTTGAATGGATAGTATTTGATGCGCTTCTGAACGGCCCAATGATTTATTTCAGGTCTGCCATAGAGAAATGTGCTACATTTAGAGCAAATGGGCTTCTTTTAGACCAACATCATCAATCATAGGCCCATCAGAACAGATGGCTACATTCGGAGGAAATGGGCTACTTAAAGACCGAGAACACTGCCCATAATGGATTGGGCTATACTTTAGCAATGATTTGGGCTGCATGTAATTTAAGCCCAGGCTAGTGGACTAGGCTTCCTAATGGATCAAATCATTCACCTCGGCCCATCATGCTTGAGTGGGCTGAATTCCGACCAAATGAGTACTAGCGGACTGGGTTGTAATTAGGTACTGATGGGCTTCTGAATAAATGGTCTTCTATGAGTGTAGGGTTAAGGCTCGAGGGTCTAGGGTTGAGGGTGGACGACCGAGAGTCGAGGGTCTACAATTGAGAGTTTAGGGTAGATAGTTGAGGTCCGAGGGTTAAGGGTCTAGTGTTGAGGATTGAGGGTCTAGGGTCTACGATTGAGGGTCTAGGGTTCAGGCTCGAGGGCCAAGGGTCGACGGTTGAGGGTTGAGGGTTTAGGGTTTAGGGTCAAGGGTCTACGGTTGAGGGTATAGGGTTCAGGGTCAACGATTGAGGGTGGAATGTCCAGGGAGAGGGTTAACGGTGAAGGGTTGAATGTTAAGGGTGAAAGGTTGAAGGTCGAGGGTCTAGGATCTAAGGTCTACGGTCTACGGTTGAGGAGCTAGGGTTAAGGGTCTAAGGTTGAGGATCGAGGGTCGAGAGTCTAGGGTTGATGTTTGAGGGTCGAGGGTGGAGGGTCAAGTGTCGAAGGTGGAGGGCTGAGGCTCTGGGGTTGAAGGTGTAGGGTCGAGGGTGGATAGTATACGATTGAGGGTCTAGGATTGAGCTACCTAAAGACCCAAAACACTGCCCATAATGGATTGGGCTAAACTTTAGCGATGATTAGGGCTGCATGTAATTTAAGCACAGGCTAGTGGACTAGGCTTCCTAATGGATCAAATCATTCACCTCGGCCCATCATGCCTGAGCGGGCTGAATTCCGACCAAATGAGTTCTAGCAGACTGGGTTGTAATTAGGTACTAATGGGCTTCTAAATAAATGGCCTTCTATGAGTGTCAATTAACTTTCGGCCCAATATAGCAAACTAGACTGGTGTGGGCTGCATTTGGAACAAAATAATTCTTGAGGCCCAGATAACTAAGTTAGGCGATAATGGGCTTCTATGAGGCCACGTATGTTCTGATGGGCCTATGATTAATAATTTGGGCTTAAAAGAAACCCATTTGCTCTAAATATAGCCCATTTCTCTATGGCAGACCTGAACTAGGACTCGCGATTAGTGGAGAACGGTGGTAATTGGGGAAGTTGAAGGAGTGGTGGGATGTGAAAAGAATTAATGAAAGCAGAGGTGAAAGTGAGTTATTGTGAAATACAGTGGATCAAAATATATTTATCTACAAAAACGAAATAAATTTTCTGTTGAGGAATCATGTAAGAATTTTAAACAAATAAAAAGAAAAGTAGATAACAAAATCTGTATATAGGAAAAATTTCAAAGAGAACTAACTACTTGGAGGAACCTTTAAAACAAACAAAACATACCTATTAGTCTATTACCTACAACTAAGGGTCAAAAAAACATAGTGACCCAAGTGACTATCCATTGAAATCAAGTAGCAGGCAGGCAAAGTCAAAACAAAGCACGAGGGTCAGGAGGCATGCAAATACCAAATAGTTAGGAGAAGGAAGCAAGCAGTCGACTAGTTAGTATAAGCAAAAGCTGTTAAATACTTTGGCTAAGATGAGATTATTCAGCATCAGTGGCATCATCTTCATCCTCCTCCAATATATAGACTATTGCACGCTTTTTTGCACCAAAAACACAGGCCAAGCCTCGGGATGCTGTTAACACAAAGCATAACATCTTATTTGTTTCAGTTTCGAGCTACTTGCATGCAGTATCACACATTTTCAAGGATTCATGTTTCATCAAGGAAATACTTACCACTAACTGCCAACGGAGCAACCACTGCATGAGGGATACTACGAACCTTCTCATTCTCCATTTCCAAGTATACAATACAATCCTACGCTCAAAAAAAGAGAGCATTGGAAAAACTAGAACCTTCTCATTTATGGACATTCAAACTTTTATGCTCCCACTAGGAAATAAGGTGCGATTGAATCAGTGGGTGGTATACAAGATTACCTTTAGTTGCCAGCAGTTCAGACCAGTCAATCTTGAGATTTCTACAAATGGAAGGTCACTCGCTTGCAGAATCATCAAACAGGCAGCTCCTGAACTTTCATGATTTAGTAGCAGAACCACTTGACTTTCCTGCTTTGGGAAAACGTACCACACTCGTACTTAAAGCACTCAAGAAAGAAATCCCAAATATTATTATTATTACCTTGTAAAGAGACAAATCAACGCAACAGTACCCATCAGGAATGCAAATGAGTGTAGCTTGCAGGGGAGGGCTTATTAAACCTCTTATCATGGCAACACAATTTGCAATGTCTGAAAAAGATTCATCTGGTATTTGGAAACATATGTAATCGTCGAAGCTATTTCTGCTAGTCTGCCAAACGCAATGTCAAGAATTAGACAGACATGGTACCAAACAAAAACTTCATATTTGCCTCTTTTGAGTAGTGCAGTTAGGGAAGGAATTACCTTATAGTATGACACTGAAACTGGAATGGAACTTCCCATGGTTGTATGTGGTAATACAAGAGGGGACAATTGTAGCACGTTTTCACATATTATCTTCCTCGAGATTGTGGAAAAGGGCATTTTGACAGCTTTCTTAAAACTAACCCACCAACCAAGTAATCAATAAAAAAAAAATAAACATAAACACCAGATATGATACAATAAATCTCCAAGTGAGAAATTTCCAAATAGAATGGTAAACAGGCTCCCCTAAGATCGGGCCAGGAGTGGAAAATTAGCCAGCAACAAATTTAAAAAAAAAAAAAAAAAAAGAGTTAAGATATGGTAATTTTTTCTCGATTTAAATGAAATAAAGGTACAACATGATTGGACAATCAAACTCACCTATCCTCCATTTGTTGGAATTCCTTAGCCAATGTCCTCCGCAGATAGTCACAATCCGAAAATCCCCCCAGCTGAATTAGTTTTCTGACTCTTTGCATTGTCTCTCTACAATATGTTGCAATTCTTGATTTTAGACCAAATAGGCCGAAATGGAAAATGAAGTGTCCAAATTCATATATCACCGGTACAGCCTTCAAGAATTACGGAACAGAGTAGAAGTGATGATTTCATTTTTTAAGAAAATGTTGAGTCAATATTTCCTATCTTTATATATAGGGTTAATTACTTAAATTGTTACACATGTTTGACCATTGTGCAGAATGGTTACACATGTTTCAAAATGTGACTAATTGGTTTTGCTACTGTTCATCGTAAAAAATCACCGTTAGTCAGTATTCTAACATATGAAATGACAATATTACCCCTCTTTATTTAACTTTTTAAACCTAAAATCAAATATTGTTCACCAAATCACCAAATCGTTCAAAAACTGACTGAAAGCTTGAGGAAACTGAAAGGAATTCCACGGAGATGGAGCCCTGGATCTCAGTTTTGGGATGGAGCCCTCCTTGCCTACAGTTTTCGGAATTGTCGAAACGGCAAAGATGGGCTCCATCCACCGTCGTCGTCCATGGCTTCCACCACCGTAAGCTCCGATACCAAGACAGAAAAACCTCAGCTTCTCGAGCACGAGTTCTTCTACCTTATACTAAAGGGTAGTTGAAGGTGCGCATACTGGAGTTCTTCGCGATTGATTCCAAATTGGGATTGGATTAGGGTTTCTGGAGGTTGGGGGATGACAGGAGAGCAGTGAATGGAGCACTATTGGAGAAATGGAGGGGAGAGAGAGGGCGACGGAGCAGCGAGCACGAGCTCTTTATGTATGAAGACCTTCTTTGACAGCACGAGCTCTCTCTGGTCGGAGCAACATCTGGCCGAAAAATCCGATGCATTCTTCGTCAGCACTAGGACACAGGGCGGTGGCCAGGAGACCACTACGTAAGTATAGAAAAGTCTTATCCTCTTTGATCTCTTGTATGTTGTTAGACGGGCGACCTCTAGTGCTTCTCCAATCGTGATTTGCTCATCTTCAACCTCTCCTTCAATAAATTTGGCATTGGGCATCACAGAACCAGAATGAATGTTTTCATTAACCACCTAATAAATTTGTCTTCAAATTGAATTGCTTCAAATTTGTCTTCAAAATCCAATCGAATTTCTTCAAATTCAATTGGAAATTATTGAATTGCTTTAGTCGAGGAATTTAGCTTCGGTATGAGGAATGGTGCTTCAGTTGAGAACAAATCCATGGAGTAAGATGAAGAACAGGATGAAGATGAAGAATCGCATGAAGACGAAGGAGAAGAAGAACTCTAAGGGTATAATAGTCATTTGATAAATAAAAAAAATATATTAAAAAAAATTAATTAACGAAAAACAGTAACTGTTAATGACGGAGTAACCAATGAAAAAGGTCGGTTGTGAATAACAAAGACCAAGGAGTGGTGACTCTCGAATTGGTGGCCTAGAAAAAGGTAGTCGTGACCACATTGGTTGTATGAGCATCATTGTGGTGTTTATAAACTAAATTGATTCTCCCACCCAATAGACTAGTTTATTGGGTTGGGCTCTTCTATTTGTTAGATTGGTACAACCAAGGCCAAGATTTGTGACAGAGAGTGCCGTGAGAGAGGAAGAAGAAACAGAAAAGAGAGGGAGGAATAATTTTAACTAGCTACAATTTATTTGGATTGACCCAAGTCCTCAAATACAGTAGACCGGACTTGATAATTTGACCCGTAGCATTCCACCCCTCTCATAAACAGACCTTATTCTCAAGGTCAGTCTGGAAACCTCCATTTCAAGTCGTTGATGAACTCCCAAGTTGCCTCTTTGGTTCGCCCCTTTTCCCATTGGAATAGGAGCTTCATTGCGGCCATAGTACCACAACGCACCATTTTTCGAGCAAGGACTGAGTGTGGGGCGCGATCAGTGGTGCGGTTGAACTCTTGGGCATTATGGCCTGACATGTCCCACCTCCCTGCGAGCTAACAGGGTCGTAATTTTTGCACACCTTGCTTCTTCATCGAGCGTAAGGGTATAGATTGAGGAATACCAAATCCCCAACCTCGAAGTTCCGATCAGACCGCAACCAGTTTGCCACTTGTTTCACCCGATTTTGTGCCCAGTTTAAGAGAAATTTCAGCATCTTAACATTTTCCTCACGGACACGTAGCATGAAGTCGACCGCTTCTACCCTTGAGTCCCTTGAAAAATACGACACGTGTAAAAGTGGAGTGAACCCATGTAAGGCCTCAAATGGTACTTCGTCAACCTATCGACCACACAAATATGGCCTCTTTACCATTTGATTTCGGTAGCCCAGTAATAAAATCCATCAAGATGTCCAAAAATATCCCTTCCGACACGGCGAGGAGCTGCAGCAAACCCAAAAAAATTGACCAATCATACTTGTGCTTTTGGCACACCTCACAATTTCGCTCGAATTCTCGCACATGCTTCTTGAGCCCGTTCCAATATAAGAGTGGACATCTGTCTAAGCGTTGTCGTGGCCCCGGAATGCCTCCGATTGGTGATGCGTGGAACACCCTCAATATATCCATCCTCAACTCGCTATTACCACCCACAACGACCCTGCCATCACTCTTGAGCAACCCGTTTGTAGGGGTGAACCGAGAGGAAGCCGCGCCATGTGCTAGTTGGCCGAGTATACTTGGTCGAGCAACTCGGTGGAGATAGCTGAGAATGCCCAAACGAGTAACTTCGGTCCGTGCATCCTTGACAATGTGTCAGCCGCTTGATAGTCCACCCTTTTCTTATACGTGATCTCGTAATCATAACCGAGCAATTTGGTGAGCCATGTGTTGTGCAACGGCGGAGATAATCGATGCTCCAACAGGTATTTCAAGTTACGGTGGTTCGTTTTGATGATGAAGTGTCGGTCAATCAAGTAGAAGTGTCATTTCTTAATCGCGGATAGAATAGTCAAGAGATCTTTCTCATACGCAGATAAGCTTTGGTGTCACTTTGCTAGGCCCTTACAAATGAAAATGACAGGGTTCCTCGTTGCATTAGAACTGCCCTAATACCCGTGTTGGATGCATCGGTCTCGACTGTAAATGATTTGTTTGTGTCGGGTAGTGCTAGAACCTGGGGACTTACTCATAGCGTCCTTGAGCTTCTCGAAATCTTTCTTTGCCCCTTCCGACCATTGAAATGAGTCTTTTTTTAGCATGTCGTTGAGTGGTTTGCTAATTATTCCATACCCCTTGCTGAATTTCCAGTAGTAGCCCATGAGACCAATAAAACCACGTAGTTGGGAGAAGCCAATTCCTCACCGCCTCAACCTTAACTGGTTTAGTTGAGAGCCTGAACCCGTGATGACATGACCCAAATATTCCACTTGCTTACCCCCACCCCACCCCCCACCCCCCAATAGCTTCGCACATAGTGAGTGGTTCCTCAATAGTTGTAGCATGATCCTTAGGTAGTCGACGTGTTGCTGAAGGCTTGGGCTATACGCCAAGATGTCATTAAAGAATACAAGCACAAACTTCCGCAAATCCTCCTTAAAAGGTGGTTGGGGCATTACTTAAGTTGAAAGGCATTACTAGGAACTCATAGTGGCCCTCATGCATCTGAAAAGTCATTTTGTGGATATCGGGGGCTGCCATGCATACTAGGAACCTTAGGTCGATTTTTGAGACGACCTCGGTCCCATGAAGCTCATCCAATAACTCATCAACTAGTGGAATCGGAAACTTGTCCTTAACGGTGACGTCGTTCAACCTCTGAAAATCAATGTACATCCTCCACAAGTGGTTGTATGACCCCATTCTTTAGAAACTCATCCACCATTTATAACGTCTTTTTACGGTGTCGGATAACGATAAGGCCTTGAACTCCCCGCAATCACACCCTCTTTAAGAGGGATTCGATGGTCGGCCATTCTCCTTGGAGGTAGCCCTTATGGCTCGCTGAATACATCACTGAACTCCTCCAATAAATCCGTCAATTCCTAAAATTCAACCGAGCCTTCAATTATTTGCACCGAAAATAGGACTGGTTTCAGCCCGTTTCACCGATCAATGACATGCTACAAAACTAAGTTGACGCTATATGCTCCCTCTTCGATAGTAACTCATTGAGATTATTGATTTGGGTCAATCTCGGCGATCCCACTTCAGTAGTTCTCCAATGGTACCAAGAATCCGCTTGTCTCGAACCGTTGCTCTTGCATACTGCATTTAAACTTTTTACACACTCGATTGCATGTCATCTCATTAATGTTAGCAACCAAAACCCTGGGTGGAAAGTGTTCAGTACGACAACCAAATTTCTCGGTCATTGTATTATCCAAGAAACTGTGAGTACTCTCCGAATCGATCAACAATTGCAACTTCTTATTACTGACCTGACCTTCAACCTTCATCATCGAGCAACTCAAGGTACCCGATATAACATGTATCGACAACTCTGGGGTGTCCCCCACGCCTCCTTCACTAATCGTGTTCGGATAAGTTTCGGCCAAAGGGATTAGCTCAGTTTCGGCCTCATTTTGATCGTTTTCACTGACCTCAATCGTAAAAATCTGTTTGCCCTTGCACTTATGACCCGCAACATACTTCTCCAGGCACAAATAGCATAATCTCCTAGCACGTCAGCTTTCATTTCCTTTAGTCACCCTAGCATTAGCACGCCTATTGGCAATATACCTTTACTAATACTATTGGTAACCTTAGGTGGATGAGATTTATCGATCGTATTATGACCGGTTGTGGAGAATTGTCGATTGATAAAGGGCACAAATGACCTAGTGACCGAAGCTTGAGATTAAAGGCTCGGAGAGATGATCGTGTTGTGTAACTAGGCTATGTGATATGCCTCACGGAGGTCTTGTGGTTGCCTCAACCGAAGCGATGCTTAGAGGTAATGCTCGACTCCCCCGATAAATTGGCTCACAGACGAACGCTCGAAAGTGTCCTCGATAAGTTGGAGACAGTGGAGAAAGGCTTTGAACCTCCTTTGATAGTCAAAGAACCCCTTTGGCAGAGATTCTTCATCTCAAGGATCAGGTCCCCGAACAACTTGTTACTGAAACGAGCTTGCAACCCTAGCATTAGCACGCCTGTTGGCAATATACCTTTACTAATACTATCGGTAGCCTTAGGTGGATGAGATTTATCGATCGTATTATGACCGGTTGTGGAGAATTGTCGATTGATAAAGGGCGCAGGTGATCTAGTGACTGAAGCTTGAGACTGAAGGCTCAGAGAGATGATCGTGTTGTGTACCTTGGCTATGTGATATGCCTCACGGAGGTCTTGTGGCTGCCTCAACCGAATCGATGCTTACAGGTAATGCTCGACTCCCCCGATAAATTGGCTCACAGATGAACGCTCGAAAGTGTCCTCGATAAGTTGGAGACAGTGGAGCAAGGCGTTGACCTCCTTTGGTAGCCAAAGAACAACCCCTTTGGCAGAGATTCTTCATCTCAAGGATCAGGTCCCCGAACAACTTGTTACCGAAACGATCTTGCAACACGTCGATGTATTCGACCCACGTCAACAAATGTCCTGCCTTTTCGTACTTGAATTTTCAGGTAGCCTCGATGCCATTCCAAGGTCTCGCCCTCAAGGTGTATCACAACTACCTTAAGCTTTGCCTCGTCGGGCGTACCGTCGACCTCAAAATAGTACTCACATTGGTATAACCAACTAGCGATGTCGGCTCCCAAGAATCGTAGAAAATCGATCCTTCCGACACCATATGTGTTTGTTCTCGCAACCTCCGCGGTGTATTCTTTGCCTTCAGTCGGGGTTGCACGATTCAACGTGACGCTCGGTGGAGGGGTAACAGCAGCAAGAGGCAGAGTCAAGACAGGAGGAGCAGAGTCACAGCAACGGGTGGCTTCGGGATGATGCAACGCTATGGAGCATTTAACATCGTTGAATATCAATTTGACCTCGGTGAAGGATCGTTTGACGTCATCTATGGACGCTCGGGTTTCTTGCGCGATAGCTCAGTGGAGGTCCTCGGCAGCAATGGCCCATTCCTCGGTTGTGGCTATTCGTTCGATCAATTCGACCAGGAATAGACCATGATCAATGATCGCAGCGTCGTATCGGGTATCTTTATGAGCTTGGGACTCGCTCGGTGGGTTTGTTCAATGAAGCCATCGAGGCGCGACGACGGAAGGTTGTAGCGTGCCATGGCGGCCGACGGTGCAGGAGAGGCTTCCCTACTAGGTAGGTCCTCCTCGGTGGTCTGCAGGCGGCAACGTGGCTCTGATACCAAATTGGTACGGCCAGGGAGAAGAAATCGTACCAGAGAGTGATAAAGTGAATTTGGCTCATACCCAACATCAACGTAACGGTTAAGCCGATGGAAGTTCAAGCTGAAAGCTTCACAAAGTATGTTTGTCATATATTGTATAAAGGAACATTTCCTAAAGAGGGCATATTGCCCACACGGGATCTGATAAATATTTTCAAATACCGAGATCAACAGGTCTGGGATGACTCAGGAAAGTTGGCACCAACATGAAGCTCTAAATGAAAAATAAGATTATTTGATAAGGTATACCACTCAACTTAAGAGGTTAACTTCATGTCAGAGCCAACTTTAAAGTATTGTGAAACTTTAACTCTGAAAATGTGGAAATCAACCAATGATTTTCCTTTTCACCTTAAACACAAAGATAACTTCAGAATCAAATATTTAAGAATATGCTTCCTCATTTTCATTTTGGAACCTTACAGGGGGCGACCCAGCAAGCATTATTTGATCTATGAATAGTATTGCTCTGACCGGAAAAATGTAGTATATCCAAAAAAAATGGCAAGAAAAAAAAAAGTTTGGTTATTGCAGATTTTATGATGTCCGTTTAAATGGTAAAAGATCGACTTACAGATCAATTTCAATTTCATGATCAACTGCTGATGCTTCCAGGAGCTGCTTAACCGGATCTTGATCATACAAAAACTTCAAGAAAACTACCACTAGTTCACTGCAAAATGTAGAGTAAATTCTATGTACACTTCAAAAAAAAGTCAACCCGGTGGTCGATAACTCCTAAAAGAACTAGAGATCTCATATATGCCAAATCCCCCCCTCCCAACTATCACTAATGACAACAAAACAGTCAATGTAAATTAAAGATGTATAAAAAGAATGAGGAATACCTATCATATGTTAAAAGCTGGTCACTTGGTTCTGACATCAGTATTTTTATACATTTGAGGAGCCAGCTAAAGAAATTTGCAAACTGAACCAAGATAAGAGGTCGGTAAAAAAAAAAAATTAGAGTTTCAGCACTGTGCACATCAATGTAATAAATGCTACTATGCAGAATATGAGATAACATCAGAGCATTACAGAGCATATTGTAAACGGTATATCCTGCCAAATTCTACATACAATCTAGAAACAGGGGTGCCTCTTTTAAAAAGGACAAGCAATTGATATGTCTTCTTACATTAGACATGGGGGTTTGCTAAGTATGATGTTGAACTCCGCATCATAATGATTTGGCAAAGCTAATAATATAAATTTCCAGAGGAACTAAACAGCAAGCACTATTGTTCCTTTTGTTTTGCATTAGTTTTGTACAGTTGATAAGTGAGAAAAGAGGAATAAATAGCTCTGGATGAAAAGCAAGTGCTGTTGATAGCTGTGCCAGGACAAGTGAACAGTGAAACAGACAATCAAACCTAATTGGTCTCCAAGGGGAAAATGAGGAGGGTATAATGTTGAATTATATGCTTCCACAACCACAATGTCCTCATTTGGCAAAATCTTCACCATAATGCTCGCAAGAACAGGTAGAAAGGTACATAAACCAATTATTACATACTAACATTGACTAACACAGGAAAAGCATTTTGTGTACCTGTTGTACTACAGAAGAGAGGACCCTTGTGAAACGCTCAACTTGTATAAGCAACATCCCTGCCTTTTCAACCACAGAACTAGTAAGGGCCTCATCAAGACCTATACCTTGATAACGAGCACGCCACCTTGAAAGACCCCTGACCTCCCCCATCCTGAAACCAATAGTTTCTACAGCTGGCTGGTATGAAATAAGAATTGCAGCTTTCACTCAGCTTGTAACGCAAGGACAGATATTCTGTCTTTATTCTGAAGTAACTGTAGAAGCTTATGAAATCATAATCACAAGCAGGAATAAGAGTTCATCAGTGCACCTGCAGATGATTGAGGACAATGAGTTGAAGTTCTTTTCCAGCACCGGAAACAACTTTTGAAACACGCTTCATAGCCTAAGGAACAGAGTATAACATATATTAGATATGTAAGATGCGAGAAAATGAGCTTTCAGAAAAACTTTAGCATACCACTTCACCAAGAGTATTGACAAGAAACTGGTGAACTGGTGGACTAATTCTAGCGCCACCTAAGAGGCTCAGAAGTTCCTCCTGTGGAGATGAATCAATTCCTACAAAGGAAAGACTACCCATTTTGAGAGTCTACACTGATGAAATTTTAAGAAAAACATGGACATATAAGCAAGAGGATTCTATTGCCTACAAACTTAGGTTTAGGGTTGGATATGGATGGTAAACTTGCTTCCAAGCCCATCATTTGTTAATTAACGTGGAAATAGATCATGTATTCAGGCCCATGTAAATGCACTACTCCCAGGAAGAAACGAACTGCAAGGATGCGAGAATCTGCAGCTCATGTTAATGTTGTATAAAATCCTACTGAGGCCAATTTTGGGTCAAGTTCCATTGTTAAGTGTGCAGTGAAAATTATGAAGTACACCTCATGATAACTCAAGTACCCTTGTTGAGGGCAAGTGCACATGGTAGGTCTACTAGTCACAAATTGGTAATAAACCAATGACTCATTGTTTAACATGGAACCAGAGACTTATTTCAGGTCCCATACAGAAACAGTGACAAATCCATACTGAGGATATAAGAGTCTGCACCCATCGACAAGTAAGCACTTTGTTAGGTTGGAGTGTGAGGTGTTGTGTGTGGGCCTTCGCCAAGTAAGCCCTGTAAATGGCGATTCATAAGTCCTAGTGTGGTTAAATGTTATCATAACTTCTTTTCTGATATAGACTCAATGCGCTTGTAAGCCAATTTGTAATTGTGAAACACCAACAATGCTTCAGAGCAAAAGGGAATACAGATAGAAGCACAGTCAATTTCATGCAACTTCTAATGAAATACAGTATATTAAACTTCTTAATACAAAACCTCCGACTTCGAAATGGCTCAAAGAAAATCTGAAGAAAGCAATTACCATGGTTAATAATAAGGTCTGACAAAGAATCAAATTTCTCATGGAATGTGCTCATAGCATCAGACCATTGCTTGGCCATAACTGAGAGTGAAGTCCTGACAACCTCATTTAAATCCTCAATATTAGAAGCCTGTAAAGCAACTTGATGAAGCTCATTTTTCCTACATAGACGAAGGATGGAGAGCTGCATTTAATGAACTTGAGAAAGATCTACAGTTTATCGATTCAAAACAGACATTTAATGAAAAATGCAACTAAATTTCATTGGCCAGATTAAACTTAAAAATTGTATAGAGAACAGAATATAATGGTTTCTAAGATGTTAGCCTCAGTACAACTACCACGGCCAAACCTAGATTTCTAACTGTTCAAAATGATGTATATTATCTTATTGACTCTCTGATATGGATTTGTTTCAGATCCTAACTACATTGCGAAGGAAATTCCAACATACATCCACAATCAAACGGACAAAAAATTCCAAATAGCACATTATCTAGAGGAAAAAATTTTAAGAAATAGTTCGCATTTTTCATGTAAGCAGTAAAGACCTCTGCTTCTTATCCTGGAAATAGTGATGGTAACATTTCTAGCAGGATAAGGCTCACTGAGGTAATGAGTTATCAGTCAACTGGATCAAGGTTTTACTTATCTCCCCCAATGGAACAACAAAACAAGATAACAACCCGTTAAGATATATATGCTGCATATTTCAAAACAGAACTAACCTGTTCTGAAATATAGAAGTATCGAGTACCAGGCAATGCAATCCATGGATGTTATGTTCAGACAGTAATCTATCTTGCGATTCATCATTGTCTTCCGAGAGTTCTCCAACACATGTCACTATCAAGTGACAAAGATCTTTTGACAAAGTAACCTGACAATTGTATATATCCACTAACACTATTATAGATAAAAGTATATATTTGAAATACCAAGCTATAAGAGTCTATCATGAATTTCTGGACTCTAGAGAGATGTTCCATTACTTGTGATGAGTTGCAAACCAGTAAAAAATTCCTAGAAAACGACTCTAAGAGGTATATAACTAAAGAGAGACCCATGATTAATATTTTGTTATTTATTTATACGACTAGAACATCTAACAAGATGAATTTAATCAAGCAGATGTGAATTTAAGAGCTCTCACATCATCTTCAAAATTCACCAAACTTCTCAAAGTATGTTGTGGGGGGGGGGGGGGGGGGGGGGGGGGGGGGGGGTTATGAACAGCTCCCCAAAACTCAGTCTGGAGAAGTGCTGGTTCCCTTTTCAAAATAATGGCAGCTAGCAGAGTCCTACTTATTTGGTCACAAATACAAAGAACTAGGCTTAATAGGTCTAACCACCAACCTTGTAACTCCATTGAGATTGACAATCACCATTTGTCCAGCTACAATACCGAAATAAATGCAAACTAAACGATGCATGTGGCAGATATTTTAAGCTTGAGTTAGTCATATGGCTCTCCCTGAAACATAAGACTTTGGGGCCTAAAGGTTCGAATTTTAGAAAAGAAAACAATCTTCGAGAAGCTAGAATGTACCTTCTTTAACTTGGAGAAGAAAAAAAGCATGGCTAAAATTATTTCCATATTGGAGAGGTAAAATCCCCTTATTAAAATTCAGAGTAATTCATAATTCAAACCATAAATATTTGCTAAGCTGCTGGACACCCAGTGATACCATACCATGAAGCAACTCACTATAATTTAGTCTTTTAATGGATATAATGTAGCAAAATAAATAACCACTGTCATTTTATTTTATTTTTTGGATCATTTAGAGTGAATAACTCATTAAGATGAGAGAGAGAAAAAAAACGAAGACACATATTTTAGGTAGATATGTGAACTTTCATAGTAGGACTTGCAAGTTTAAAAGAGAGAGAGAGAGAGAGTACCTTGCCAACTGAAGCATTTAGAAGTCGGCATATGATCTGCTTACCCTCAACAGTGTAAGGAATCTTACATGAGTGTACATTCTGTCAAACAGTCACCAGTTGCAAGGAATGTCACAGAAACAAATGGTTTAGTGATTCATTTAAAAGGCAAATTTAGGATAGTACTTGAACAAACATCACTAATAAAGCCATACATTTCTAAGAGAACATAAAAATGTTAATTAACTGGACCCTAAGGTATTATTTTGAATAATATGCACCATAACATAAGGTTCAATTGTGATGTTTTAATACTTTGGACCTTCTCTTTCATGTACATCATCATTAAAAAAACAGAAAGAAAAGAAAGGGAATAAGGAAACCCTTTCACCAATGATTCCAAGATTAATTATACTTATCACTTTAGAGATGTCTACCATGAAAGAACAAATTCCTGCAATTATTCATGTCTTCTTTCACGTAACTTTTTAATCTAGCACTGTCTGTCGAACGACTACGTTGATCAAGGAAATGTCATATAATGAAGTGGAATTTTCAAATGACAAGCTCAATAGTTCCCAGTAGACTGTCTATATAGGTGATTGGATCTTCAAGCAACTTGGACACATAAAAACTATGGCAAGCAACACGGGAAAAGAATTTGCTATTTAACTGTTAATTACAAAAACTTCAACATGGTAAGGGAACTAAGAAGTTATTTTCAAAGGGGAAATACTTACAAGTTTTCCTATAGAAAAAATGCCAAATATACTGAAGCATAGACTTCCATCTCTATCGCCACTACAAAGTATATTGAACCGTTGATGGGATGAATTTGAAAGTTCTAGAAACGAATCTTGGCCATCATCAATGAAACCAGCATCACCAGATATTACTCCAGGCATGCGTGGAACTCTAGGAGCGGGAGGGAAGAAACGAGGAGTACGGTCTTCAAAAGACAATATATTACCAGAACCATTCTAACACAACAGCAAAACAGTCAAGAATGAATATTCAATTGTTGTTGCTTGTGAAAAGAGAGAAATTTCATCTCAAAACCAAAACTAAAAATTATAGTTGTTTTTAATTTAAAAATATATATATATAAGCCATACACAAAGAATCAACTTAGGATGACTAAAATATACTCTTGAAAACTGCATCAACAGGACTGCAGTCCAACTTTATATACACATTAAATATAAAAGATCTTGATAAGCTATTTGTTCTAGGAAACTCAAAGAATAATTATACAGTTAAAGTAGTGCAGATAGAAAGAAAAAAATGTGCTTGAACAATATACAAAATATAAGTAGAAAATTTCAAAATATGGTAAAACATAAAAGTAACTAGATATGCAAAGTTCCAAAGCATTTTGATGAGATTTATGAAAGTAAACCATACTAGTTGTACTGGTGCATCTTCCTCCCAATTGAGGGACACAACAGCTGCAGTATGGGACTTCAAACTTCTCAACAGTTTCCCATTCTGTATCAAGAAAAGAAAGATACACCAAAAAGAGGACCATAAAATATCAGTAAGAAAAGAAATGTAGGTTAGTAAGTTCAGATATTGATGCAAGAACAATGTAAAGAACTGCAGTTCATAAATAAACGATACCTTGAGCAGATGCAATCAATTGACCACCAAGCCTACGAAATATTGACACTAACGCTACAGCCCTATGGACATTGATATTTCTAATAGTTATATAAGCAAAGAAAACAGCGACCAAAAAGATTACGGTGGAACATGAGTGCAAGGTATATCTAAGACATATAAGATTAAAATGCAAATGTAGGTTCCGAATTCAAATAGAAGTATACTGGTTCCTTATCTTACAGAAACAAGGAAAGTATATGGGTAACTACAAGTCATAAACAAAAGATATGTAGATCAGTACAGAGAATGACCAACCGGTACTGGTACAAATCAATTAGTAAAGGATATCGATTTCTCCCAAACTACGATGAAGAAACATCAAAGTACTCTTTTTCTTAAACTAGGTGATTGCATCTTTAATGCGCAGAAATGTCCTAACCTATAAATGATTCCATGCCAACAATCAAACCCATCCATTATACTCTGTCAAATACTCATCAATCCTCAAATCTATCACTTGAATCCTTATAAGTATTATTCAAAAAATTAAACCTAATAGAGTGTAGTCTATTTAGCTTTTGGCCTTGTTCATTCAACTAGTAGAGAACCTCTGAACTTGACTGCTCCTCTTATTTCAAAATGATTCTCCATTGTGGAACATGAGTACTTAAGTGAAATAAGAATCTACTTCCATTTGATCTTTTTTATCTTTGAGCAGAAGGAGAGATTAATATAGTCAAATTCGTTCTCTTTATAGTGAGTATGCAGATAAGCTTGCTAGTTCAATCCTCGGGGTCTATAATTACCAGAATTTCAGTTAAGCAATGATTACAAACTAATATCACATATAAATGTTTCTTAGCCCTTTGTGCACAAACAGTCCCACTAAGTCCAATTTATTTACGTGGCACTGAGAACTTACTTCAACATCATGTATCAAAACAGTTCCATCTTCAAGTCCCAGAGCAATGGCCTTGCCATCTGGACGCCAACATATTGATAATATACATTTTCCTGCAAATATTGGTGAAGGAAATAATTTAGGGAATTTTTCAGTATATTCACAATGGCAATGCTAAAGCAGTAACACATAAGGAACAGTTCAAGCTATTACTTATATATCAATTAAAATATAATATTTATACATAAAAATATGTAGAAGTACAAACCGAAAAACGTATTGAGCTAGCGAAACAAATAAATCTATCTCATCAAAATAAAAGTAGTGAATTGCGTTACCACACCCGCTCCATGTACCGAAACGATTCATGTACTACTGTACTAGGTCACTATGAGTAGTGGCACATAAAATATAATGGGTTCTTTAACATGTTAATAAGCATGTCCAGTAGCAAGTGTGAACAGTGACAAATACAATATCGGAAGAAATAACTTATAGGATATACAATAGAGGGGTCTGGAAGAAGCATTAATCTGTCATGGTAAATAAAAAATCCCCAGGAGTTTCATCACGTTCTACCTAAATACTAGTTGATTAATCCAGTAAATGTGTGCTCATAAAATTGTAGCCATATCATAGTAAAAAAGTAAAGGAAGGAACTTACAAGAACTTTAAGCTCTAAGATCAAATTAGACTAATAATTACCAAGAGAGATCGTCCATAACCTCTGCCAATTGAAACGGTGCAGTATCACCTTAGAATCTTCTGTGACCATGGCAAGCAAATCCTTTTCCGGGTTCCATTCAGCGAGTTTTATCTGTTCAATGAATGTTAGCTATAAATTGCATGTCAAAAGGAAACTCAAGCTTAAGAAGAGAACAGAACAGAAACAAACTTGAGAGGCAAGTGGCTTATCAAATTGAATCTGAAATGGAATCACGCGTTGTTGTTCTCCTTCATCAGTCTCCATACTAAACAACGCTATGAAAGTTACTGTAGAAAAAACAGCAATGAAGGATGACACTTAACTGGAATTCAGAAACAGTAAAGCACACAAGCCGTTAGTTTAACAATTACAAGTGAATTAGAGAAACTTAGTTGAACTTTCTATTGAAACTAAAGGAGAATCAGACCATTCATATACTGTCAGTCATTATCTTATTCCGACAATGAATGTAACAAAATAGCAGGATTGAACTAAATTCAAAGTAAATGCAATGCAGATGACTATCTACTTTTTTAAATGCAACAATAAGATCAATCTTTTCAAAATCGAACATCTAGAACATAGTTACTCAATTCGTTTGAGAAGCCCCAAACTACGAATTGGTACGAGCGTTCCCAAATTGGGTGCGGTCACCGACCAATTCGACATTTTGGGCGATCCAAATCACAGCATGTTGTAGTTGAAATGCAAGCAAATATTAGAGAGTTTAGGACTTACCAAAACTTGTTCGTGACGTGCTAATCCATGTCTGTCGCCCTTGATTGAGTTTCTCTTAGATTTGAAATGAAGAACAACTGCAGCATGAAGAATTGATGTCCGTGGCTTTGTTTCTAGGGTTTGAAATTAGTGAAGTAACGATGGAGGAAGAACGGCGGTTTGTTTTTAGGATAAGTTGGATTGGATAGAGACTGAAATATATAAATATAAATATAAATATGTTGTATATACAAACCATAAATTGAATTATAATCCGAATTTTATTTTATTTTTATTTTGTAATGGTATAGTTTTAATCTCTAATCAATTTTATAAGTTTTTAATATTTTCACTCTAAAGTCTAAACTCCTTCTGACTATAAATAAACTTTATTTCCTTCAGCTGCTGCCTGCTTATCGTTTCATGCTCTAACATTCTTTTTTTCGTCCTTGACTTTTGACCGACTTGTAAGGAATATGAATGATCATCCATACACAGTACAGCTGCATGCCCGGCCCTTGCTATAATTGCATGTTCAAGGAAACGAGAGCAGTTTTATTAATCGCCACAAAAAAAAAATTACATTAAACAATCAAAAATTATTCCTAGGCTATTCTACACTAAAGAGAAGAATGAAACAAAAAAAAACTTGTTCCTGCCATGTCCGTGGTACCGTATGTAATCATGACTGAGTTCTCAGCATTAAAACAAAGACAAGAGCTGAACAGAATTGGAGAAGAAAATCCATATTTCCTGTGTTCCCAAACTGCATTCAAATGTGAGTACGTAGATGACTGACTTACGACGGATAAGTAGCAATGGCCTGAGGAAACATGGATGCAGAAGGTGGAGGAGGAGGCTGTGGCACTGCTGTTGGATCAACAAAAGCATCGTAGAAATGATGGTCCTTCAGCTCCTGCTTTGGGGTCAGAAACTTCATGTCCTCCATCATCAAAGCCTGCTCGCCCCACCGGCCTGATGTCATATAAGACCCAACGAACCCTGCATTTTTCCCGATACTAGTGTAGTCGACGACGAGTCCATTCAGTCCAGAGATCTTGGGAGCTTGACTGAATTTGAAAGGAAGAGAAAATGGGAAGTCAGGAACCATTGGAGGGATCACCCCGCTTTTCATCCCAGACGCATCCAAAGCTGGAGGAGGAAGGAAGGAAGGGAATTTTATGGTGGAGTACATGGAGGATCTTCCTCCTCCTCCAATCTTCATGTCATTACCCAAATGTTCAAGCAAACTCGATCTTAGAAATTGGCTGCTAAGTTGAGGTTTCCTCTCAAAAAGAGGAAGGTGGTCCTGGACTTGGGTCAGCTCAGGCTTGGGAAGAGCATTGGGGTTTCTCAGCATTGCTGATACTTGAGAATTATTATTATTATTCTTATTGTGAGATGAAGAGGGAGATAAGTTCCCGACATTGCCACTGCTGCTGCTGTTTCTTGCTGCAGGCACCTCGTGGTTGTGTTTTCCCTCATATGTTGTCAGTACACACTTAAGGTCGTGAGACGCTCTTTCAACATGCTTCCTGACAGCACAACCAGAACTGGTGCATTTATAGTAGCTCCTACACACACATATAATGCCATATCCGACGTCAATTTCAATGTGTATATATAAGTTGTGATAGACAAATGGTTTGACAAAGTGTTTGATTGATGTTTCAGCAGCATAATTGTGGTGTATGTGAAGAATGAATTAATACCTCGGATTTGGATTTCCTTTGACAACCTTTTGCCCATATTTCCTCCAGCGATACCCATCATCAAGTATATCAATTTCAGTCTCTATCTGAATAACCACTCTTGGCTCTCGGACTGCCCTGGATGCAAGATTTGATGATTCCATCATGAAGTTCTCCAACCTATTAAAATGAGGAGATACCCAAAAAAAACAAAGGAGAATGATAATTTCTTAGTAGAACATGAGAGATTGAGGGAGGGCAGAAACCACCTTCGCTTAGAGTCATTGGCTTCCTCTCCTTGTGTATAATCATCATCATGGCTTGTCAATGTGGATGAGAGTTCCTGTGTGTGTGCAGACTCAAGATGATAGCCTGTGGCTTGATCATTGGAGAGAGGATCAGAAAGGTCAGTGATGACAGAATTCGAGTTGGGTGTTCCTACTTCCAAACTCTCCTGCTTCACAACAGCAGTGGATCTTAACTGTACATTATCCCTCCACGGACATCCTTTGGCTTTAACTGGGGTGAATGGAAATGATGTAGCAGCAGCAGCTCCTCCTGGCAGAGGTTTTGGATGGTGGTGGGCACCCTTGTAGATGATTTCAGTGATCTGACCGTCGTGATCTCTCTCCACCTTCTTCTTCATCTGACAGTTTGTATGGGTGCATCTGTAGTAGCTCCGTGGGTACTCGCTACCTTTCACCTGTTTCTGTCCATACTTTCTCCAGTGGTATCCATCTTCGGAAGTCTTGTAGTTGTTGTACACGCCGCCTTTCAGATCACCACCACCATTACATTCTTCCATAGAAGCGTGATGATGATCTTCAGGAATGCATTCTTTCTGTAGACAGTCCGGTCCATTTTCTTCTACTTCTTCCTCTGCTTCACTGGAGACTATTGAAGAATTTCCTGTCACAGGAGAGCTCTTCTCAGCAGCTGCCTCAGGGGAAAGGAAGTGATCTGCAACTTGATACTCATAATCTGTAAGGTGATCTGCTCCTGCTGTTCCCTGCAAAATCAGTTGCAGGCAACCACAGGAAAATCCAATCACAAAATCAGTTACTGCCAACCACGTCAAATTGTTTGTAATAAATGAATGTACCTGATCAGCAGAAGACTCTAAAGCCACCAGATTTGACATCAGGGACGAGTTGTTGTTGAGATATCTACGATGAGGTTTGAAATTGAAAATTGTTTCACTGTAATAGCCTCCCTCTCCTACTCCATGCTCATCAAAAACTTCACCATCAGCAGAATCGAGGAGGGAGTCGGGGCTAAGACCAGGCGGTATTGTGAGACGCGGAGGGCTGCCACCTAATGAGGAAGCCAACGGTCTCGACATACTGAAACGGGCGCTACTGATCCTGGCAACGCTGAACCCCAGCTTGGCTGCCCTTCTCGTCGTCGCGGGTGAATTATGGTATTCCATGGTGAGACTGAAGTGGAGCAGCTGAAGAAAGAAAGACAGAAAGACGGGCGGTTCCAGCTCCGGACGAAGGGCGAGAGCTGAAACTAAGTGGTCCCACGAGACCGTGAGAAGGGAATTGAGGTTGGTGAATAAGAATCAATCGTGAAAATGTATGAAACACTGGATTTTGGATCAGATGCACACGCACGCAGGAGAGAAAGGAAGTGAAGGAGGGGAAAGGAAAGGATGAAAATGGAGTCCGTTGAGTTTCTGTTATTTAGACTCGAAACTCACGCGCTTTTTACATCATATTCTTTTATATTAAATACCTATCTATAGATAAATAGATTAATTTGGCTAAAAACTCTATAATTAAAACACGTAAAAATAATTTTATTATGCTTTATTATTAAAATTAAACATTCTATTAGTTAATAAATTATTGTAAACTGACATAGATTCACCACATTACCTTCAAAAAAATTTAAATTAGTTTAAAGCGTCCACCACACTAGATAAATTTCCATATATATTTAATAAGTTTTAATATATATATATATATTATTATATATCTGCTAAACTTTTTTATTTTTTTGGCGTACAACAACTTCATATATCATTCAATAACAAGAGAAGAAACCGAATACAAGATATTATCCGTTACAATACATCTAAGAAGCGGGGTTGGGGGTGAGGACACCCAATCCGAAGGACACAACCCGCAAGAACATTCTTTGCAATTCAATCCGCACAAGAGTTAGCGGAACGAGGAACATGCTCTCAAGCGATTTCCCCGATCGATGAGGATTGAGAAACCGCATTAGACAAAATGGGAGCTATCCTCCAAGCAAAGTCCCGCCTATGAATGTGGTTGATGATATTCAAGGCGTCCGTCTCGATGATTACTCTCGGCCAAGCCACGTCGATAGCTAGAAGAACTGCATGATAGACCGCTTGTGCCTCTATTTCGTCCACCGACCCCGCAAGGAGAACTCCGTCACGGACACCCCTGACGGTACCCTCATGGGCCCTAGCAATGACGCCAAGCGCTCCTTGACCCGAAGAACCGCACCAAGCCCCATCGCAATTGATCTTAATCACACCTTGAGGTGGACCCACCCACGCACGAACCAACCTAATGTCTTGGCCAGATTGCTCGGCTTGGCCTAGCTCGTGAAGCGTCCGATCGATCTCTAGCAATGCGGATGTCACGTTCGGTTGGATGTTCTCGTAAGTGAACTTGCACCATGTTTTCCAAATCACCCAACTGACCACCATGAGGCGCCTCCAAACGTTCGCTCTCGTCCTCCTATCCGGTCCCGTAAAGGTGGTTGCCTCAACGAGCCATTCGTCCAACGAGTTCCTCCCTACGGTGACCCTAGCTTGATCGATGAAATGGTGCCAAACCTGTTGAACCCACGGGCAAACAAACATTATATGCTCACGGGACTCAATAAGAAGACAGGACGGGCATAAACTATCGACCGCAAGACCTCTCCTAGCAAGCGTTCCCCTCGTCGACCGCAAGACCTCTCCTAGACCACAAGACCTCTCCTATCTGCTAAACTTTAAACCTTCAGTTTTTGCTTTTGTATTTTCCAGTTGGAGTAGAATACCTTTATTTTTTAAATTAGTATGAAAAATAACGTAATAGCACATAATTGGATTAAAGTCTAAAAAATAATTATGTTATTTAAAGTATAACATAGTTAAAACTTCAACCAAACACCCCTTAGTGTTGTTATAGGTTAAAATCGTTAGTAATTTATCTAGAAATATTATACAATAGTATACACATTGAAACAGTGACTTATTGAATTAATGTAAACACCAAACCGCCACAAGGCAAAGTATCTACTTGGGATATGGATGATTTCGATCTCCAGTTGACAGAAACAAACTAACAAGCAAGTAAATTCATCATCATCATATCTTTAGAAGAAAAAAAGTAACCAATCTTCCTTCCTCTAGAAAGTAGGTAGTCAATCACTCCCACCCAAGGCCATTATTAATTAGACTAAACCGATAACTCCATCTTGGAAATGAGAATGCCATCAGTGTCTGCATAAAGCCATTCCCCATCGCAAATCCTGGTCCCTGCAATGGTGATGGGGACGTGCTTCTCCCCAATACCTTTCTTGTTAGCTTTCATGGGGTGGGAAGCAAGAGACCTTACCCCAATATCACACCCATTGATCTCATCTACATCTCTTATACATCCGTTTACCACAATCCCAGACCATCCGTTATTCTGTGCCTGCACTACTGGATTCCCTCCCAGTATTGCACACCTCATGCTCCCTCCACCATCAACCACCAACACTCTACCATTACCTTTCTCCTCAAGAAACTCACGCACTAAAACGTTATCTTCATACACCTTCAATGTCACTATGGGCCCAGAGAAAACCTGCCGCCTTCCATATATCTGAAATACTGGGTGCAGGGCTCGCAGTTCCCCACTCACTATCAGCTGCGGATTCGCATCACAAACTTCTGCAGTGGTCACCAAAGCCATCCCTCCTTCAACCTACACTACAATACAGATGAGAGATGACAATGGGATTTCATTGGAAGCAATCTTTATATAGACAGATACAGATAAAATACTATTACATCATTAGCAAACAAGCTAATAACTACAGAAACAAATAAAATTGTGAATAAATAATTGCTCTTATACCAACACGGAGAGCAGTATGTTCTGTTCCAAAATCCATAACCATGACAGTACGATTGTGAAAGAAAACAAAAAAGATACTAAATGGCTCAACTGCACAACAACAGATTTGGATTAGCAAGGCGTTTTGATGTCAAACAACTTGGACATGCTACAACTTACTCAGTCCACCAGTCACATACAGAGAAACCCCATGAACAAATGCCAGATCACTAAACTACCGGTCATTATTACAAATTAGAATCATTAACATGGGAGCTGCCAATGGATACTTCATTCACTAAACAGAACCAATTTTGTACCCCACAAGCAATCACATACCAATCACCGAAAGTAGTCAAAGTTGTACGTGAAAGAGGTCGTTCAGCATTTGTCATTAGTCATCATTAACATCCAGCTAGCTTAAAAGACTTGAATACTCCAGAGTCCCGATCACAAAATGTATCTTCTTTATTTATACAGACCACGAAGGTACTATATATATATATGGAGTTGTAAATAATAAAGAATAAATCAAACCAAAGCTTCATGAAAAAGGATATTACTGGAGGAGGACAGGGATAAAAACAAAACAGATCTTAGAGAATAATGGGTAGCATCGTCGATCGGAATCTCCAATAATGCAAAAGGGAAAAAAAATTAAGCAGAACAAGCATACCTCAATCAAAGAACAGTCAGTTTATCAAATAACAAATTATAAAATCCAGATCAGCTTTCGCACATCGACAAATGAACTCGGATCAATAAATATATGCGAATTGCTTGCCAATTATACATCAGAGCGAGAAGAATGGAATCAGGCATCGTACAAATTGAGATTTCAGAAGAAGAATGAAATGATTACCTAATGGATGCTCCTTCACTTGACAAATAGAGGTACTGTGCTGACACCCCCTGAAGGAAGGAAGGAAGAAAGAAGACGAAGAAGAAGGAGTAGAAGGGTAGTTGTAGTGTGAAATGAAAACAAGACCACGCCTGCAAACAAAAGCCCGTAGATTCCTCTTCCTGGTAAATTTTTTGTATAAACAATTGAATTGTGCCAAATGTCTCCGTCCTTCCTTCTGTCGACCCAGCTAACCGCGATAGACTGATGGAGCCTAATCCAACGAGTTCAAGCCCAAATTTGGAAAAAGAAATTTTGAAACTTCAGGGTTATTATTAGATTAGATAAATACTTGGGGATGCCTTTTAACCAGCGCAAAATGTTAGGGACAATTTCAGCGTCAATAATTCCCTCCAATTCCAATTCCTCGGTAGCTGCCGCCATTTCCTACCCTAACTAGAAGGCCTCCCTCCACCAAGCTTCACGAAGCCTCGTCAGTCACCGAAGAAAACTATCCCGCGAAATATTCCTCTGCTCCGATAAGATTCAAGGAGTATTCTTTAGCCCACAACTTTCAGAGACAGTCGCCTCGCCCACTTGCTCTGCTGGGTGGCCTAGCTACGAGTCCTGTCTTCAGCTAGAGTAACCCTCCAGCGAATCGAAGCAACAGATTCATGGACAAGATGAAGATTGAAGAGGTTCAGTCGACTACCAAGAAGCAGAGAATAGCTACTCATACTCATATCAAAGGACTCGGCCTCGACGTAACTCCCTCCTACACTCACCTCCTTAAATGTTTGAACTCCTTGGGGTGCTTAGAGTGTTAGCTCCGTTTTAGCACATGTAGTGGGAAATATCTCTCCTTTCGCTGTTTACAGAGTTGCTATTCATGGCTCTTCCTCTGCTTTTTGCAAAATTGGTTATTGTCCGAGCAAGGGCTGTCTAACGATTTCCAGTTGAGAAAATAAAGCAGAGTTAGATGATCTTCTTAGTTCCTTTGTTTGATAAAATTTAAAATTTATTTTCCCAGGCTACTGGAAAAGCATTACCTTTGGCATCTGGATTTGTGGGTCAGGCAGAGGCAAGAGAAGCATCCGGTCTTGTAGTCGATATGATTCGGCAGAAAAAAATGGCTGGTAGGGCGCTGCTGCTCGCTGGTCCTCCTGGTACTGGAAAGACAGCGCTAGCACTTGGAATTTCTCAAGAGCTGGGGAGCAAGGTACATGCTGCTTGTATTATATGTCAGTTCATTCCTAGTCATAATTATTTTTTTCTGTAGATAAGGGAGATTGTATTCTTTGCTAGTTGTATCCAAATGGTTGTGATTTTGCCAATGAGGTTGATGTTGTTCTATGTAGACTCAATGGTGCATTTTCACTCCCTTGCCAGGTCCCATTTTGTCCTATGGTTGGATCAGAAGTATATTCCTCTGAAGTAAAGAAAACTGAGGTTTTGATGGAAAATTTTCGGAGGGCTATTGGTTTGCGTATGAAGGAAAACAAAGAGGTCTATGAAGGAGAGGCAAGTAGTTTGATCGGTGGACTGACTTTATGATTATTGTTATACCAATAAGGATTCATCTTATGTGGATGTTTTCTTTCAGGTTACTGAACTTTCACCTGAAGAAACTGAGAGTGTGACTGGTGGCTATGGTAAAAGCATTAGCCATGTTATCATTGGGTTAAAAACAGTCAAAGGAACCAAGCAGCTGAAATTGGACCCAACAATTTATGATGCCTTGATCAAGGAGAAGGTATTTTTCATTTGCTTTCAGTTCAGGAATCAGGAGTAGGTAGGATCCTTTAAGGATAATTTCTGGTCATTTTACATTTGAAGGTTCTTTATGCAGGTTCTCTCTCTCTCTCTCTGTTTATTTTTGGAGTGGAGATTGTAATTCTTTGTTGCTTGGCTCCTCCTGTGACACAACTCGGTTTATTAATGATTGTGATCATGATCGCTTCACTTGCAGGTTGCTGTTGGGGATGTTATATACATTGAAGCAAATAGTGGCGCAGTTAAAAGGGTTGGTAGAAGTGATGCTTTTTCCACGGAATTTGATCTCGAAGCAGAAGAGTATGTTCCACTTCCAAAAGGAGAGGTTCACAAGAAAAAGGAGATTGTTCAGGTTAGTTTTCCCTTAATGTATGCCACCAAGAAGGTACCTTTACAAATAATATATTGACCTACTACATTTGGTATATTGAATGTGAATATATAAATATCCTATGTCATTAGGATGTGACACTACATGATCTAGATGCTGCAAATGCTCGGCCTCAAGGTGGACAAGACATACTATCGTTGATGGGTCAAATGATGAAACCCAGAAAGACTGAAATCACTGACAAATTAAGACAGGAAATCAATAAGGTACATATTGACAGTTTCTCGGAAGATTTATGTAGTGTTCACAAAGCTCAATATGTTTGTTGGTGATAGCATTACTCTTCTGACACTGGATACTCTATCTGCACAAAAATAATTTCTTGCTGATTGCAGGTTGTCAACCGTTATATTGATGAAGGTGTTGCTGAGTTGGTACCAGGGGTCTTGTTCATTGATGAGGTGTTTCTCTTCTATTTTCCAAATCCTTTTGCTTGTTGCAATTTTGATTAATTAATTATCTCAAAATATCCTTATTTATGAACTCGACAGGTGCATATGCTGGATATGGAGTGCTTTTCGTATCTGAATCGAGCATTAGAGAGCTCACTATCTCCAATTGTGATATTCGCCACAAACAGGGGGATATGTAATGTTAGGTAATATTTTCTATCAGATGATAGATGCTGACTAGCAAATACAAAATATAATTGAGTTTATCGTGGTATAAACCTTAGAACTTGATTGCTGTGCATGCACTGCAGAGGAACAGATATGGCAAGCCCACATGGCATACCTGTCGACTTACTGGATAGGTTGGTGATCATTCGCACACAAATTTATGGTCCTGCAGAGATGATACAGGTTCGTTACTCAACAAGTGTTTAACTAGTTTGCTAATATTGTTTTTCACCCCCTCATTTTTACGGCTTACAGTTACACTTTGTGTATAACTTGTATCTTCTCTGCCTTGTATGATTGAACAGATTATAGCCATACGTGCTCAGGTGGAGGAATTAGTTGTGGATGAAGAAAGTTTGGCTTATCTAGGAGAAATTGGACAGAGAACATCCTTAAGGTAACTAACTATAACACACAAAGCTCTAGTGTGTAGTGTAGGATGGACCAACAAAGCAAGCATCTGCAGAAGCTGAATTTTATTTTTTCCACATAAATATTATGAATGATGCTTTGTGGTTTAATGGTGCAAGTTATTATTGTGCATCAGGCATGCAGTTCAGCTGCTTTCACCAGCTAGCGTTGTGGCCAAGATGAATGGCCGAGAAAGTATCTGCAAGGTAATATTATATTCCTGACCCTTGTATGATTGCCATTTCCAATACACAACATAATAAGTACATGTGCGTGTTCCATAATAAAGTTGACATTATTTCTTTTTCGATAATGGAATGGTGTAGGCGGATCTTGAGGAAGTGACGTCCCTCTATCTTGATGCCAAGTCATCTGCCAAACTGCTTCAGGAGCAGCAAGAGAAGTATATTACATAGATAGATAGATGATATATGTGCTTCTTCTTCTTGGTTTTACTCTTTGGAGGGGAATGAGTTTTTGTTTCTTCTTAGACTGGGGTTAGGTTCTTCATGGCGGTAGGCTGTTTGTGCATGAGTTATTCAGGAGAGCAGTGCTTTGCTTATTTATATAGACTGAACTGCAGAATGGAAATCTCCTTCCTTGTAAAGGAATCTAATTGTTCTTGTTATGAATGTTATATGTGTGGGATCACATCATGTTAAATATGAGCTTTGATGGTTTTCCTTCTGGTATTATTTGATGAAAGTGAAACTCCTGTTGAACAAGAAATTGTCAACTACTAACCTGAACCATCGAGAGGATAGAGTAGTAATCTTTTTACCCAAGAAATTATGATCAATAAAATAAGCTCAGTTTCCTGAAAAAACGGATGGGTCTTTTTTTAACAATCACGAACTTCCTTAACGGCTCAACTCAGTACGACACCTGAAGGAGACTCTGGTGCTTGGAATTGAACAAGAATACACTGAAAGCTCTATGCAACAGGTTTTCAGATTCTATTTTTGATAGGATATCTGTAAATGATTATGATATATGGTTAAACTAAATATAGACTCAAATTTCCTTCGCACTTAGACTCAATAAATACTACACAGCAACACCAAACAAACACACCAATCCTTAGCAGGAACACCTCACACATACAAGAAAAAGAAAACTAAATAATAATATTCCAATACTCCGAGGTTAATTAATGTCACCATCAAAGCTCGTCCTGCATAACAAAACAACATAACATAGACAAGACAAGGTTAAATGATTCTATTACTAAAACAACAGACTCATTGTGTCTATTCTTATGAAAATAATTATGAGCACACAAAGAAGGAAGAGAAGCAAGGGACGTGTTGCTTACATGATAATCATCGAAGTGGCGATCACGCTGCAAAATACAAGTTTCAATAATAATAATAATAAAAAAAGTAGTCAAGAAAGAAGAAGAAGCTGGTAGACTAACCCTTCTATATTTGTCTTTGTATCGATCGCGATGGCGGCGATCATAGCCCCTCTCCTGACGCCTCCTTTCACCTTCTTCTCTTGCCCTTTGAGCTTCCTGCATCACACAAGCAACACAGACAGACATCCTTACTTGTACAGAAAAAAAAAAGAGATGATGGCCAAGAAAATTGGAGCAGCCCACCCCTATGTTTTTCCTGATGACAAACCCTTTTTGACATCACCAGTACTTACTTACACCACTGAATGAGGCTTTGATGGCAAAGCTTTCATCCAACTTACACTTTTAGTACAACCAATCCACGGGGTTCAGAACATCACCAGTAGGCAGTCTTGGTAACTTTCTTACGTACTACTTTACTTAGTCTCACCTCATGTTGAACTACTTACTCTGTTCCTTCTTTAGTATAAAGGACAAAATCTGAGAAAGAAAGAAAGACCAGAGAGTAGTAGTATATCATAAGAAATGAAAATAACCTCTTCTTCCTGAGCTTTCCTGACCTTTTCGGCTTCCTCAAAGGCCTCCTTTTCAATCTACAAACGCCCACAAAATAAAACATTTCAATTTTATTAAAAAAAAAAATCACCATCTAGCTCTACGTTGAAGCAATAGCTGACCTCTCGGTTGGCAAACACTTGATCTACCACCTGTTTTGCATACTCTGGGTCATCACAAATCAAGATGTTGTCGAACACAGAACCAGATTTTACCTGCATTAATTAAGTATTAGAGGAAACAAACACACACAAAGGGTCAGGGCAAACACACTCGCTGTTGCAATTACAATCTACTCACCTGCCACACCTCAATTCCCACATACTTTATAGGCTTCAGCACATAAAGGTCAGGGTCATCTTCAAATTCTGTTGGCATAAAAAATAACTTAAGAAGTAACTCCTCTATGCATGACAAGTAACAAGTTCCCAACCAACGACTTCCTTCAAGATATAATGGTGTGGCAGCAGCAAACATAATAAGGCAGTAAGTACCTGGATTATCAATCCAAGGAGTCTTCCATTTACCCTTGTAATTCGGATTTTTTATTTTCTGATGACATGCAAAACCAGATATCATATATTGTTAGATAATATTGATCAAGACATACACTTCATCATTTGATCTATTTACAGTGTAAGTAGTAACTTGCACAAACCTTCCGTTTCCATGGTCCTTTATATGCTGGATTTGGTACTTTTGGTGGTTTCCAGATGCCATCCTCTTCCTCGCTCCAGTTATCAGGCTAAAACATGAAACAGAAAACGTTCACAGGATAAGCTTTTCTTTTACTCACATTCATGGAAATTGATTATTTAGGTAACACTAGCTGACTAAACTTCCTCACAAGCTAAGGATGAGAACTGAATTAAAACAAGATCAAACAGAAATGTCCAACTAGTGGTTAAACTTTCTTTCCCATTACTAAGCTAGAATTGATACGAAAACAAGTTCCTGATAAGAAATACCATCCGAAGGAAAAGGAAAACCTTATCTGATTCAATTAAGTTAGAGGATGGATCTAAAGGAATACTTGGCTTACCTCTTTAATCCTTGGATCTGGAATCTCAGCTGGAATTGAATCATATCCCTGAAACATGGACAATGAGTTGGTGACTATGTTTTCATGAAAGAGCTCAAATGAACATGTGTAAATCAAGAAGAGGGAGCATAATACCTCAGGTTTTACTCCGTTAGGATCTTCAACATATTCCCTATCATCCCAATCAGCAGGCTGAAATGGTTCATTTTTATGAGTAAGGATAAATATATTCATACCCAAGAGGGTTTAATGTCAAGCTGAGTTCTTTAATCAAGCCTGCTACAGCTTGCATAGTAGCGCAAACACAGTGAAGACATTAAATTCAGCACAGAAAGAAGTAGACACTAAATTACACTACTAGTATCTGGAACAAAGTGACTAGCGGAAACGACAAGTATTTGTTAAGAGGCAGGCACCTTTTTAGCATTGAAATCTTTGATTTTCCGTGGAGGAAGAATGTCCCAATCTGTATACATGCTTCCAGAATCCCTTTCTCGGTTATCAACCAAAATGCTGTAGGAAGCATCTGGCTTGAGAATGAAAGTGTAAAAGTGTGTCAACTTGTCAGTTTCACACTGCAAATCCTTCTTGATTGGATAATTTTGCCCTTGGTAGGAGAGAATGGCATGTAGTTTCTTTGTTTGAGTACCACACAGATCCGGTCCAAACATCAGGCTGACAATACAATGGCGAAAGCCAACCGAGTCAAGAGATATGTAGTAGTAAATGGACTACTACTTTTAGAAATATTTGAAGTATCAAATTCACTACTGCTTCTAGAATAATATAGACAGTAAAGGCTGATTGATTACTGAGCAGAAGAGATGGTTGGTTATGACTATCTATTACCTTTGACTTTGGCAAGTTAACCTAGTCTAACAAATCTAAGCTAACATCAACTGAAATAGTTCTCAGTCATCACTACTCAGAGATCCAAATGAATGAATGAAAATCTTCAAGAGAGGGAAGGAGACTAGTTGTTGTTAAGTTGAACAATTTTCATGAGCTTAGTCATTGCTATTTATAGAGATGATATATTGATGGATGGTTGCAAGTATAACAGAAGCAGGCAGACTATACATGGAAGATTATGAGAAGAGAGAATGGTGCATTCATTGAAGTGAATTAAACCAACCAACCTGTAAGGAGTATCACCCCCAAATTTCTTTTGATTGACATAGCCGGAAAGGAGCTTTATGTATGCACCGCCACATTCAATGTCCTGCTCAATCTTTACGGAATACTGGATAACCAAAGTCCTATTCTTGTTGGTAAACTCTGGTATCTTTGCTGATATGGCAAAGTGTTTGGCATCTGAAGAAGTTTGTATACCTATGTGGCGAACATTATATTGAGGTGAGGTTCTCTTTTGACGAGAGAAGGGTCATACACATATATATATATATATATATATATATATATAGATAGATAGATAGATAGATAATCACTCACCTTTATCGTCAGGATCCCCAGCCCACTTTCCAGCCGTGTGCTTGAAAGAACCTGCTTTGTCTTCACTTCTTTTCCAATCCGAGACAACCCATCTTTTTTTCCACCCATCTTTAAAAACTCAAAGAAAAATCAAAATAGAAAAGATCAATAACATAATCAAATTTATATATATATATATATATAAAGAAAGAAAGTTTGTTCTTCTCAGTCGACTTATTATTTGATATCTGCTGCTGGAGAATTGGACTCTTGATTTAGACACTAAAGGATTAACTCTAGCGGAAGATTAACTGACAATTTATACAACTCAATTGAAATCGAGAGCAAGCTAGAGGAATTGATTCTTAACTGATGCTCATGTGAAGTGAGATTACATCCTACCAACGATTTTATTAGCCAAAATAACAATCAGTTGAATACAGGGAGGGAAGGATTCCATTCCATATAGAAAGAAAGTTCCATTTCAGGTGCTAAAACTATCTTCTAAGTAGTAGCTTCTAGCTGCAATTCCAACTAAACCAGAGCGGGGAACAGAAAGGAGATGGAAGCAGAGAGAGAGAAATACCTTCAAATCGCTCTTCGAATATGGGCACAGTCTCACAACAGGAATACCCACGGGAATAGTGAGAGAGCAAAACCTGCATTACCATTAATAGTTGCAGAATGGAACTCTTCCCCATTGCTGTTACCATCTGCGGCATCGCTTGGGGAAGAAGAGTAGTGACTGGATACAAGCTCCCCCACTCAACTCTCTTTCATCAGTTCTGTGCAATAAAGCTCTTCAACTGGGTTGCTATTTATAGTGCTGCACTGCTGCGCACTAGTTGTAATAAGGAGGGCAAATTAGACTATTATTATGGTTTATGATATTGCCATTATATAGATTATGAATTTGGAGTTTTTTTTTAATAAATATATTTTGGGTAGCTTTACATAATTAATCCATTTTAAATTATCATTTATATATTTGTAAAGTATTTTCTATTTGTTTTTTAATTATTTTTTTTAAAAAAAAATACTATTTTCATAACTTAATGAATAGCTTCACGTCACCATGTCTAACGAGTGAAGTAGATCATTATCAATCTTATACATACATCTACAAGTCTTGGGCGATAAATAGTCACGTTGCCCACAATATTTGAGCGATTCCTAAAAGTACATATTTTCAAAGGGTTTTATATTTTATGTTTTGGAGATTTTTATTTTTTTCGTTCACCTAAGCTTAATAAAATTGTAAAATAAATAAATTAACTCTTGACTTAGAACAACTTTTCCGTGTTCAATACGGGTATTGCACGTCAAGAAGACTTTGCCCAGTCTCTAAACCAAACTGACTTTTCCTATTTTGCTCTTGATGATGATTTCATTGACCTGGAGTCAATGGGATAATTTCATTGACCTGGAGTCAATGGCCTTTGTCTAGACTCCAACAGTGGAAGAAAGACTTGACGACTTCAATTAAAATAATAACAGAGACTGCTACGGGAAAGTAAGTAAAGCAAGGTTTACCGACCACTCCAAAACCCTAATGAAGAAGTGAAGCTGTGAAGGGCGTTGCGTTCTCTCTGGCGTCTAATCATATATGCAACGGAAACCCCAAAAGATCATCTTCAAACCTACTACACCCACTATGTCGTCTTGACAGAATATAAATAACAGATAGATAGATAGCTATTCCATAAATAGATAGATGTCTCTGGGATCTCATCCTTCCTTTAGTAACGATCATAACGCCTAAAGTGAAAAGAAAACACAAACATTCAGGGAAACAGACACACACACACACACACAATATATATATATATATGGAGAGCAAGCTAGCAATGAATAGAAAATCGAGATCAAACCTACCTGTGGCGATCATAATCCCTTGAGCGCTCCTTTGATCTCGACCGTGATCTACGGCGACTACTTCGTGATTCATAACTCCGAGAGCGGTCATCTCTGTCCCTCTCCCTTTGATCATATCTCTCATAGGGCCTCTCACGATCCCCACCACTTCTTCGATCACGATCCCTACCTCCTCGATCACGGCTATCCCCTCGATGACCTCTATCTTTACTGGACTCTCTATCACGTTCCCTGCTTTGCTCCTTACTTCTGTTTCATCATCCACACCAACAACAAAATAGAGTTAGTCAATTCTATATTTTTAGGAGCAGGAGGTGTGGTAGCTTCAAACAGTCCCTTTGATCAACAAGGCAACCTACAGATAAACAATCCAAGAAATAATCACCTTCTGTCGTCAGGGCGATCCACCTTGCGGCTCTTGTTTCTCTCTTCCTAAAAAAATCGAAAGAAATAATGGCTACAAATTTCTTTTCAAATGATGACATAGACATACCCATTCACTATTGTAGACTCCCATTCCATTACAAGCAACTAACTAAGAAGAATAAAGTTTGTGAAGCACCATCTTCACAAGTGGTATGGAAACTTACTTAACAGTACAAACAGAAGAAAGAAATAAACTAGTGACGCAGTATATTCCCATTGTTAGAATATGACAATCCAAATACGTTATCAAGTACATTTACCGTAGAAAACTTTGTTTAACCACACCAGGGCTGCCAAGTGCCAACAATATTGAATAAGATTTATGTACAGTCTGTGTGGCTTAGTTAATCAGCAAAACCCTAAAACAACTCAACTTCATTTACGGGAATGATAATTAAATGGCTCTCTCTCAAGCTAAGAAAGGCTCACAGATAGCAGACTAAATAGCAGCACCTGAATCTGCTTAGATGATATGAACTAACTATTTCATATCATTAAGCAACTGCATTATGCAATAGTTAGTTCATATCATCTAAGCAGATTCAGGTGCTGCTATTTAGTCTGCTATCTGTGAGCCTTTCTTAGCTTGAGAGAGAAAGCCATTTAATTATCATTCCCATAAATGAAGTTGAGTTGTTTTAGGGTTTTGCTGATTAACTAAGCCACACAGACTGTACATAAATCCTATTCAATATGGTTGGCACTTGAATCTGCTTAGATGATATGAACTAACTATTTCATTATTTACTACCCTCACCATCAGCAGAGATAAACACAAAAGGATAGATTTCTGTTCTCACCTGTAAATCAGCTAACTTATCACGGATTTGCATGTAGCCGAGATGAAGTTTTCCTCCAAAATGATCAGCTAAGCGACGGTCACTGAGCAACATAAGATCAAAAAATAATCTATCTATTTATAAAGATATTGCAATTTATAAATAATTGGAAAAAAAATAGTCTGACTACTTTGGGCTAACATAGCATGGCTACAAGCATAAAACAGAAAAAGACGCACATTCTTTAGCTGCAAAAGTTATCCTCGTAATACGGGGCCCAAAAGCGTGCTGGTGACAAGGAGGTATAATTTCCAAGTCAAAAGCTGAAGTACTTGAATACCCAAATACCAATTCTATCTTTTCCCTGGAAGCTGGAAGTCTATAAACCTTTAGAGCCAAGATTGAACTATACCTGTCGTAAACACTAAGGAATGCCCCGCATATATCACAAACCCGTAGCTTCTGATCAGTCTGAAACAGTAGAATCAGAAAAATGGTCAGACCAGAAAAAATGCAATAAACTCATCTAACTGTAAGAATATAAATTTCTTGCAAGCCTAGTAGACTAAGGGAAATATGCCGTGCCAATTGGACTTGACCTGAGTGCAGCCTCAATATATCATATAGCAATATCTTTCCAAGAAAAGATTTCAAACTTAAAATGCTAGTCAAGGTCTAATCAAATCAAACATGAACTCACAATTCGCACGTCAGCCGCAGTGTACTTAGTGGACTCCTGGACAGGATCCTGTCGGACATGCAGCTGCATGGACAAAATATATAAACTTAACATATTTTCAACAGTTGTAAAGGAAATAATACCATATTCAAGCAGATAAAAATAACCTTTTTAAGTGCTTCAGCCTCCTCCAGTGCCTTCTGTGCCTCATCTACCATTCCTTGTTCACCTATATACGACATAAAAAGATCAGGAACTTATGCCCAAAATCTCTCCTCAAAATTTTATAAAGATATGTGATTATAACAGAAGAATCTAGAATCATTATTTAGAAGCAGACACTATCTTTTGCAGAAACTAGTATCAACGGATCACAACCTAAAACAGTAATACTAATTGTAAACAATGCTATATAGGGTCAACAATTAAGCCAAGGAATTCCTTAGAACTTCATAAAGAATTTAGAACAGTGTCATACTTTAAATTAAAGTGAAACATATGGACATGTATAAAACATTTTGCAAGAAAATGACTCACCAAATTCTTCCGCCTTCTTCAGCTTCTCATTTATCATTTCTTGAGTGCGGGGATCAACAGGGATAGCAGGAAAGGGTGCCAAAGGAGGTGGATTTGGCAAGGGTTGGGGTAAAGATGCTCTGTCTTTATTGAATGCATCCAAAAGAAGCATTGACTGTCATAAACACATGTACAAAATAGAATATATCAGTTCCAGAATTAACATCATATACCAATCAGAGCATAAACCAAATTGGTTGATTGCATCATATATCATTTAACTTCCAGGACCTAAGCCTATAGAAGAAACTCCTGAACCTGAAATCGAAATCAGTAACAATAATGAACCTGTTTATCTGCTCTCTTTGTTCTCAGTTCTTCTACAATTTCCAGAGCTCGAATCTTGAGATCAGTCTTGCCTTCAAGATCTGAAAATACATTCAACATTGGCTATCACTGATCACTCCACGGCTCCAAATGAAGATTACTACTCTCAAATATCCACCAAAGTGCAAAGATTAAGGTAACTAAGTGGTGAAATATCATATAACTGACTGAACATGAGCGAGTGAACGAGGACACCGGGAATCACGTAAAGCTGAATAAACTTTCAGGGAAATGACCTTATGAAAGAAGACTACATATTTACCAACAGAAAGGCCAAACCCAAATTACCATATTGATCAGCTTCTTTTAACTTCTCCTTAATCTGCTCTGACAGCTCAAGCGCTTCAGGAGTCTACAATTTTCAAGAAGGGTCAGAATCTATTGTCTCTGCTCAAGAGAATAAGTAAGCATATAAGCTGGAGAAAGGAAACAGCACCTGCGTGACCTCAGATACAGAAATTGCAATAGCAGCTTTTGCATCGTCCTCTTCTAGTCTCTTGAGAGCGCGAGCAATTTTCCTGTCGCACTCAACAATTAATCGATCTATAACATCTTCTAACTCTCGATCATAATTATCGATGCCTTTTGCTTTAGCTTCCTGATATCTGGAAAGAGTTAAGAGCCCAAGGTAGAGACATATCGATAAACATGCAGAACAATGAGATTACTCCATGTCTTCAGCTGTGAAGAAGATGCTTATAAGATATGACCTGAATTCTTTTAAACTTAGACAATTAAATTATAATCTCCAAACAAGTTATTCCTATACAGAGTACAGACACCCTCATGTGAGGAAATTAAGATGGTGGCACGCCCTTTATGACATTCTCAGCTAGTAGCGGAAGCAATATTCCCTACTCCTAGTACATTTGGAAATTGCATACTGAAGTATCCTTCTAAAAGAGGTAAACAGGCCATGGATCAAAATAGCTCTTCCTGTTGTAAGAAATCTCCATGTGCATGATTTTTCAGGCTGGAGATGTGAGGTTGGATTGAAAATTCACAAATAGATGTACCACATATGATGAAAACTGAGTAAAAAGGATACTCTTTCCTAAGTTGTAGAGAGTGGACCTTCGGACATGGTCCCATATCCATCTTCTGAAACAATACACAAAAACAAGTGCATAACAAACCGTTAAAAGGCAATGTTACAGCGAAACATCTTGGCAACTAAGCAATTCCAGCAGCAGTTCTTAGGCCACATAATTGCATGTTCAAGAACTAGGATGCTGACTAGAAGTTCAAATCAACTGAACAAAACAGCTCGCCGCACTGAATACAAAAGCGAAATGCAGCATGTATTCAGTCTATCTCATTCATGTATGAGATTTAGAGATTACACAGACTGAATAGGCTAATATCACAAAAACAGCTATGTAAAGTGCGTAGGCGCGCGAAAACCAGACAAGGAAGGTGTACCGTTAACTGGAAGAGCTCGTGAGGGCAGAGTCCTACGAGGAACATGCGACATACGTCGCGATCGTAGTACTTGCGATTCACCTCCCTGACATCGCCGTTCCTGTTGGCGCCCATAAGGACGTCAAGCTGCTTCCTGATGGCATCCATCTCCCGAAGATTCCAACGAAAGGAAAGATGAGATTAGGGCTTGAGGTCTGACCAGAGAAAGTGCCGCAAACACAATACTACAATAGTAGTGAGTGGTGTCCTTATTTTAGCTTAGGGCAAGACAGCTGCTGCAGATGGTGCTAGCTCGATTCGAAGAGAGAGAGTCAAACCCACAACTTATAACCTATAGGACCAGGCTACAATGATACGCAAGTATTATACTCTTTAAAATAATAATATTTCGTTAGCAATCGATTTGCACTAATATTTGGACCAAATCGAATATTACTGTTTCATATTTGGTTTGAAAAATTTCATCTTTAATGTTTGTCGCTATTTTTTCCTTCCGTCAATTTTTTTTCTATTGAATTTTTTTTCAAAATTAATAAAATATATATTAAAAAATGTAAAAATAATATAATATTTTCTAAAATATCTCAATCTAACTCAAACATTTTATATTTTACAAATAACTCGATTCGATCAAAAACTCGATTAAGCATCAATCGAAAAATCAAGGACTTTTGTCTTTACCCAGAGAAACTCAACTCGCTCATGGGTGGGGATTAGTGGGGTCAAGACCCAAAAGGCCAAAACTGAGCCCCAATCAAATTAGGATCCGTTCATCCCTAATCGAAAGAGCTTAGATATGGATCTTAATCAAACCAACTCCACTCATGTTCTAAAATGTCTCAATCTAACCTATAAAACTTTTTTATATTTTACAATTATATTTCGATTCGATTGAAATTCAATTAAACCTAATCGAAGGATTTAGGGTATAGGTCTTGATTCATACCAACTCGTCCATGGGTTGGTTGGTATGGGTCAACATCCAAATCCGAGCTCCAATCGAATTGAGATCTCGGTTCATCCCCAAGGAGCTCAAGTCTGGATCTTGAGTAAAACCAACTCCACTCAAGGGCGAGCTAACCTAGGTCAATACCTTAGCCCCTTTAATTGGGACTCAATAAAGTTCTAATTGAATTAAAACTCAATGTAACATGTAAAAAAGGTTAAATTAAGACACTTTAAAGTATTCTACTTATTTAATACTAACTATATACTTTAATTTTCAGTACAGTACAGACTACATACTAATAGCGAATAAAACAATAAAAAGCATCTTCCTCCATTTACAGATTAATACAGAAATGTCATCACTCAAACTAATACAAACTTCTCTCGTCTTCTCTTCTCTTCTCTTCGTGTGTATATTATATATAATTAAAGAACTGAAAGTGAAAAACTTACATCCTCCCTCCCTCCATGATTTCATCGTTCTCTTCCCCAAAATTGTAGCATACCAACGACTCGTTCAGCCTACAATATTATCTCTGCATATGCATTGAAAGTGGAAGGAAGGATTAACATAACATGCAAAACCAAACCACTTTCCCTCAACTCAGCCCAGAATACCAGATACACATTTAACAAACAAACAAACAACAATTAGCATAGGAAAGAAGCAGCAGCAGTCCATCATGGTGATGGTGAGGTTTGGCATAAAGGAGAGAGCAAGTATCCATAATAACAGATCACAACACATAAAAATGAAAAACTGTTCAGAAGAAATGAAGCACTCGCTCATTCATGCTTGCTGATTACAATGAATCATCACACAGCACATCAATTACTAATTTTGATCTTTAACATTCACACAGACATGATCAAGCAGGTCTCATCTCAGAAATGCTTGCAAGACTACCCCTGAATGTTGTAATCTACATCATCATACCAAATTTCATATTAATATCTTTTAAGCATCGATTTTTTTTTTTTCATATTCAATCATCATCATAGATAAAAATGCATGAACAAGCTTGAGACCAGCATTTCTAGTGGTTCAGCTGAAAAATTTGAGTTCAACAGAACTGATTGAGCTTTGGGTATTAACATTTTCTACCATTGCATGTATCAGCTCAGCTCAGCTCTCTGCAAAGAGATATGAAGACATCTTAAAAGCCGCAAAGTACTGAATGCTATTAGGCAGTAGCACCGCATTCGGTTATCAGATCATATGCTTATTTATGTAAAACTATTGCAAATTATAACAGATTATACTTCACAAATCACTACTTAATTGGGAGGAAAAAGCAGCAGAGCGAATTTCTTTTGAGGGTTCTTCTTTCCCCATCCATATTTGATGGCAAGTGAAAATCATTTTGTGGGAATGAGAGAAATATTTTTGCGGTAAGGAATTGATTATGATATAGAGTCTGAAGCTACCAAATTACAAAATGAATAGCTGATCCATTTCTAAAAACCTATGCAGAATGGAATTTTCAACAATCTGCTTGCATCTTGTTAGAGTGTCAACTATGCATAAGAATGAAGGGTCCAATTTCAATAAACATACAGACATCCAACTTTCTACTTTAATAAATGCAGTTGCTGCTATTCAAATGCAACACCAAAAGCAAGTCAAAATGTCCATACCAAAAATGAAAGGTATATACAAACCAGAAATTGATCATATGCAGGGCGTGGTGAGAAATTGGGATCATCTGGATCGGCAGCCGTACAGTCAGGAGGCGATTCAAAGGGAGACAAAGAGAATTGCTTATCAACGACGCCGACATCAAAATAGATGAGGCCAGAGCTAGGGACGTCAACGTGAATTCCCTTGACAGGGAACCACAGGAACAGATCCTGCGCCAAGACACCGGATAGATCCCCGATCCGGCCGAAGGTAAGGGTTCCAGTGACATTGAGATTGTAGTGGACCTGGTTCTCAAACTTGGCGACGCAGGGCTGGGGAAGATATACCTGGAAGCGGCCGTCGGAGGGGTCTATTGAGAAGTCAGTGATTCCCTTGGGGAGGAGGCCCACCGGCAAGCCATAGTTCTGGAGGTACTCGTAGATGGTGGAATCCGTCGCCTGAAGAACGTGTACTCCGGCTAGGCTCGTCAGAACAACAAGGATGCAGAGTCTGAGGACGGAAGGATGAGCAGGAAGAACCATAATTCGGTTTTTCAGGGTTGCCTTCTTGAAGCTCTACTTTCTGGGATGAGCGAGCGAGAGAGAGAAAGGAGATGAGAGGGGAGGTATGGTTTGGGGTTTCTGCTTGTTTAGCTTCAAAGGTTTGTCAATGGTGGAAGGGGATTTACATCTGTATTTTCTATTATCTAAAATACGACTTCACAGTTTACAATGAACACATTTCAAAAACAATTCTAAAATATTTTCTTAACCTTCGAATAAAAATTCTATTTTTTTCTTAATCCAAATTTAATAAAATAAAAATTTGCATGGAGGAGAGAGGAGAGGAGAACCACTCAGAACTTCACGCGATTCCATACACGCGACAGTTATTGAGCTGACCCGATATATGTAAAATGTTGGGGCAGGCCTGGGCAGACCATGGCCCAAATACTTTGCGACGATCCCTATGAATGTAGTAATATTTATTGTTTTGTAATTTGTATGTACAAGTACAAATAGGTCTACGTTCAAAAATTGCATGTTTGTTTTGCAGTCGATTTTTTAATAATTGATGATCATTTTTATTAAAACAAAAACAAAAAACTCAAATGAAAAAAATAAAATAGATCCTTTGTTTCTACAAAGAAGAAATATAAGAAAAGAATAGTAACCGCTGATTGGTGAGTGGAGAATGGGAGGGAAGCATATATCTATATTATATATCATATCGAATAAGATCCCAGAAGCAAAACAACGTCAGATGATAAACTGACCATTATTAAAAATAAATGTCAGGGAAGACCAACTTATGCCGATGTCATCCATCCAGTCCAATGCCTCCTAGCCTGCCGCCTAGTGCTATGGACTATGGTGTAACGTAACACAGATCATACCTTGCTTGGTTCTGCAGACTTGGATGGAACTTGACTCTTCCACATCAAATGCAAGACCAGACCACACCGCCTAGGGTTTGATCACAAACAGAGGCTGATCCAAATAAAAAAACAATTAGATTATTTCCAAAATATTGTCAAAACCATCCATCCTTCACAAACAGGGTGTGTAAATTTCACAAGGTAACTCACAGTGTCTATGCTGACTGGTTGTGCATCCTCCGCTATGATTTCAACGATGGTTCCTGACTGATCAGCCTTAACAATAACAAAGAAAAGTCAGATATGGATGGATATGTATGATGATGACCATACAAATTGATATCAACGATAATTTATGAAAGCAGATTCTATCAAATTCACGTCCTCCTAATCTTTGACGTACTGGCACATTAGAGCAACGAGTTTAGGGTTCCACTTCTCATTTAATGAAGAGCACAAGATTAAAGGGGAATAATAGACACAAATTTCATGTTCAGGGAAGGGAGCACACTCTAGAAAAGAACAATGGAACTCATCCAATCCAACATTTTGTATTAAACGAGTTAGGCAAAAATTCTTTCTCTCAGGTCTACAACTACTTGTGTCACTGCTCATGTGGACAGAAGGAACAATGAATGGAGGATTCTTACGTTTTCTTTATTTGTCTGCATTATTAGGATAATGTTTCTAGTGAAACTAAAAAATTATACAGTTCTAAGAAATTATAAAAATTCTAGCCTCTTCTAGCTGAAGAAATTATACAGCTTAGATATATGGTGTATATCAGCAATATGATGACAGGCAGAGTCCAATCTCGAAGAATTTGAAGACAATAATAGTTCAAGCCGATAGGCAATATTAGAAGCTAGCTGCAACTTCTAGAATGCAAGTTTCTGGGGTTGGGTTCAGCATGCTATTCAATATACAGAATGAGAGAGATACTCACTTCTATTTCATTCATTAATTTCATGGCCTCGATGATGCATAATACCTGTCCTTTCTGTACTTTGTCTCCTTTCTGAATAAAGAAAAGCATGGCGCATATAATACATATATGTATATAATTTATTTATTTTTAAAAAAAGTGCTGATTGCAGGTAACAGTTTCTTGCCTAGAAACCAGTGCAACCTTTAATATATCACTAACTCACCTTAACAAATGGTGGTTCTCCAGGTGCAGGACTTCGGTACAAAGTCCCTGCCATGGGGGATTTTAGAGGTGGAAGTGAGGATTCAACTGCCTTGGGAGAAGAAGGTGCGGGTGGTGATGGACTTGGAGCAGATGATGCTGAGGTTGGTGCGGGCAGTGGTGCAGTTGGCACCAACTGTGGAGAGGGTGCATGGAACATCAGAGATGGATGAACTGGTGTTTGAGCCAAGGCCTTCTTCTTGCGAATTAGGATTTCGCAATCCTGTTGCTTTAGTTGCAGCTCCACTATATCCTTGGAATCAACAAGCCTGATAAGCAAACACAAAAATATATCACTTTGATGATGGCGTCATTAGACTTTCAATCACAGCCAACATAAAGCAACCATCAAGAATATACATGTAGGTGATGCCTGGGTAGACTAGATAAAACCAAAAACTCCCTTCAATTGTAGTTATTTACATCAAACAAAAATCTCCATGGACTCAATCAACTTCAGCCCTTAGTACCACAAGCTAGGTAAATTTTTAACAATTTTACCTTTTAATAACAATACTGGAAGCTACATCGCAATTTATTCTTAATCCCACTGTTCAACATTCTTCCTCTAAATTTTAAACGGTTCAGTTTGGAGGCCATAAAGTCTCTATACTTTCGACCACCAAAAATGGCATACACATACATAACTGACTGGTTACGGAGTGTGCAGCCTACATGCACCTTAGAATTCAACAGAAAGAAAATACATCATGCCCACATACTTGACAAGATTGGAAACTTGAGAAATGAAGTCAGAGATTGACTCCTCTGTAGCCAAGGTCTGTTCTATGTCCTTTGATTCCTGAAAGCCATCACCTGAATTTGATAGAGATACACTAGCCGTATTTGACGATCCATCAACACCAACCTTGAAGACAGCAGATGACTCTAGAAGCACATACAAGAGGGAACATAATATTGAAAACAGATCCTTCAAGTTGAAACAGCATGAGTTTCTTACCTCATTTGCCTGAGCCCTCACAACCGTTGAGGTGTTCCAATTATAAGGCAGACACTGAAATATAACCATTTTCTGTGACATAATAACATTAATGTTCATATAAACCAAGCACCTCAAGAGTAAAAACCCACTTTATTTAAACAGGTCGATGTAATTCCAAGTTTCTGATGGATCGCTCAGGCATATGGTTTCCCAAAAAAAACTTTAAAAAGAAAATAAATGTAAAAAAAAAATTGAATCTTGTAAAGATCTAAAGACCCTTTATAAAATGCTTCCAATCCAAATTCAAAGTGAAATCATTCTCATGTATCAATTATACATTGTAGAAGTAATATATTTAACAGTGATTGTGGTATGCTAATGTTTCTTCTTTCCTGCTGTAGATAAGTGCACCTATATATGGATACTAAACATACTCAATCTCCACAACTAACCGCTGAAGCACGCCTTTAAACTTTATCACATTAACTTCTAAGTGCATGTCATCTCAATACCTCTAGCATGTCCTGGTCATGTATTGAGAAATGATTGGAGATACGAATTAGAGAAAGAATCATTGGAGATGTCAACGACTGCGTGATTGTATAAGGATGGTGATTGACACGCTGAATTGAAAATAAAGGTAAAAAAGCATGGGTCACTTGGAAAGCCCATAGTTGTGACATAATCATGGTCTATTTAGATTGATTCCTTTGTTATGTTTCACCAAAATTGTGCACTGAAATCACACACGAAACACATTCCAAGTGCTAGCACTTCAGAAAATGTGCTACAAGACCCTAAATGATTTCAACTGATCAACCCATTCGTTTTGTTTGGTCATAAGTAATAGATCAGTAGAAACAAAACCAACATTTCTAGCAAATTTGAATCAAAGGATTCTTTGTACCTTCATATGACCATATCAATGCCCTTCCTAACTATCTGTCTCAAACAATTCCTTGGTCACAGAGTCAGTTAAGTCAGGTATCCATCCTTAAACACCAGTTTGTAGATCCGTGTTGCTATATTAGTTCTTGCACCTTGGGAATGCTAGAGAACTCCTTTTTTAGTGTCTACATTCTAAAATTCTTACTCTATCTATTTGAGTTTCTTGTACGAATATGTCCATCTAATGACCGACAACATGTATGAAGTAGTTTCAGCTCCACAAAGAAAGTCGTGCTTCACCCTCTATTTGGTTAGCACAACTAACAAAAGGCGCTACCAGCAGAAAATGGAGCAAGAAACGGCGATCGACATGGGCGGGACATGAAACAGAGGAAAATGTTGTGTGTATAAGAAACCCGAGGTCTACAGCTAATTAAACTCTACGAAGACTAGTCTAAGTAGCAGAGCAGTACATGATTGCTCCATTTTAATATGATTCAGCAAAACATAACAGGCGTCCTAAGAAGAGTAAGAATTACACTAGAACATACGAAATAGTAGAATGCGCAAAGAGTATAAATTAAGGCGCGAGCAACAGGATCTGGATAAATCCGAAAATAGAGAAGTAAAACGTTGTCACCTTAGCGAAGAATCTGAGATTATGCTTGGACGAGAGTCTAAAGTGGACTTTTGCGGAGGATAAGCGACCTGGCCAGCGAGTGCGGCAACTGACAGCAGGTTCAGGCAGAGTCGCAGTCGTTGTGTGAAGTGAAGACGCCATTGTTGTATAATCTAATCACTGAGAGAGAGAGTCTGGAGAAGTCCTTCAGTAAAGTGGAGAAGAAGGAGGGATGGAAAGGGGTACGGTGTCTGTGGGCAGGGCAGTGGGAGAACGAACAGTGGCAGACGACGAAATAAGAAGACACCGGATGATATCATTCATTCGGGGAGGTTGGCATTGGGCCGGCCTTCTTGTAGATCATTCATTGGATTTCATAGACATACCTCCCCGATCAATTCTTATTCATTGGGGGTCATAATGGTCCAACATTTCACAACGAAATTCTCTTTCTTTCACAACGTAAGCTCAGTATATCAGTATATATAGGATAAAACCTATCCCTTTATATATACTCGGGTAAAACCTATCCCTCAGTATTAAGGTTAGAAGAAACTTAATAAGCTTGAGAATAGACAGACACCCTACAGTAGACAGAAGTCAGTAGTTGTGGTATTATAGATCATACCCCGTCAAACCGTGACGTATTCTCTCGTCCGATAGACAACCTAGCAAATCCGCTTCCGCTTCTGAAAATGGCAATTACTCTAAAGAGATAACCTAAATATGTGTATTTAGTCGGTTGTTCTGTTAAATTACCAACATTAACTAAGTGATCATTCAATAAACTTTTCTTGGTAATTAAATTATGTTTCCATAGCATTCAATGAACTTAGGAATTTTTCTTTGTCGTACATAAACATAACATATCAGTCTGTCCCTCCTTCCTTCCTTCTTCCTTCTTCCTTCTTCCTTCTTCCATCCACCCACGATCTGCTCATCATATAGAATAGAATAGAATAGATTCCCGAGTTCCCTCTCTTTCCTTATCCAATATTGATTGATGGGATTGGGATGGTCTCTTCTCTGTTCCCCAAACTTGTTATTTCTTCCATCTTTCATACCTTTCCTCTAGAAAGGAAGAGAGTCTGCATGCAATTACAGACATGATGATCAGATTACGACACGCCTCGTATCTGCTGCTGCTGCTGCTGCTGGCTCCCATAGCATCGGCTAACATTGTCTTTCCGTTTCAGAGCAAGTTCAAAGGCCGCGAGAGGTCTCTGACTGCTCTACGAACCCACGACACTCGCCGACACGGCAGGCTTCTTTCCATCAACCTCGATCTCCCATTGGGTGGCAATGGCGATCCTGCTGACACTGGGTCCGTACCATCCTTATGAAATATTCATTTATTTCTTTCATTTGGAATCTACGTCATGTATATATATATATATATATATGCTTACCCATTTCTCATGAGCTGCATGCATTTGATATATTGGCGAGATCCATGAAGCAGGCTAGTTAAAACTCTTTTTTTTATTATTTTTATAATAAATCTATATATAGCTGCAGAACATCAGTATGAATGAATTTGATTGGGTAATTTTATAGTCTCTACTTTGCCAAAATTCGTATTGGTACACCGCCCAAGGATCACTACGTTCAAGTCGATACCGGAAGTGATATCTTATGGATAAACTGCGCTGGATGTGATACATGTCCCTCCAAAACCGACATTGGTGTAAGTTTTCTTCGACTCATAGCTCCCACGAACCCTGCAAATCATCATCATATACATATATATATGCTTGGCTAGGTGGGTGTTCCTTCAGTTGTATATATACATACGCTAGCTGCATGCATGCAATTGCAGGTGACTCTTACCCAATATGATCCGAATGGTTCATCGACCTCAAGCATGGTATCTTGCGACCAAGAATTTTGCCAAATAGCCCATCATGATACAATATCTGGTTGAAAACCAAACATGAGTTGTCAGTATAATGTTGAATATGGAGATGGCACCATCATCGCAGGCTACTCTGTAAAGGATAACCTGACACTGGATGAGGCCACTGGAAATCTTCAGCTATCACCAACAAATGCCAGCGTCTCCTTCGGGTGTGCAGTAAAACAATCAGGGAACGATACTTCATCAGCTGAAGCACTTGATGGTATTCTGGGCTTCGGACAAGCCAATGCTTCTGTGCTTTCCCAGCTTGCTTCCGCTGGGAAGGTTAAAAAGATGTTTGCACACTGCTTGGACGGTGAAAATGACGGAGGAATTTTTGATATTGGATTTTACTTCCTTTGCTGTTATTGGTGCTGCAGGATGATTCATGGTGCATTGGGTGGCAAACTAGCGTGATGCAATCCAAGGATGGAGATGACATAGCTCTTCTAGGAGGTATCCCCCTCCCTATGAACAGCTTGACTACATATATATGGTACAGTTATGTTTTTGTTTCTGCAGATTTGTCGCTTTCAAATAAGCTAGTTTTATACGATGTTGAGAATGAGTCACTTGGATGGGTTGAATACAACTGTAAGTAGTTTCAATGTTTGTTAAAGACCTTATCTCAAGTGAGAAGATGATTCATATATCTTTCTACAGGTTCTTCAAGCATCAAAGTAAAAGATAAAAGCTCGGGAGCAGTATACACAGTGGGTGCACATGAGTTGAGTTTGGCTTCAACTGTGATGATTAGTGAAGCAATTCTAGTTATCTTCTTCTTTTGTATCACTGCACTGCTGCAGAATGGCATGTTCTAGTTTGTGTTCGATTTTTCAGGAAGGGGGAGGGCTGCAGAATGGCATGTTCTAGTTTGTGTTCGATTTTACAGGAAGGGGAAGGGAAGAAGAAAAAATGCAATTTTCTTTTGATGTTTTTTGTGCAGAGTGCAATTTGTTCAAAAAATGATGGATTGTGAAAAATGTAAATAATTTATGACCTAATAACACAAGGATTTATAAGTAAGAAAGAATGAAAGAATGAAAGAAAGAACGAACGAAAGAAAGACTAACCTAACCTAAAGATTAGAGAAAGACAAGAGCAGCAGAGAGGAATGATAAGATTAAAGTTTTAAACAATTGGGAGTTTCAAAACCAAATCACTTACATACATGGAACTGACATACAACATAGCAGGCTGCATTCTACAAACATCAACGACACACCCACCCAGGAAAACAGACAGACAAATTAACAAACTCATCACTGACCTTGGAGAGGGCAATCCTTTTCCCGGGCGCGCTAATACAGCCGGGCAGACAATGTCTCCGCAACAAATTCACCATGAAACAATGAAGGACACAAAAAAGAAAGATATACATAAATTTATTATTATTAATTTTTTTTAAAAAAAAACTTTCTACTGAGACAAATATCCATGGAACTCTTGAGCAAAACTTGTGTAAAACAGCCCTCACCAACACTGACTGACTGAATCAATCACCGTGGCTCAAAACCGAGGCAGGTCCAAGAGAGTATTTGCACGAGATACTCCTTCCAGTGCAGACCAATCCTTTTCTTGAGAATCCACCACATCTGCATCTTCCTCCTCTTCTTCATCATCTTCTTCTGCGCTTTCATCTGCAATGCTTTTTTTAGATACAGTAATTCCTCCAGCACAAGAATCTACTTGATTACTAGTCTCTTTAGACTTGGGTTCGGAGGAGGCGGTATAAAAGTCATTGGAGTCAAGGAAGAGGCAGACCACAGCACAATCATCAACTTTGGAAGTTGGGTATTTGTATCGCCATGTCCTCACAGCAGACTCCACAAGGGCTCTTGCTGCAGAGGAACGTGTTGGTGCTGATGCTATAATATCCACAACTTCCTTGTTTGTAAGCACATCCCACACCTGTCATAAAAAATGCAATAGTTAGTTAGTGTCTATGTGTGTCATGTTTGAATAACAGGTGGGCCCTGTCCTTTCGTCAAAAGTAAGGAAACCGATTTAATCCGAGAAGTCATAGTTGTGTTGAAATTCAATTTAGAATTTACTCACCCCATCTGTAGCTAAGACAACAAATTCATCCTTCTCACTAAGGCAACGGTAGGATATGTCGGGCACCGAGATTAAACCAAAATCCTTAAGGCAGAAATCTCCAAAGGCCCGAGCCATAGCAAGGCCAGGAGACATATTGTTTGGCAACCAAACTCGTGCAACATCAGGCTCTCCCTGCAGAGCAAAAACTCGACCCTTGCATTTCCTGATCCTCTCAGACTCCTCTGTCAGGGGAAATCATAAAAAGAGACAGATTTAGATTGTTAAGGAAAATATCAATTTGAACAGAGATAGCAATCACAAATAGAGAGAAACCTGGAAGATTGGGTTTCAGATCTATAGTCAACTGCACAGCAACAAGAGAGCCCTTCTCATCACGTGTACCTAGCACAGCTCTTGAGTCTCCCACATTTCCAAGTACTACATAATTACCCTGTAGAATCCATACATATTTAGCTTTAATTGGTCAATCATCAGAAACTCACTAAAACATGATAATCTCAAAGCATATGGAAATTGTGTTTTAACCTGCTTAATCAGTGTTACAGCTGTTGTTCCACTGCAGAAGCAGTCGATGCTCGGATGCATTCTCAATTCTCGGTCCATGACCTTAAAAGCTTTCAAGAATGACTCTTTCAACAAACCAAAGATTTCAGGTGGATTTTCTACTTCATGTGCCAGTGCGGAGGTCTTTGATGATTCGTCCTCAGCAGATACAAGGGGAGTTTCTTCAGAACCCAGACTAGTGGTAGCTTTCGTGTTCACCTCTTTACTAATATCTTCACCATTTACAATCACTTTCCAATGAGCACTTAACTTCAATGGAAGTGAATCCCTGACTCTATTGGCAACCAAGTGACCATATGGACCATGTCCATCAAAGACACCACAGAAAACTGTGTCTTTCCGTGAGCTAAAATTCTGGAAAAAAAAAGAATCACATAATAAACTCAAAAAATAAGAAAGAAAAAGAGTTCTTGTATTTTGCCGTTTCTTTTCCTGGGAAGACCTAACTGAAGTGCATTGCACGCAACAGCAAGGACATACAGAGCATTAAGTGCATTACACTTTAAAACTTTTCCTATAACACTTTAGCCAAATCAGAGCATACCTTCAAATTGCTTCACACAAGTTCAATGAAGAAAGTAGCTAATAAGATGCAGCTGTGCATCACATACACGACCACAAATACTTCGTTCGACAAGGAAGAATAGCTTATCATCTCGAAAAATAATCAGCAATCAAATAAAAATTCCCTGTTATCAACCACATAAATCTGTTTCACCGCAACATTAACATTGAACATGTTTGCATTGAAAGTCAGAACATTCTAATTGATGTTCTGGATTTAAAATGCAATCCCTCCAAGAGAGGAAGAAAACTAACCTCCCAAACAATCATGGCGTCCTGATTTGTCCCTTTCTTTCCCTGTTGAGTGAACAAGGAGGCAATCTCAGTGGAGCCATTGGAGAAGAACCTCCCAGGGACTTTATGCAGTGCCTCATCCCTCCAATAGTTAGTTTTCTTAGGGGTCTTCTTCCTCTGAAAACCAGAGGGAGAAGATGTGGGTGAACCAGGGATTGGGGTCCTGCCCTCTAAAGAGAAGCAGGACCCCATCCTAAGGGCCCTGACAACTTCTAAAAAACACTCCAGTCCAACTGAACAGGTGTTCCCCTTATTTTCTGAAAGTGGATCCGTCAGAAACGCTTGATGGAAACCCAACAATTTTTCTCAATATTCCAGGTACAGTTGAAGCAGTTTAATGTTCACTTCTAGCGTTGGAGACCTGTGGAAGGACGATCGATGATTTATGAGAGAATTCATGCTCTTATGATATACATGGAACGGAAATAAAGTGCTCTGCAGCTCAACCAAGAGTTCCATAAACAGGTAAATCACTTGCACTAGGAAGGAGTTGCTTTTCAAATGCAAAAGAAGTTGATTTAAGTAGTTACTTCCGTGATGGGCCTGATGGCCTTCCGCATTAATAATATGTGCCAGCCAGATTCAACTTTAAAGGATTGGTAGCGAAACGACCATCCTAGTTTCGCATCAAGAAAGTTAGTTGGCACAAAATAATCAAGAGATCCAAATGGCATCGAGTTCCAATTTCTAAACACTCAAAATTGCACCATTGTCATTCTCAGATAACATCAGGCGCCAATCACAGCAATTATCCCAAGAAATGTTGGATCTACAGTTACCTTGCAGGAAGTTAAAGAAAAAAGTGTATCCAACTTAAGAGATCAACCCAAAAATGATTCAGCTTTTCCACCCTATATGAAGAGGAAAGATCATTTTCGGATAAGATTTGTTATTGAAGCAAATGGATAAGATCTTTGATTCCTATTTTATTTTTTTTTGGCCAAAATCTTTGATTCCTATTTAACATGTATATCTATTAAATTCAAAACCTGAAGCACATATAACCAAATGAATGGATAATGAAAAGGATAAATAAAAAGCTTACAGCTAGCGTAGAGCACAGAAGACACGATCCAGTAAGAGGGAAGTCCGAATCTGGGTCCATAAACTGATTCAGGAGGAGAGGACTATAGTCATATTCCCTAATTTGAGCAAAGCTTATGAATTCCGATTTCTAAGAACGAGTGGAGAAGAAAAGGTTGTCCTCGTGAGAAGAACAGAGGCAGATATAAGATGGAGAAGAGAAGAGGAGAGGAGAGGAGAGGGATCTGCTCTGCACCACCAAAACGCAAAGAATCGGAACGAAAACGCGTTTCGACGGTAGGGAAGAGAGAGAAGAGAACGATTTGTCTGTCACTGTCGGAGCTGGGAAACGAATGCTAATAAGGTCCGCCGATGATCATAAAATCTAAATTCTTAGTCCCAAATTACTAAATGAGTACATTTAACTCCCAGACTATGTAAGAGTGTAATCTCAATCCTTTACAAAAAACAGCCATGACCTAGTCACCTAGCAAATAGAGAAGAACTTGACTAGTTGATAAAGATGTGTAACTGTCTGGTATTTCATTTTTAATTTATTGGTAGAAATAATTATAAAACTACCCCTATTCGTCTCTGTCTCAGATTAAAAAATATACCACATGCATCCTACTATATTATATGTTGAATCACATGGAAGAAAAGAATAATGTATGTACAAACATATTCTATTTTGCATATTAATTAAGTCAATCGTGCATATTTGTCAACATATGTTAATAATGAAAGTATGAATTATTAAAAATAGGATAATTGATGTGTTATATTTGTGGTCAGAATTAAAATTGGGATTTACATGGATCTTGTGTAAAGACGATAGTATGGTTCTCATTATTAATTATTATTGGAATGATTTTATTAAACATCTCTCTCCACTCCAGTCTTCATAGTCAAATAACAAACCATTTAAAAATAAGTAAAAAATGTTCAATCGTCCTCAGAAAACTCAAGCAAGGGCGTGAAAAATGTGGGAGTTTTTTATCATCATGAATCAATCATGATGAATTTTATAATCAATATTATATTATCAAAATTCCAACGTATCATATAATATATATAGGGTTAATAGTCAGTGCGCGAAATTTAGAATTGCCCCTTAAAGTCTAAAATTTTAAATATTAGTCCTAAAGTTTGGACGATTTCAAAAATCGCCCATTTCCGTCCTCTGTCCGTTAATTTGGGACGGAAAACGACCATGTGCAATTCACGTGACTTCACAAAAAATTTATAGACAAAATTACCCTTAAGGCAGTTTGACTATTAACCCATTTATTAATCATCTTCTTCTCCTCTTCTACGTTTACTGCGTCTCGATCTTTCTTTCCTCCTCGTTACGACGCAGTACTCTACCCTTCCCTCCATCATCAGCAGGGCTTCCAATCGGGCGAAGTGGGACGGCTACAAGACATGCACTCAGGTGGCGGAAAACTGCCATGCAGACAATTCGGGCGAGTTCACTGCTCGGAAACAGATGCTGCAGGTACCTCGACATGAGCTTCCTGCCCTTGGGATGCCGCTTTTCCCAAGCGGGTCCACCAGCTGGAGCGATGCAGCTAAGCCTTCAAGCAGAATCTGCTTCCTTCGAAACTGGTGTCGAACTCAACTGACACGTAGGACGAATCCGACACCTCCACCGTGGCTGGAACAGAGCCTCCTAGGTAAACCATGCTCTGTTTTTCTGCTCTAGTCCTCACAATTATCAGCTATCCAAAAACTAAACAGTGTGATCCATTTTTGAAAAGCACAGACATAATAAGATCGTGAATCAAGGATCACTAAAAGCTCTAGCATTCTGTCATCTTCAAAAGAGATAAGATAGATGCAGAGATGATTGTAATGGTGCTCTTCCTGGCACTTTCACATCTATCTGAAGCAGATACAGTGTAAGGAGACTGTTAACAGTTGAAGACAAAGGCGAAGGAGCTGAGAGGTACGCTTAACTCATAGACTACTGCTCAAGGCCTTCCGAGCCCCTTGCCTCGAGGTACGACCACCTCTCAAGGGATCTGCAGAGCGCAAATCGCAAGATCGCAACCGCATTCCCGGAGGAAGTCCCGTTTGACGTCGATGACGAATGCTGATGTGGGCCTGTTGTAAGGACTGCTGGTGCTTGTTCCGGGCATGTTGGTGCAGCTGCTGATGCTATTGAAGTTTTGTCCCAGCACTAGAAGAAGACATTATATGTGAACTCCCCACCATGGACAGAGATGGAGCTTGCTGCTGCTGGTTCGACAGAGATGGAACTTGTGGAGTCTTATTTCCAGTTGAAGTCGAAGTGGCAGAAGTACGCGGACTGCCACCACCACCAGCACTCTTGGACATTGAAGTCGACGGCGTCAGTGACGAAGGCTTGCGACGGAGGCTTGTCTCGAAGGCTTGCGACGAAGACTTGCAGTTAAATAATGATTTATTTTGTATTTTAATTGAATAAAATAATTATTTATTTTAATTGAATAAAATAATTATTTATTCATATGTAACTTGACGTGTCTAGTTATAGAATGAGGACATTTTGGTCTTTAATATTTATGTGAAGTCATGTGCTAGGCACATGACCGTTTTCCGTTCCAAATTCACGAACAGAGGACAGAAAGGGGCGATTTTTGAAATCATCCAAACTTTAGGACTAATATTTAAAATTTTAGACTTTAAGGGGCAATCCTAAATTTCGCCCAAACATTAGGGGGCACTTTGACTATTAACCCAATATATATATATATATATATATATTACACAAATCAAGTTTATCCGCATTTGAGTAATATTTAGATACTTTCTATTTTCTATCCAAAATATATTTTTCGGTGGAAAGAAGACTGCGAGGTGGATGTCAATGCACTCATGTTTTGCTGAGGCACATTATGATTACGGACATTTGAGTTTGTGATAACCTCAGTCAGTTCACTTGCAAATCCACATGACCTACCCTCCTTCCATACCATGTTTGAATCAAAGCAGAAACAGAAATCATTCTTCTCAACGTATTATCTGAAATATATTATGGTACGTATATAGGTAAGATACTTCCAAAAATTGAAACATGAACTGATCTATAGTCCCACAAAAATGGGCATCATTATTAGTAGAGAAGAGAATAGAAGAGAAGAAATTTTACTTGATATCACTTCTTGGATTGACGAATTCTCCAAAGGCGACATCGAATAATTCAATGTACTCATTGACAAAGTGTACGTCGAGACCCTCCTTGATGTTCTGTGCAAGCTCCTCAAAGTCCCGACGGTTGGCTAAAGGGAATATGATTGTCTTCACTTCGCTACGCCTTGCAGCCATGGTTTTCTCTCTCACCTGATCAACAACACCAGTGAGATACCCAACTTACAGACAAGAAGGAAAAGGACTTGGATCTTATCTACTTGTTTCTATTACAACAAATTTAATTACGACAATGAAGAAAGTACAGTGGCAGATTCTCCTTCTTTAAGACTGGAAGAATTAAACTCCAGAGGATTCAAATCCAAGTGAAGAGGCATAGAATGAGGACCAACTTCATAAATGAACTTGTAGCTGATATTTCAGTTACTAGCTCAACTTTATTTTTTCAGGCATTTAGCTATTATCTAAACTAATATATTAGTGCAGTTTGCCAGCTCCATCAATTATTCTGTTAACACGCGGATGTAAAATGGCTTGGATCCAATTAAGATGCCACATATACATTTTCCGTCCTAGGTTAACAGATAAATGAACTGAGACAGTAATTGCACTTGGGTATTAGTTCAGCTTGTGAAAAGTAGGGGGGAGAAATCTAGCCAACAACTAGCTCATCGGTCACAATTCAACTAGCGATTTCGTATTTCAGCCTGTAAAATAAATGCTACAAGATTATAGTTTCAAGACATACCCCACCAATGGGAAGGATCCGACCCATGAGAGTGACTTCCCCCGTCATCGCAAGATCCTTCCTGACAGGCTTATCCAGAGCGAGGGACAGCATGGAAGTAATCATGGTGCAGCCTGCACTGGGCCCGTCCTTCGGCGTGGCACCTGCAGGGACATGGAGATGAAGCTTGGTATTGGCAAAGAATTTGTTATCAGGCTCTTTCTCGAGCAATATGGCTCGAGCAACTGTGTGGGCTATCTGGGCACTCTCTTTCATCACATCCCCAAGCTGACCCGTGACATTTAGGGTGCCTTTGCCTTCTCCTTGATGGACCTGGGTGCTTTCTATATATAGGGTAGACCCACCCATTGCAGTCCATGCAAGACCCATAACGACTCCAGTGGGTGTCTGGTCATAGATTCGATCTGCATGGAAGACGGGTTTCCCGACAAAGTCTGGAAGGTTCAATGTGTTGATGCAGATTTTGTCTAATGGTTCAATTTCTTTGGCTTTCTCAGAATCAGTTATGCCCTGTTAAGCATTGTTATTATTCACAATATGTCAGCTATTTCCAGTTCCTAATTTGCACTGTGATTCTGTGAATAGTAAATAACGTTAGCTTTACCTCTGACTTTGTTACTTCATCTTTAGAGTTTGTTTCAGCTGCTTCGTCATCACTGCTGCTTTCACTGTCAGAAGATGAACTGCTTGAGTCGGTTTCAGATATATGTTCAGCAGATTCATCACAAGATTGTGCTTTGCCTTCAGTTGATTCTACTAGCTCGACTCCTTTGCTCACAGATCCATTAAGTTCACCTTGCCGTACAAGCTGCAGAGCTATCTGCAAGAAAAATGAAACTAATTATTTACTGTGACATTTGGAATTTACTCAGTCAAGGGCAAATTTACTTCTTATTTTTTTGCTCGGAAATAAAATAAAGTTGAAGTGAAGCAACAAACCTTTCGATAAATCTTTTCAAGCTGCTTCTGAAGATTCCTTACACCTGCCTCTCTACAGTAGTTCTCTATGAGGGCAAGAAGCGCGGTATCTGTCATTTCAACCTGCAAAAAAAAAATACATGTAAACATTTGGATAAAATTTGTTAAAAGAAATTCCTAACTATAATATGAAGGCGAAAAATCAGACCTCTTCAGGTTTTAGACCACATGCCTCGCGTGTGGACTTCTCAAGATAATCCCGAGCGATGTGAATTTTTTCGTCGGTTATATATCCAGCAATTGAAATCACCTCCATCCTGTCAAGGAGAGGGTTGGGTATTGTTTCTATTACATTTGCAGTGCAAACAAACAGCACCTACATCAATATATATGCCATATGTAAGATAACTGTATGAGAAAACTTCAACTTAACCTCCAGACTCAAATCAGAAGCCTAATATTCATAAAGTTTTATGTAAATGGAAAATACTGAACAGCAGGTCAAAAATCCAACTTGGAAGCCTAATATCCACAATTATTTTTTTACGAAGTTAGAAAAAAATGACCCTCAACTAAAATACTCAAATCACAAGACTGATTAATATCAAGAAACTCCATAAAAATAAGGAAAACAAAGCCTTAACCTCCAGAACACAGTCAGAAGCCTAATATCCATAAATTTTCTCTAAAGTGAGAAAGAGTTTCAGAAAATCTAATATTCATAACTTTTCCTGAAACAAAGCAGCCAATTTATCCAAGCGGCATTAAGTACTGAATACTAACCTTGGAAAGGTCAATAGGGACATCCAGATAGTGGTCAAGGAAGTTACTGTTCTGCTCCGGGTCAAGAAGTTCTAGTAAAGCACTGGCAGGGTCTCCAGAATGCCCACTTCCCATCTGCAGGAACAAGAAAAGAAAGAGGAAGAAAAGAAGATTTAAGTGCTACGACAAGCAAAATATACTAAAAGATAAAGATAAATATACTAAAAAGAAATGAAAATTTATTAATTTACTGCTGCAGAAGATGATGGACCTTATCAATCTCGTCTATCAGAACAAGAGGATTAGCTGTTCCAACATTTTTCAAACACTGCACCATCTTGCCTGGCATGGCACCAATGTAAGTCCGACGATGCCCCTGGTGTTTCCAAAAAAGGCAATTAACATCTGATTTATGATTTATCCTTTTTAGTATTGGAAACATAAGCTTGATGCATCAAGTTACCTTGATTTCCGCCACATCAGACAATCCTCCGACCGAAAAGCGGAAGAACTTTCTGTTCAGGGCACGTGCAATTGAACGACCTATGCTAGTCTTACCCACGCCAGGCGGCCCAGAGAGACAAATAATTTTTCCTGGAGAATTGAGTTTTTACATTGAAGTTAAGGTAAACATCCAACAAACAAGGGGATATAATTACTTGTACCATAAACATAAGAATAAGCCTAGCATTGTCTTCTGAGGATGGAAACTCAAATTTTTATCCACCGCAAATAAAGAACTAGAAGTAAGTTATTACATAAACACACATAGTCCCTAGGAAGTAATTTTTGCTATTTCAATTATAAGCATAAAAATTACACAATCAGATGTCAGGTAAGAGATGCAACTTCAAACAGAAGAAAATGGTACAACTTGCTATTTCAAAATAGAATTGTTGTCAAAGTTCACTAATATCTACTCTTCCAAGTAATTTAAAATATTAAACCGTACCATTCTAGCAGTTCAACCTCATCGACTTAATTCACTGATCAAATGCTATTACTATGAAATGGCTAATCTAATTCGTCATCCGGTGCCAAAATGGAGAACAAATATACAAAATGAACATCAAAATATAGAACTTTAGAAGACAAAACAGATGAGGAGAGACCTTGTGAGGTTCCTCTCAGTTTACCAACAGCTATAAATTCCAATATTCTTTCCTTGACATCAGTTAATCCGTAATGGTCTTCATTAAGTATCTCTTGAGCCCGAAGTACATTAAAGTTTTCATCGCTGAAAAACGATTTTTCCAGATAAGGTCACCCACAGGTAAACGATAGATAAGATTTTACAGCACTGTGACAAACAATAAAGTATAATTTCAAAAAAATGCACGACTTAGAAATTTTTACAAAATTACCATTTAAAACAATTTCAACAAATGGTTCACCTGTAATTTCCCCAAGGAAGTACAGTTAACCAGTCCAGGTAGCTCCTAGTCACATTGAACTCACTGGAGCTCGCCTCTAGCAGCTGCAGTTTTTTTAGCTCTTCTTCTATAACTTGCAAGACATGATATGGGATCTTCCCCTTGTTTGGTTCAATTCTTTCATGGAACTTTGCTGCACCAAATGGTAGGAAGAGTGGGAATGTAGGTTGACAAAAAAGCACAAGTTTCCAAGTGAAGAAATTATGGAAGGAACCTCCTACCCCCACCACAAAAAAAAGGATAAAAATCTTAAAATAGCTGAAAAGTGAATTTTATATTTTTCGATTACGAAAAGAACTAAGCTGTGCTGACAATAAAGAATCAACTAACATGAAAGAGTGGTTTTGTCATCGGTCTCCAACCCAAGTTCCTGCAAAGATTACAAAAACAGCATCTTAAACCGAAATGTTAACATGAAAAAAAAAAATTGAACCATATACCTTAATAATGTGCTAAGTATGCAAAACCTTTATCCAGTAAGGGGCAACACATTGTAATGGATGTCCAACTACCTTTTTAATGGCCTTAAGCTGCTCATTCAGTAAGAAGCGGCGCTGCTCACCACCGATCTTTTCTTCAATTGTTTTTGCTATTGACTCCTATATGTATAAAAATATAAACACAGCATAAAGCAAAAGATATATATATACCTCAAATCCAAAGCAAGCAACACAACAAATATAGGATTACCTGTATTTTAGTAATCTCTACTTCTTTCTTCAAAAGTTCAAGTGTACGTTTCAGTCGTTTACACACCTGACGTAAAGAAGTTAAGTGCTATTTTTGAATAATCAAACTGACAAATGATAAGTTATTGGCTTTTTAAATTCAACTGTCAGTGTCATGATTTGCTGTAACAGAAGCTTCCAATTGCAGAAGTATTAGAACGCAATGGAACTATGAATAACTAATACATACGTCTAGCTCTTCGAGTACTTCCTGACACAAATATTTATTTGCTCCAGATACTGAAGCTCCAAAATCTGCCCGTTTTGAATCACCAACCCCACCTATATGCTGCAGTTAGAAACTTTTATAAATAAATAAATCAAATTATACAGTCAAAACATGTAGCCATTTATATACAGTCAAAATGCTTCATCAGGATTTACAGGTGAAATCGAATAAAACTTCAAAAGAAAGAAAACATACTCGGTTGTATACGTGTGCATGATCTTTCCACAATGGATTTCTAATGAGAACATCTTGCAGGGTTGCCACAACCTCAGATGACAAGGCTACTACTTCTTTACCATCTTTGTCATATGGTAGATCCTGAAATAAAAGAACCCATCAAAAAACGCTTTCACAGGATAAATTGAAGGGGTAAAGAGAGATGACATTCAGAAAATAAACAAATTTACCGCACCTTGAGATGATCCACTTTGACAGTGAGAGGATCGTCACTAACCTAAACAGAAACAATCAGTTTAGCTTCAGCCATGCACATCTCAAAACAAAGCCAAAGTCCAAACATAGAAGGAAAAAACATCATGTATCTGATATTTTAATCAATTTGACATATGAGGAAGATAGAACTGTGTACAAGGGAGGTTGAAAGAAGTAAACTTAAAGTAATAAAAATTAGGATCCCAATACTAGATATCAACTAGTAGACAACTAAGGAAAAGCTACTCCAAATTAGATGCATGTTTATCTCACCATTTCGGTTATCCGAAGTCGTCTATGACCAACAAGTATGACCTGCTCTCCTCGAATATCATTTATCTGGATATACATATGTTAACACAAGTTAAATGAAGCGTGCACAATGTACTCAATATATTCAGATAACCATTGGATTTCAAAGGTATGAAATCATATCTTGGTAATGAGTATACCTGAGCAAGTGTACCAATTTCACAAAGGCGACTAAATAGTTCTTTTCCTTTGAGGCCATCAAGGCTTTTCTCTGACTCGGAGTCAGAAACCAAACCAGGATCTGCATCTGGCTCGTCTTTAAGAAGGAAAGCACCAGCATATGGGGCTTGCCTTTTCATGCTCTCTTGTAATGCTGCCAACAATTTTGGATCCTGCACCCAAGAAAATGAACTTTCGTGAGGACTTTCTTTTTTTGGTCACCTCACGAAGATATATTCAGCTGAAGATCTTTATAATACATATGAGAATTAGAATATCAGAACAACAAAAACATTCATGTCACCTTCACAGAAATCGGCAAGTAAAACCCAGGAAATAAAGGTCGATGATGCAAAGGTAATGCCAAGACCTGCCATTGAAAAGATCAGAATAAAGTTATAATATTTCAGCAAAAAATCACGAAAATTCATTTCCTTCCCCTCATTCCCAAAGTTTTCAAATATTAATGATATTAGTAAAGTAGGAAGTGAAGAAGATGAAGAACTCAGAACCAAAAACAAGCACAATACATTTAAATGGAGGCTCACACTGCAAATCATATACTACTTGAACAATATCAACTATGCTTTATATAAACTGGTCCCATTTTCACTTGCAGTAAGAATGCTCAAAATTGAGCAACTGCAGAAGTTTATACGAAATCCACATTAACTGGTCAGTTAATCTGAATTGTTTCTCCTCTCTCATAATGATACATATGATTCAATTGGATCACGTTTTTACATTAGACAAAGAATTGCACAGTTTGGCAAATTATATCTACAGTGAAGACATCTATCTTAAAGTTATGCTCCCAAGTCCCAACCAAGCCTATCACAGACAAGGGCACACCGTTAGATAATCCTCAGGCCGTGACTTCGTAGGCACAATAGCGGAGGAAGAATTCTCGGCAGCTTCAGCATCCTTCGCTTCCGTTGGCACCACCACCTCAGCCACATCGGAGGTATCTGAGCAGAAGAATACTCTTTGCCCAAAAGATGGAATTCTCCGATCCAATCTTGGAAGTGAGTTCAGCCCACTGAATAAGGATCTGGGTTTTTCATCCGCGACCCGAATACAAATAGGCGAGATGGAACGAGCTACGGCTTGCTGAGCTCGGGCTTGGAGACATGACGACGCAGAAACGAGCTTCAACATTGCTAATTGGGCAATATGGCATTCGGACAACAGTGTGTAGGAGGAATTTTGTGACCTAACATCGTCAAGGAGGGATCGCCGTTGAAGTGAAGGCGCGGGAGAGGAAGGTCGGTGGTTGTGGTTCTGAAAGTTAAGCCCTACATAAACCCTTCTCTTGGATCTCCAAATAACCCCCGTCCTTTACTAATTTGGAAATAGTATCCTGAAATTTTATTTATATTTAATTTCTACGACAAACTCATCAATTCTCCTTCTTCTTCTTCCTTCTCCCTTAAATAACAAACACTTATTCGAGCAAGTCAGTCAATAGATGATGTTTAACTTCGATTCTGCAACAACGTGGGATTCCTTTCATGTTATTTCCACTGATTTAAGCACAATTCCAAACAAAGCAAGCAATAAATATAATAATGCACTCCTAGTATATAGTTGGACACAATCATCTTTATATACACAGACTCAGAAATCAGAAACAACACTACAAAATCAATCTCTTCTACATCTCAATTACAATGAAATATAAAAAATCGACATATTTTTTATTTGGCCGAAAACATCTCAATGTCATTCCTTCAGGCCATACTTGGGACGCAGAGCATCAAGCGTCTCCACATATTCAATTGGGGTCGCCTCACTGCTAAACACCTCCTTCCATATATTGACAAGCTCTGCTCATCAAAAATCATTTGTAAGAGTCCACAATAAACAGACATGAAAGCTTGCAGCTTTCTCTACTAAAACAATACTGAAAGCAACACGGGTTTCTTCACGAAATAAACTCATAAAGCTTGAAACTTTGGTATGAATTCTTCACTAGGAGATTATGATTTAATTGGTAATCTTATAAAACACTAAGGGCGATTCTAAAAGGTTAAACATCTTGATGAATGCAAGATTAAACTTGTAAATCGGAAAGCATACCATCTTTATCTGAAGAGGAGAGGCACATGATGAGGATATCGAATCTTGGGACCTTCGTCAGATTATCTAAATAGCTAACTGAAAGTTCCATGTCTTCACTGCCAATGCAGAAGGAAGAGAAGAAAATGGTAAAAAAACCATGGGAACTCAAAATGCATGATAACATCTTCAAAAAACTAAACCGAGAAACAGGAAAGAGCACTTATCCCCTCTTTGAGATTGAGAATCAGGTTTACTTACGCGAAAAGTGTAGCAAGACACTTGATAATGTCAATTAGTAGAGCCGGTGACAGCGCATTTTTGAATATTTGAGGTATGGAACTTGGAGAAGTAACCTGATGGAAATGAATGAACAAGAGGAAGCATCATTAAGTTATGAATGCTGAGCAGATTTGAATAAATGGAGAAAATATGTTACGTATATAAATATTGAAGTACAAAGAAGTGAACCTTCAATAAACGAGTCTGCAAAGAGCGGTTTCCATTGAATCCACGCCAAGAAACCTCAAACTGATATGCAGACTTAGGTGGTGTGATATTCTTTTCAGCTTCTAACAACGCTAGAGCAGATGCTCGAGTTGCAAGCTCCTGAACTGATGGCTTTAGTTCTTGCTTTCCAATTTTGTCAGTCCTCTATACACATGACCAAGTATCAATGTAAAAAGAGATGGCTGATCAAGAATCAATATAAATTGTGGAAGAGATTCAAATAAATTAACAAGACATTGTAAATGGTTATGAAAGACGTGAAAGAAAAAGAGCTTGAAGAAATTGAGGATAATTACTGCACATACAACAACTAAAGTATCATATAACATATGTACATTTTAAGGATGAAGTGTAATTAGTTAGAAACAAGACGATCTCATTTTAAGACCTTCTGAATCTTGATGGTCTTTTGCTTATCTGTATCTTTAGGAATTGAGTTCTTTGGTTGAGTTTTGCTTTCAGCTGAAACCGCACTTCTTATTTCCTGCACAGGTGCAGAAGATTTCAAAGATAATGGTTGGTTTCTCTCCTGCAAAACAAAAGACGCATAAAGTAAATGCTCAGGAAACAGATGATGACTTAGATATAGTTAGATAAGAGGAAAAGCAATAAAACAGAAAAATCTGACTCAAAAGTCATTAGTTAGCTCATAACTTGGAAGATGATTGTAGTTTATAATTCAAATTTTCAAAATCATCTTTATGAATTGCATGGACAGATACCAAGCAATATGAGGCATGAACTAATAGGTTATGGTCAAAATTGATGGTCTTTGAACCTCACATTCCTCTTAGAGAAGTTTTTGTGCAACAAGGAATAGATCTTCAGAGGCTTCAGATAATCATCATGTAAGAGGATATAAGGAAACAATATAGACAATCAAAGGAAGCATATACCTTGTCAGTATCCTGGATTGCAACAGCTCCCAAACTGCGCCCACCATTCTCTGAGTTCACTGTTTTCTTTCCTGAGACAAAGCCTTTCAGCACACCTGATGGCTTCTTAAGAACTTCCTATCATCGTTCTTACAGATCAATCAGTTGGCAATAAGAAAAAACACCATCACAAAAGAAGATATGCTAAGATGAACTTGAGCATATATAAGGCTGGGTGTCTCAACTGTTGATTTACAAAATAAGAGAACAAAGAAGAAAACTAAAAAATTACTAGCACTCAAGTCTAACTGTTAAAACACCATGAGTATATATGCAAAATATATATTGTGATATGATATCAATGAACTTTTTTAAGCAGAAATATTACCTTTTCAAACAAAGATTTAGACTCAGCATACTGTTTCTTGATTTCTTGGTTGTCTGGCTCCAGTCGAAGGGCAAATTCAGCATCTGCACCCAGCTACACTTAGAATAACTTAAATATGAATAGTGCAACAGAGATCACGAAAAACAACATATACCCTCGAGCGATTCTTTAAGTTTTCCGATTTCTTTCCTAGCTGTTGCACGACGTGAGTATGCTTTTATGTATCGGTCATCCAAATTTAAGGCTTCAGTACAGTCATCCTCAGCTTCTTGGAATCTAACCATTAAAAAAAAAAGCATAACAAGCATATGTTCAAACCTTACCTTTTCAAACGCAAAAGAAAAAAGAGGATAGATGCAATTAGGAATCTATAGTTTTTACATTCCATGAAGCAACGCACCAGCACATAACCACTTAATCGGTTAAGAAACTAACGCATGCACCTTATTGCAGCATATACATGGTAAAACCTGATAGCAGTATCAGATAGTCATACCTTTTGATCTTGAGGTAGGCCATTGCTCTATTGGCATAAGCAACAGCAGTTGGCGAAAAGGCAATGCTTCTTGAATAGCAATCTATTGCTTCATTAAATTTTCTTTTCTTAAAAAAGTCATTACCCTACAATCAAGATTGGGGATAATAAACAGATGTATTCTAATAAATCTCCTTTCAGAAGAAAGTGATGATTCGTTTGAACATGCCCTACCAATTCTTTCTCGGAAACAGCATCAGGCATAGAGTCTTCAGCAGAGAAACCACTTGATAGACCCCTTGCCACATCATAACTTGCTCCATAGTTATTCTGTCCTGCAGCAGATCTTCTACCCTCATTGCTTGATGAAGATGCTGCCTGTAAAATAGCCCACCAACATCAAGATGTTGTAAAAGAGTACTTATTTTATCTTCCTATGGATTCCACATGAACTTAATACCAATAAATAAGACCATACTGTAGTTAACAGTTCCCCCAAATAATTACTTCAAGTGCCAAATAACAAGAGAAAAAATATCAATTTCATGGAATGCTCGTGTCTCCCGCATCAAACATTCAGATAAACATTAAAAAGAAATGAGAACACTTCTAGTTGCTACAGAACCGTATGCAACTTACCTTTCCAGATACTTGAGTCTTCATTTTCTTGTCCTTGTCCTTCGCTAAGAGTTCCCAATCCTGCAAATCATTCAAGAATCCCCGAAAATCCTGGCGAATTGGCAATAAACCCAGCAAAGTATTAATCTTAAGCACTAAATCCTCAACCAAAACTATTAATACAAAACGCCATCTTTTGGGAGTCTGTAAGGCAGGCGGAAAACAATAATGCATACTATAGAGATACTGATAATAGAAGCTCCCAGTCAATTCGTTGGCAATATCACGCAAACGCGGCAAAATCCATAAATGATCCAATTTTCACGTCGTCTCATAACTTAGCATAAAAATTCATCACATAAGCCGATTTTTTGCAAGTATCGAGTGAGATTCTTCGTTTGTTAACTAAGATGAACAAGTCTAAGCAATACGGTATCTGAACATTCAATATGTCACGAAGGATTATATCTACGAACCAGAGGTTGTTCTCGGCCGTGTTTTGTCGGAGTTGGAGCCATGGAAGACGATGAAGTGCAAGACGCAGGAGAGAGTGGACTTGGAATTCCTGCGTCGATGCTTCTGGAAAATTGAGAATGAAAATCGGCTCATGGTCCATTGTGCACCTGGCTCATGTCCAACCTACTTGGGCTTTACTTAATTAGGCTTGGGAAGACAAGCCCAAACGTATGATATCATTATCATTACACCCTCACCCTTTGTTAGATTAAAATTAAACCCTAACTTCTATATAAGCTGTGATTACTCCCCTAATGTTTCAAATATTGCTTTATTCAACCCAAAACCATCGACATGACTTCCTCATCACGTATATTATTCGGTTCATTTCATATGCATTATAGCCACTTAACTGAGACTGAATCTAGTTAAATCGAAGCTCTTAAGGATCGTGTATTCAAAGTTCGGTTTAACGGTCTGGTGGTTTGATGATAACGGGGTCCCTATATAGAGGACAAGATGGGAGACCATGATAACACAACAGTGATTAACACACTTGATTAACATTTATAATTAAGATGATGCATCTTCCAAATGAACAACACAAAAACACACTGCACATTAGTTGTGTTGTGGTTGTCTCTGTAACCACTCATCCTTGTTAATGAAGATGTTGGTGTTTATGAATGTCTCCAATGTACGAGGATTCATGTTTGTCATCCATGTTACTCGACCCGACTTGTTTGATCCCAAACCCGTGCAACCCTCTTCCACATACCTTATAAATTTCCTGCATAATATATCGATTCTATTAAGCAATGATAATATAATGGGAAGAGATTAGCTAGCTAGGCCTAGGGTTTATATAAGTTCCTTACTCTTGTCCTTTATAATACCATGCATCCCAACCAAGTGGTGTCACCACCTCACTAAGGTCCGTTTGGTAGAATATCACTCTCGAGTACCTTCCCCATGCTCGACCTAGATATGTCGAGCCATCCCCAATCACAGACCCCGATAAAAACACGAACCCACTTGTTTCCTTTGAATCATTTCGTCCTTGCGCAGTTATAAACCCGGGTTGTTGACCGAGCACAGAACATTTTGAGTTGATGGTGCAATCCTGTGAATATCCATACATGCAAGAGTTGATTCATTATGTATATACTATCATCTGCGTGTGTGTGCAGCACGAACCTTATATTGCGATCTCCCGTATCCCCAAATGAAATCCACGGCTCCTTCAATGTAGCACGACTCGAAATAGTGTCTCCCTAACCTGTCACAAAGTGTGTCTTGCAGGCTGATGAAGCTGCAACCGTAAAAGGCAACCTTATCGCCGGATATCATCGCCGCCGGGGCCCATTCCACAGGGTTGTTTCCTTGTTTTGGTAACAATGCATTGTACGTGTTCTTCAAAAAAAACAAAAAAACTCATACATACGTATTATAATATGTCGTCTGTGACGTCAAAAAACAAAACAAAACAAAAACAAACCTAACATTTACGTACGTGCGTACCTTAACTGTTATATGAGTTGCAACGAAGTTGTCTGCATTTAAGGTGAGTGTCGAGGTATTCTCGACTCCACCATGGTCGTCCCATTGTATCAAGGTTTTCTCTTGGTCTTCTCCTTCAAGGTAGATATAGGGTTTATCCTTAGGAATCAAAACCTTTTCACTGATTCAACCAAACCATAGTACATAGAATTAATTAATTACAGTACGTAAAATATATATATATATATCAACTCAACTCAAACAATATATAGAGGGTTAAATACAAAGTAGTTACCTGAATTTTGGACGTTTTGCAACGAGCTACCCGAACTTTGAAAAATCAAAACGGGCTACCTCAATTTTGAAGAATGTGCAAATAGCTACCTCTGTCCAATTTTCCGTCAATTATCATCGAAAATTCGTCAGAAATTGGACATAGGTATCTATTTGCACATTTTTTAAAGTTGAGGTAACCCGTTTTGAAATTTCAAAGTTCGGGTAGCTCGTTACAAAACGTCCAAAGCTCAGGTAGCTACTTGGTATTTAACACATATATATATGTAAATTAAAAAGAGAGAAAACTTACTTATAAGTACCGGGTTTTACATGTATGCAAATCCATTGATTGTTGTTAGAAGGAACCGAATCGATCGCTTGCTGCACGGTTGTGAAATTCCCGAACCCGGATTGATCGACTACAATGGTCGACACGACTTGTGCATAATCGTTAGAGGTAGGGATTGTGTGTTTCCTATCTACATTTGAGGAGACTTGGAAGAGCAGAAGAGGAACCATCCATAGTAGTACAACTACAGAGTATTTAGGATATGTCCTGTTGGAAAACATGTTCACAGATGAAGCTTGGGTATGTATGTCCTTCCGGTCTCTTTTGTAAGTATATAGAGAGAGAATCAGTGGAAGTAATTTGAATAATGAAGTTGACTTATTTCATTGATTAATCAATAAATGTAGTGGGAAAATTTGTAAATCATCTTGTCAGCTTGCTAAATAGTTTACGTAACGTTATGTAGAAGTAATGAAATTTTGGACAATTTAGTTATTTATTATTTCCACATATTTAAATGTACAATAAGAATTGGGAAAAGTATGGAATTGCACCCGGATGTTTGCCAGAATTGGTAACTGCACCCATGATGTTTGTTCTTGCACCCATATGTTTGCACTTGTTTGTAATTGAGCTTTTCCGTCTATTTGTCACAGTAACCGTTATACCTGACCTGGTATACCGAAAATACCCTCAGCCTTATTATTGAATTTGCACAGCCAGGTCTCCTTTCATACCAGCCAACTCTTCCCATTTCACTTCTCACACACGCATCTTTGAAGCTCCCACGTCCGAATCTGTATGTCAATACATCATGGGTGGTAAATATGATGAATGCTTTTCTCGTTCTTCTTCCTCTTGGGCATCGAAGCCGAACATGACATCCATGGAACCTATGTGCTACTGCCAACTCCAATGCCGTGCGACAACAGCGTGGACGAATAAAAATTTCGGTCGGGTGTTCTTTGCATGTCCAAGATACCAGGTAATGAAGCCAATTTGTTGTGTTAATTGCGTTTATATGACCGATTGGTCTACGGTGAACAAATTTGGGATTTTTTGAAACCCTAATTTCTTGTTACTACTATGAAGCCATCAAGTTCTTTGAAAAGGAGTTGCGATTTCTTTGCTTGGGCAGATCCACCTATGTGTGTGTATGGAAGGAGAGCCATGACCAAGTTTATGTCAAAGGAATCCGAACTCAACAACCAAATTTCTGTGTTACGTAGCAGAAATCAGCAACATCTGTGTGTTATAGTGTTCTTAGTTTTCGTTGTTGCTGGACTTCTGTTGAAGATGTAGCTGTGTTTAACACTTTTGTTTTATAGTGTGTACGTTATGTACGTTGTCATTCAGTTGTACTTGATGAATGTTTAATGAAGACATTGTGGACCCATAAGTTGTATACGTTGTTATTCAGTTGTACCTTATGTTTGTTGTTTTGTTTGGTTTTCCACACTTATGTTTGGCAAAAAATTGGTAAACGCACCCATATGTATTGACATACAGCATACAACCAACCTGTTATCCAACAGAACACAAACCAACAGAACGCCAACAAACCTGTTTTAACCTAATATCCAACAGAACACAGACCAACAGAACACACAATCCAACAGAACACAAACAACCCTGTGTTAACACAAACGAAGGTTCCACAGACCTAATATCCAACACAAAATGTAGTCACCCAACCTAACAAACCAAAATGTCACTGCAACATCAGCGCACCGAACGTATTACAAAATATCAGTGCACCTAACAAACATACTATCACTGAGTAGATCGTCGCCCAAACCGGGGTGAACTGCGAGTACCCTGAACTGGTGTCTTCTTCCTTGTTTTACCTGTTTTAAGTGGTTGGGGAGATAACACTAGTGCCCGACAATGTGATAACTCTGGGGCAGTTGATCTCACCCGCACAAAATCGTCGTCCGAATCTATGATCACTGGCGCCGCCTTCTTCGTAGACGGGCGTGGAACCTACATAAAGAGTACCATATTTAGACGTTGTCCATATGTCCATTAATCGTAAATAGCCAAATTTCATACCCTCACAAAATCATCGTCCGAATCGACGTTGACTGGGGTCGCCCTTGATGAAGACGGGGTCGCCTTTGACGAAGATGGGCGCCCACTCTTTGGTTTGGTTCTTCTCACTGCCAACTTGGCCCTTCCTGTTCTCTTTGGAGGCTCAACATGCGGTTCTCCTGCAGGTTCCATATGTTCGTCGGCCATTGGTGGGCGACTTGGTCGAACACTTTCCTCCATTGGTGTCTGACTTGCTGCAAAGGTGTCATCCTGTGGAGGCTGAACCGTTTCTTCGGGGTTCAACTTTCGCCTAACAGGTCCCCTCCGCTTCTTTGTAACCTAAAAATGAAATGTTTATGAATGTAGTTGAAATGTTTATTAATGTCAATGCGATAAGCGATCGTACCTTCCTTTTCGACGCAGTAGCCTGAGACTGCTGCGTGGCCACATCTTCGGTCGCCTGACTTGTGCATCTCGATCCCATACCACTTGTTGTTCCTCCAATGTTTGCCCTCGGACATGCTCGCTTGTTGTGGCCCGTTTCATGGCAAGCAGAGCAAAACTGTTTTAAGCCATGCTTTGTCATCTTAGATGTGCTTTTGTTGCTTGGTTCATGAGCTGCCCTAGTGCGTTTCTTCTTCGGTCTTCCACCTCTCTTCCTAAACTCTGGTGGGTCAATAGGCAATGACTCCACCCGGACCCAGTCGTCTACACCAGGTAATGGGTGTATAATTGGTGCGTAAATCTTCCTCATAGTGGTTACATGATAGCATGGGTCAACATAGGCCGAGAAGTCGAATGTCCGTGCACTCATCAAACATGCAGCTGCATGCGGGCATGGAATCCCCGATAGCTCCCATTCTAGACAACTACACTGTTTAACATTCAAATCTACCTTGTGTTGGTATGACGTTCCAATCCGGACCTCGTATTCTCCTTCACCTGCGTAGAGAACTTGCATTCCACGTGCTGAAGCTTTTTTCTTCTTTATTTTCTCCAAAATGTTTGACATTAACAGACCTTCGTGACTATCCGCCTCCTGCCTCCTTGTTTGAAAATCCGTCATTAACATACGCCTGAGACTCTCCATGAGTGTTATGATGGGTTTATCATGGGCCAACAGAATCTTACTGTTCCAACTTTCTGAACAGTTGTTCACTATTAGATCAGTCTTCGACTCCGGATGAAACTCATACCTACACCACGTCTTCGGGTCAATCTCCGTTAGGTATTCCCAGGCAGTCTTGAAATGCACTTTTAACCACTTCATGTGAACCTTGTGCCGGTGATAATTGTACGCCGATGCTGCTGCCCAAAAACGTGACTTGATACCAGCATCGTTCATATGTTTGGACAGCATGTTCTGGTGTATATGCCTAGCGCAGAATCTGTGGTCGCTAAAAGGCATGATTTCTTCCACTGCATTTATTAAACTCTATAACCAGACGTAGACGCATATTAATTCATACTGGTGTAATCACAAACAACAATGCAAACATGTTATATTTAAATATTGCATGCATATTTCATTAAGGTTGCATGATTGTGCATGAACTAACCTTCTGTCTGTCTGACATGAGGACCCATCTCCGGTCGTTCCCAACGTCGTTACTCAATAACTCTAGAAACCAAGTCCACGAACTGCTAGTTTCAGCCTCAACCCATGCGTACGCAAGTGGAAACACACGGTTATCTGCATCTCTTGAAACTGCAGATAATAGTTGACCCCCATCAACTCCCTTCAGATGACACCCATCCAACCCGATGAATGGTCTGCATCCTGCTCGAAAACCGTCCACACATGCCTTCAAGCAGACGTACATGCGTTCAAATTTGGGCCTCAGTGGAGATGGGATGGGGTCTACTTGAATCCCAACGGTGCTTCCGGGGTTGTGCATTAGAAGAGTTCCCGCATAATCACGTAGTCTCTCGAACTGCCATAGTCGGTCTCCTTCCAGTGCTTTCCTAGCAAGCTTGATTCCCTCACACACGTTCCACCTTTTCACATCGAAATTGAACCTCTTCTGTATCTCATCGGCTATGGTCTTACTCTTGATTCTCGGTTCGTTGCGGATGAGTTCCAAAAAGGTATCGGCAATCCACTTTCCGCCTATCTTCTTTGTGTGGTACGCTCGGCCACATTTATGTTCTGGTACCAACTTTCTGATCTGAAAAGTCTTCTCCTTATTCATTTTGGCACCAACAACGACGAACCCACAGTCTTGCTTGCAGAGAACGACTACACGGTCGGAGTTGTTTTTTTTTGCTGAAATCGGGTTCGTACCCCTCCTCGATACTGTGTTCGATGACGTATTTCCGAAAGGATTGCCCGTCTATGAACCGCATCCCTAACTTCAGTTCGTGCTTTGGCCTCTGATTTCCCGTGCTTTCACCGTTCACTGCATCATCAAATATCTTGTACGTCCGTGTACTTGAGATGTCGCATTCAACGTCTGAACCAATAGGGGTGGTTAGAGTGTCACTTCGGGCTTCTGTTAGCAAAACTGGTTCAACAACATGAATTTCCCTCGTCACGCTGTCATCAATGTTCTCCCCGTATAGGAGATCATCAAAACTGGTCTCATTTAAGGCGGTGGCAGTTGTTCTCCCCTCGGCCCGTCCAACACTAGCACTTGCACCCGCGGTGGCAGTTGTTGGTGTTTTCTTCACTGCGGACCTAACTTGGGGATGTAAATCATCCTCAACATCTTCATCATCGCCATCGTCGTCATATCGACCCGCTTTCCAATTAGGATCGGATATAGCATCTGATAGTGAATCAGTTTCATCTGATGAAGAGTCTGTTTCCTCGGGTTGCATTGGCCTCTTTCCCTTGTCTACTGAAACTTGCCTCTCCAATTCCTCTTGTATCCGGATATTGACTTTTAGGCGAAGCCCCTCCATAAATGGATCATTCTCACACACCTCGGGATCAAACGGTGCCACAACATACAATGCCAACTGCAGACTTCCATCTTGCTTCACCAACATCTCAGTAATGTCTTCGTTACTCTTCACAACCGTCAAATCTGATTTCACATCTCCATTAGGAGGGAGATAGAAAATACATCCCCCGGGGACTAAGCCATAATAATCCATGAACACTTCGACTGTCTCATAACTTAGTATATCCCTCCGTAAAACAGTAACTTCGGACTTCCCAACCCACTTTCCATCAACAAAAACACCGTCGTAATGAATCGTCAAGTCGTAACTTTGGTTGTCCATTTTTTATCCTAACAAAACAGATCAACAGAAATGGAATCAGCCGTGTGAAATGAACATCAATGAATACAACTGAAATGAACAGCAACGGACCGATATGAAATGAAATCAACGAACTCAAATGACAGCTGTGTTCGTTTTGTAGGTGTCAAGACATACAATCTGCAGATTCTGTTTCTCTAGCTAGTTTAGGCGAAATACACATGTTGTTCAAGAATAGGTAATCAGATGCATCTTTGGTTGCACCAGTGTGTTCCAGTAAGCTATTTGCTTTCCAGGTAATTTTATCAAAGGAAACAATATCATCTTTAAATTCTTCCCATTGACCAACAGAATCAAACATTATGCTGGGCGTGGTTGTTCTTGTGCTTGTTAAGAATCAAACAATCAGCAACAAGGCAACCGAACTAACATTCTCAACCGAAGAGCAAACGAACAATCATACCGAACAGCAAACGAACATCACGGTGCAATCGTCAAGGCGAAATCACCAATCAATTAAACACAAAGGAAGGAAAAGCAGCAGAGAACGAACAGAATCACTTTTGGGAACAGAATCAGTTTAAATAACTTACCGAACGACGCGGGAGAGAAGAGCAGCAGTTACCGATCGGAGATGAAGCCACGCGCGGGAGAGAAGACCGACCAGCAGCAGTGTCTCGAGCAGAAAGCGGACGACGAACGACAGGAGGGAGAGGGAGATTAGGTTTATGTCGGGGCTTTTGGGAATCAAGAGAGACCGAGTTTGCCTTAGGGAGAGTAGGAGTAGGTTCCAGTTTCACACGTCAAAGGTGATGGTTTGCCTTAGGGGTAATTCGGTCATTTCACATGGCCTCGGTTCGAATTTAACGACAACACGTGCCAAGCACGTGAGACTTAACGGGATTTTTTAACGTTGGGTGCAATGACCAACAAAATGAAACATACAGGTGTAAATAATTGCGGCAAAAAACATATAGGTCCAACGACAAAAAAAGGCAAACATCCGGGTGCAATTCCATACTTTTCCCATAAGAATTCAAATTCAAATTTTCAACATATCGTGTAACCCGACCCACATAATTTACCACTCAAAATAGGCCCCCAATAATTTGGATTCAAATTTCACCAAATTACGTAATTGGGCCTTTACCCAAACTGGGGTTTGAAGAGTTTAGAGTCTCAGCTTTACTGTATAGCTAGCTATATAGATGAACAAATAAATACCACAAATGATTTCAAAGAAGCCCATTCTAACACGTGGCAGAAGGTAATTGGATAACTACCTCCAACCCACCGCTTCCATCCATAATGTCATCATAAATACTAGACACCTCACGAATTCTAGCTAGAGACAGACAACACACATACTAATATATATATATTTATATAAAAAATTATACTTTAGCCAAAATAAATAACTATTTTTATCAAGTTACGTGTATTTTTAGAGGAAATATCTCAATGTGAATTTTGTGATTACCCCATTTTGGAATCAACCAAAAGTATATACTAAATAGTGTCGTGTTCTTGGCACCTTTCTTGCCTAACGTGGCAATAATTAACTATATTTTTATTTCATAATAATATTTCATCTTCTTAAATATTATTAATTTCTAGCTTCTGTTCTACATTTGTTTAGTGTATAATAGCATCAAACTCTCAGTTAAATTGTAAGAAAATTTTTGGTTAAATAATGCCACTTTTCACCTACAAAGTATTGATTAAAGTTTAAAAAATGTAAAGTAGTGCAAAAATATTTTAGGCTATGGAAAAATTGTTGGTGAAATATATATACTCACATTAATATTTTAATACTTACATTAAAATAAAATAAAATGGCAAGGTAGTAATTTTCCCAAATTAAAGTGGCAAATATGAACACTTCCGAATATAAAAAGCAACACCTTCACGCGAATCTCTCTTCTTCATCTGTCTTTCCACATCACTGACTTGTGAAGAAGAAGAAGAAGAAGAGAAGAAAGAAACATGTCTCTGGTAATCTCCGACGAGATCAAGGCAAAGGCGGAGGTGTACCGCGGCCACGACCTCTGCCACGAAAAGTCCAAGGCCCTGCTGACGGAGATGGGCCTCCCCAACGGCCTCCTCCCTCTCAAGGACATCATCGAGTGCGGCTACGACAAGGCGACCGGCTTCGTGTGGCTGATCCAGAAAGCGGAGATCAAGCACCGGTTCGACCAGATCGGGAAGCTTGTGTCGTACGCAACCGAGGTGACCGCCGTTGTCGAGAAGAACAGGATTAAGAAACTCAACGGTGTGAAGTCTAAGGAGCTGCTGATTTGGGTGAAGCTAGATGAGATCTCCGTCGACGATCCTCCGACAGGGAAGATCACGTTTAAGACACCCATGGGCATGTCGCGGTCGCTGCCGGTGTCGGCTTTTGAGATCGAGGAAGAGAAAGTCAAGGAGAAAGGTGAAGTCAAAGAGGTGTAAATTTAGTGAGAAATGATGGGAAGACGAAAGAACATGAATTATTTTTAACTCTTTTTATTTTTACCCTCAAATGTATGGTACAAGCAAGATGATCCATGTAATGTTCAATAATTTACATTTTCCACTAAATTATATTTGAAAGAAAAAATCAAATAATCTTTTTTTAAAAAAATTCCTTTTTATTATATGTGTGGCAACATGCATTGTGAATTGTGATTTTAATTATTTTAATATTAAGTTTGAGAATGCATACATGCATTTACAAATAAAAATGATGAGAAGCCATGCAGTTACAAAGAAGATAGGGAAGAAAGCACTTGTGTGAGAGTATTAAAATGATTTATGTTTTCTTTTATAGACTATATATATTATTAAGATTTTTTCCATTAAAACGTTATTTGACTTCGTATGTAATCTAATTGATAAGAGACGCTTATTTAAGTAAATAAATAAATCACTTTCACTGCATCATGACAAAAAAAGAGACACTCTATATTAGTAAAAATAACTCCATTAAATGAATAAAAAAGAGTAGATAATTATAAGTCTGTAGTGGAAGAAATATGTAAATTGCAATTATTCAAGTGTGAAGTCTTTTTATGCCTTCCGGCTTCCACTACCCATTTCATTAGAGAATCTTCATGTTAAGAAGTTCATCAAAGTCTAATCCCATAGTTATCCCCTTACAACAACACAATCCACATTCACACCAAATCTCATCTACTCTAACATCTATCAAAGATGACCTCCTTGTGAAGAAGAAGAAGAAGAAGAAGACACGACCCAATTTCCATCCATCCATTCTTGATGCAACCTTAACTCGGAAACCTTGAACTCGAGTTCCTCATCCGTGTCTTTGAAGAAAACCTTAAACTTTGATCCTTTCAGGACTCCACTAACCACACCGACCCACCACCCATCGTTGTATAAAGCATCAACCTCATCAAGAAGATTGAAGCCTTTCGCCATTTTGACGGGAGGAGGACAAGGTCGGATGTGGAGACTGTCTATCTCTTCCTTGACAAAATCTGTATCGTCATCGGTTCTTAAGTGTTTGTACTGAATGACATATTTGCCATCAGCAATATCTTTCACTATTGTTGCTAGGAACCAAGCACCTCGGTATCCATCCTCGTCGCTGCTTACCTCGACCAGCATTCCCTTCTTAAGCTCTGCAGGTATTGCTTTGGTGGGCTTTGCTTTCACCTTCTTTGCGTTTGGTGCCTCGGGTTGTACCTCATTTGTGGTTGGTGCTTTCTGCAAGGTTGCATTATTCTCATTACAATGAAAGCAACACGACAATATAAGATGCCATGATAATGAATTTTGTATCAATCTGTTCTTGTACACACAATAAGTAATATCACACTCGCAGAATATTTCTTCTCAACCCATACGGGGAGGGGGCATTTTTAAGTTTGTAAGTTCCAAGCTTCATTAGAACTCAAAATAGAAACTTTGGGATCAAGCACAATAATAAGAACTTGATAGATTTTACATTTGGCAGCAGTTTGTTTAGCAATAAAGGAAGCATACTAAGCCATTGTTTGGATTGGACTAGTCGGGGCATGGGGGGCAAAAGGAACAAAAAGAGTGTACTTTGTTTGGATCATGAAAATGCAAGAAAATGGACGGATTTCTAGTTCTACTTCTCCCTCCAATTTGAAAGGATTTGGAGGGAGATTAGAGTGTAATTATGTCAAAGTAATGTAGCCAAACCTCTTTGTTTCATTCAACAAAAGGAAATTAACTAAAACTCCTTCATTTCCTTTTCTAGATCAAATCTCCTTAGTCCTTCCAAACTTCATTTACAGTGTAGCATTCAAACTGAGAAAACAAGGAGCTGCTTGAGCAGTTCATTGCAGAATTCCAATAAGTACCAATAAGTTCATGAGCTGCTTGAGCAGTTTCACCACCTGAATAGAAACAAGTGATTTATCGACATTCATCACCAAGCTCATATTAACTGACCTTATCAAGTTGAATATTTTCCTTCAGTAAATCAGCTCATTTTCCTATGAGCAGAGCAGCTTGATAACGCTTTTTAAAGGTCAGTGTCGAAACTCAACTCAGTATGATATAAGGAAGCTGTTTAGCTAATTAAACGCAGCAGAAGAACAATCAATCAATGAATTCATATTTCTAACTCTAGGAACTCTAATCAGCATTTCAAGTAAATTTATTCAGAACCATACTCACCTGTTCTTCGTCGAAAGGAGGAATCCATGCATTATTAATCCACTCGCGGTGAAGCCTCAGATTCTTCCATTCAAATTGCAAACTCTCCTTTGAAGCCCTAAAGTAGAGCTCGTATTTTCCGTTCCCCAGATCCTCCGTGACCACACCTTCCCACCATCCGTCGTTAAAGAATGCGTCCACTTCGTCGCTCAAGCTGAATTGTTGCCGCGACTCTTTCGGAGGCAAAGGTCTCAGCTGAGCCTGATGCAGGAGCTCCTTCACCGGAGAAGTTCCAGATTCGTCGTTAAAGATCGTGTCGAACTGGATCCAGACCTTTTCAGCGGCGGCAGCAGCACCCCTGGATGTACTAGTTCTCTGTCTTTTGCTGCGTCTTGAAGGTGAAGCCGCAGAATCCCCACGGCGGAGCACGGTGCCGGTGAACCACGAACCGCGAAAGCCATCGTCATTGGAGGAGATCTCGACGGCGGCGCCGGGTTGGAAGTGGTCACAGCTCGGAGGGATGGGCTTCCGTGGCATTTGAGGGCCTCTGTTATGGGCTTGAAGAAGAGAAATGACGAGAGAGAGGAAATGTTGGAGAGGAATAGGGAACTTGTCTGGCCACGGTTATGGTATGGTGCGGTATTATATTTTTAAATGGCATATTATAATTATTATCGGTATAATTTTTAATATTATAATTATATTTTTAAAATTGTGATTATTAATCACGAGTATAACTGTATACCCATATTTATTAACACATGTAAAATGTAATGGAAGATTATAAATGTTATCTTAATAAATACATAAAGTTATGTCACAAACAACAAATATATTCAATATTAGCACCATTCAAATTTAACACTAATATTATTTAATATTTACATCATTCAATTACAGTTCGCACTGTAATTATACAAAATCTAAAAGTTAAAATTTTACTTATGTTATCAATATTTATTAATATAATAATATTAAATTATTATTATATTTATATAATAACAATAAATATAATTAAAATATCATAATCGAGTAAAAAATTCATTATTATAATTGAACCGCACTATATAAGAAAATAATGATTATAAATTATAGTTTTGGGTCACACCCTAATTGGACTTCTTACGTATGATGTGAAGTGACAATAAAGTTTGTTTGTTTTTTGGTAGAAACAACAATAAAGTTACTTGAGTGTCTTTTATACAAATTTCATTTTTTGTTTTAATTAATATATATATATATATATATATATAATACATTATTTATATTTTAATTTATTATAGTAACAGTTAAAATAATTTTACCTTGACGAAAATAATTAGAATAATGTGTAAAATATCTTAGTTTTTATAATTTGTCATAATTATCGTCTTAACTCATATCATATCATGTAATGTACTACACTTCCGGTCTCATATGTGTTGGACAAGTTGAATAAAAACTTTCTTTTGGGCTCATTTGATGGTAAGAGAAAATTCATATTGTGAATTGGGCTGTATAGATACTCTTTATATTTACAATATTTTTATTTAAACTCTTTTATTTATCTCCATATTTATTTTATTCTGAGTATGTTAACATTAAATTTATGAAAATGAAATGATACATCTATCTCATAAGGTCGGTCAAGACGGGAACATTCTCGTCAACAAAAAATTAATTGATGCTGAAATAAAATGGAATCAAGAATATTCCATTATCCAAACAATAAATTAATTAATAAAATTCTTTTTCTACTTTTGAAAAGTACACAAAGTCACAACCTTATCTTTTCTTATCTTAATTAATTAGCCATAAAGCTGACCGACGGTTTGATGATGGAGGAAACCCGTCCAACTAAATGACTACCTACAAATTATGATTTATTGTTTACTTATCAAAATAAATTTTGCAAAAATAACTCTTAATTTCGATAATAAAACATTATTTTTTAAAATTAAATTAATAGTTATAAAACTAACACAATCACAATATTAAAAGAATATTATTATTATTATTACGGCATTATACAAATCACAATATTCAATTTTGAGGATCAATTAAGGCATAGCCTATGGACGTACGCATAGAAAAAGTCAAAATTGCATGATTTTTTTTTATTTTTGTAACCTTACAAATTTATATATCTTATCCATTCTACCGTATGCAAAACGACCAAATCTTCGTCCAACTACCAACTGTCCGCAACGAATCCTGCGTATCTTCTTTCCTTATAATAATATTCATTTAAGATGTAGTTTGTTTTTATTGCTAATATTTTTAAATATTAAAGTGGTTCAAAAATGTATATTTATATGAGGGACGTAAATGGGGAAGATCTAATAATAGAGTAACATTTTTATTTATCAGTTTATACAAAATACCAATTAATATCCTATTTTTATTTGTTAAAATAAGTAACAAACTTTATTTTCACTATATTTTATTTATTCAATTAAAAGCGCTAACAAATAATTCTAAATTTATATAATCAACCTTCACTAACAAATAATAGTTCCGTTGTGAACTATTGACTTTATTACTTTTATTTATTATCCACCTATCGACCGACCATATAGTATTTAAATGAAGTAATCTACCCATTCTCAATTTCTTGTCTGCCTCAAATTCTTACAATACAATCCGATATCTTACCTACTTTTTCATCTTTAAAAACAACTTAGATTATCCCAAAAATAGGTATTAAATAAAAAAAAAATTTCAAATAGATTCAAACATTTAGTAATGTTAATATTTTATAATTAACTGAAGAAACTACAATTTGTAAAATAAATAAAATAGTATTTTATGTATTTATATAAATAGCTTAAAATATCAAATACTAACGTGTCGTTCTTGATTAAGTGTAAGTGTTTAAATTAAAATATTAGTATAAGTCATTTTTTGAAACTCAAACATGTCCCGTCAGGAATAGTAAGACTTTGATCAGATTGACTCGTTCAACCTCCATGACTCGTGAGTCAGGCTCACCCGTTCAACTTACCAGTACATAAAAATACAGAAACAGCTTATCCATGAGTCAATACTACTGACTCGTCGGTCATAATTATATATTTTTAAGATAATATTCAGGACGGGTTATGAGTTGACTCATGTGTCAAGACTACTGACTCAAATTTGATATGTATTTTCACGGGTAATCCATGGATCGTGTCAAAATGACCGGTGGGTCAAAAAGTCTGATCCCAAAACGCCCCGTGAACGGATCATCCACGAGTTGTGTCAATTTTTGGCACACGTACTTATTATGCCCTAACCCCTCAATTACCACGTGTAATACGATAGAGCCTTCATTCATTTCCATGCATGCACGTGGAGATTTATGAACCAATTGTAGACCCTAACGCGCGTACTACGCGGCAGGTATCGTGGGTCCCTTTCCAGCACCTGAACCTTCTACGAAACGTACACACTAAACAGATATAGTGACGGTCATTCAAGGTAGCCGACAGTTTGTAGACGTGGCATAATGTTAGAAGTCAACAGAACTTTACTGGAAAATTACGGACAAGTGGCACTAAGCCAGGTGTCCTAACGAAATAACGACTAACGTCCCTTAACTACCGCGTTGAACTATCTCGATTCCCATATAATCTAAATCTACATTGGGAGGGTACTTTGGGAAATTCAGTAGTTTAGGAACTTCCAGTATATTCAACAATGACCTTTCCTAGTAATTTCTTGCACCGTCCAATTCCAGAAACCTCTATCTACTGTACGATGGAAAGATCAAGACACGTGTACGAATTTAGTTTTACGATAGACTTATCAAGTCCCTAAAATATGGGTAGTACCCGTTTTACCCCTTAACCGCGCCTATATAAACTCACTACCTTTCGTCTTCCTCAGTCAACTCATCTCAACTGTGAACTCAACTGTTCAAGCTCAAGATTCTGAAACTCTGTTATTGAATTCGAAAACACTTTTCTGAAACCACAAAAATGGCGCAATTAACCACCAACACCACCGTCCCTGTCATGCCAGCTGCCGCCGTGGGAAAGGCCGTGGAGAGGAGGGCGTACGTGACGTTCCTTGCTGGTAACGGTGACTACGTGAAAGGAGTGGTGGGGCTCGCAAAGGGACTGAGGAGGGCGAAGAGCAACTACCCGCTCGTGGTGGCAGTACTGCCGGACGTTCCGTCTGACCACCGCAAGATTCTGGTGAACCAGGGCTGTATCGTCCGTGAGATCGAACCAGTTTACCCTCCGGAGAACCAGACCCAGTTCGCCATGGCGTATTACGTCATCAACTACTCTAAGCTTCGGATATGGGAGGTAATAGATAAGACGATTAGAGATTCTTTGGCGAGTCAATTCGTTTAAGGTTTAATATTGATCTCTGTGACGTCACTCATGACGCGTGTCTCGTGTTTTTCGCGTACAGTTCGTGGAGTACGACAAGATGATCTACCTCGACGGCGACATCCAAGTCTTCGATAACGTCGACCACCTCTTCGACCTCCCCGGTGGCCACCTCTACGCCGTCATGGATTGCTTCTGCGAGAAGACATGGAGCCACACACCGCAGTATAAAATCGGCTACTGCCAGCAATGCCCCGACAAGGTCACGTGGCCGTCGGAAATGGGTCCCGTCCCTCCTCTCTACTTCAACGCCGGAATGTTCGTCTACGAGCCCAGACTCTCCACCTACCGCGACCTCCTCAAGAGCGTTGCCGCCACGCCACCGACGCCGTTTGCCGAGCAGGACTTCCTCAACATGTACTTCAGGGACGTTTATAAGCCGATCCCTTCGGTTTACAACCTCGTACTGGCCATGCTGTGGCGGCACCCGGAGAATGTGAATCTGGAGAAAGTGAAGGTGGTGCACTACTGCGCCGCCGGGTCCAAGCCGTGGAGGTACACCGGGAAGGAAGAGAACATGCAGAGGGAGGATATTAAAGAGTTGGTGAAGATGTGGTGGGAGATATACGACGACGAAACACTGGATTACAAGAACATGGTGGCAGCTGGAGAGACTGAAATCGTGGCGAATGCAGAACCTGTCTTGACGGCGGCGCTGCAGGAGGCTGCCGGCGCAGTCCACTATATCACCGCACCATCGGCTGCCTAGTTTTTTTGTGTGCATGTGTTTTTTAGTGTCTATAAGGTATATTGGTTTGTGAAGTCTACGGTGTGGAATTTTATTTCTTATTTGTTCCTTGAGCTATCTATTATGTGCCAGGAGCAATTTGTTGTCCCTTTTTCTGTGGAATATCAATTCCTACATAATATTAATGTTTTTTTACGAATCTGACAGTGAACTCCTCTTTATGATAAATCAATTTTCACCCTCAAACTTATTTTAAATCCTACTAAACCCTCCAACTTTACAGTCATTTAAAAACAATGTTCCCATAATGCTACAACATATTATCATCTATGTCTCTTCCTTCACCTTCTTTGGAAGTTGAGATGACCAATTGCACATGCAAAAAGAGATGCGAAAACAAAGGGAAATGCAAGGAGAACTATAGCTGAAGCATATAACTCATCATGATGGAAACCGAAGTAGTCTTGGAGAAAGGCCGATATCGTCTTGGTTTCCCCGAATACTGTGATGTTCTGGTCGATATCTCCGTATTGAGACGTAAGCATCCCGTTGATTGCCCACGATGTTGGGCACATATAGTATGCCCAAATCCACCATTTGGGAATTCTCTGCAAAAATGTAACGTGTAGAAATACAAGGCTTAGCTATATATATCAGTTGAGACTTGCTTAGATATTCATATTGAGGAACTTATAATTAAACTTACGGGCTTAGGAAGCAGAAACCCAGCAAACAGATTGAAGTTGGTATAGAACACAGAAGCAAGAATTGCAGCCATCATGAAATTTGGTGTAAGCGACGCAAGAAGCATGCCGAGGTAACTAAAGGTTAACATCGAGCTGAACATTACGTAAAAGTACCAGAAAATCTTATACGCAGATGCGTAGTATCCGATCATGGGATAAGTGATGGCTACAAAGGCAACTGATTGGAACAATAAGTAAGGAACCTCAACTGTCACCTGAGAAACATAGTATAATAATATTGGTTCAGCAAATTATACTATGCTGTTGAACACAAAAGATGTATTGAGTTTTCAGAATTGTACTTGTGCAAGTGAATATGCCCAAGAAGAGTACATCCCTGCAAATCTTTCTCGATACATCACGGTTCGTTCCGTGGCAATGTAAGGTAAGACTGATGAACAGTTATTTATTCCCAAGAAGATTACAGCAATGTACATAGACCCAAGGATATTGAACAAGTTTTGCTGATTATCCCTGTCCAGAAAAAGAAGAAAATCAAGAATCTGATTTTATATTTAAAAACATGCTAAAAGTTTATGACATGACATGAGTTTTGTCCCAAGGATCCCGAATATATAACCCGGCCACCGCCTTTTAATAAAATCAACTGCAAAGAAAACAATCAACACAAACTGCAAAGATGAAGTTAATATGAAACAGTAGATTGATCGAGCATACTTACCTCATCAAATGACTCGAAAATGTCAATACTAGGTTGGTGAATAGTGCAGACTATGGTTCTTCCTGTATCAACCACATTCTTGACTGCTCTCATGACAATGGCAGCAGCTCTTGCATCCAATCCTGTTGTGGGCTCATCCATGAATATAATGGATGGGTTTGCAACGAGTTCTACAGCTATGGTAAGTCTCTTTCGTTCCTCTATCGATAGACCCATCACGCCGGGGATGCCAACTAAGGAATCTTTTATTCCATCAAGCTCAATGGTTTCTATAACTTCATTCACAAATGCCTGCATTTAGAATCATAAAACCATCAGCTTAAGCTTTTGAGTTCATATAACTTATAGACATCACCATTATTTAAAATAAAATAAAAAAAAGTTTACCACTTTGCTTTTCGAGTCGATCCCGGGATCCAAACGCATCCATGCTGAGAAAATGATGGATTCTTCAACGGTGATGTTTGGTGAATGAATGTCAGTCTGTTCACAGTAACTTGAGATCCTAGCAAATGTCTCTTGAACTTTAGGGTGCCCGCCAACTTTGATTTCGCCTTCTATATACCCGGTGGTCTTTCTTCCGGATAGAACATCGAGTAGGGTTGTTTTCCCGGCACCGGTAATCCCCATCAATGCTGTAAGAACACCGGGACGAAATGCACCCGTGATATCTGATAGAAGTTGCAGTCTATTTTGTGTGAATCCCCTTGATTTCATTCCCTGACGACACGAAATGGTCAAACAAATGTCACTGTATCTATATTCGGTGTCGCTAAAAGCTTTAGCAACAACATTTCCATGTCGCTAAAATCCATATTTGTTGTCATGAGAGATTAGACAGGATTATTACCGGAGGAGTATCAATGAAGTATTGCACATTTTGGAATGTAATAGTCAGAGGAATGAAAGGTAACACAGTCCTTCCTGTTCCATATACAGTGGATTGGATCGTGTCAACTATGAAAATGAACAATAATAATAACTATTTGGTATGGCGGAGGGGAAAAATGAAACTCGATTCTAATTTCTAAACTGTTCTGAATTATCTGATACTATCCTATTCAAGTATAGTATTGCTTTGTAAATGGCAATTCGACCTTTTTTATTCTCGCCTTCTGTCGTCTTTCTATAGTTAACTTCCCTTTGCCCTCTTCCATTGGAGTCCTTGATGATACCTTGTTGTTGAAGATACTTCTCCCTCGAAATGACAGGCCGAGAAGACGACCCAGGAGCTGAAACCAAGTCAAATAATGGAGTTCGGTACTAACAATCTTGCTGATCAAGAAACTGAAAATCACGAAACACTTACGCTTCAAGAAAGTTAACGCCAGGGTGAATCCAATGTTGAAGACAAGAACAAAACCAAACAATGCACCAATAGAAATCCAGAAAAAACGATCGCCATAGTTGAGACCTCGGCTTTCCAGTAATTGGTGTCCTACTGTACTGTTGGATGTTGAAAGAATCTACGCAGATGAAAAACTTGGGTAATATTTAAAAAAAAATGTTTTTTTTTTTTTTTTTGTTTCATGAAAAACTCGGCTTTCCATGATGGGATGGGAGTCATACCTTTTGCCATCTGGGAGCAAGAAATTCATTTACAGTGAGTCCTATCTCACCGTACGATATAGGTGATACCCAAAAACCCCATTTTAACCACAGGGGCATTGCAGCTGCATACATATAGAAAAAACACATAATAAGTTGTTAGTGTAAATTAAATCGATCGGGATAGGGATGATCGTCGCATCGTACGCTTGATGATGATGAATCCGCTAAATAATAAGAGGAACAATATGTAGAAACTCCCAGCTGTAGTAGACGCCACAACGGTTTGAAAGATCGAAGCCAGAAAACGAAACATGGATACTGATGACCAATGAACAGCAAAGAGAAGAAGGAGTTGACGGAAGAACCTACACAAAGTTAGCATATTGTTACGTTTACTCTTAACACTGTCTTTTGAATTCATACTTGGGAGAAATCAAACCTTCCCGGCTCGGGGCTATACCCGATGACATAGTAAGTCATACATGTCCACACCAGAGCTTCGAGCATTGAAAGAGGAATCTTCAGAAGCGAGGCTGGTATTGCATAAGCCCAAGCAGGGTAAAAGTGCAGTTCTTTCTGCTTATAGAACACTGCAAGTCTGGAAACAGTCAAAGACAGCTCTGGAATACCATTTACTAGAAATATGATAAGGGAGTAGTACAAGGATCCCATGTAGTAATTTGCATGAAAAATGTCCACTCCCATTTGTGTTCTCAAAAACACTGTCATTGTCACAAACGCAATCACTGCAAGCTGCAGTACTATTAGAAGATCAGATCTTGATACACACAAATAGGCAATTCATATTATTGGGTTTGTCCATCAGACAAAAGTACAGGAAGGTTGTCTGACCTGACATGATTTGAAGACATAGAGAAAAGAATTCCTCCTCATCAAAAGAACTTCCCTTGACATGCAAGCTTTAAGAAGTTCCCACTTTGATGGAGTAGATGAGTTGAAACATAGTGCATTCTTGTGGCTTGCAGATTGATCGAATGGCTCAGAGAGCTCCTCGTCGATCCTTTTCCCGTAAATGGAGTCCTTGAATTTCAGGCAAAATGTGTTGATGGATATGAAACGATATGGCAAATGAGGATGGCTCCAATACTGTGCTTGGTCCTTTAGAGAGATCACCTGCCAGAATAGAAGAAAAAAAATCGATTTTTCATACAATTCATTTGTTACTGAATTGAAACCTTGAGTGTACCTCTTGTAGGAAATCTGCCACCCCTTTTCTTTCTGGGCAAGTAAACCCACAATGCTCGAAAAACTTTAGTGCATCTTCCCGTGTACCTTGGAACACAATCTTTCCTTCTCCCATCAGAACGATATCATCAAACAAATCAAAGGCTTCGGGTGCAGGTTGGAGAAGGGAAACCATAATTGTAGCATCTGTTGTGTGTGCTAGTTGTTGAAGAAAGGCAACAACTTGATATGCAGTTGAACTATCCAGACCGTTGGTTATCGAATCCATGAACAACGCCTTATTTGGACCGACAAGCATTTCTCCTACATACAGTATTTCATCCGTAAAAATCATTGCAGCAATGTTGAAAAATCATCAACTACAAACCTGTAGTGAGTCTCTTCTTCTGACCACCCGAAATGCCTCTCCTCATCATGTCTCCAACTTCAGTATCTGCGCAGATATCCAGCCCGAGAATCTGAGAAACGATTCAAATTACGTGTAGATTGAGAGATCGTCAAGTAAGCATTTTACACGATTCAAAACCCAAATGGAGAGGTAGTTAAAGGAATGTACTTTTAGAATGTAGTCTGTTTGTAAGGTTCTCCTCAGTCCTTTAGCAGCAGTAGCCTGGAGATGTTTTTACCATTTAGTGAGTTGTATGCTGTAAAACCCAAACAACACTCAATCTAAAAATTACATAAAAACTTACTTACTGAAGTTATGATCTTAAATTTTACCGAGAAGTTTGAGTTTACGAGACAGTTGGTGTTTAAATAAAGTTTTATAAGTATCCTACCTTCATGTAAGTATCTATGTCTGGATCTGGTACAATTCCTGCCTCTTTTTCCTTCCTGCAGACCTCCAACATAATATCTGCAGAATCATTTAATATAAATTATTTAAAAATATATAATATAAAATACAAATGTGTATTATTGCTAAAGTTTTATAATTTACTATTGCTGAAAGTCAAACCCCACGTTGATGCACAACCCCTTTCCTTCCTGTAAACTGTTGAATATATGTGATTTACATGCATATTTAAAACCCTACTTGATTATATATATAATCTTCATTGCCTTAAATATCAACATTCTGCAGATCAGGGTGATCCTATCCTATCCTATCTAAACTGTCAATGTTTTCATAACCAGACTAAATCGAACACTCACCTTCTCGGCTTCCAACACCTTGGCACCGTGCCGAGAAATCGAGCGTTTCACTGACCGTCATCTCCGGAATATGTAAATCGTACTGCCGTATGTAGGCCGCAGTTTTTTGAGGAATAAACTCGGTTAACTCATACCCGTTGTATGTCACTTCTCCTGTTACCTGTAAATATTTCGTCAGTTTTGCCTACTGAAATAGGTAATTAGCGACGCAAACCATTTCCTCGGTAAATATGTATTTGTCGACGCAATGTTTTTCGTCGGTAAATACATCTTTGCCGACGACGTAGTTTACGTCGGTAAATACCTATTTACCGACGAAATCGTTTTTGTCGGCAAAAACGTTTTTTTTTTAAAATTATCTTTGCCGATAAAAATCCCGTTGGCAATAAAAATATTTTTACCGACGACAAATTTGTGCCCTTTTTCATCGGTAAACTTTCGCCGACGGTGCATTCGCTGACAATATCTTTACCGACGCAATTTACATCTTTTACCGACGCAATTTACATCTTTTACCGACGAGAGTATTTCGTCGGTAAATACCAAATTTTCAGTAGTGGAAAGGAACCTCAGCTATGCTAGTTGAAGAATACGAAAATAATAAACCTCGAGAGATTGAATCCCGGAAAGCGCCTTAAGAAAGGTGGTTTTGCCGCATCCCGGAGGTCCGAGTAGTAATGTCATCCTGAAACAATCACAAAATTTCAAGTATCGATTTTTTTCCGACCAAGCTCAAGGCAATCAAGAAGGTTACCTTCCCGGTTTTATAATGCCGCTAACATCGTTGATGATGCCTATTTTGGTTGCTCCGGCTCTTGACCCTGGCAGTTTGGGAAGACTCTGACGACCAGAAATTAAAACGTTTGTTAAAAGATGTATTGACGGTGTTAAGGTAGTATTTTTGTAAAGACTTATATTACGGGAATCATGTTTTTGAGAGAATTCCATAGAGTCGGGAGAGGGCTTCCATCGACGATGATGCATCGTTTCTCGACCCTCAGATTCTTATACCGGACCTCAATCGTTGGTTGTTTCACGCCAACCCTACACGAACCGAGTTCTACATATATGAATCTAGACCAAGGAACATGTATATATATGTGAATCTAGACTAGGTCGTCTAGGGTTAGGTTTCAGCTACTTACTGGTCTGTTCTTTTCTTTATCTTGCGAAGCAAGTTAAGGTTGTCATGTTGAATGTGATGAATGAGCTTCCCTACGAACAGCCTCCGATCGGCATCTCCAAGCTTGGTGATATCAACCATCGTTTGGCCTTCATCGAACAGAGACAATCTCAACCGTTCCAGCGTCGGCAACCTCTCGATCACTTCCCAGTACTGAAGATTATCATCTGTGTTCATATCGTTTGGGTGTTCGGAAGAACACCCAATAGTAATACTTGGTGCAGATATGCTCCTGAAGGAAGATCTGAAGCTTCTTCCCAATTCTGAAAGCTCGGTTATTACCGTCTCTATTGCGTCAATCTCAGTCGGGATGATCGATTCCGCCATTGGATTGGAGTAGTTGATAATGGCAGAAGCAAGATCGTATGCATTTATAAGTTAATGGAAGGAAAGTCTAAATAGGAGACTTGGAGAAAGAGACGAGTTAGCTGAGTATTTGCAAAGTCTACTAGTGATAATGTCAATATTCTGTTGTCATCTCAATGATCTCACAGCTAATGCAATTCAACGTTATAGCCATATAAAAAAAAATAAGTTCATTAATTAAAAGGAAAATTGGAACATAATCGAGAAATATGGATGTGGGCATTATTTAAACAATAGTTAAATACTAAAGTGGTGGCGGAACATTACGTGTGCACAGCCTACCCACACAAATTTTTTAATTAAAATATCACATTGGCTCCTAATATTTTGGTAAATTTTTAATTAATTTTCCCCTAAAATTAAAATCATAATTTTTGTTTTCTCATGTTTATGCAATGTGTAAATTTTCAATCTCCGTCAATTTTTTCATCCAAATTTAACGGAATTAGTTTAAAAAATTGCAAAAATACCATAAATTTTTAAAAAATGTCACAATTTAACATTTTCAATATTTAATTTCAAATGTTACAATTGAGTCCCGATTCGATTGGGACTCAATTGACCCCAATCAAGGGGATCGAGTATGGGGTTTGAACCAGACTGACACCCCATGGGTGAATGACCAAGTGTGGATCAAATTTGGATGGAAAAGTTAACGGAGAGACGAATTTGCACTTTGGTCAAACAAGAGATAATAAAATTTTACGATTTAAACTTCGGGAAAAATAAAAATTTCAGCTAAACATTAGGGGACAATGTCGTATTTAACTTTTTCTTTCCTTTTCAAATGTGCAATTTGTTAGTTCAATTATTTTTTGAAGCAAATTGTTAGCTCAACTTTCTATATCATATAAAAAGTTAGTGCCGTCAAATAAATTACAAATATCATAACATTTTACTATAATTATAAAATAATCTCAAATTTTATATATATATTTTTTAATTTTTATCTTCAAATTTCTACATGATTTTTTAAAATATTTAATTTCAATTTTGTTTTAAAATTTCTTTTAAAAAATCACTTTTAGGAGTTTTTTTTGTTATATTTTTATAGCATATATTAATTTGAAATTTCATTTTTAAATTTAAGAATTTAAATTTTTAGGTCATTCTATAATTAAATTAACCTTAAGGTGTTTTTGCATTTTGTTTTTAGAGATTTCAACTATCAATTTAATTCAAAAATAAGTTCAAATTAATAAATTATACACTACTACTTCAATTTGATATTTAACTAGTTAAAATATATAGTTTGAATTATTGAGATGGTCCGTCGAATTTAAAACAAAATTGGTTGGGCTTCAACATTTGGGCCCGTTTCGGTCCATTTACCGTTTGATTATTCGATCGAAATATTATTCGTTCGAAATGTTTGTTCCTCCGTTTCCCGCTCGAACTTGAAAATGAAAATAAGCAGAGGAACCCATTCTCGAGGATGAAAGAGAACGGCGACCTGAAATTTGAAAGAGACGCTGCCAACTTCTGGTTGCCGCACCATGGCCACAAGAGCAGGTAGAGCTAGAAAATTCTCTCTGCAGAATCGTATGTTTGTCTCTGCTTCTATATTTCTCCAGTTCGATTGATCATTAATTGTCCTATCCCTCCATTTTTCAGTCGTTAATCATGCAGAGCTATGGTCGGAGATCGTAGCTTCCGAGGAGAAAGATGGAGAAGAAAGGCAGCCGCAACCGAGAGTTCAGGCGATGTTCCAGAGGAGGAAGCCGGAGAAATCAACCAAGGAAATTGTACCCAGTGTTACCAAACTGTATGTCGTAGTTCTTCTGTCGATCTTCTTCATGGGTCTCTGTAATATGGAACATTTTCGGTTTTTGGAAGCTCATTTAGATGCTTTGATTCGGTTTACTTGTTTGCAGAAAGCAATCTGTTAATGGTGTTCGAGTAAGTATTGCAGACCCACCAAAGAGAATCAGTTGGAATCGATCTCTCTCGACCAGGTAAGTTGATTGGTCTAGATTGAAGTAACTCTGTAAATGTTCTACGTCCTTAGTGTTGCTGGGATGACTCTTATACTGTTTAGGGTTTAGAGAAATCAGATAGAAAAGAAAACTCACTGCTTAATTGCTATGTAGAAGTGTTCCTCGTGTAGCAAAGAAACGTTGCTTGATCATCACTGCTAGCTTGAGTAACAGTAGATATTTGAGGGTTTATCAATTGCTTTGTTGAAGCTTGAAGGGTTCCGTTCTGAATAATTGTTCAAGACCCATGACTGCATCATGATACTTCACTGTCGAGGTTTCATGGCCGACGATGATAGAAAAAATGTACATGGCCGACGACGACGGATGAGCTAAATAATCTGTCATAACACAATAAAGAAAGGTTATTAGCGTAGTGGCCGGCCTAATTGATTCCTTTTAGCAGTACAGATCTTCTGCAAGTATAGTTAATGGTGAGGCACAGCAATGGGGATAGTGAGAGTAGTACTAATGGGGCATATTTCTGTGTATAAGCATCCACTTCCATGAGTTTTTGTTTGATGAGAATGATTTATTAATCATATGATGTTTTGCAATGAAGAGGGCGTGAAAGTATTGCTGTGGTTGCTTGCGTTCGTGACCAGCCTGGACAAAAGCAAATTAGGAGGAAGCAAAGACCAGCGATTCCCAAAGTATGGTCCTGTTTTTCTTCCATTAAATGTTTTCCTAGCTGCAATATCTTAAAATATCCAACAAGAATTACAAATACAGAAATCTAATAAACAAGATCATGTTATCTTGCAGCCAAAAGCTGTTCAAACCCCAACCTTTGAGAAGGAGATTGCATACTTCAAGGAGGTTGATGCATTTGAGTTGATAGAGGAGAGCCCTTCACCAAAGTCCAGTACCTGGGTCTCGGGACAAACGGATTCTGCAGATATACCTCAACAAGCCTCCAGATTAGAGAAATGGTTAATATCTAAGAAGTTAAACTATAGCTGCGAACCTTCAAGTTCACTTTCAAAGATATTAGAAACTCCAGCCACTGCTCCAGAATCAAATTTGGAGACCCCCACCATGTCTTCATGTCAAATCAATGCGGGAGATCATTCTGTATTGAAGAGTTTTGCTACTTTGACAAATAATGAATATATTTTCAAATTACTGAAGAGTAAAGAGCGCTCCAAGGATGTTCAAGCTGAAGATCTTGATTCAGCAATCCGGAAACTCTCTCTTACTTCAACTTGTTCTACACTGGAGAGTGATCATGTGGATCCATTCGCTGCATTATTAGCTGTTTGTGGGCAGTCGAGTCCATCAAAGCTACTTGATGTGTTCGCTAAGTACTGGTTAGTCCTTTTCTCGTTTCCCATGAAGTTCTTTGAATTAGAAACATGCTTGTTCAATATAATGATTTTGAACTTCTAAACAGTAATCCAGGACAGATCACCAAAATTGGTGAAGGAACCTTTGGGGAAGCATTTAAAGCTGGTAATTATGTGTGCAAGATAGTTCCTATCGATGGAGATTTCCGCGTTAATGGGGAATTGCAAAAGGTAACTCCTGCTAGTGTGGAATTAAGTTATACTTTCTGATGGTGCTCACAATTTGAAATAAGTTAGAGTTTCATCAGACTGGAAATAAAATGTTAACTGCTCAAGTATAGATATGTTAAAAATCTTGTGCCTCATCGTAAGGTTTATGGACATGTATTGATTAATAGTTTTTTTTTTCATGTCTTGTACCTAGAGATCAGAAGAACTACTTGAGGAGGCCATACTTTCATGTACTCTCAACCAATTGAGAATACCCGATGCTGATGCTTGTAATAGATGCACCACATTTATTGAAACAATCGAGTAAGTATCGAACTAAACATATCACTTTTGGATCTTGTCATAGAATTAGAATGTCAGTTACTGTGCCTCATTTCTGCATTAGAAGCTGTTTTGCAAGAACTTCATTTTGTAAATATTTGTAAAACTAAACCTTGTTATGACTCCATTAGCTCTAGAAGTAGCTGCACATCCATATATCTTTAAGATTGCAATGAATTTACTATATGGGTTAATCTTCCACAAAATCTTAGGTTAAAGGTTTGTCAAGGTCGTTATGATGCCGCGCTGGTCAAAGCATGGGAGGAATGGGATGAGAAAAATGGTTCGGAGAATGATCATCCTCAGCAGTTTCCAGAGAAACAGGTCATATTATGTGTGTGCTTATTTCAGCAGCCAAGTAAACTTAATCTGAAGTGCTTAACTAATGAGATAAGTTTTTTCGAGAGTGCAAAAACTACCTATTTTCTCATTTCTTCAAATTCTCTCACCATCCTATCAAACGCAATCTCAGTTTTTTCCCCTTCCCAAATCCCAAGAACAAAGAGATTCTGTTCTTTCTTCTGCCTGACAATAATATTGAGGCAGCCACATTTCTTAGTCTTTGGTGTATTTATGATTTCTGAATAGAACTATACACTGTATTGTTTCCTAGTTTGGGTATTTGATTCAATTTGTATCTCGGTTTGCTGATGTAATGTCCAATACGGTTTCAGTGCTACGTCATATTTGTTCTGGAGCATGGTGGAAAGGATCTTGAGAGCTTTGTGTTGTTGAATTCAGATGAAGCTCAAAGTTTACTACTTCAGGTAAAAATTAAGATGAATCTTCTTTAGTTGCTTTCATCTACTGAACCAATTTACTTAAATTGGTTGCACAATGTAGGTTACAGCTGCCTTGGCTGTGGCAGAAACTGCATATGAATTCGAACACCGCGATCTTCATTGGTATATCTATTATTGCTTCCATTAATACATATTGATTTCAATTCTCTCGTCAATTCTGTTTTCCCCTAATCTGTGACTGAATGAAACTCAATGTTACAGGGGAAATATACTACTGAGTCGAAATGAATCTTCAGAAATGAGCTTTACACTTGATGGAGAACAAATGAAGATCAAGACGTTCGGGTTGTGCATCTCAATCATTGATTTTACACTATCACGAATCAACACTGGAAAAGATATACTCTTTTTGGATCTATCCACAGATCCCGATCTCTTCAAGGAAGTAAAAGGAAATAAACAGGTTAGCCATTATAATCCGCATTTATTCTATAAAATTAATGAGTTGTGATTACCGTGGTTGTCTATTATAACACTGGATCGATTATGCAGTCTGAAACGTATCGTAAGATGAAAGATGTCACCGGGGATTGCTGGGAAGAAAGGTACATACTCAGACATTCAACAACTTTGCTTATTTCATGTGGTGTTAATGTTGACTTCCATTTCTATCAGCTTCCCAAGAACAAATGTGTTGTGGCTGCAGTACTTGGTCGATATCTTGCTCTCCAAGAAATCATTTGTAAGTGTTTATAGATTTGTTTTACATTGCATAGACGGAAAAGTTTGAAAATAGTCCATCATGTTTGCACAAAATGGTTTTCGGTACAACTTGTTTTTTTAGTGATGGTTAATGGTTCAATACGTTTGAAAATGATGGTAATTGTTACCTCCGTTACTTTTCTATTAAAAAATTCCGTTAAATATTTTTCATATTTACAAAATTAACCAAATATTTTTCTAAATGTTACAATTACACTCTACAAACTTACACTAATGTTTCAAACAAGTCTCGACTCGATTCAAGACACACTGTGGTCTACTAGCCAGGGTCCGAACCCCGACCAGGTCACCCAATCCTGGGGACTTGGTCTGGGCTCGGACCCATACCAGAGGACCCGGATTGGGGCTCAATTGGAGCCCCAATCGTTTGAACCGAACTCAGACAGGTTCGGTCCAAACGATTGGGGCTCCAATTGAGCCCCAATCCGGGTCCTATGGTCTGGGTCTGAACCTAGACCATAGGAATTTTGTAACATCTAGAAAAATAATTGGTTAATTTTGTAAATATAAAAAATAAAAGTAACGAATGTACCAATTACCATCATTTTCAAACATGTTGGACCAAAAACAATCGTTTGGGTTGAAAAACCATTTTCGTCAAATATTGTACCATTTTCAGACTTTTACTTTGCATCGATACTGGAAATATCCAAAAAGAAAAAAAAAAACTAATGAATTTTCATCTGCAGGAGCGTTCATCGAAAAAAGATCGAGATTTCCGATCACTGAAGAAGCGTCTTGATCATTATTCTTCGACCAAACAGGCACTCTCTGATCCCTTCTTCTCTGATCTCTTTGTCAATTGAAATCTGTTATTGCACTTTGAAACAATTCTACAAACCAAAAACAGACTCTCACATCTGAAGATCAGAGTTACAACTGAACTTGTCACTAACAAGTTTGTTAATTGCATCTCTGAGTCTGTAGTAATCATCGATCTTGTTATAAACCTGATGCGAGATTCGAGCATAGCCCGTAATCTGATCATTGTTTTCTTCATCATCATCCTTCTGTGCTCTATAATATATAGGAACTTCGATTGTGAAAGTCTCTCTCAAATGTACCCTTAAGTTCAGGGTATCCCTTTCGCACTTAATCCCCAAACATGCCGGCAGACCGACCATGATCATGCTTGAGGCCATCTCCGGAGGGCATCCGAGCTTCGTACCCCATGAATCGGCCAACATCGATCCCATTTTGACGACTGTTTCATGGTTCGTCTTTTTGATCCCTTCAATTCCGTTTTCGAATCGGTTGACGAATTCGATTACTGAAGGCACGACGAGCTGGGCGCTGTAGTCTCGGTTTCCGATCCACGAGCTTTCTTCTGCCAGGCCGCGGCCGTACTCGTGGGTGACCACGAGGTGGTGGAGGTCGGCGGAGGAGGGTGTCTTCCGGCAGTAGAGGAAAGCGGCCGACGATGGGCAGAAGAACCACTTGTGGAGGTTGCTGGTGTAGAAATCGGCTCCGATTTCTTTCATATCAAGGTCAACGCAGCCGATTCCATGCGCCGCGTCCACGAAAATTTGGTCAACGCCTTCTTCTCTGCAGATCTTGACGAGCTGCTTTACGGGTATGACGACGGAGGGCATGGAGGTAACGTGGTCGATGATGGCAAGCCGGATCCTCTGCCCGTTTGATTTCCCTCTAGACAGCGATTTCTTAAACTCAGAGACGATTTCCTCGTCGGAGGTCACCGGGAAGGGTAGATGGACCTCGATGACGCGTCCTCCCGCGCGTGTGACGTACGCCTCTACCGATTTCTTCACCGAGCCGTACGCGTAGTGGAGCATGACTGCGGCGTCACCCTTCTGGAACCTTCCTTCCACGAACCCCCATGCGATCTTCTGTAGGACGATTGCGGCTGCGGTGGTTGCGTTATCAACGATGGAGACCTCGCTGACGTCGTCGGCGTTGATGATGGATTTGATTGCAGTCCGTGATTGGAGGATGCCTTTCTTGAGGTCGTGGAAGTAGAATCGGTCGGGCTGCTGGAGGAAAGTCCGTTGCCAATGCTGCTGGGCAGCGATGACGGATTTCGGGCAGCATCCAAAGCTTCCGTTGTTGATCCGGGCAACGTTGGGATCGTGGTGGGAGAACTCAGACAGGATCTCGTCGCCGGTGATGAAATTCTTGATCTTTTGCTTCTTGGTGGCGTGGGCGGCTGCGTCACCGTTGCGTTCAGATGCCATTGCTTAAAGGTGAAGACGAAGAAATTGCCGAGAAGTGGAGATCGAGATGGAGGATTAGGTCATGCAGATAAGGAAATGGTTAGGAGGGTTGAGTAGGAGAGAGAGGATAATAATCATTTTTAATCGATTCATTAGAATCATAAAATAATTATCAATTAATCATAGAATAAGTATCAATTAATCTAAAAATGATTTGAATTTAATAACATTATAAATATATTTAAAAGACTAATAAGATCTTGTATTAGTAATCTAATCTAAGAACCCTCAGTCCAATCGAATTATTCGGCAAAGTTTGTGTTGGTAATTACACAATCAACCTTGTAAACTTGGTATGGTGTTCCTTCAATCTCTCTACCTTCCCTACTATTTTTAACCCAAAGACATCCCTCATTCATGTATAAATACATACTCCTTAACAACCTAGGAAACATCAAGCAAGACACAACACAAATAATATAATAACTCAATAAATAGAGAAGTCGCCATCTCCGACAAGGAAATAATGGCGACTTCTTTTCCCAAACATCCCTTACTCATTCTCCCACTCCTTGCCCTGTTTGCCCCCGCGGCATTGGCCCACCCGCTACATCACCAATTCCCTGTCACATACCATAACGGACCGATCCTCACCGGTCACATCGACCTGACCTTGCTATGGTACGGTCCTTTCGGCCGAGCCCAAAAGAGGGTTATTCGAAGCTTTATTAATTCACTTAACTGCGACCTTGGGCCTAGGGTTCGGCCCCAAGTGTCGCACTGGTGGCGTGTTGTGGAGAGCTACCAGTCTCTGGGCCGCCGTGGCCCACAGAGGTTCGCCCCGATTCACGTCAAGGTTGGGAAGCAGGTCGTGGACAAATTTTACTCAGTTGGAAAGATCTTGATCTTCGACTTCATTAAACCGCTGGTTGAGAAGGTTCAGACCGGTAACCCAAACTCCATCGTTGTCATTTTTGCTGGCCGAGGCGTGGCTGTGCATGGACTCTGCATGGGAAAATGCGCGATTCATGGAGTCGTCGGTACGTAATATAAATAGATAAGCCCTTAATACACACAATACTTTTGGTAAGTCTGATGCTCATACGACTAGCTTATACCGTGAAACTGTATAATATTGAAGGTAAGCAACCCTACATTGTGGTTGGTGAGCCTGAGACCGAGTGCCCTGGCTCATGCGCATGGCCATTCCACAAATCCGACTACGAGAGAGGTGCAGTCCTCCGACCACCAAATGGAAACATCGGTGCCGATGCCATGGTGTCTGCCTTTGCTACCGGTCTAGCTGAAACCGTGTCAAACCCTCTCAACACTGGGTTCTACGGTGGGATCCCAACCCGACCCATTGAAGCTGGCAATGCGTGTCCGAACATGTTCGGAAGCAGGTCGTTTCCGGGTAATGCAGGGAAGATTCTGATCGACCGAGCTACTGGTGGAGCCTACAATGCTTTGGGGGCTAGGGGGAGGAAGTTCTTGGTTCCTGCTGTATGGAACCCTACAACCTCGTCCTGCTGGACACTTTTGTAATAATCAATGTTATCTGGAGAGAGGATGTATGAATGTGAAGAGTCTATATATGCAGTGAGAAATGTGTGTTTGGCGGCTGAATCACTTCTATTGGTTGTGTTTTGTTTGGTTATTGTCTCTATATACATACAAATTACCTTCGAAGTACGAGGAACCTGTCATATTCCTAATAAAATAGTATATATCGGTAAATAATGAAATTTCAGTAGTGAAGGTTACGGGTTTAGTCATACAGTTGTCCATCATCATCATGAGAATGTTGCGACGACGACAGTGGGTGTAGTTGATCCCTTTCACACGTTATGAGCTCCTTCGGCTGAGTTACGAACTTACGTGTTATTCTTCGTGTTAACACGTTTATTGTGTAACACTTATTAAATACGAGTATGTTCATACACGAACACAACACACAATTATTTGTATGTATTCATGTAGTTTGTTATCGCGTTGTGTTAAATTGGTCCATTATATGTTCACATGTGGAATTTATATATAAAAAAATAAATCAAAATAAAAAATGGTTCATAAAAAATGGTTAATTACCAAGTAGCTACCTGAACTTTGGACATTTTGTAACGAACTACCCGAACTTTGAAAAATCAAAACGGACTACCTCAACTTTGAAGAATGTGCAAATAGTTACCTCTGACCAATTTCTGACGACTTTTCGACGACAATTGACGGAAAATTGGATGAAGGTAGCTATTTGCACATTCTTATTCAAAGTTGAGGTAGCCCATTCTGAATTTTCAAAGTTCAGGTAACTCGTTGCAAAACGTACAAAGTTCAGGTAGCTACTTGATATTTAACCCTAAGAAGAATTATTAATGCAAATATCAATTTTTTTACGAGTTTTTAGACAAATTCTAAAAATTAAATATTTAAATAGAGTTGTAAAAGTTATTAAAAGTAACTTGTTTAACAAAATATTTTAAAAATAGAATTTCAAATATAACTTTTATTGTGTTATCATGCATGTCGTGTTCTGATACATAAACACGAGGACTAAACGAAAATCCTTTTGTGTTATTATATTTATCCTATTATATTATTGTTCTATGATATCTTTCCATAAACATATTTTTTTCTGCGCTTATTCGAATTGTGATTATCGTATTTATGTTATGTAAGAAATTATTAACCCTATCCTCAAGTTAAATTGCAATCAGTTTGCTTTTCGGTGAATGCACCTAATTTGTATCCCTATAAATTAAGTAAAGAAGTTTTCTACAATCCAAACTGATATACATTTGTTTCCAGTTTCCACTATGAATAAGAGTCATCCTAAATTAAATAATTTTTTGTGCGATGGGAATCTGTCTCCATATCCATATGCAAAGACCGTGTACCATGTTGTCTAAGTAAAATTAAGCTATCCAAAATTACGTAAGAGATCAACTAAAAACTGGTTATGTTATAATATTATAATTTACAATATAGATGTAATAACTTTCTAATAATTATGAATATAATACCATATATTTATAAGGTACCTACATTATTATACTAATTAAATTAATACAAATAAACACATGTATTTTTTTCAAATATATTAACTAGAAAGTAGAAACAAATTTATTGCCAAGTGCAGGTAAATACGTAAGACATAAACATCTCCAAAAGACAGCGTAAAACCGAATAATTAGGCAAAAATTGTGTTATTAATTAGAGAAGAACAAAACAATCTTATAAAATTGTTACGGTGTTCCTTCAATTTACTATTTTTAGCCCAAAGACATCATATCCCTATTCATGTATAAATACTCCTTCACAACCTAAGAAATATCAAGCAAGACACGACACAAATAATAAGTCGAAGTCGCCATCTCCGACAAGACCAATAATGGCGACTTCTTTTCCCAAACATCCCTTACTCACTCTCCCACTCCTTGCCCTGTTTGCCCTAGTGGCCCCCGCGGCATTGGCCCACCCGCTACATCACCATTTCCCGGTCACATACCATAACGGTCCGATCCTCACCGGTCACATCGACCTGACCTTGCTATGGTACGGTCCTTTCGGCCGAGCCCAAAAGAGGGTTATTCGAAGCTTTATCAACTCACTTAACTGCGACCTCGGGCCTAGGGTTCGTCCCCAAGTGTCGCACTGGTGGCGTGTTGTGGAGAGCTACCAGTCTCTGGGCCGCCGTGGCCCGCAGAGGTTCGCCCCGATTCATGTCAAGGTTGGGAAGCAGGTCGTGGACAAATTTTACTCAGTTGGAAAGATCTTGATCTTCGACTTCATTAAACCGCTTGTCGAGAAGGTTCAGACCGGTAACCCAAACTCCATCGTTGTCATTTTCGCTGGCCGAGGCGTGGCTGTGCATGGACTCTGCATGGGAAAATGCGCAATCCATGGAGTCGTCGGTACGTAATATAGATAGATAAACCCTTAATACGCACAACACTTTTGGTAAGTCTGATGCTCATACGACTAGCTTATACCTTGAAACTACATAATATTGAAGGTAAGCAACCCTACATTGTGGTTGGTGAGCCTGAGACCGAGTGCCCTGGCTCATGCGCATGGCCATTCCACAAATCCGACTACGAGAGAGGCGCAGTCCTCCGACCACCAAATGGAAACATCGGTGCCGATGCCATGGTGTCTGCCTTTGCTACCGGTCTAGCTGAAACCGTGTCAAACCCTCTCAACACTGGGTTCTACGGTGGAATTCCAACCCGACCCATTGAAGCTGGCAATGCGTGCCCGAACATGTTCGGAAGCAGGTCGTTTCCGGGTAATGCAGGGAAGGTTCTGATCGACCGAGCTACTGGTGGAGCCTACAATGCTTTTGGGGCTAGGGGGAGGAAGTTCTTGGTTCCTGCTGTATGGAACCCTACAACATCGTCATGCTGGACACTTCTGTAAACAATGTCGTGTCTCCCAAATTTACGTATGTTATGATGATTGTATGCATGTTTCCATATGTGATGATCGAATAGATGAAGTGAAACCTAATGTTGTGTTTTGAAAGTACAAGGACCGATCTTAATAGTAGTCAAACTAGGAGGGTAGTTTGTACCCCAAAATAACTGCTTCTTTCTACCTATAAATTGTGTTGAAACTTGGATGTCGGTATGAAATTCCAATGGGATGCCGTGTGGGAGGTCTCTATAGCGGCACTGGTAGAGGAAAAATCGCGCCTTTGATCTTTATACTTGTGAATTTGAACCAAATTATTTTTTCAATTGAAGAATATGGAGTGTGATGAAGAATATGCACTTTATCAAGTGGTTGAGGAGTGAAACTTAAAGTATATAGAAGCATCCACCAGGTTGAGACAAGACAATCATTGTTGGTACAACGATTGATAACACTGAGGTTGTTTTGTCCATGGAGCCATTTCGCTCCATTAGGGACAACTAACAATTTCAAATGCCCTGGATGAGAGTGATTTTCGAAATGTAAGGAAAAAGAATTTGGACTATAGGTCAAACTCAGTTCTTCAGTTGGATGTCTCTGTTGAAGAAGTTTCCAAGCTATTTCCTTTCGTTTCAAGCTTTCGAATTGCTTCACGGCCCCACATCAGCTTCCTCACGTTCGCAAAATGAAGCACCATGCAGCGGCAAATATATACATGGTTGGTGAGAAAGTGAGCTTCGACCAAATTAAGCATCGCCACCATCTCTTCCTCGTAGAAAGCTTCCTCCTTTTGCTGCTACGCAGGAAGATACGAGTACCCAGTTGCTTCAGTAGAAAGGTTCGTTCTGCAAGTTACGTGTTTGATCATATGTATGAATGAAAATTATTCCAACTACTGTTAGAAAATTTGCTACAAAACTCTTCACGCTAATGCTAGTCGTTCATGCATTTGCTTTGTCATAAGTTAATGTGATGTTAGTATGTTCTTATTGTTGGGATTAAACACTTCAATCTAATGAAGAACACACTTAGGATTAGAAGGAACCCTTGGGATTTTTAGAAAGAAAAGGAAGGGATCAAGGATTTTTAGAGAGAAAAGAGAGGGAAGCAAAATCAGATTTCTTGTGGTAATACGCAAGTGAGCAACCTCCACACGGTTTTGAAGATATTATTCATGACGGTTACTGTTACAAAATACATATACATGGAGAAATACAGTACATTACAGTATAGTCTACTGGTTCGGGGCGCGAGACGCGTACATTAATACATAACCGACCATTACATATCAATCAGACTACAATACCTAACACTTATCTCCTAAATTTGAGCACTTTTTCTGTAAATAATCACCTCGCAGAATTGAAATTTATTGATTTTACTTGCAGCATGCTGCTCCTATTCATTGTCGTCTGTTTTAGTATGTTTGCATCATGTTGAGTCCTCTCTTTGTGCATTTTATTTCTGCGTTCCTTACTTGATCAATCTCCGACTATTAAACATCATCCATTTAGAATTGCGTATTAAAATTTTATCAAATAACTTCACACTCTAAATTAAATTTGTAGCTCCTACCAATGCTAAATAGGATCTTACACATTTCAACTTATTATGCCAGGAACTCAATGGGTGTCCGTCACATATCTTTGCTGTTATGCTTTTGTGTATGGGCAATAAGTGTATGTCTTCTTCCATCTCCATCAAATGGTCTGTTGAGAATTGGATTAAAGAAGAGGAAACTGGACCTCCACAGTATCAATTCTGCTAGAGCTGCAAGGAGAAGGAAGCATTTCAGATATGATTTGTTGGGGTCGAGTTACAATCTCGATGATGAAGAGGTTATAGTACCTCTTAAAAACTATATGGATGCACAATATTATGGAGAAATTAGTATCGGATCACCGCCACAGAATTTTTCTGTTATATTTGATACCGGAAGCTCAAACCTTTGGGTCCCGTCTGCTAAATGTTATTTCTCGGTTAGTGCAACTTTCAAACCCTGGTTATTTCTGTTAAAATGTTGAAAGGCTTTAATCTCCTGAGATTCTATAAGTGCAGCTTGCTTGCTATTTCCATCCCAAGTACAAGTCAAGCAAGTCCACTACATATTCTGAGATAGGTAAGGTCAATATCTTCATACATACGCTTAAGAAAAACGTTATGTTAAAAAAGTTAATGGGCTAATATAGCATGTTTCTTGATTTTGTGCTTTAGGAAAGACTTGTGATATAAACTATGGTACTGGATCCATATCTGGTTTTTTCAGCCAAGACAATGTTGCTCTTGGAGACTTTACTATAAAAAACCAAGTGAGTTTGGCTTTTCTTTCCTCCCTCTCTTTAAGAATGAATTTAGAGTCTGCTCAATCTATTTAAGCTGCAATAGCACAATTATGTATCCTTACTATGGATTTTACAGGTTTTTGTGGAGGCAACAAAAGAAGGCAGCCTTGCTTTTGTCATGGCAAAGTTTGATGGAATTCTCGGACTTGGGTTTCAGGAAATATCTGTAGGGAATGTTGCACCTGCATGGTATGATCATAAGCTTGATTCGTTTTTCCCAGAACTACTAAAAAGGTCAAAATTTTTAAGTTAGTATAGATTAGATGACGGTCTAAGCTCCACATTTTTTTTTAATATTAAAATCTAGAAACAAGAGCCAAAGCTGCCAAACCTTACTGGTGGTGGTTAAGAAGGTACTTCATTAGGTATCAGCTTATACTACTAATTAATTCATTGGTAAATTCATTGCAGGTACAATATGATGGACCAAGGTTTTGTAAGTGATGAGCTTTTCTCTTTCTGGTTGAACCGTGATTCAGAAGCCGATGAAGGCGGTGAGATTATTTTTGGTGGAGTTGATCGGAAACACTACCGAGGAGAACATGTTTACGTTCCAATCACTCAGAGAGGATATTGGCAAGTGAGTGAAACTTCAAAATCTAAATTACAATAAAGAAAAAGTGCTCTTATATTGATCAATACCAACTTCCCCATACAGCATTACTCATGTGTTTCCTGATTTCAGTTTGACATGGGTGATCTTTTTATCGGGAACCAATCTACAGGTAATATGCCAGATTCCTTTTTTATTTTTGTCTACATAGATTATAAACTAAATCAAGAGCTGAAAAAAATCTATTTTTGTCATAATTAATCTTTTTTGGAGAATAATTGCTGCATTTATGGATCAGGTGTGTGCGAGGAAAGCTGTGCAGCTATAGTAGATTCAGGAACATCCATGATTACTGGCCCAACCGTAAGAACTACATATTTACTCAGGCATAGATCAATGTTGTTGTGTCAGAAAATTGATCTCTATGTTAGTATTCAGTTTTTTCTTACAGAAAATTTACTTTTTTACAGTCTGTTGTGACGGAGATTAACCATGCTATTGGGGCCAAAGGAGTTATAAGTTCTGAATGCAAGGAAGTTGTTTCTCAGTATGGTGAGATGATATGGGATCTCTTGGTTTCAGGGGTAGGTAACATATTTTTGGTAAAAAGGTGTTTTCTTTTTTTCTGCTAAATTAAGGAATTAATCAACACGTCTCAGTAAAAAGTAATAAGATTAGCCTTCCACTAATTTCAGGTAGAACCTGATACAGTCTGTGCACAAATTGGTGTATGTGTTTTTGCTGAAGATCAGTCCAGGAAGTAAGTATTAAACCATGCTGGTGTATTTATTCATCTATTCTTTTCCTGAAATTCATAGTAAAAAAAAACAAGTTTTTATTTTGTCTAATCATTTGCTTTGCTTCTTTCTCAAACACAGTGCTCGAATCAGAACCGTGGTTGGGGACAAAAACCAAATTGAAGCGGTTGGGGACGATCTTCTCTGCACTGCATGTGAAATGACTGTAATTTGGATGCAGAATCAACTGAGACAGAGTATGACCAAAGAGAAAGTAATCAATTATGTGAATCAGGTATTTTTAATACATATTTTAACTTCATTTCCAGAATCCCTTCCTGATAAAGCTACAAGATTCTTGTTCTGATGTTATTCTTTTTGAAGCTTTGCGAGAGCATACCGAGTCCGAAGGGAGAATCGGTGCTCAACTGTGGCGGAATCTCAGACATGCCCGACATAGTTTTCACCATTGCTGACAGACCTTTCACCCTCACTCCAGAACAGGTTTGGGATGACTTTTTTGTAGATTCCTTTGTTGTCATATAGAATGCCTGTTTGGATTTTTTTGAAACATGTTTCATTTTATGTTTCTCAGTACATTCTAAGAACTGGATCAGGAATCGCCACAGTCTGCATTAGTGCTTTCACAGCATTTGATGTGCCACCTCCTCGAGGTCCTCTCTGGTATGTAATAATTCTGTAACTGCGAAACATCAGTAACCACTTCACTAACTGTCTTAAAAGCTCGAGTTTGAAATTTTATATGCAAACTCTGACTCATTAGACAAGCAAGCTCTGTAACAAGCTATGTAACTGATGTTCTACTTATGCTGTTAATATCTGATATGACACAATAACACAACACAAACATGAACAAAGGTAACAACTTTTGTGTCTAATATCGTGTCTTTTGGACATGGCAGGATCTTAGGTGATGTGTTCATGGGAGTTTACCACACAATCTTCGATTTTGGCAATCTTGAAATTGGATTTGCAGAAGCAGTTTAGCAACCCCCCTCCCCCTATTGCTGTGAAGCACAAAACTACTGCTTTGTGAATCAGGGTGAAACCATCCATATACAGAGTTATAAGACTAGACCATGTAATTATACTTCCATGTCCATTTACTAGTTTAGCGTATGTGGTAAGTGTGGTTTTGTCTGTTGAGAGTATCTTGTTTGTTAAGCATCTCAAAATCCAATACGTGATGGTTTCTTGCAAATGAAGTTAGCTTACTTTGCAGGGTTAGCCCTTATACTATCAGTGCTAGGCATCGTGCACCCCAATCTAATTCAGATTGTCTATTTGCCACCATTAAACTCCTTTCTTCATCCTCAAGGACTTTACTTACAGCATATATTTTCTTGACTATTGAATAGTTTGACAAAGCAAAATTTATGCTGCATCTTCAACAAAGAGGACCAAAGTTAGTCCATTTCAAGATTCGGGACTGATAGAATTTCAGAAGATACTTTGTAATAGCTCTAATTTGCCATTGTCTACAAAAGTGGGAGTAGAAATGAGAAATTAAGAAAGTTGGGGCTCTCAATGCAAAAAGATTTTTGGACGGCCTTGTAAATTAAGATGTCTTATTTGGGCCGAAAGAAGGAAGCCCGTGACTAGTAAGTATTTAATAAAAGAATTAATTAATTAAATAAATGCTGCAGCAATCAGCAGCAGACGTAGAACGCAGAAGTAGAATTGAGTCTTCTTCTTCAACGCTAGAAACCCTAGATCCAACCCAAATCCAACCCAAATCCTCATTCCCGATCATCAAAGTACCTCAATATTCAAGTTGTTCATGAACTTCGTTGGAATTACAAGACTATAAATTGAAGAGGTCTATCTTCTTCGGACGTGGTTTCTGCTGAGGTATTGGACACGATATCTGATTGGAATTTGTCTCTATTCAGTCTGCTTACCTGAGCTGGAATACTATTTATTGTCTGTTCAATCTTTTTAGTATTGCATTAAACAGTAAGTTCCCTTTCTTCATATTCATATGTAATGCTTAATTATGTGGTTTTGATCTAGAAGCTGCTTAAGAGAGAGTACAGCACCTTAGCTTGAGGATCTATGTGTTTCGTATGTTGAAATTTAACGTGACGTATTTGTAAAACTTTGTGTCGTTGTGATAAGATCTGATTTATCTTATAAGATTTTATTTTCTTCTAGTTCCTTAATACTGGATAAACTGATTTGGGATACCTTTTATTGTGTAAGTAAGCACGTGTTTATCCATCACGATGTGGTAGCTATTTTTAATATGAAGTTCACTGCCTATAGTGGTATTCAGCACCCGGTTGCAGGAAGTCATTGATGCATAGTATTGGTATTTGTAATTTGTAGAAGTGAATACTTTACTTTCATCAGTAGATTTCAAAATGAAATATTGAAATGACATTTTCATTTAAGGTCGCAGAGACTAAAATTGTCTATGTTTTTTCCTTCCCTGTGGTATTATCTCCTCATAAGAGCTCTAAGTGATTGCCTTTATGTTTGTTTTATTTCCTCATTGAGCTAGGTGGTGTCGATGGATTTTCAATGGAAGAATGGTAGGCACGATTCAAGTAGTCCTGGTGAAGGTAGTCCTAATGGACGGAATCAGGAGAAAGAGCAAGTAAGTAACTGATGTTTCCTTCCACTTCTCCTAATCTGATACTTCCCAACTTTACAGCCTTTTGCAGTTACAAAGGGAGCATCTTCTTCCTTGTTATGGTTTGATACTTTGATGTTTAATAATAGATTTTACTATTGAGAGGAATTTATTTATCAATGCTTCATAGTTCATACTTTGATGGGATTGTGTTGGTTATATATAAAAGAGGACAAAAGAATGCTGAAGTTTTTTTTGCATATATCAGGACCCTCTGATGGAGGATGTAACAGATTTCCGTCTGCCCATAAGGCATAGACCTACTGAAAATATCGACTTGGACGGTGTGGAACAAGCATCCCTCGACAAACACATATCATCATCTAATATTGGCTTTAAGCTTCTCCAGAAGATGGGATGGAAAGGGAAAGGCCTTGGCAAGGCTGAACAAGGTATGATCTTTATTCCTTTTTTAGAGGATTACTTCTGTAAAGGCTCTCAAAATTTGTACTATCTGGCAAGGGTGAACCTTTAAAATGAAACCACTTAGTTATGCTTTCTAATCTCTATTTGGCTATATTTGCAGGAATCATTGAACCTATAAAATCAGGAATCAGGGATCCCAAGTTAGGGATTGGTAAACAAGAAGAAGATGACTATTTTACTGCTGAAGAGAATATCCAACGGAAAAAACTTGACATCGAGTTAGAGGAGACTGAAGAGAATATTAAGAAGCGGGAGGTATGCATTATGTATTTATATGGTTGGTCTGTTTAGTATTTATAAATTATTATAAATAGGTCTAGTTTTTGAGGTATAGATAATTTAAAATGGAAAAGTTGATGCATTACTTTTTGTTAACCAATACATCAATAACAGAAGGCAGCATATAGCATATATGTGTGTCTTTTGAAGGGAATGGTAAATCATTTGGAAGCACCCAACATTGGAAGGTCTTGAGAGACTTTCCTGCAGTTTTTATTACCTGGTGGCTTCGTACTGCCCGCTTCCTGCACCTTATGAACATCCAGGTCGTTGCTGGAAGAGAGCTGAAAATTCAGAGTGAGGTCAAAGAAATTCAAAAAGTGTTCTTCTGTGAGCTTTGCAACAAGCAATACAAGTTGGCTATGGAATTTGAAGTTCACCTCAGCTCATATGATCACAACCACAGAAAGGTGAAGTAGTTTTTGAATTCTGATGTCTCATTTTTTTCACTACATTAAAGGAAAAATCCATTGGGATTTGCAGAGGTTCAAGGAGATGAAAGAGATGCATGGGAGTAGCAGCCGTGATGATCGCCAAAAGAGAGAACAACAACGCTTAGAGAGAGAGATGGCTAGAATGTAAAAAAATCTCATTCTTGAATCTTTGTATCTTACACTTGATTTAATCATGATGTCGTCGTCAAAATTGCCAGTAAACCGTATTGTTATTGTTTACATTACTTTTGAACAGAGCTGAAGCCCAGAAACAGAAGCAACAGCTACAAGAGGATCCGGATCCAGTTTCTTGCCCACCGCCTTCTGCAACGAAAACTGCCTCTCTACTTGCTGATCAGGATCAAAGAAAGACTTTAAAGTTTGGATTTTCTTCTAAAGGTGGCAACTCCAAGGTACGGGAAAAAAAGACCATTTTTTGCTATTGTATGGTAAAATTCCATTTTGTTCATTATTTGGTGATTCTCCTCTACCCAAAACAGGGCTTGCTCGGTAATGCAGCGAAGAAACGTAAAATGACAGTGGCTTCGGTTTTTGGAAACGATAGTGACGATGAATGATGAAGCTTAACTGTTTGTGAAACCAAGTTCTTGCTTCGCTTTTCCGTATCACAGTGCTCTTTCATCGTCATGACTTGGATCTTATTACAGTTGTTTTCGGTCTTTTACTGTCCGTTGGTTTGGATAATCAGATGAATTGATGGTGATTGATTACTATCCTCAAGTGATTTTGGCTCGATTCGCAGTTACAACATCTATCTATGTATTAAGTAATGCTTATTACAAGATTATATATTTTTCTTCCTCAAAGGGAGACCAGGGTCGACCAAGGCTTGAAGACTTGGCCTACTTAGGCTTGAGTTCTGATCCATAATGCCTAATTATATCGATGATTGGTGCATCTATGTGCAACAATAGATAGTTTCCATTTCTTTGGAAATATTACCCTTTTCCTTAGCACTCTTATGTATTATGTAATATAGAGAGACATAATATGAAAAAGAAACCTTTCACTTTTTACATTATTAATAAAAATTATTAGCTAAGGTGCTCTCTTCTATTAAATAATAGTTAAACAATTGGCTCATTCTTTTGAATGAAATGCAAATTAATGTATCACGTGTGAGTAAGATTATTTGCTAAAGTTTGGAAACGTGGCGATTTACTGACAACAGCCCCGATTAAGTGGCTGGGGTGCATTCAATTTCTGTTGTTACCATACCAGACTAATGGAAAGTCTTGTCGGGGATACTAATCGTTTTACGTGTATATACTTGACCCACCCTATTCCTGTTGCCGCCACCGCCTTTCACCGCCGCGTAGAAACTGCCGCGGCTTCCCAGCAGGATCACTCTGTCTCTGTTCTCGAGCAACAGAGATGCTATTCGTCAGGGGAGCTTCTCGGTTTTCCAGATTCCATGGAAGGAGGATACTCGGTGACGATCTTCGGTGTCTCTCTCACCATCGGCACAGCGATACATCTACACACTCTCCCTTAGTTCATTCATCCACGACGGTACTTCTCGTTTTCGTTGTCGATGAAATTATTCGCTAGCCTAGAAACGGGGAATCTTGGTTAGCGCAGCTAACAAATCATAAGTCTATTGCTGAGTTCATGGGCTGTGAATTTATTTCGGAGATCTATGCCATTCACCTTGATTTGATGACTACTGAATTGCTTAAAATACATAAGATAGTTAATTTTCTGTCGTTTGTAAGTACTTCATTTAGAACCAGTAATGAAAGTTGTGTTTTTCATTCTTTCTAGTTGGCCCTGCTCTTGAACGTTGAATCTATTATTTTCTGGCCGACTAGTAGGTTTCGGGTTGCGGAGACATCAACTATTGGGGCTCGCCATCATTTTACAATGTTAGACATCAAATCCATCAACAGAGCAGTTCCATTGTCGAGGTAAATGATATTACACATCTAATATTATGTTTTGCTGATATTTAGTAGTTTTGCCTTATGAACTAACTGCGAATAATCATATCCCATCAACTGGCTAAGCAATTTAGATCCTTGATAGTTATATGAAATAAAGTGAGACTTTCAGCTATTACATTAACTTTGCTGTGTTAACAAGTATGTCTTTTCGAAGATTTAGCATGGCTTGCTTGATTTGATTACTTCATTTCTTAATAGAACTTCCCATTTTATAGTCGTATTCTATGTATACATATGGTAGCAGAATTTTGGTAGATATTGTAACACCTGGATTACTTTCGTGCAGGACCCGCATGATCCCTTCTCACTTGTTGCGGACGAGCTATCACTTATTGCGGACAGGTTGCGGGCAATGGTTGTCGCAGAGGTATTATGGCCCGTTTCCCTATGTTACTGGTCTTCTCAGGGTTTCTTTTATTATTAGCTCAGTTTTATATCATCTAATTCCCTTAGATAAATTGGTTAGGTCCCTAAACTTGCCTCTGCAGCTGAATACTTCTTCAAGTTGGGCGTGGAAGGAAAACGATTTCGCCCCACTGTAAGATTTTCCTTTATATCTTTAGTGATACTTTGATTCTAAACATTTTTTCTTAGTTTCATCTTCGTTTGAACTTTGACTTGATGATAAGTGAGGAGGATCATTTCATCTCCTTACTGATTCTGGACTAGCAGCCCATGTAAGTTTAGACTAGTGACCAACAAAGCGCTGTACTCCTAAGTTGAGATCCCTGACTATCAAATACTACGATAGGACATCATATGTTAACTGATACTCTTTTGGATGAATATCAGTTACCATATGGGTACAGTGACTACAGTCATGGAGAAAAGAATTATCTCAGCTCCTCACGGCTGTGCTTATAGAGAAGAGAACATAAGATCAAGTCACATACTGATTAGAGAAAGCATAAGCTAGACTGCCTATTAAAAAAACCCGACAGCTGAAGATAACAAATAAACTAAGTTCCTTATCCACCTAGAAGCTAGGCTATGTATGAAGATGACACTCGAATCCTATCATGTTCATGCTTTGTTCATCAGGCATCTCATACAATTGTTATTTGCTACAGGTATTACTGTTGATGGCAGGTGCTTTGAATGTCTCTTTGCCTGGACAGCTTTCCAGTACTTTAAATGATTCGATAATGACAGAAACTCGCACAAGACAACAGCGAATAGCTGAGATCACAGAAATGATCCATGTGAGTGAGTTATAGAGTGAGAATCATAGTAGCTTATTTGTTATTAGGAAATTAGTTCCTTTATCTTAAAAAGAGAATGCTGTAAGGACCTTATTAAATCGAGTTTTCATGAAAATCGGATTAGAAGTATGAGACTGCGTTAATCAGAGTAGCTTAACTCATCTCACTTGTGATAGATCATTTAACAGGACGCTTTTTGCTACAGATAAAAGACTATGTATTCCAGGCATTACAAAAAGTTACTTATGATATATTTATGATATCCATTTCTCTTTAGTCTCATCTTGCTTTCGTAGTAGCAATTTTGTTTGGCATAGGTAAATTCTTGACAATTTATTTAATTTTTAGGTGGCTAGTCTTCTTCATGATGACGTGCTGGATGACGCCACCACTCGGCGTGGTATTGGTTCTTTAAATGTTGTGATGGGTAATAAGGTACTTCCGTCTTCCAGTTCCAGAATATTGTTGGCATGTAACCACCCTCTTAATGTATGTTGAGCAACATTTTGCGGTTACTCCTTACGTCCATTTATAATTCGTGTGTTTATAATCTTAGAGATTGTGTCCAACAAGGTGGAGTGGTACAACTTTTTGCTTCACTATGTTTATGACGTGTTAATGTCTTCATGGTGCTTCTCCATATCATTTCATACTAAATAAGGGGGTTATAATCTACTTGATTTTCTAGGCTGTTGAGTTCCATAAAATGATTATCTATAATGGAGCAAGGAAGTGTCATTTCCTGACGTAAGTGTGACTTTTGGTTTATGAATTAGTTATATTTGCATTATGCACGATCTATCTGACATCTTTTTTATTATATATGTAAGTTGGGTGGGGGTGGGGTGGGGGTTATTCAAAAATAAAACAGAATTTGTGGTTTTGAGTTTTGACGGTATTTGAGAATGCATCCGATGGGTCTATGTCGGTTAGCCAAATGATGGAATGGGTCAGAAATTTTTAGCATTGTATTTTACTTTTCCTACACCTTCAAATGAAGCTTGCGTTGACTAATTGTTGAATCGTTTAATTATGGATTCACCTGTAATGTACAGAAATTAAATTCAAAAGCTCTAACTTAGATTGCATTGCTGGTTTGTCAGGTTGGTTATATTTGATTTTTGTTTCATTGTACATGCAGTTAGCAGTATTAGCTGGGGATTTCTTGCTATCTAGAGCTTGTGTTGCACTTGCGTCCTTGAAAAACACAGAGGTTAGTGAAGTATTTTCAGTTTTATCATTTGTTTCTGGCATTAGATACTTTTTTCTGGGTATATTCTAGCATTAGATACTGACTACCACTTTGACATATTAGTTTATGTTAAGGGTCCAGTAGTAGTAGTACTTGTATATGAGAGAGAGGTAGAAAAGCTGAACATCGTAATGAAATATTTAGTTCGAAAATCGAAATACAATAATGGCATTCTTTTGCTTTTTCTTGAAATCTTGTTATGCTGGATTAGAAACAAGCATTCTGCCTATGAGAATGCATTGGTCATCCATTCAGTTTATCGGATTCGGCTCTACTTGCTGCACAAATAATGAATATTGCATGATGTATTATTTTTAACCTTCAAGCCTTGTTATTTGGTTCTTGCTGATAGTTACTATCTGTTTCTGCAGGTTGTATCATTGCTAGCAACAGTAGTAGAGCATCTTGTAACTGGTGAAACCATGCAAATGACTACATCATCAGAGAAACGTTGCAGGTGTGATGCTTTGCCTTTTCCTTGAACTCCCTCCAAATTCAAGCTTGATTTTTTTACGAATATTCTTCCAAGTTTATCCTCTTATAGCATTTCAATCTACTGGGGATATCTAACTTGACTTTTGGAAAATGCAGCATGGAGTATTACATGCAAAAGACATACTACAAGACAGCATCGTTGATTTCAAACAGCTGTAAGGCTGTGGCTCTTCTTGGTGGACAGACAGCTGAGGTTGCAACGTTGGCTTTTGACTATGGCAGAAATCTGGTTTGTGCTTTCTCGTCATAAAATGTGCACTTTGTTGTTTACTTTCAGTTTTCTCAAATTGAAAAACTGCTGAACTTGGTTTCCGTCCTCACCCATAAAAGGAGAACGATGGTCTTTATTGTCTGTTGCGTGATTTTGGGATAGAACTCTTAGTATACGGAGATCAAGTGCCCTGCATAACTAGTCATTTATAATCCATAAAAGCCTTTTTATCATGGTTTCAGACGAAGGATTCACGGTTCTTACTTCTTATTGCGTTGGCTAGAAATTTTATGACACTTTTTGATGACATTATTGTCCTTTTGATCTTCTTCAGGGATTGGCATTTCAACTGATAGATGATGTCCTCGATTTTACTGGCACGTCAGCTTCCCTTGGGAAGGGTTCATTGACCGATATCCGCCACGTAATACACATCTTTCCTGCAATTATATGCAAAGAAATACATGGAAACATAATTGCATAGACAATCACAGGTTTCTTAAACATGTAGGGTCCATTGTGGTCCCTACGAAGCGCCAAATCATCGTCTTATGCTCTAAAACTAACTAATCATCTCATATACATGCATATGTGCTTTTGAAGGAAGAAAAAACATTTACTATCTGCTGTGTAAGCTGATTATTTTTTATGATATGCTTTATCTACCGTGTTTAGTGATAGTATATTTACCATAATGCAGGGAATTGTAACTGCGCCAATATTGTTTGCTATTGAGGAATTTCCTGAACTTTGTGCAATTGTGGATCGGGGCTTCGAAGACCCTTCAAATGTTGATATAGTAAGTATCATAGCATCCAATTATACCTATGATCTTTAGCTTTTATTGCAATTTGATCGTCCCTCAAATGGTGAAATTCCTTTTATTATACAATTAGGCACTTGAGTATCTTGGGAAGAGCCGTGGAATCCAGCGAACGAAGGAGCTTGCAAAAGACCACGCAAATCAAGCAGCTGCTGCAATTGAGTCCTTGCCAGAGACCGACGATGAGGACGTGAGGAGATCGAGACGTGCTCTTGTAGAGCTAACTCGTATTGTCGTTACAAGGAACAAGTGAAGCAGATAATCCACACTGAAGAAGTCATTGGTTCGGTTTTCGGTTCTTTTGGTAGCCTTTTGGTCGATTATGCATTCTTGTTCCACAATTTGTAAGAGGATCTATCATTGCTTAACAAGATCAACACAAGAATAAAGGGTGGGATTGTTTAAAGTTACAAGTTGCTGAGATTCTGTACTGTGGTGAACTTCTGAGTTCTGAATTTGTTATATATAGTTGGAAACTTGGAAGTTTTGTCTGGGGAATGAATCTAACAAAAGATGGGGGAGATTATTAAAAATAGTAAAACTTTGGCCCCCTTTTAGCAATTAATGAAAATTTTAAATTTTGATACTGACGATCTCTGAAATAGAGCAGAGCGATGAACTGATAATGATGATAATGAATGGTTGAGAAGATGATTGAATCGTTGTCGTCGTTTTCATCTTTTTCTTCGAACTGGTTCTGTAGTAGCTGTGCTTTGGACTATGAAGATTCGTCCCAATCTGAGGAACGGTACTCAAACATGTAGTTTTACTGCGACCCAACTCAACAACCTACTCAGTGTTGCTGTCCAGACCAAGAATATCAGACATGGGAGCCAAATCCACGCCCAAGTTATCACCAATGGCTACTCGTCGATCCCGTTTCTCTTCAACAACCTACTTCACTGGTACGGCAAGGGTGGTCGGATCGACTGCAGTCTGCTCTTGTTCTCGTCAACTCGCGATCAGTCGAAGAATATTGTTTCTTGGACCTCACTCATCACCCAACTCTCGCACAAGAACAAACCCTTGAAAGCATTGACTATTCTCAACCAAATGAGGCGATCTGGTGTTTTTCCGAATGAGTTCACCTTCTCCGCTGTTATTCCTGCTTGTGCAGGCAGTACGGTCGTTTTCCATGGCGAGCAGATGCATTGTTTGGTAGTGAAAGATGGTTTCAGTGATGATGTCTTCGTGGGAAGCTCACTAGTGGACATGTATGCAAAATGTTGGGCTATGGAATCAGCACGGAAGGTGTTTGGTGAAATGCCTGATAGAAATCTTGTGACTTGGAATTCTATGATTGTGGGGTTCCTTCAAAATAAGTGCTATCAAGAGGCTGTTAATGCCGTCAAGGAGGTTCTCCAGGAAAGTGCAGTAATACCTGATGAAGTGACATTTTCTAGTTCATTGACTGCTACTGCCAATATGGGCAGTTTGAATTTTGGGATGCAGCTTCACGGAACTATCATCAAGTATAATGTCGACACATTACCGTACATTAAGAATTCTCTGATGGACATGTATTCTAAATGTGGGTCATTTGACAATGCTGTTAAGCTTTTCGGGATTCTTAGAGATAGAGATATCATCACATGGAATGTGATGATGATGGGGTGCATCCATAACAAGTACTTTGAAGAAGCTTTCAGCTACTTTGGCTTGATGAGAAATGCAGGTGTTTCACCGGACGAAACTTCGTTATCCACAGTGCTTCATGCTTCCTCATATCTCTCAGCCCTGAATCAAGGTGTTTCAATTCATGGTCAGATAATAAAGTACGGATATGATAATAATAATTGCATCGCGAGTTCATTGATCACTATGTATTCAAAATGTGGTAGCTTATCTGATGCTTGTCTGATTTTTGAAAAGATTGATGACAGTAGTGTGATTATTTGGTCTGCCATGATTACTTCTTTCCAGCAACATGGTTATGCTGATAAGGTGATCAAATTTTTCGAGGAGATGATTGGAAAAGGGATCAAACCTGACCATGTTACTCTTGTCTCCCTTCTTTCAGCTTGTAGCCATTCAGGGCGTGTGGAGGAAGGGTTCAAGTATTTCAAATCCATGGTTGAGGTGTATAGAATCACTCCTGGACATGAACACTATGCTTGTATGGTTGACATGTTCGGTCGGGCTGGAAGAATTATTGAAGCCAAGCAGTTTATAGTATCAATGCCAATGAAACCTGACTCTACAATTTTGGGAGCTTTGCTAGGGGCTTGTAGGAATCATGGGAATCTTGAAATGGGTCGAGAAGTTGCAGATAAACTTTTTGAACTGGAGCCGAATAACTCAGGAAACTATATCTTGCTTTCTAACATGTACTCCCGTAGTGGCAAATTGAAGGAGGCTGATGAAGTTAGAAGACTGATGGGGATCAAGGGAGTAAGAAAAGAAACAGGGTGTAGTTGGATCGAAGTCAAGAGCACGACATTCGTGTTCACTGCTCATGATAGGTCAAATTCACTTACAAGTGAGATTTATGAGATGTTGGGTGAACTAGAGGAATTGGTCAAGAAAAGGGGATATGTGGCTGAAACCGAATTTGCGGTTAATAGTGTCGGAGCTTACAAAGAGCGTAGCTTGTGGTATCACAGTGAGAAGCTAGCTCTTGCCTTTGGACTTCTAACTCTTCCTAAAGGGTCTCCAATCAGGATAAAGAAGAACCTACGGACCTGTGGCGACTGCCATATGGTTATGAAATTTGCTTCTGAGATTTATCAGAGAGAAATATTTGTGAGAGATATTAACAGATTTCATCACTTTGTCGATGGTGTATGCTCATGCAGAGATTACTGGTGACTCGGGCTTGAGAATCCGATTATACGAGAGATCATCTTGGAGTGCGTTCATTGTTTATTTTCATAACATCAACATGTTCATCTGTTAACTGGGTTCGTCATTTATTGGTAATATATCCTTTCAGTAATTTTTGAACTGCCATACTTTATATATTTATATATAGAACAGTTATCTTTTAATGTCTTACTTGTCAAATACAGTCTGCACATAAAAATCTTATAATGCTTTATATGCTTAGTTCTCTTAGTCTGCAGAAGCTCTCTCTTTGTTCGGAGGAATTTATGCAGAATTTAATGTGTTCCAGGATTACTACTATTCTGAATTAACTATCTATATTCTATGCTGTTCATTTACACTGTTGTTTTTATACTGGATCATGCTTGAACGTTATTTAAATTTCAATAGCATAGACTTAGTTGAGAATGAAAATGACTTGTTTTTATACTATTCTGAATTAACTATCTGTGCTGTTCATTTACCACAATGGAATATTGAAAATGACATGAAGCTATAAAGAATTTCTTCCTCCTAGAGTTATGAACTCTCAAGGGCATTGATTTTCTTTTTTGCTTATAGTTCAATTCTGGGTTTTCATTAGGTTAATGGAAGATGGAAGTCATGAGTATTGTTGGACACATAAATAGTGGTCAATGTATAGTTGTCTTTCGCAGCATCGGGGTTGTCACCATTTTGATAAAACATGTATGTTATGGTTATGAGGGAGGTTTCTGGCGGGAAGTTCTGGCTAAATCTAAAACCATAACAATGCCCAATACGACTTTACACCACAAAGACAGCTCATTATTTATATATCTTTTTCTGACTTCTCCTTTTATTGATACACATTTTGTATCCCTATCTTTTCTAATACTTCTGTGAGATCCAAAAAATAATAATTTATGTTGACTGCATCCTACTCACGGAGTTGATGTAAATATTATACAGAAAACTTGAGGATAGCAGCAGGCCAGTGTATGGGCAGTTTCAGAGAGAGAGAGAAGAATTTGGAATGATGGCTAATAATATATAGCAGCTCTATCTCAGCTGCTGGTGCTGCACAATGTCCAGTGACATCTCCCATTATCTCTGCACGCGCTCATTAATTTATTTTTTTTTGTAGTTTATTGTTAAGAAAATGGTCCTTGTTTTTATTCTTGCATATTAATTTTTTGATTAGATAGATTCAAATAAATAAAGTCTTTTTTTCTTCCTTCCCCTTTTGGATTTGGACCCCTCTTCTTTAAGGATTTATCCTTCCAAGTTGCTTAAATCAAACAGGTCTGCAAATTTGGTTCAACATTTATGTTCTATTCCAATATATAATAACAGGTCTATCTAATCCTGATCATGTGCAAATTGCAGAGCAGCAGAAACAGGCATCACTACTCTTTTTGTATGCGTTACTTTGGGATGGTCGGTCCTTCTTCAGTACATATCATGATCGGTTAGTCCTCTCTAATCTCTTTTTTTTTTCTCGATCCATTTTTAGTTGAACTGTTCTTAACAATATAGATGGAAAGCTTCGCGTCCTCCATTATTTTACTCTAGTTTTGTTTTTTGTTTTTTCAAGGGTCACAAATATTCAGTTTTTTGATCGTGTTAAGACCCCCTTAAATATGCTGATTACGATATGAGTGGAAATTATCCTAGATGTGGAACAAATATACTAATACTACTCCATATGACTTCACCTAGGATACCCTAGGAAAAAAGAATTATATAACTGAAATATAAGTGGGCTGAGTTCTTAAAATGTACACTATAGTGCAACATACGTCGAATACTCCCTAAAATTCTAAGACAAAGTCCTTTTAAGAATCCTATCTACTTTGGATGGAGCATCTTTTATCTAACTTTGCTTTATTCAGTATATAAGTTAGAATTTTAGTTTAACAATAATAAATTAATAATAGTATAAGTATGAAAGTGGGGCCTAACCAATTTTAAAGGATATAAAGCAAAGAGATTTGATGTCTCCTAAGTGCCCATCTGAAAACATGCGTGTCCTCTAGCTGACATTTATCTGTATTGATATTGATACTTAATAATGGTTTGATTAGATCAAGAAAAATAGCTTTGTAAAACTTAGGAAAGTGTTACTGTATTACAATTACCTAAAGTTAGATACCCAACTTTGTAACTGAATTTTAAAAAAATGAGACTTTGGAATTGAAAAGGCCACCTTAGATGATTGTGGGAGAAATTTTTGAAAGTGCATCCTGATATATTAGCAAGTAGTCAATCAGCTGAATAATTTATTTAATTCAAACATTGTTTTTCATACTTCAACGTAGCGATAGTGAGAAGGAAGAGAAAGAGACAGCTCCAAATCTACATTAAATTGATAAAGATGGGTTGTGATAGTGACAAAGTTATGCTCCATTTTTTAAGTGCTTGAATGCTGCATAAAGATAACATATATTACACAATACTTCTGAACAATAATACTTCTGAACAATGACAATACTTCTGAACAATGACAATAATCATCCACCACCACCACCTTCTATCCTTATTTCTTGCTACAAATTAAAGCCCATATGAATACAATCTTGGATCCACCCTTGGCTTTGAAGTTAGACAGTTGGATCATATCGTGCAACCTTTTTGAAGATTCGGGAGGCGAATACTGTTCGATGTGGTATGTATTCAACCTTTGCTGCTGAGTGAGGTTGTCTTGTTGATTTTCTTCACTAAAATCAATAATCCAATTGTGGCCAGTTTTTTATATTCTTTCTTTGCTAAATATGATCGGTTATTTAGAGACAAAGATTGTGTGATTGATTAAACAAAAGTTAAAACTTGTACTTATGAGAGCTTATAAGCATAGACTTTCTAATTGAATGGCTGGAAATGATAATGTCGAATTCTCACCGACAAAAAAGTTAAGCTAATACAGAACTTAATACTGAGTTTTTTCGGTTTCGGTTTGATTGATGCCTATGTATTCTGTACTGTCGCAATAAAAACTTGCATTAGATATCTTGGTTATTCTGCCAAGTCCGCAACTTTTTTCACGTTCTTAATGCATGTCGATCAGTATTTTTTTTGATTGACTTGAGAAGCTCAAACTTGTTTTTTGCGAAGGATGGCCTTTCGCCAATGCTTTGGACGCGATTTTGGTGTTTCATTACTGGGTTTTGATGATTATGAGCTCTTAATCTACAAATTGGGTTCTGGCCCCGGCTAATGATAGTTTAAGAAAGTTCCTAATTTGGAGGAATTTGTATCCGTCAGATGGGAATAAAGAAATGTTTGCCTTTGACTATACTGTATTATCACTAATCTCATCAATAAGTAGATCATTAGCAGCATCTAGAATGGGGTTTAGATTTTATTCGGCTATAAACTATTCAATTTATTTAAAATATACTTCCTCTATAAATTAACTGCAGTTGCCTTCAAGCTCTTTCTATTTGTTCAATTCAGGTGGTAAAGCTTTTGAACCCTCTAGTTCGGACCTTCGGTGAATGATAAGTTCTTGAATCTTGATCTTTCTAAAACAAACAGCTTCCACTTAACCATGCCATTGTTCGAGCTGTTTGGAGATTCTTCCAGACGAAAGCTTGACTCCAACCAAGAGAAACCCACAGATCTATCGTTTATGTAAGTCTGAACCATTTTTCTGTCTCCGTTTTCAACTCAAAACTTCATATTTTGTGCCTTGGCTCTGTGGTTTGCAGCCCAGAGAGTGATTTTGCAGAGCTGATTTGGGAAAACGGACAGGTGATGGTGCAAGGGGGACAATCCAGCAGAGGAAGAAAAATCCATTCTTTGCATGGTTTGCCATCTTATTATAACTCACCTTCTCAAAGTCCTAAACACAGTAGAGATAGAGGAAATGCAGTACTAGAAGCAAACAACAATGGTGATGGAAACGAAAATGGAGTTTCATCTTCTTCAGGGAGGTTTAGGACATTTGAGTCTGGTCTGAATGAGTTTTCTGCCGAAATGTGTGATGATGATGGCGACGATGATATCGTCCCTTGGTTTAATTCCCCAATCATTGATTCCCTGCCCGAGTTATCAGGAATCACTGAGAGCACCTTTAATTGGATGAAAAAGAATAAGGAGACCAATCTCCATACTTCTGCAAACGATGGTGTGAGCCAAGTACACTTTGCATCCTTCGGAGCAAAAGGGGAGGCCACTGCAAGTGCCACCAGTACAAGCAATGCGTCTTGTGAAAATACGAGTCAGTTTCCGAATAGCGATAACTTTGTAAATTTCTCCTATTTTTCGCGGCCAAAGTCTCTGAATCGATCCATTGGTTGGAACAATTCTGTGATACCCAATTCGGATGCATCGAGTATGGAGAGAGCAGCTTTTAGTGGTAAACAAGAGGGTCCATCTGCTGCAGTGAAACAAACCAATGGGTCGAAGTCTATGGAATCTAATAGGACTGAGCAACCATCTTGTTCGAAGAACTGTGAGAGGATTCACCCTGAAGATGCCCCAAAAATCATTGGAATTCGTGATAAAAATGGTTGTGCGAGTACAAGTAGGGACACTCTGGATGCGGTGGAGCTAGTGGTTGCTTCCTCTGTTTGTTCGGGAAATGGCCTCGATGGAGTTTTGGACTATCTGGCGTGCAACTTGAAGAAGAAATCTCGGGACACCTACGATTCAGAGACTCCCAGCGATGTGAGTGGCACGATTTCTTCTTTTGCTGTTGATTCAGGTTTCTGTAAAGTTGCAGTTCATATTATCATGTTATACTCTTGCTACTGATTCGTATCTTGATTCTTAGTTAGTTGATTGCACCAATTTCATTTCGTGTCCAATGTGTTAAATTTGTTGTTGTTCCGATTTACCCTATCAATCTGTCTCAGGTATTGGGAAATTTTCTTTGTGCAGGATATCGAGGAAGAATCAATTGGTTTGAGGAAAGCAAGTACTGCCAGAGGGAATAGTTCAAAGAGAGGCCGAGCTGCTGAAGTGCATAATTTATCCGAAAGAGTAAGAGAAGTTGTATTGGATTTTACAGAAAAAAAAAATAGAAACAATCTGGATTGAATAGCTGTTCATAGTATATATATTTTTTTAAGAAATAATAAAAAAACTTTTGTGTTAATAAACAGAGGCGAAGGGACAGGATCAATGAAAAGATGCGGGCTTTACAGGAACTCATACCGAACTGCAACAAGGTTGGTATATATGTTTTGACCTGTTCTTAGGAATCAATTGCCTGCTGCTGTTTTCTGACCCTCAATCTGAATTCTGGAGTTGGATGATATTAAAAGTGATTCTTTCTGTATGTCTAATTCACTAGCAGTTGGATTCTCCTAGTTCAAAAATCGTGTCGAAATGAAATTGTGCTAGTTTTTTCCTTCATTCGAAAAGATGGTTTCAAATTCTTTCAACTGATTAATTTTGTCTTCCATTAAATGGTTCCCCATCTTGTTTCCTGATCCTCAAATTCTTGTGTTTATGGTAGGTGGACAAGGCGTCGATGCTTGATGAAGCGATTGAGTATCTCAAGACGCTTCAAATCCAAGTGCAGGTATAATATAACCATCTTTCTCCCTGATGATCGGGTTTCTGTTTCTACCATTCGAGAATTTGAATCTGATTTCAAAATCTCCATCTTGAAAATCATCTTAATCCATATTTTATTATCTCCAGATAATGTCAATGGGAGCAGGTCTGTACATGCCGCCTATGATGTTCTCTGCAGGAATGCATCCTGCACAGTTCCAAGCCATGGGCGTGGGAATGGCCTCAGGTTTTGGCAGTGGAATTGGATCTTCTGGATTTCCATTGATGCAGATTCCTCCTCCAATGCATTTCCCTAGTCCCTACATGTCAGGTCATCCCGCTATGCATGGTGCGCTGGTCCCCAATTATCCCTACATCGGTGTCCCTGGCCTCATGTCAATGCAGCAGCGGTCACCGATGGTTCCTTTTCCGGTAGACCCTGTTCCTGTTCATCAACCAGGCTCGGGAACACAGAGCAATGGTTCAGTTTCAGGTACAACCGTGTGTTTGAAGGAACCCATAGTGAATGATGATGATGCTGTCCGTTGCTCCACCAATCCACCACCGAGTCAGGTCAGGTTTGACCAAAATAACTTATTTTTAGAACTTTTCGCCCTCTCCAAACCCTAAACTGAACCGATTCGTGCAGGGCCAACAATCTCTGAATGGCGGTGGGTTCGAGCAGTCGCCTTGTGTACAATACATCATGAACCCTATACCTGACTCCTCCTCCTGACCCTAGGGTTTCTGGGTGAGTTCTCTTCTGCTAAAACAGCAGCTTCTTCTTCTTGTTTTTTGTCTGTAAAACTGTTTGATCTCGAAGATTCATCTTTTCCCCAACCAACTTGTAAATCTTAACTCGAGATCGATTGATTGATGATTAATTATCGATGCTGTAATCATGATTTATGTTGTGGTTACTTCAGTTGGATGATGATGATCCTTAAAAAGAGTAGTTTTTTTTTATGTGCTTAAAAAGGAGAAAGATTTCTGTCCTAACGAAATCAGAAGGCAAAGTCAAACAGAGAAACATAATATAATTAATATTATCTTTGTTTATTTGAAATCTATTCTTCATTTTTAGTGGCGGACCTAGCTGCATAAATTGAATAAAAAAATATATTGAAATCCTTTTTTATTTTTATAAAAGAACATTTTTGAAAATTACAAATGTTCTAAATCCATGACTCATTTAACTATACTAACACCTGAACACCAGGCTTACTGGTATCTCTATAAGTTATTTATAATTTTATCAAAAACAGAAATGATGTCAATATTTTAAGTAATTCCATGATAACTAAAGAAAGCTACAAATAATGTGTTGATACAATATTAATAAATATTTAATGTAATAAAATTTACGTACGTAAACACATACTTAAACACATACTTTTTACAATTAGATTAGATAAATTATCATTTTAAACATTCATGTGACACATAAATAAAAAATGGGAATGCCAGTCATTATTTTAAAAAAAATTATATGTTGAAAAACAAAAATTTTCTAATGTAGCATCGTATTTTTTTAAATAGTATTTATTCTGCGTAATTACACAAGAATTTGCGGATAAAAATAAATAGAAGTGACAAAATTAAGATTTAAGAGCGATAACCGAATTAAAAAGGTATTCTCTGGGTGAACCTGGTGTACAGATATCCACCTCAAAATGATCCTAAAACGATTAAAATCATTTATTTGAGACTACATGTTCATGCACACGGTGTTCACAATTATTCCGCAAAACTGAAACGCAATATAAGAGAACAAGAAGAAAGATCAACATTCTTACATACACCGGGTGTATCAACAGCCATAACAAAATTGCGCAAAAACAGCTAAAATCTTTTTTATGAGGGTACCATTTCGTAAACCGGGTGCACTCACCATTTTGAATGAGTTTTTGCGATGAGAAACTATTTGCACCTTGACAAATAAGTCAATTGAATTTTGCACCCTCAGAAATTGGTCAATTCAAATTTAGTCCTCGAGCTTATACTTTAAATAATACAAGCATAAATTTACCCTCGAGATCCCAATTTTAGAACGGAAACTTTTATGACACATTGATTAGTTGATGATTACATAAGTGGGAAGGGATATGAGACTCTGCATCTGAAATACTCTAATAACCCAATCTGAGAAAGGCTTTGAATCGGTGTAGGGTTTGAAAGTTGAAACATTCATGAACTGGAAATGGTACAAAAAAAATGCTAACTTTAATTGCATACAGAGTGATAGGAAGAACACAGATACAGAGATATGTATCTGAGTTTATTCTGTTCCCTCTTCCTGCTTCCACAAAACATGGTATACTTACCCTAATGAATGATACAATGGTGACAAAATTGCTTGTCTCATCTGAAAACTAAGTTATGGCATGTATTATCACACGGGTAGGCACAATCGACAGCCTTAACAGCTGCCCGATCAAAGAACCAATCTCCCACAGAAGTGGCAACTGCCTGCAGTTCATCATCAAACACACACTTAAGAAATTAATCATCAATTTATTCAGGAATTTCGATATGACTTTAAGTTTATGAAGCAAATACCTTGGTTCCAATTGCAGGGGAATTATCAGAAAACCAAGTGTTCTGAAACTCGGTCTGACAGTGCGCAAAACACGAATTTATGAAATACCCATTTTGTCTCGACTTCCCGAAATTGCTTATAACATTCAGCATTTGGTTTCTAAACCCTGTAAATCGACGTGGTTCAATGATAATTAGTAGATCCTTCATAATATACTGACGTAAGGTTGATTTTTTAGAGGAAAAAGGGAAACCTTGAAGGAACTGGATTTGAGCCGAACTGCACTTTGCATGGTTTAAGGTGCATTCATGCCAATACCCAGCTGGATCAGCAGACCGAGGAGCCAAACTCGACATAATCTACATTATACAGTTTCATGTTTAACATAACGTAATACCATAACTATTTAACATGCAGAAGTAGACATTATTACCTGCCATGAATCATAGGCTGCGTTAAGGATAAATAGCGGGGTTTTGATGCTTCCGATCAAGTTTTGAGGGAAAAAGCACTGTTAAAGTTTAAAGAGAAAGATTAGTTCAGTTAAGTAACATCACGAACAGACCAATTCATCTCAAGCAATAGCTAATGGTAAGAGTTGCTGTGAAACTGTGAAAGAATTTACCGATGTTGGATCAAGGTGATCAACACATATGCGTGGAAGATTCTGTTGGACTCCCTGAAAAGAAGATTCTTTCCTTGTTTAACCGAGTTACAACATAAAAAGAAATCTCCAAAGTTTGGAGTTTTTACCTGAAATTCAACCACACTAGAGTAGAAGTTCCTCAAGGTACGACCACCAGAAACATCGGTTCTACAATCCACATAAGAAAAGGCACAGTAAAAATCAAAACTTTAATCACTAAAGAGGTATATGTTGTTTATCTTTGCACGGAAGGTAGCAAATGTTGATACTTACGCATCGAGGAATAGTCCACCATCACTCAAACACTTCACTTTGGTTGTTGAAGGAAATAAACCACCAAATTCGTCACAATGCAGTATTGCTGCCAAACCACCTGCAGAGCACCCCGACAGAAGAGCCTGCCATGTCAAACAAAAACAGACATGAGTTCTTAACATCAAACTATGATACTACATTGAGTTGTGGTGGTGATGGTACCTGATTTGCTCTAGACATTCCATTAGACATCAAATCTTCCATTGCAGCTGACCAGATCTTCTGACCCCGGAACTCCAGTTGTGCTGCCTGTAAGAAAATGCAATTCGATTCATTATCTGATTACTTTGTCTAAGTTGTTGTCTTGTAGTTATGACATGTTTGTAGATGTTTAATTTGCCTTGTCTTGGCTGTCCCCGGTGAAAGATGCACCATCACAATAACGAAGCTTCACTCGGTTCCAGTTAAAAAAATCTGCATAATCATCATCAAATCCTTAACAAAACTGAGATTTCACTTTCTATAAATTAAAATTTTGTGAAGCGAACCAGGATTTTCTTCAGCATTGCTGCTTAGTATTCCAGTGAAAGCGATGGCCTTCTCCATGTACGCAGACGAGCCATGTGGGGAAGTTTTACGGTACACGCAAGTCCTAACATTATTGCACCACCCTCCCCCCTGCAAGAATTATTCAAATAAATGGCAATTTAGGATTTTTATTAGCAACGGTTTATGGACTCTGATGTTGAGAAAAAAGACAGACCTCTAACTGAATAAGCCAACTGTTTGCCCCTGATCCAAACCCGCGATGCAGATGATACCCAGGTAGTGTTCCATCCAAACACACTGTACGTAACAATGGAGGAACATCATTTGTGAGTACAAAGCAGATCTCAATCTAGAAAGAATGATCTACCGGATACTTGTACAAGGAACATGATCAAAATTGTTTTTTTTCTTCCTTTGAGCTTGGTGGTGATATCAGAACTAGAGTGGTATTTAAATTTCAATGAAATTCTTAAGCCACATTGCTAATAATGGCCACCCATCACAGACAATCAACTTCTACCAGTTCCTTTACTACTTTCTTGATAGTACAAAATGCAGCAATATAATAGATCTATGATTTCATTATTTAACTTCACTAGCCGAATTTTAAAAAAATAATTTAATTTTGGTATGAAGAGAAAGGATGTAGCAGATCAAAAAAGTTTTTTTATTGGTTTTGGAAGCTTACCAGCTCCTTTAGCCCCAGCACTCTCAATAAGAGTAAGGCCAACCATGAGGGGATCAGCTCTTGAGAGGGAAGCTGCTCCCCAAAAAGAATCCAATTGCTGCTGCTGCAGCTGCATCTGTGTTCCATTGAGATGAACTAGATCGAACCCATTTACACATTCCTTCAATACAAGCAGAGAGACAAGGAAACCCCATAAAGGATTCATCTTTACGGATTAATTCCTCTCTCCAGTAGATCTCGCCGCTGTACAAGGATTGAGAAAATGTCACTGGTAGAGCAGCGCAGCAGGTACAGTGAAGTGTCTGGCCACTAAATAGAAAATGAAGAAATGTGGATTGAGAAGCTTCTCTTCTGCATCTGGGACTGGGAGTGAAGCAGAATAATGAGGAGAGGGAGAGAGTTCGGTTCAAGAATCTTTAAAAATGGAAGCTCCACGCAAGTGTGTCAAAAATATTATTATTATAATACAGCATTGGATATTGCAGACTGCAGAGATCTGAGTTCCGAGAGAAGAGAAAAGACGAGGGATGCAAAAAGAAGCACTAGCAGCTGCAAGTTTCGAATCTAGCAAGTTTCGAGTTTTGTATGAGTACATTTAATATATATTTTTCACATATTTTAATAAAATTAAAATACACATATATATATATAAGATTACCGATATTATTTTCGTCCAAAATGTATTCTATTTATGGAGTTTTGGTCTTGTATGCTTAGCGTTCAAGCAACTCCCTTGTGTTGTAAAGTCTGTATTTTCGTTTGTCCACTTACTTGTTTCAAAAAGATGAGTGAAGTTGAAGTAAATATTTGGTGTTGGATGGTTGTTCTTCAGAGGAAATGGCTGACGGTCGGTCAATCAGCCCCTTATAGTCAAACACCAACATGGTCACATGCCATGCACGCCCTTGGATCTATCTACACTCCACAGTACACAGTATTTATTTATATTTATAATATAATAATTGATTAGCATTAATTTCATAAGTATTAATCTTTCTCCCAAAATTACTATAAAAAAAATATGTTATCACTTCATTTAATTCAATTTTAGATGGATTTGATTTGCTCGAGTTGTATTTTGAGTTAAATTTTTTAAATTTACATACTATTTAGATACGACTCTTAAAATATGCACGAAAATTTAAACATGTTATAATCGTACCTCTCGATCTATTGGTCAACCTGTGAACTCCTATAATATATATAAATTCATAGGTCATGCACGAGTCGGTGAGTCCATGAATTCCATAAGTCTATGAGTCGTATAGGTCTATGGGACCGTGCGAGTAAACTAGTTGATACGTAAAATTTATATCATATAATTGAAATAGAACGAATCGTACGGATTAATCTGTAAACCTACATATCGTGATCGTGTTGTTGAGTTTTTAAAATTTATAGTATATACATGATACGATGTTCAATATATTCAATATAAATTTTCGGTCTGAATATTATATTTTTTTGCAAAAAAATCTCATTCTACGTACAATTTGCTTCTATATGGGCAATTTGCTTCTATATGGGCATCATCCCCTCTAGCTCTAGATAATGTAATCTGAACAATATATAATGTTATGATTAGTCGTAATTGCACTTATGTTACCAAACACATGCATAGTAAATTAAAACATCATTCTCGTACAACCATACACACAAGTAGAGGAGTAAGTAACCATTAATTCGATCGATTCTCCTTTAATGATCAACTTATAACTAAACTATTACGTGTATTATTCCGCATTTTCGGTAGGAGAAGCCAAAGCCTTCGTCTTTAGTTCATCCTCCTTCAAAGACTTAGATTCTAAGTCGGGTTTGTCGACGATACTCATCTCCAATATAGGTTTAGATTTCGAGTCGAGTTGTTTGTATTCGTTTTCGAAATCATCCTTAGTCTTGTACTTGTACCATGAAGACACTAGTAGATACACAACAAAGTTGATGATGCTAAGGATTGCTAGGAACCAATAGAACAGGTCGAGGTTGTTCTTGTTGAGGTCCAACCCGTATAGCCACCCATTTTTGCTCGGTGTGATTTTTTCCGTTATCGAGTTTATCAAGTTGACGAGGACTGAACTAAGAAAGTACCCGAACGAAAGTGACAACCACGTAAATGAAGTCGAGAGTGATCTCATCCCGATTGGGGCCTCCCTATAGAAGAACTCGAGCAGGCCGATTAAAGAGAACATATCGGCGATCCCGAATATACCGTATTGCAAAGATAGCCAAAAGAGGCTTATCATGATCCCTTGATTGGCATGATCTCTACGCTTCACCTCCACGATCCCTGCGACTGCCATCGAGACCGCGCAAAGGACTAGACCAATCCCGATCCTCTGGAGTTGGGTGATTCCTGCAGGGTGACCCGTGATTTTTCGAGCGAAAGGCACAAATACGTATTCGTAAAGAGGAAGAAGCAACGACATGAAGAAGAGGGGGATAACAGGGATCGATGGGGTCGGGATGGTGATGGACCCGAGCGATGGGTTCATGATGCTTCCTTGATGTACCGAGAACGTCTGGAGTTGAGCCATGCATGTGTTCAACAAGATTGTGCTGCCTAAAATGGGGAGCATCCTCACTAGGATCTTGACCTCCTCGACCTGGGTCACGGTGCAGACGGTCCATGGCTCAGGAGTCGCTTCCTTTGGGAGGATCGCGGCTTTGTCTAGGAACCTATAGAAAATATTGAAGTATAAATTAAAGTGCATGAACTTGCCAACCCTAACTACTTGTTTGGGAAGTGTATATATCACATGCTAATAAATTTGTTAGGAGATTAGTATAGCTAGAAAAATCACCCGAATTGATCGGTGTGTGCGATCCGTTCCTCTACGTTGGGTCTCTCGAACAACTTGGAGGGGCTATCGGGGAGCGACAGTCGTCTGTTCTTGACAGCTAAATACACGACCTCGACGATTCTGATAATGGGGCTATCGGCAAGAGATTGTGGTCGATAGAACGGCTTCCCCGCCGCTAAGATTACATACCCTATCAAAGTAGCTATGGTTGAAATGAGAAATCCTAGGTACCAGCCTTTGTTCATGTTCACCCACACGATGGCGGTCACCCCAATGGTGGCTCCGATCGTGGTGCTGAGCACGAGAAAGTTGAAGAAAGTGGCCAAGGCCTTGGCCTCGGTCGGGTCCTTTTGGTTGAACTGGTCGGCACCGAATGCGGGAAGGGCTCCTTTGACGCCACCAACTGCGAGCCCTAGAAGGCTGAGGGTGACATAGAAGTAGAATTCTTTCATGCCACTAACAGGTTTTCCAACTAGGCCACAAGGTTGATCAGGTTGGAGGTTCTTTGAGTGTGCTTGAATTGTCATCATCACTAGGGCCTAATTACAAATCATAAAAATGTAACATTTACTAAAATAAACCCGTAAATGTTTACTGGCTATAATTAATTACCAGAACTTCAATGGCTCCGAATAAGAGTGAGGTGTTGAGTCGGGTGAGGTAAGTGTCGGAGATGAAGCCGCCGAGTAGTGAGAGTAAGAAGGCGGATCCCATGAAGTTTGTGAGGGTGTTGGAGGAATCGACCAAGTTCATGCACATCACCGTCATGAAATAGATCACCACCGACACCATGTTTGCCACAAAACCCATGCTCTCTAGGCTTGTCACCGCTGCATCAGTATTGATCGATAAGACCGTTGTACAACGTTGTAACATGTCAAGCTAGGGTTTGCATGCATGCATGTGCAGATGTAGATGCTACGTACGTACCGAAGATAAACCCTGAGGCTCTAAATCCACCTTTCTTGCTGTTTCCGGTGGAGGAGCCGCCGTGTCTCACTGCCTTCACAGCTTCAGCATCCTCCTGGAGAATGGTTATTCACTCACATGTTACAGACGACAGAAGAAAACACACGACGCCACAGCAGAGAGAGAGGCAGAGACAGAGAGAGAGAGAGAATTAACATACCATGTTGTCTGTACGTATAAGCGTGAACGAGATCGTTGCTGATATTTTCTCTCTAGCTCACACAGATTCTGCAAAACATATAGCAGCTAAGCTCCTTGGGTAGTAACGTTGGTGGCATCAGATTCATCGTGTGCTTATCCTTTTCTCCACTCTATTTCTTTCTCTTATTTAACTCATTTTTAAATTATAAGAAAAATGTTACAGATACGTCACCATGTTATAATTATATATATTGGAACGTGGTGTATTACAAGAATTAGGATTAATTGATGGTATATGTTTGTCGTTAGTTATTATAAGGACTTGAATGTTGGAGGTCATATGACTCATATCCATCGATCTTGTTGTTAACGATATATAAGATCGATAACAACGAAGATTCCGATGCTGATGGGATTTGGGAAGTAATTAATTATAGGTTTAATAACTAAATTTTTACCCCAACTCTATGCACTTTACGAACTTTGACGCTTAGGTAAATTGATATCTCAGTTAACTTTTCCGTTAAATATGGACGGAAAATGACGTGTTAGTACATAATTGGTGTCTGATTTAAAAAACCAAAAAAACTGGAAAAATAAAAGGGAAAATATGAGTTTTTAATATAATACTTTTATTAAAAATATGAAATAAAATAATAATAATAGATCAATAAATAATTTTTTTATTTTGTTTCATATTTTCAATAAAAATATTATATTAATAATTCTTATTTTATTTGTTAATTTTCCAGATTTTTTAAAATGTTTTCAGATTTTTTTGGTATTTTTAAATAATCATTTAGTTTTTTAAATCAGGGACAAATCAATATGATGACGTATCATTTTCCGTCAATATTTAACGGAAAAGTTAACTAAGGTAACAATTTGCCCCAACTCCAAAAAGTATAGGTAACAAAGTTTAAAAAAACAAAGTTCATATATCAATTTGTAAAGTGCTCAAAATTTGGTAGCGATTTTGTCATTAACCCTTAATTGTAATTTAGTTTTATTTAGAAATTCACTTTTTAATCAGGAAAATTAACCATTATATTATATACAAATTTCGGAATATCGAAAAGGGCTGATTTTCAATTTTGAAATTATAATGACTTTTTTTCTTCATAAATATAAATATTGATTTTTCACTCCATAGTAATTAAAATTCTTCACTCAAAAGTCAAAACTCATACATGTATATAATTTGAACACGGTATTCATGGTAAGTCGGAAACCCTAACCAAATATGGAATCAGACATCCATTGTGAAACACCATTTTCTCGACATGTAAATACATACAAATCATAAAACCACACAACACAAAAACCATACAACAAACCTATTTGATTACTTGAAATGTTTCGAACCTAATTCGGGTTTAAATGCAGTGTTTGCGATCATCATCGGCTTCTTAACGGCCGAAGCTTTATCGACTTCTTCTTGTCGATGTTCGGGTTGATCATCTTCGGTCTTGTACTTGTACCATGAAGATACGAGGAGATACACTAAAAAGTTGACGGTGCTGAGGAGGGCTAGGAACCAGTAGAACAGGTCGAGGTTGTTCTTGTTGAGGTCTAATCCGTAGAGCCAACCGTGTCTGCTCGGTGCAACTTTCCCCGTTATCGAGTTTACCGAGTTAACGAGGACCGAGCTTAGGAAGTACCCGAACGAACAAGTCAACCACGTGAAGGAAGTCGAGAGGGATCTCATCCCGGATGGCGCCTCCCTATAGAAGAACTCGAGGAGGCCTATCAAGGTGAACATATCGGCGATCCCGAATATACCGTATTGGAAAGATAGCCAGAAGAGGCTAATCTTAATCCCTTGATTGGCGTTATCTCGTCGCTTCACCTCCACGATCGCTGCAACTGCCATCGAGATGGCACATAGGATTAGACCGACCCCGACCCTCTGAAGCTGGGTGATTCCAGATGGATGGCCAGTGATTTTTCGTGTGAGAGGCACGAACAAGTATTCGTAAAGTGGAAGAAGGATAGCCATGAAGACAAGCGGGATCAACGGGATCGACGGGGTTGGGACTTTAATCAGACCGAGGGACGGGTCCATTGTGCTTCCTTGTTGCACTGAAAACGTTTGAAGTTGCGCCATGCAAGTGTTCACCAAGATCGTACTGCCTAAAATCGGTAGCATTCTGGTTAGGATCTTGACCTCCTCGACCTGGGTCACGGTGCATACGGTCCATTGATCGGGTTTTACGTCCTTTTGGAGAATCGCAGCTTTGTCGAGGAACCTAACGAGGATAGTGAAGAACAATTGATTACTCAACAATTTCTTGCAAGATATCAACATGATAATGTTCCATAAACTAAAATAATTAAGGTAGAGATTAGAATTACCTGAACTGATCTGTGTGCGTAATTCTATCGTCCTCATCGCTGCTCTCGAACAACTCGGCAGGGTTTTCTGGGAGGGATAGTCCCTTGTTTTTGAAAGCCAGTTTCACGACCTGGGCGATTCTGATGAAGGGGCTACCGGCGAAGGGTTGTGGCCGATAGAAAGGCTTCCCCGCTGCTAAGACGACATACCCAATGAAGGCGGCGATGGTCGAAATGAAGAAACCCAAGTACCAAGCCTTGTTCATATTCACCCACACAAGTGCCGTGACTCCGATGGAGGACCCGATCGTGCTGCTAAACATGAGAAAGTTGAAGAAAGTAGCCAAGGCCTTGGCCTCGACAGGGTCATTTTTGTTGAATTGGTCTGCGCCGAGCGCAGGCAAGGCCCCTTTGACACCGCCGATCCCGAGTGCCATGAGACCAAGAGCCACATAGAAGTAGACTGCCTTCCCTCCCTCAATACATGTTCCCTTTCCACAGTATTGATCAGGTTGGAGGTCCTTAGAGTATGCTTGAATTGTCATCATCATTAGGGCCTATATAGATCACATCATTCATTCATTAAATAACTATCGAATTAAATAATCACACCCATTCGGTTACACACATGAAAATGCATAAGAAGTTTCGTACCAGAACTTCAATAGATCCGAAGATGAGACAGGTGGCGAGTCGGGTAATGTATGTGTCGGAGATGAAGCCTCCGACGAGGGTTAGCAAGAAAGCAGATCCCATGAAGTTGGTTAGGGTAGTGGAGGAATGAGCCAAGTCGAAGAACATGACCGACATGAAGTACAACACCAATGACACCATATTGGCTACAAATCCCATGTTTTCTAGACTTATCAGAACTGCATTCATTTCCAACACAACATCCATTCCATTAGATATAGCCTATAGACAGAGATAGAGATCGACACAAGATCGTATATAGATGTTAAATTCTTCTACTTTACTTACCAAAGATGAATGCAGATGCTCTGAATCCTCCTTTCTTGCTGTCATCACTTTGCAGAGAGACGCCGCCATGGCTCACGGCCGCCTTCATAGCTTCAGCATCCTCCTGGAGAATGGCAATGGCTGACATGTTACAGACACATCACAGAGGAGAGAAAGAGTGAGAGAGAAGACATACCATGATGTCTGCAAAGACAGAAGAAGAAGAAGGTTGATGATGATGATGATGATGATGATGAGAGTCTACCAAAGATATAGCAGTTGGCTAACGTCTTTGGATGGTAATGATAGTGGGATCAGGAATCGCTGTCCTTTTCTCTCTTTCCACCTTTTTAAAGACGACCAAAAATTCATTCACATCATGTTTTCTACTCAAAACTACAAATATTCATTTGAACATTAATATTTTTAAAAATATATATATATATATTTTATTCTAAGTTGGACGAACCTAAAAACTTATTTTATTGAATTAAAATTAGAAGATGAACAAATAATTGAATTAAAAAAAAATAGAGAGACAAAATATAAATTTTTAAATAGTTAAATTATAACTAATTAGATTTATTAGATTTACAATTACAAAATATAGTCTTGTCCCAATATAACTCTGCATATATAAATATTGACATATCACCAGGCTGGATCTATGAAATGATTAATTCTTATTTATTATTAATTAAGAAGTCGGTTAATTAAAATTTGAATACTACGTACTAAACATATAAACTTAAAAAGAATTTGAACGATAATATTTCCAATACATATATTTTTTTTCATTTAATATGTCATGAATAATAACCTAGATGTTGCTTAAATATATTAACAGCAATTAATGATTAGCATAATTGTTTTAACTTAATGTTATCGGATGATAACTAATAAAACATGTTACAATTTTTAAAAATATAATCGGGTCGAGTCACATTAAATATATCACTTTCAAAATAATTTTAAATTCAATATTGACTAAATTAAGTATGTTCCAACAAAATTGGTACAGTCCAAATTCAAGTCAAAGTAATAAATCAGAATAAAACCCATGTTATAATTTCAACTCAAATATGATTCAACCATACTATAATAACTTTAAATGGACAAGATATATAATTTTGTATAATTGATAAGGATGGACCTTCCCTTAAAAAAAGGTGCAATCAATTAGAAGGTGACGTGACTGTTCGTGCGTGCAATATATAAATGATTTCTCATTAAACTTTAATATATAATTGATGGGTTAATAGTCAAAGTGCCCCCTAATGTTTGGGCGAAATTTAGGATTGCTCCTTAAAGTCTAAAATTTTAAATATTAGTCCTAAAGTTTGGACGATTTCAAAAATCGGCCCTTTCCGTCCTCTGTCTGTTAATTTGGGACGGAAAACGACCATGTGCTCGACACGTGACTTCACATAAATTTTAAAGACAAAAATGCCCTCTACAGAAATCACCTCGTCACCTCCTTCAACCTCACGCTTACCTCCAAGAATCCTAACACCCACTTCACTGGAGTATGTGCTAAGCAGTGGATGAGTCTCACTGGAGTGAACAAACCAGAAAGCTTCATTTTTGCTTGAATGGATGATTACGCGAGTCAGCCTTGATCTATCTAGAACAGATAGGGTACATGCGATTTCTTCAAGCGATGGTCGTTGAATCATTTGGATCTAACTATTGTATTATTATCATGAAACCAAAGTGCAGTATCACATTATGGTCTGGTTCCATTTCAACATAAAGAGTTTCAATTTCTGCTTGTATTAAATTGAATTGGATCATCCGAATACCTATCCATTCCTCAATGGATCTGAACTCTTCACTCTCCCACAAACATCCATAGAGCGAGCTCACATCAAACGAACAACCAAACATTGATTAAGAAGACAAGAAAGAAGAAACTCACCTGCAGTAACGAAGCGGAGGTTGTACTGCAACCTCTTGTGCGCGCGGCCGCGTGGCTGCTTTTTCTTGTCCAACAGACTAGTCGAATAATAGTAATTGGACATTGCAACACCTTTATTTTACTGCAGCAAAGCAACGCAACGCAAAGCACTCAACAACTGCAGATTAGTGTGAGAGAAGGCTCCAAACACTAATTGCAGCAATATCATGAACAGATCGTACCAAGCCTCCACTTATGCATCTAGTGCAGACAACATAGCAAGATTGCTTGAGGGGTGGATGAAGAAACCAAGTCCTAATGGCAGCAAGTGTTTAGTATCACCGTCAATATCTTCGTCAATTATGACAAAATCGGAAATCACCACTGCAGAGAATAACGACTATTCCTTCACCGACAACCAGCTGGTGCCTAGCGGTTCGAGCTCAAGCGAGGGTGGGTTCGATTCGATATTCAGTTTCAATAACTCGTCGAACTCAGACATCTCGACTCAGACATCTCAACAAACACGGAGATGCAGTACGGGCCAGGGAAGCAATTACATCAGTGACATAGGGTCAAATTTGTCTTTTCAATTTAAGTCAACTCACGTGCTAAGCACATGTTCGGTTTTCCGTTCCAAATTAACGGACATAGGACGGAAAGGGAGAATTTTTGATTTCGTCCAAACTTTAGGACTAATATTTAAAATTTTAGACTTTAAGGGGCAATCCTAAATTTCGCCCAAACTTTAGGGGGCACTTTGACTATTAACCCTATAATTGATAAATATTTAAAATTAAGTAATTTATTGGAAATTTCAAAAGATATATTACTTAAAAAATATTTTTAAAGTTTATAATAAAAATTTATTCTATTATTATGCATGTTATACCATAAACATACACAAATTATCTTATAGTAATATTTTAAGTTCTAGCAAATATATGTATGAACAAATTTTTTTCTTATATCAAGTTAGAAAATATCCCTCTTACCACCCATATTTCGCCCATTTTATTGATATGAAGTGAATGACAAAATGAATAAAAATATTCAGTTTGATTAAATGTAATTTTTTTTGCTGTTTTAGTTTGGATTTTTGGCTCGGCTATATGGGTTATAAATAATATTGTTTTATTCAATCGGATTTTATAAATATTATTCAATAGTGTTATTTTTATAGTTTTTGAGTATTCATTTTTAATTTAAATGTGTATTATTTTATTTAGACCGAAATTTTGAATTGAAATTTTGTAAAATGAATAAACTGATTATTTTTTCTTATATGGTTTATAAATACTCCCAATAAAAAATGAAATGTGTCAAATCAAAACACCAATAGAACATCAAATTTGAATGAATTCAATCTCTATCACTTTTAGAAGGCAAGATCTCTGTGTATCATTCACTAGATCATGAAGTAGAGAGGTCACAATAAATAAAGTTGACTGATAAATCAAAAAATTAATTTGGACAAATAATGGAGTCTGCATGGACAAAATAAAAAAACAAAAAAAAATAAGTTTAACATTTTCCTGCCTATTAATAATGCACTAAAATTATTCAAATTAACAATTAAGGGGTCTTATCATTTTATTCAAAAACTAAATATGATAATATGAAGTTTTTTTTCTTCTTTTTGTTCAGTTCAGATTTATACATCAATTTAATTTAAACACTGAAGTTAAATCAACTTGTTGGTTCTTAAGTTTGTTTAATTAATTAATTATCTGAGTAATTGCAAAAAAGAGTATATTATTTTATTTTTAATAATAATAATAATAATAATAAATTAAATAGATTATCAAACTTTCCAATCTGTACTCCTTTTTAATAAATAATAATAATACATTTTATTCTCTCACTATTTTAAAAAATCAGATGAAATGAATGATAAAAAGAGGAGAGCACGTGTGAATGTTTTGGTGCTATTCCTTTGTCCCAGCTTAGACTTTGCAATTCCTTTAAGCTATAAAGTGACGAATCCTTGAGGCATGTAACATGCTTGAAACCCTACCCTCCATCTCGTCGTTTTATTGACTATAGAAGCTTTATTAGTGGATTTGATATACGGTAGGGTTGTTCACAAAAAATTGGACCGAATCTGAGCTGGTTCGATCAAAATAATCTGTAGATGATCTCCATGTGACCCGAATCACATTTGAATTAGAAATTTTAAACTCGTGGATTATTTTAACCAGACTCGTTTTTATTCCTTATGTAAATTTAATTATTTGATTATTTTTATAATTTCGAATCGAAAACGTTAATTTTAAAACTGTAATTAATAAGATTTTTGTAATAAGCTGATACAACCACACGTTCAAATGTTCAATGGATAACATAACAATAATAACCACAAAAAGGAGACTCTCGGTGGCAGGCATTTGTCAGCTTTTAATTGGGCCAAATAATTGAAAAGAAGGGCCCACATATAGAAAATGTCGGTGATCAATCTCTCCTCATTTAACGGCCCAAATATTGTTGGAGGCCCATTTCGAAGAACAAAAGGCCCAAAAGTATCAAAAGGCCCACAATCTGAGGCGGGAAACGGAGGGACTCATCTGAAACCTAAGAAGAATCGTTCCCCAGAAATTGAACCTCTTCTTCATCACTGAAATCGTACGAGTGTTTAGAAATGGGTATCAAGGTGACATTCTTTGTACTGTTGTCTTTTTACTGATACCTTCAATTTGATTGATCTGTCTGCTTATTTAGATTAAATGGTGTGGTGAGTTTTGTCTCGTAGGGTTTAACGAAGCTGCTCGCGGACAACGCCCCAAAATCCATGAAGGAGCAAAAATTCGAGAGTTACTTCGGCCGGAAAATTGCAATTGATGCCAGCATGAGTATCTACCAGTTCCTTGTCCGTCCTCTATGCTTTTTTACTGGTTCTGCTTTGACATTTTTCAATTTTTTGGTTAGATTTTAATTTGAATGTAATGAGTGTAGATTGTGGTGGGAAGGACTGGAACTGAAATGCTGACGAACGAGGCTGGTGAAGTCACCAGGTTTGTGATGTTTTCCAGAAAAGTTCCCTCTTTTGCAAATGACTAGCCTCTTTATTTTTGTTCTCTCGTGGATGTCTATTAATTGCTAATTGGTGTCTCTTTTGATACTGTTTTCGATGTAGTCATCTGCAAGGGATGTTTAATCGAACAATTAGGCTCTTGGAAGCGGGAATAAAGCCAGTGTAATTTGTTCATCAACTTTGTGTTCAAAGACTTTTCAATGTTTAAGGCTGTGTAGCATCTCATAAAAGAGGAAAAAAAACACCTACCTTTGTACATTTCAGTTTAAGGCATTGCATGTCGTAGTTATTGTAGATCAAATCTTTGCCAATGCAGCTACGTCTTCGATGGGAAGCCTCCTGAAATGAAAAAGCAAGAACTTGCAAAGCGGTACTTTAATGCAAAAATTTGTCCTGTCTCTGTGTTCTTACAAGTTTGGGATTGCTTAGATATGAAACTAACTCAAATCTGTTGTTGATGCAGTTATTCAAAGAGGGAAGATGCCACTGAAGGTTTGGCAGAAGCCATTGCGGTCAACTTCATTCTTTATTTGCACTTTCTATGTTCATTTTCCTTTATTTTCTGATTTATAGACTTTTCCTCATTTCTAATTTCTTTTGCAGGCTGGCAATAAGGACGACATTGAAAAGTTTAGTAAAAGAACGGTGAAGGTAGTTCCCTCTCTCCAGTTCTCTGTTGCTTACTATTTTTTTAATATATATATATCTCATTGCAATAAGATGAGATATGTATAAGTCGGTTTCTGTTTGCTTCAAATGTTCCACATTGCAATATTTTCACAGGTCACGAAACAACATAACGAAGACTGCAAAAAGCTTCTTAGGCTTATGGGTGTACCAGTGGTTGAGGTAGCATAAAATTCTGATTTAGAATCTATTCACCTCATGTTGTTGTTCTCCTTGATTTCACGTATATTGTTGTTTTTATTGGTTACACATATCTCGATGTTTTTTTTTATTACACTTATCTTGTTGTCTGCTCATATCGTAGGCTCCTTCAGAGGCGGAGGCCCAGTGTGCTACACTTTGCAAAGAAGGAAAGGTATGCACAGAAGCACTTTATGTTACGAACCATTCCTTTATTTTGAATTCGTATCTAGAATCGTCCCAAAAGGCTTAGTCTGTCATCTATCTAGTACGAGCATAAGTGGTAGCCCGACCCTAATTGTATATATATCTGATGAATATCGAATGACAGAGCAAAATGAAATAAACAAATTCCTCTTTCTACTCTCCCTTCTCTCTCCCTTCTGTCCTTTTCCTTTGCCAACTTGTACGTTCCTCATCGAACGTATTAGCTGGTATCAGAGCATCGCCATTTCTAGCCGCAATCAGAAGGGGACATACTTAGTAGGGAAATTTCTATAGCAGTAACCCATGGCAACGACGGGTGAAACTCGAGCACAACGGTAGGCTCGGGTCGACAGCACCCTGCTGGAGCAGCATGGTATCCTGGAGGAACATAGTCGCACGTTGCAAGAGCACAACCTTTCGTTAACGGAACTCTCGAAGCAAATCAGGTCTGCGAACAACATCAACCAAGCAACATTGGAGGAGCTGAGGGCGTTAATAGCTTCCAACGCGGGAAAAACTGCAGAACCGATCGGGACACTGGCATTCTTGGTTCGGGTTCGGGGTCGAATCGTTCGGTTCCGTCAGTGGCTCAGTCCACACCGCCAACCACATCGACGCAATACAACACGCAAAACAACGTAGCACCGGAGCAATGCGAGCCCCGTTACCCGTATCGTATTGGTAAGATTGACTTCCCTCGCTTTGATGGTACCGATGTCGTTAGCTGGTTATTTCAGTGTGACCATTATTTGGAGACTGATGGCACGTCGGAGGAGTCCAAACTGAAGATAGCCGCTATCCACTTAGGGGAAGCATTCCAATGACATCAAGGCTTTGTGAGAATGCAAGCAGTGCAAGGTAGGGGGGTTACTTGGTCAGAGTATGTCAAGGATCTCCATGCTCGTTTTGGGGATGATTTATTCGAAGGCCCGATGTTCGAAATGAAAAATTTACGACAAGAAGGATCATTCGTGGAATACCATAGGTGTTTTGATACCCTCCTCCATAAGGTGTAGTTGATTGAACGAGTTTCGGAACGAGCCACAGTCAGCCAGTTCATAGGGGGGTTGGATCCGCAACTGCAAGGACCGATCCGGCTACAAAGACCTCGATCTCTTCGTGAAGGATTTTCGCTGGCCAAACTCCATGATGATGTGCTGTCCCAAAAGGCTGCAATGAGGTCAAATTCACACTATCGTAAATTGAGTTCACTGACGAGTTACTCTTCTGGTGTTAGTCCTGTGGTGTCAAATAATTTTGCTAGCTCTGTGAATAGTGTGAGAATGAATGCTAGCAAAGTTGGGACTGGAAATTTCAGTAACAAGCCTTACTTGGGGGTAGGAGCACTCGACTTACTACGAAGGAGATGGAAGCACGAATGGCAAAGGGGTTGTGTTATTGGTGCTTCGAAAAGTACGTGATAGGGCATCGATGCAAGGGTAAGTAGATATTCACAATCGAAGTCAGGGAGGAAGACCAACCCGAAGAAATTTCCGAGCCGAATGAGGAAGACTTTGAGGAGGAAAGTCCTGAAATATCTATCCATGCCATCACTGGAACATTGAAGTGCTCGACTATTAAGGTGGAGGGCCGAGTCAACAATAGGAAGCTACAAATTCTTGTAGATTCCGTGAGCACACAATTTTCTGGACATTGCCATAGCTGAAAAAGTTGGGTGCACCACTGAACAGATTCCTCTGATTCTGGTTATGGTGGCGAACATGTGTGAGATGGCGTGCAATAGAGCTTGTAAGGGATTCAAATGGTGGATGCAAGGACAAGTCTTCACTATCCACGTATACCTGATTCCTTTGGAAAGTTATCATATGGTCCTTGGTGTGCAATGGTTGTCCACACTTGAAGACATTTTTTGGAACTTCCGGAATTTGACAATGAAGTTTGTTAGGGGCTCAAAGCTTTGCGAGTTGCAGGGGAATGGGAGCAGCTCATTAGGAGAATGGCTTCAGTCCAACTTTATAGTATATCAGTTCGGCCATCATCAGGGGAGCATCCCTTATTTGCAGCTCAGGTGCTGAAACCAGCATTATCCACAAGAGAGTTTGACAAACTATTAGCTCGTTTTGAAGATGTTTTGAAGGAGCCAACAGAGTTACCGCCAAGGACAAGTGTAGACCATCGCATCCCACTCAAAGAAGGGGTCTTACCAGTTAGCTCAAGGCCCTATCGTTATCCCGCCCCGTAGAAAGATGTAATGGAGAAGATGATAAATGAAATGCTGAAGAAGGGAATCATCCGGTCTAGCTCAAGTCCTTTCTCCTTCCCAGTCGTACTAGTTAAGAAGAAAGATCACACGTGGCGTATGTGTGTGGACTACCGACGCTTAAACAACCTCACAGTGAAGGACAAACTTCCGATACCACTTGTGGATGAATTACTTAATGAACTCCAAGGGGCAACCGTGTTCACAAAAATCGACTTGAGGTCCGACTACCACCAAGCACGAATGGTTGCGCCCGACATTCATAAGACGGTCTTCCGGACTCACGAAGGGCATTACGAGTTCATGGTCATGCTGTTTGGTCTCACAAACGCTCCGACCACATTCCAAGGACTCATGAACACGATATTCAAGAAGCACTTGCGTAAGTTCATGTTGGTGTTCTTTGACGACATCCTCATGTATAGTAAGGATCTTGAGCAGCACTTCGAGCATTTAGAGTCGGTCTTGTGCTTATTGTGGAAGCACTCATTGTATGTAAAGAGATCGAAATGTAAGTTTGGGGGACTACAAGTGGAGTACTTGGGCCACGTTGTTACATGAGGAGGAGTGTTGACGGACCCTTCTAAGATAGCCGCGGTTGTGGAGTGGCCCGAGCCAAAAACGGTCAAACAACTTTGTGGGACGCTCACAGAACTCTTGAAGGACTCGTTTAAATGGTCCAAGGAAGCCACCGAAGCCTTCAATGCTCTAAAAAAGGCGATGACGACATCCCCGGTTTTAACACTACCCAACATGACCGACACCTTAACTATGGAGACCGACTCCTCTCATGCGGGAATTGGGGCAATTTTGATGCAACGAGGCCACCCGGTAGCTTTCATTAGCAAAGCCTTATCGAAGAGACAACAAGTTCTACTTGATTGATCGACATTTCATCATCAAAACGGACCACCGAAGTTTGAAATTTTTGTTGGAGCAGCGAGTGACTACTCCGCTTCAACACGCGTGGTTGGCCAAATTGCTCGGCTACGATTATGAGATCATCTACAAGAAAGGGTCTGACAATGTTGCGGTTGATGCTCTATCACGGGTACATAATGCGGAACTCTTCAACCTTGCCTTGTCTTCCATAGAACCGGGTCTATTAGAAAGGATTAAGCAAAGTTGGACCTCAGATGTGGAGTGCATCAGGTTGATAAACCAGCAGCAAGCCGATCCGGATCCCTCACGGTATTCACTAACAGACGGGCTCCTCCGATGAAAGGGAAAGTTGGTAGTGGGGCGGGCAGGACGATAGACTTCTTCAGGACTTCGGCAATGGGGGGACACTCGGGCGTAACCGTCACCCTCAAGAGGATTGGTTCATTCCTCTACTGGAAGGGTCTTCAGAAGCATGTACGAGAGTTTATAAGAAAGTGCGAGGAATGCCAACAATACAAATATGACCATGCAACCTCACCCGGTCTCCTCCAGCCTCTGCCCGTGCCGAAGACGATCTTTTCTGATATCTCCATGGACTTCATTACCGGATTGCCGAAGTCGAAGGGTAAGGAGGTGATCTATGTGGTTGTTGATCGGCTGACCAAATATGGACATTTCATGGCCCTTAGCCATTCATATTCAGCAACAACGGTGGTTGAACTGTTCATTGACAACATTTATAAGCTCCATGGTCGTCCGAGTAACATAGTGAGTGATCGAGATCCAGTTTTTATAAGTTCATTCTGGCGTGAGCTACTGCGAGAATTGGGAATTACCTTATGTTTATCGTCCTCCTACCATCTACAAACTGATGGTCAAACAGAAGTGGTTAACTGGTGCTTGGAAACGTACTTACGATGCATGGCCGGAGAGAGACCTACCACGTGGAGCAATGGTTGTCACTCGCAGAATGGTGGTATAACACCTCTTACCACTCTACCATACGAATGACACCCTTCGAAGCGCTATATGGGTTCGCTCCACTCCTCCATGTGCCTTATTTCCCCGGTGATTCTAACCACTCGGTTGTTGATGTACTATTACGGGACCGAGAAGAACATATAAGGTTGCTCAAGGTCCATCTCACAAGGGCACAAAATCGGATGCGACAGGTTGCCAACAAGAAGAGGACATACTAAAACTTTGTGGTTGGAGATTCGTTGTTTTTGAAACTACACCCCTACAACCAACACACAATGAGGAAATCAGGTGCTTATAAGTTGCAACTGAAATGGTTCAAACCATTCATCATACAAGTTGGACCTGCCTGACACGACACTTATTCACCCAACTGTCCATGTGTCCCAATTGAAGCTAGCTCACGGGGAGGGGGTGCAGTTCATTCCACTACCAGCAGGAGTGACGCGTTCTTTCCAGCGTGTTCCGGAGTCTATCATAGACATGAAAATGATTCGTAGGGGTAACCGAGTAGCCACCAAGTTCTTGGTGAAGTGGGAAGGGTTGTCTGCAGAAGAGGCCAATTGGGAATTCAGTGAAGACTTCATCAAACTATACTCGGATTTCGACCTTGAGGACAAGGTCAATGCGTAGGGCCGGCATTGTTACGAACCGTTCCTTTATTTTGAATTTGTATCTAGAATCGGCCCAAAAGGCTAAGTCTGTCATCTATCTAGTAGGAGCGTAAGTGGCAGCCCATAATGGTGTTGGCCCTAATTGTATATATATCTGATGAATATCGAATGAAAGAGCAGAATGAAATAAACAAATTCCTCTTTCTACTCTCCCTTCTGTCCTTTTCCTTCGCCAACTTGTACGTTCCTCATCGAACGTATTACTTTAGTGTTCTCAACTATTCATACTTTGCTATTATTTTCATGGTTATACGAATTTTAATTTGTTACAAGCCAGCCATGGTTTGAATTTCGAGGTCAGCTTCTAAAAGTTTATCTTTAGGTTTACGCCGTTGCTTCTGAAGATATGGACTCTCTTACTTTTGGTGCTCCCATATTTCTCCGCCATCTGATGGATCCTAGTTCGAGAAAAATTCCAGTCATGGAATTTGACGTTGCTAAGGTATTAAATTTAGTTCATTATTTGTGTCTCTATTCCTATCAGTAAAATATCACTGTTGATTTAATTCAGGTTTTGGAGGAGTTGAATTTGACTATGGATCAGTTCATAGACTTGTGCATCCTTTCTGGATGTGATTACTGTGACAGTATTCGAGGTACAAAGGAATATTTGTAAAGCCATATAGCCTTATATAGTCATATAGCCATATAACCCATTATAATCTTTGAAATGTTTGTTGTGTGGATATTGGAACAATAATATGTATATTCATGTAGTTCATTTGTTTGGACAGGGATTGGAGGATTAACTGCTCTGAAGCTCATCCGCCAACACGGCTCCATAGAAAATATAATAGAAAATGTCAGCAAAGAAAGGTATTCAAATCTTGGTTATTATTAATGCTTCACCAGTGCAATTTAGACACTGATTAGTGATAATCTTGGTTTTGTACCTGACTAGAAGATATTGATGTTGTTTTAAAGGTATCAGATAGCTGATGATTGGCCTTATAAGGAGGCCCGTAGACTTTTCAAGGAACCAAGTGTCTTTACCGAGACAGATCAACCTGAGCTTAAGTGGACCAATCCGGACGAAGAGGTGAATGATTCTCACTTTGATTTCTCATCCCACTTTGTCAAAGGTCTGCCTTGTTTTGAAATATTTTAATCACTTTTTAGGGCTTAGTCTCCTTCCTAGTAAATGAGAATGGGTTCAACAGCGACAGGGTGACAAAGGTGCAACCTTATGGAAAACTTCTTCATTGTCATTTAAGTAATAGTCCTATTTTCTTATTAAAACATAAACTGCATTATTCTATCTGTGCTGTTCTTTTGTAATAGGCGATAGAAAAGATCAAAGCAGCAAAGAACAAGTCATCTCAAGGACGGTAAGTCTTGAATAAATGAAGAAACTGGTTGAATATCTTCTTTACGAGTATTGATTTTCTTGACTTTGGTTTTCCACAGATTGGAGTCTTTCTTTAAGCCAACTCCTAAAACATCAGAACCCATTAAACGAAAGGTACTTATCTTAGAGCATTTATCTTTATGTGTTGAATTGACCAGTTATTGATATAATAGATATATCATCATGCTCTAAACTCTTGTTGCTTATCGAGTAATTTACTTCGTTTTTTTTCAATAAATTCTATAGCCGTGTGCTTTAATATTGAAATTTACTTATCTGCATCTGCTGAGACCGATCAGGAATTTTGGCCTGATTGGCTACTGTCATTTCAACGTGACAGGGAAGCAAATGCATTCTACAAACACCCAAACTGGAAAAATTCAAACCTATGGTGCAAATGCTGCCACTGAGAGTTTGTAACCATTCTCAAGCTAGGATTATGAGCCAATTTAGTATATTCCCAACTGTTGAATTGCGATTGAAGCACAGCAACTGCCAATTTAAAGCTGCTGGCTTCACCACATGGAGCTGAAAACATTGGTGATGCTTCATAGCTGATCTGATCTGTTAATACCTACCCATTCATTCAATCACACAGGACTTGATAACGGAAATATAGAACACAAATATGCTGATTTTGTTATTCATTTTAGTTCGTCTTTGGTGGCATAACTACTCTGATTGTAGTGTAATGTGTGGTAATTTTTTCTGCTTTTGCAGGAAGTTCCTCAGAGCAATACTAAAGGAGCTAGTACCAAGAAACCTAAGGTGGGGAGATCAAAGAAGAAGTAATTAATCCCAGTCTCTTGGATAGTTATATATTCGCATTAGCATAGTCGTCTGCTGCACATTAAAGACCAAGTGATTGGATTCGGTGAAGATTTTTCGTGTAATCATCATCACTTGTTTGTATGATAATATATGTCAATTAAGATGACAACGGAATTTTGAGTGATAAATATTGAATAGTTACGAAGAAATGTATTTTTGAGTGAAATAATCTAAACATTATTACGATTATATATATTGATTTAGAAAGCAAATAAAATAGAATTAGTTTAAAATAAAGAGTAACCTCTTCAAAATGGCTCTAAAACAGTGAAAAACTATTTTTCTTGACTGTGTTTGTGTGTCGAGTGTGTATAGCTTTAACTAAAACTGAACAATATTTGAAGTTCGGAAATAAGAACACCGATTTTGCATGCACCGGGTCTTCACAGAACCCCTCCAAAATGACTTCAAAACAATGAAAATAATCTTATTCAAGGCTACGTGTTTGTGGGCCGGGTGCTCGCAAATCTTATGAAAAACTAAAAACATCAGCAGAGCTTGTGAAGAAAATCGTCGGTTTATGCATGGACCCGGTGTATAATCATCTGTACAAAAAATACTCCAAAACTGTTAAAAACATTTTTTTCGGGGGGGTTTGTTCATCAACCCGGCGCAAGCATCTTTCTGGGAGTTAACATGATGCTACTTTTAACGAATTTGTATCCTGTTAACGTTTTTTTCTTTTTACTTTGGAAATAAAATTTTCTAAAGAGAATTATAAAGATATGTTTTGAATTTTAAATAATTAATCCTTACAGTTTTACTTTGCAGTTCAGGAATATTCTTTCCCTTTATTTACGTCTTAATTTCCTAATATATATTTTAAAGATTAGATAACCCTCCTAGTTTTAAATTTTACAATATAAACTCTAAAGTTTTAATTGAATCCCCAATTGTATTAAAATTTAGTCGCCCCCAAATTTAGATATTTTTAAAAGCAATCAAACAGATTGGAGAAAATTTCGATATATATATATATATATATATAATACTTATTTATTTAAGATAGAAGTTTAAATATTCATTACGAACTATCGCTATTAAAAATAAAATTTATATATAATTAAATTATAATTATTATATATAATTTAATTTTATAATAAAATATTTATTGTAAAATTAATATTTAGCAGTTATTAATTTATTACTATATATAATATGGAAAAGAATAATAAGAATATCCTTATTGGGCAAGAGGCCCAATATTCTATTTATTAGATGGCCCAAAGTATTCCATAGTGTTGGGCCCTTAATGTTAATTACTAACAAAAGAGAGCATCAATTTTGGGTGCACCCGGATTTCACATACTCACCTAAAAATGTCTCAAAAACGATTAAATTTATTCTTTTGAAGGGGCTTCTCGTACGCCTGGAGTATGTAACTTCGTAGACCGCTTTTATGTCTTTACTAAAAAATATATAATTTACAATATAAAACAATACTAGTTATTTGCACGAAAAATAATTTAACTACTATACATAAATTCTAGCTTATTTCAAGGAAAACATTTATATATATATATATAAGATGGAAGTTAAAATATTCATTCTGAATTATCACTTGTAAATTTAAATTATATACATAATGAAATTACATTTAATATTTTTAAATTTTGTATGAATAAATAAATTTTATAATAAAATATTTCTTATGAAATTAATATTTAACAATTATTTCTATAAATAATATGGAAAAGTATGATAAGAATATCATTGTCGGGCTAAAAGCCTAATAATCTATTTATTGCATGGCCCAAAGAAATCCATAGTTTTGGGCCCTTAAAAGTAAATTACTAACAGAACAGAGTATCCGATTTGGGTGCACACGGATTTCACAAACTCACCCCAAAATGGCTCAAAAACAATCAAATTTATTCTTTTGAAGGGGTCTTCTCGTACGCCAGGAGCATGCAACTTCCTAGACCTCCTTTATGTCTACACTACAAAAACTATCATTTACTATATAAAAAAATATTAGTTATTTGCACGAAAAATAATTTAACTACTATACATAAATTCTAGCTTATTTCAAGGAAAAAAATTAATATATATATAATACTTATTTATTTCAGATGGAAGTTTAACTGTTCATTCCGAATTTTCACCAGTAAATTTAAATTATATACATAATTAAATTACATTTACTATTTTTAAAATTAAATATTTATTATAAAATTAATATTTAACAATTATTACTATAAATAATATGGAAAAGAATAATAAGAATATCCTTATTGGGGTAAAAGCCCAATAATCTATTTATTGCATGGCCCTAAGAAATCCATAGTGTTGGGCCGTTAACGTAAATTACTAACAGAAGAGAGAAGCGAGCATCAATTTTGGGTGCACCTGGATTTCACATACTAACTGCAAAATGTCTCAAAAACAATCAAAATTATTCTTTTGAAGGGGTCTTCTCGTACGCCAGGAGCATGCAACTTTCTAGACCTCTTTTATGTCTACATTGTAAAAACTCATTTACTATAGAAAAAAATACTAGTTATTTACACGAAAAATAATTTAACTACTATACATAAATTCTAGCTTATTTTAAGGAAAAAATAATAATATATATATATATAATACTTTTTTATTTAAGATAGACGTTTAAATATAGTAACTGTAAATTATATACATAATTAAATTACAAGAGAGGTTAAAGATTGCAAATGGAGAGTTGATAATAATACATAAGATCCGAATGTAATACAGAAGAATATATATGATCCGAAAACATACATACATTATATTATAACTGAGTAGTATTCTGCAAGTAGTAGATAGGATAAGGATGGATAGGAGTGTATTCTGATTCTATTTGGAACCAAAAAGAGCAAAGGACAACTTAGGGCGAGACTTGTTCTTGCCGAGCAGCTTCATCTGATTGAACCGCTCCTCCTCCTCTTGCTGCTTCTGACGACGCATCTCCTCTTCCTTCCGTCTCTGCAACTCTTCCAGCTCCTTGAACCTCTGTTCCTCCTTGGTCTGCTGCTCCAATGCCTCCTTCCTCTGTGCTTCTTCCATCTTCCTGCGATTTTCCTCTAGCAATCTTTCTAGCTCTTCCCTTTCTTTCTGAGCTTGCTCCTGGACGCATAAACACAACAGTTACTATGATTGATTTATTACATTAATTGCCTTCATTCATAGTAATGAGTAATGATACATGAATTACCTCCTTCTTCCTTGCTTCGATGACAGCAGCTTCTTTTTCCTTCTCCAGCTGAGCAGCAACTTCATCCTTGAGCCTTCTTCGGCCTTCCTCCAACTGCCTCTGCACTTCCTGTTGGATCTCTTTAGTATTCAACTTCTCATCCACTTTCCTTTTAATAACTTCCTCCACTCTCTTTGCAGTTTCTTCTTCTATGAGTTTCAACTCTGCTTCCTTTTGTCGCCTGATAAAGACAAACCCAAACTTAGCCCCCAAAGTCGGACATGTCAGTCTTAACAACCACCTAATTAATTACCTTACCAATTTTTACATTTCTTTACCTCTTTAGGCATGGAGTGATTAGTATTATACAACTAAAAGTTGAGCACAACTAACCTTTACAGTTGCAAAGGCACTAAAGACAATGCTTAATGCTTCTTTCTAAGGCATACCTCTCTAATTGATTCCTGATCCAAACAAATGAGATTCAATAGTTGCGAACAGTAGATAAACCAACCAACCAGGCATCCATCAAACACATATAAGCAAGTCGAGTTACAGCAGTGTATCTTCCATCAGAGAAAAAAATAATTCCTGTGGAAAAGAACGTCAAACAACATGCTGCAGTTCCAAACCTACCATACCATGAAATACTTACATTTTTGCACGCTGAATTCTGCAAGCATCTAAACGACAACTTTCTTACTTATACAACAATCCAACAAGAGATAAATGGCTGGTGTAAAAAGGCGATTCTTTAGAGACTACAAGGAAATAGAAGCAAAAGTGGGTCCGTTTCATTCATCCAGCAATCATAAACAGACCAGCTCCAATTATTATTTCACTCTGGAAATGATATCCTTCAAACTGTTTAGAAGTTAGAGATGGTCAAGAAAGTAAATGAAGACACACGTTACTTCTAGAACCCTGGGCTTAAATTGCTTCAACCATCAAGTATCAACTAAAGTAAGGTGTAGTGACTGTTGAAACAACATGAGGAGAAGAGTAATTTTCACCCTCTTCTCACAGTGCGTCTGGATTTTATCCAGCGACCATGGAGTGTTTAGTGTATATGTTTCGCAACTAATTAATACATTCCTAATTGATGGGACAAAATAAGAGATGAAGATTAATCAAAATACAGCTAAGCAAACGAAAATACAGGATAAACTTAACTACCTTTTCTTCTGTTCTTCATCTTCTTTCTTTAATTTCTCAATGGCATTTTTACGCTCTACTGATCCACGACTTGAAATAGGAGATCTATGAATAGGAGAAAGCGAAGAACTCCTACTCCTCTTCCTTCTGTAGCGCCTAGAAACAGGAGATCGGCTTTTACGACGCTTTGGTGTTGCAGAAGGGCTTTTGCGGCGTCTGGGGGAAATTGAACTGCTTTTTCTTCTGTATATGCATAATAAAAAAGATTGAGCAAATGATCTCAAAGCTTTGACATCTTAAAGCTTGACATATATCATAGCAGGCCAACTCACCCCACAGGACAAGGTGTAAACATATATGATTACCTCAGAAACTATTATGAAGCGCCATCGTTTATCATATGAAGAAGCAAATGTCACAATCGATGAACAAAAGAACAGCACCTGGACCTGCTCACTTCCCATTAATGGAAAGAATTTGAAACTTATTTCATTTTACATAAAGCATATTATGAGTTTACTCTTGCTCTATCATGATACTCATATGATGGAATAAGCTTATTCTTTATTCCCAAAAGAGAAACCGTTCAAAATTAACCACTCCCTGGAAACTGGTGAACATATGCTTTTCAAGGGAAATTAGTACTGATGATGAGAAAACCCCTCTGGATGAGCACAAGGATTTGCTTTTATTTATGAGTTTGCTAAAAACAAATTTCATGTTTCTAGACATTAAACAATTACTAATCTCAAATAAAGGGCTTCAACTATTTGGACAAAATTCAAAGCATCCAGAGAAGTTCCCACCCACCACCCACCACCACCACCACCCACACCACTCTACCCCACATCCCAACGTATCAAACCACAGTAATTTCAGGTAGATTAAGTACACTCCCTTAAGACGCTTGATGTAATCAAGCAACACTCTTCTGTTGATGAAAGTTTTAACAAATACATGATCTTGTTTCACAGCTTGGGAAGCTAAACTTGGCTGTATAATGCTGCTCAGAGTCAGAATTAAATTGTCACTACCTCTCAGAGATACCAAGTCAATTTGCATTTATCAAGTTACATTTCTCCTAGGATGAACGTACTCCTGAATATATTGATCACTTACTGTTTGATCCATAAACTATCTGGTTATTCTTCATAACAGGATAATATATCTAAAAGCTTGAGATAAAGTGTCTAACTCCAAAAAAGAGAAGCACTGACTCGTCATCTATCAAGGAAGGGTCAAAGATCAGATTCTGGACAAGAGGAACTGCATATTGCTATAGAAATCTTTTAGTACTATAAGTCCAAAGAGAAACTAAATAACACTACTCGCAAGAAGTAGAAACACCAAATCATAAACGGGATATCACCTGCTATAAGAATGTGAATACGGAGAACGGCTTCTTTCTCTTTGGATCCTCCTGTTATGTCGATGTCCAACAGGGGATGGTGAATGCCTTCGCCTATATGAAGGCGAACGAGACCGTGATAAATCACGAGGCATCTCTTACAGCCTCAGGAATCCGTAGTTTTTTTTATACCTTTTGACAGTCAAAGTTCAACTAAAGCAGCGATTTCTTTCCTGAAGTATCAAAAGATACCAACTTAATAAGTAGTTTGCTCCATCCGCAAGTGCAGAAGGGAAAAGAAATCGAACATCAGGTAGACTCTCTGCCTCAGCAACATGGAAATTGTGAATGTTTATTCATATAAACCCTCATAAGCATAAGACGTACTCGATCAGTGTAACTAATCAAGATTGAAAAACAGAGCCAAGGTCGGTCAAAATCTGCAGTAACTCAAAGGACCAAGAGAATCAACTCTGAGCGCAAATCCGCTTCCCTAATGAGAGACATTCATCCATGTTCCATCTGGATCCATTGCAAATAAATATAACACTGAAAAGGGAAAGGTACCTAAAAGCAGGATATATTAAGGTGATTTAGTATGAACGGACATGCAATAGAAGCTGTAAAGCAGGTAAAAAAGAACCTTTTCAATTGATAGTTGAGAGGAGCAAAGAGTAAATCCACAGCCATACGATGCTGTTCATTAGGAAGAAATATCATCACAATTTCATACAATCAACCGGTTTTGCTGCCTAATGACAATGACTAAATCATTCACATGTTATCCGCTGATTACTATCGTTTATAAATTGCTATCAATATTTAGTACACGATACTAAGGAGCCAATGTAATGTTCTCGGAGGATTTACGAGCTTCTGACCTCTCGGAATCCAGTAAGTTAGGAACTGATTGAGTTTAATTGGAAACCTGCTGAAGAGAATACAGCTTCAGTTGTAATACGTGCGCTTCACAAAGGGGAAAAAAACTTCTGTCAGAAACCCAAGTATATTACCTGTATCAACAAGAGAGATTGGCAATCGGTAGATTCCAAGGTCGATACAGTCCTCATATAAATGGTAACGACGAATAGCAATAATTGACTCCTGATTAAGTCAAAATCGAGGTCCAGCGCGACTTAATCAGACAAAGATGAACACAGCAGATCAAGATAAGTATGATGAATTAACTCCAGGTGTGGCTATCAAAAGATCTGAAATATCCGAAGATGCAATTGAAAATTCTAGATTTTGATGAGCAGGATTAGAATCAGAGGTGGTACCGGATAGAGCAATTGGTCTGCACTAAGGAGGACGGAAAGATGATAAACCCTAGAATCCTCTCTCAGATTTTAGGCAAACTGAAGCTGCACCCAAACGTCTACAACTGTATAAATAGAGCCCCAAATTCCAGAGGTAGCATAGTATACCCCAAATATTTTATGTGAATGGCAACTTGCACCTCTTGAATCAATTTTCTTGTAAAAAAAATACTCATCGATGGGTTAATTTGCAAATTTAAATATGATCCGTGAATATTTATATAATGTATCATATTAATAATTTTATTGTACAGATTACTGTGAATTCAAATCCAAAAATGATATTTCTCACATGGGTCCCGGACTTAAAAAAAATATCAAGTTAATTGGTAATTAATATACGAAATGCAAAATAGGAATAAGAATAAAACATAAAGTATCAAATTACAGTGTTAATCACTTACTCTTACTAAATCTGCACCGAAGTAGATAACGGTGCACACGACACCCCTAATAGTAATGTCATCTGACAATAGTAATATATATTATCATACATATAATTAGGGTTGATAATGCACTCAAAAATCTGATTATAACTGTTACTGTTTAATATGGTTAACTGTACCATTATGATGCGGTACAGTTATGATGATGAATTTTCTACACATAATGGTTATGATTATATTACTTGAGTTATACAGTTAGTTATCATATAAATATAATAATTATTTATTATTAATAAATTAATATATACTAAATATAATTGAAGTTGTTATTATTAATATACTAATGGTGTTAATGTTGAATTTTAATATTAAGTATGTGAATGTTAATGTTGAATAATGTTAGTAATATATATTTTTATTGTTGGTAATATAGATTTATGTATTTTTTAAAATAAAAAATTTGATCTTTTATTATATTACATGGGTATACGAGTAAAACCGCAGTTAATAATCACTGTTATTTTAATGTGTATGGTATTAAAAATTGCATCAGTAATAATTATGGTTGGTTATGGTATGTGGTTTAAAAATATAGTATGGTTATTGTATTAATGATACCCGTACCATACCCTAACCATGAACAACCCTAAATATAATAGTATCAAATTTGGCTTAGATTATTATTATTATGAATGAAGTTTAAAAAATGCATCTATTTTTCAATGTCAAACAAAGCCACTTATTTTCACCTCCTCCTATCAAAACAAGAATTTGAATATAGGAAATATCAGTAATCTGCTCTTCTGCTGTTCATAAGATCCCCAATCAAGCCTTCATCATCCTTCTCACATTGCTCCAACAGTTCACTGTAACTTGCGTTGTAAGCTACTGCTAACCGCAAGTACTTGACAGCCTCCACCTTCCGACCCACATTCACCAAACCACTGCCCATTCATTCCCAACCAACAAGTTACACAGGAAACAATGAAAGAAAGAATTTTGATTAATTAAAGCAAGTAGGTGAACCAGCATATACTACCTACCTTGCAAGCAATACCAATCCATCGTAATAATGAACTTTGCTCTTAGGATCCTGAGGCTCGTCTAGATGTGCAACTCGTTCTAGGTGTAGTATCCCCTTCTCATAATTAGACTATTACAATCAATAGTGTTAGTTTTAAGGTCTGGAGTTAGAAATCAGTATCAACTATCAAGGAAGCAAAGCAGCAAACGGACCTGCTTTATGTAAGCAATTCCAGCCCATTGAGATGCAATTATCAACAGATCCACATACTCTTCTTCAGGCATATCAGCAGCAAAAAACAGCTGACTCACCAAAAATTGCTACTCATTAAGGAAATGTAATGCAGAAATGAGAAGGAAAAAAAGAGGCACGGACCTTTGAAATAGCACGCTCCAAATATTCCACTGCCTTTTCTTGTTCTTCTATATACGACAAAGTCTGTCCCATCAGAATCATTGCGCTTATGAACTCAGGATCCTTGTCAAGTGCCAATCTGCCAAAAAAAATATATACTGATGTGATACTATCTCTCACACCACTACGCAATTGTTCAAAAGGAAAGAACAAGATTGATTTTGTAAGATAATTTACTGTAACAACAAAATTCCTTGATCTGGATCTCCTCTGGATTTAGCTACAACTGACAACTGTCAACAATTTCAGGCAAGAAGTGAGCACCTCTTTCTCTATGAAATAAAAATCTCAAGCCAAAAGAATATGCTATATGCATGATGACTCACAGAAAGCAGCTCTCTAGGGGTTAGATCTTGCATTGGATCCTGTATTGGCTTCATCTGTGAATTTGAATCGTCTGCTTCAGAAGTCATTGTTTTGTCAGGGGTCCCTAATTCTTTGGTACCAGCATAAAGCTGTGGTAGCCCCAGCTTCATGCGGATATCTGGATTTTTGAGAGCTAATTGCTGCAAAATCATTTGCAGATGTGTAAAGGACCACAAAAGAAGAGCCTTTCATGGCTTGAAAAAGAGACAGTGAGGAGTTATGTGGTATCAAACCTGGATGCAGCTTAATGATGAATTAGTCACCCAATACACTAAACTTCCCTGCATAGCAATGGTAGATGCCACATTATGATGCATTTTCCAAACTTTATAACCTTTTCAATCACATAACGAGAAGCAACAGGGCAGCATATATTAAAGAAAAGAGAAAAGCAAACGAATAAGTATTACCTGAGGCAGAACGAAACCACCAAATAAAATTGGAAATGTCATGAGATACAAATAGTTTTTGTACAGCTGCAACAAGAATTACGGATGAGCATTACAAACAACTCAAGCCACTAATGGAAGTATGAATCCTAGTCCACAAATCGCGTGTTCAAGTTGTGTTTGTGAAGAGTTATACTATATAATGACTAGTTTGTCAATTTAAAAGAAGAACATATTAGAAAGAAAGAAAATAAATAAATTATCATCCTCTATCATGCCATTGCCAATTCGGGTTTCTTTTTGTTAACGTGCTTCATTCATTAACTTATAGTGCTATCACACAGATTGCTAGCACAAGTATTTGCTTCTATCCTATATTTACCTTTAATAATGAGCCAAAGATTGTATCTTCAATAATTCCCGCACTTGAAAATGATAACTGTCATTATCAGATAACATCTATTAGCTCATAGTCTCACCAATCATTCGTACAAGCAAATTACATATTCTGGTGTCAGCAGAACTTGTGTTATATTTTCAGTGACATTCTCAAAACAACAAAATCTAATGCAAAAACATGACATGACAGTTGAGGTGGAAAGTAGTCCATTATGCTTCTCACTATACATTTATCACAACCTACCTGCACGTTTGTAAAATGCAAACAGGCAATTAGCAAAGGGAAGATAGCACCTGCAGCGCCAGTGTAGGCCTCTGTTAAATTCTGAAACCATAATATGCCTCCCTGTAAAATGGTACACAATGAAGTCAACACTTCACAGCAAATTATGAAGATGACTTATTAGGATAGTAGTCTTAAGCTCTCCTTTTGTAAATTCTTATGTGTATGATTGCAATTTGCAGTCTCTTGGTGCTATGTATGAATATATCCTGAACCAAAAATTTATCATCCTCAACAAATTTACGTGAATATCTTACCGAATCAAACCCTGGATGATGGTCTAGAGACATTCTTCGGATAGTAGCCATCCATAAGAGAAAGCATGGAACCTGAAAGAATATAATGACCAAAAAATATAATCAATATTTCATTAGTCTGAAGCTAACTCGCTAATCAAAAGTTTGCCACTTTGCTGTCTAGAATATCTTATCAGTCACCTGAACAGAGACTGAAGCTAGGAACCACAGAAATGATGGACAACCAGATGCTCTCCGTTCCTTCCAGAACAAGGAAAACTGATTGACATAACTCCTTCCTGAGAAAGGTGGTGGCAGGGGCGGAGGCACTTCAAAAGTTACCAGTAAGAAACTCAAAGAGGCTATAGAGAGTGAGGATTTACTTCGAGATATAACATCAAACAAAAAAAACACTTTTGAACTTCCGATGAATACTTGTCTATCACTACAAAGAGCTGTTCTAGTTCTAGAAGATACTAGTTTTTAATAACTTAAGTCTGTCACGAGTTACTGATGAAACAAAGGACAAGAAAAGGTCTCACATTTGGGAATCAGCTCAGCGATTGTTTTTAACTTCCTAAGCTGCACGACGAGCAAAGGAAACAATGCCATCCGCATAGCCAGGGTTGAGGATGAGATGACTATCCACCTGCAAATTCAACTGAGTTGATTCTACGAGTTCAAAACAGTTTAATTCACGTTATTTAGATTAAATTAGGAATGCGAAACGAACCAGGGAAGGCCAGTGAAATCATGGTACTGATCCAGCAACGATACGATGGCGTCAAGAGGAAGAAACGAACTTTCGTCAATAGAATTGCTCTCCAGCCCATCAAATCTTGAGCTTGAGTGCTCAGATAGAACTGCCGAATCACGGATTCTGTCGAAGTTGAATGGATGGTCATCTGAAGCAGAGGAAAATCTACGATTGGATTGATGTGGAGGTGGAGAGGTTGGGATTGAATTGATATTGAAGTGAGTAGGATTTGAGAATAAGGTGCGTGAGAGTTGGAGGGAGTAAGAGCTGTGGTGGAGGGAAGATCCGAGGGAGCGGCGGAGGTAGCGGAGAAGTTTAGAGGATGTTGCCATTTACAGTGGCCGCGAATACTTGGGCGGAAAAGAGTCAAAGACTATACTTTACCGAAAAAAGACCAATTTTTTAAGGGAAATTTAAAGGGTAAACTATGAAAACAACATTCTTTAGGATGTATAAGAAGAAGAAGGACGCAGACAGACACACCACAGGTGTCGGACGGACGGAGATCACACAGAGCAGAAGCAAATGGAGAAATCTTCGGAGGTTTAGCTTTGACCACTTCTCACTCTTTCCTTTTTCTTTATCGGGGAAAGAGAGGGAAGTTAGCTTGAGCTGATCGCAAAGGAAGGGGCGAGGCAAGGCTAGGCTGGGAACAATAATATTAGGAGAAACCCGCCATTGCTTCTCTCTCGCCATTGACTCTGCAGTCCTTAACCTCTCCACTCTCTCTGCTCTCTTTTCCATTGCTGATCACATTCTAATCGACCTCTTCATCGTAAGCTCAACCTCTCTTTTCTCTCTCTGCATTCTTCTATTCATTGATTACGCTCTCAATTCCTTTAATTTGATTTGGAAACTTGTGTCTAGATTCATCTACTAATTTTGGGAGATTGTTCACCAAAATAGGATCGATTTAGGGATTTCGATTAGGGTTTTCTTGTTTCTTTTGAAAAAATTAAATCTTTAGTCTAATAGCTTCGTCTTCCATAGCAAGATGGGTTTTTTCTATGTTGAATAGATCACAAAACGAAATTGTGTAGATCCTTGATCTAATAATATGTTAAAGCAGAGTCGTTGAATGCTGCATCTTGATTAGGTCCATTTATGTGCCACTAATACTACATATTAGATGTCTTTAGTTGAAGGAAACTGGACGGAAGACTATACAGGCAATGTGTTTGTGTTTGCAGGGTTCTGTGAGAAGAGCTTCTGACTATTTCTCCATCTGCTATCAAAATGTGTCAAGATATTATCAAGGACAGTGAGGTTGACATCGTGATCGGAGCCCTCCGTCCGAACCTGATGTCTTTCTTGAATGAATGGAGACCCGTCTTCTCTCGATTCCACCTCATCATCGTCAAAGACCCCGACCTCAGCGAGGACCTTAAGATCCCACAAGGCTTCGATCTTAACATCTACACCAAATCCGACATCGACCAGTTCGTGGATCCCACCTCATTATTATTTTCCGGTTACTCCTGTCGTTACTTCGGTTTCCTAGTCTCCACGAAGAAGTATGTCATCTCCATCGACGATGACTGCCTCCCTGCCAAGGATGGCAAGGGAAGCTTCACCGATGCTGTTGCCCCACATATCCAGAACCTCACTTCTCCGGCCACCCCGTTCTTCTTCAATATTTCGTTCGTGGGTATCCCTTCAGCCTAAGGAGCGGAGTCTCCTGTGCATTATCTTGTGGGCTTTGGCTCAACCTAGCAGATTTGGATGCACCAACCCATGCGCTCAAACCTGGCCACCGAAGGATGCTGTTTTGACTGTTCCAGCTCGAGCCCTTCTGCCTGTGAGTGGAATAAACATTGGTTTCGACCGGGAATCAGTGGGACCCACGCTTTTCCCTGCTCTGAGGCTAGCTGGGGAAGGAAAGGTGAGGTGGGAGACAACAGAGGACATCTGGTCTCGGATGTGTGCAAAGGTTGTGTGCGACCACCTGGGACTGGGTGTGAAGAGTGGTCTGCCGTATGTTTGGAGGAAGGAGAGAGGAGATGCGGTGGAGAGCTTGAAGAAAGAGTGGGAAGGTGTGAACTAGATAGTTTCATATTTCTTAGATACGTAAAATTATTCATATACTCATGTTATGTCATAAATTATCCATTTTTTCAACCATATTGTTCATCAGAATCGATGCCTGAATTATCATCAAGGGTAAAAGAGATTATACCGATTACTTGGCCAGAAAATATTGTTGGTGCTGCTGCTTGATGCATTGAAGTTATGATGATGATCTCCAAAGAACGGAGGAATCATCGTCACATTCTGCTGATCTCCTTCTCCAATAGAGTTGACGCTGAAATCACAGCCATTGAAGAAGTAGTCTACAGCTGTTTGTGGCTGCATCTGCGGTGGCTGTAGCTTGGGGGGAAGAAGCTGTGGTGGTGGCGGTGGCGATGGCAGCAGCATTGGATTCATCAGATCAATAGAAGACCAATACGGCTGGCTCTGTATGGAGTAGTGATCCACGGCCTTCATCTCTGATGGTCCCTCCAATTGCAGCCCTGGGAACGGCACACCAGTCGCCGGAGGTGACAACCACTGCAACTCCTCCACCATCTGCTTGTCCGTAAGCAGACGCTCCTTCGTATCGTGGATCTCGGCCAAAGTTTTGTCGATTACACGACCAAGTTCCTCCAGGTGACCGCTGCTCATCCCTTCAAGCCCTAAGGTTCCGGCCAGGTTACCGTACATGGTGAAAATGGCCTCCTTTTCCCGATTATCACGCACTTGCTTCTTGCACTGCTCGCCAACCTTCACGATCTGTTGCATGAGGAACCTCTCCTGATCCACCATCTTCTTCCTCTGATTCATCTCTGGCATCTCCCTAAACTTGCTGAGGGCGGCATTGAGTTCGGAGACCGACGGCGGCCATATCTCGGTCTGAGTTTCGCCGGGACTGTAGATGATGGCAGAGACAGTGACATCACATAGAGTGCTCAGCTCCTCCATCTTCTTGAGTAACCCGTTCTTCCTCTTCCTAAACGACGCCTTACGAGCCGAGTCGTTAGCTATGAAGGCAAGCTTCAGCCTCCTTCGAGCCATGGCGGAAAGTCTGATCACTGGAAGAAGAAGAAGAAGAAGAAGTAACAAAAATGGAAGAGATCATACATGAAGAATTCATTGATGATAAAGATGCAATTATGGGATTTTCTTTGCTCAATATACAAGGTAGCATTAGCTAATTAATTAAATAGGATGTTAATGTGATAATTAATGGAGAATATACATTCATATCTATATCGATGTGATAAATCTTTAAATTTACAAAATAATCACTTGTTTTAAAAATATTACAAAATAATCTAAATTTCAGGCATACCCTAGTATTTTTTGTACTGTTTATATTGAATGAAATTGTCATTTATTGATATTATTAAATAAATAATTAAATGCTCCAATAAAGAGAATAGTTTTGCTAAAATATAGCTGAAATCAGCATTTGTAATGAATAAAATTATGACAAATTAAATCAGGACTATCAATATTCAATACTACCGTAAAACTTGAAAATCGTGTTATTTATAGTTTATAGTTGTATACTATATATTTTATAATTAATTACACCATTATAGTGATTATAGTGTTATTGTGTGATTATAATAATAAGTTTTATATTTGTAATGGTAACCGTAAATATAATTATAATCATACATATACATATATAATATTTATTAATATTAATATAGATTTATATAAAAATTTATCATGTAAATAGATTTCATTATGAATATCGAGTTAAGATTAAATCAATTGTGTTGAAATTAAATTATTTTGATAGTTTAACTATTATTTTAAAACTAAAAAGTCCAAAATTTATTTTACAAGGATTAAAATAAAGTATAAGTATTTCAAATATAGATATACAAATAAAATTATGATAAATAACCATAATTATAGTATTAAAAATTATACCGTGAAACATGAAATTGCCCTAGGGAATCCTACTCACACCATACTTATACTAGTACTGACAACACTAGATCCATTCCGCTACGTAATGTTCAGACTTTTCGTGTCTCGATATTCGAACATCCCGACAACCAACGCTTTGCATTGAACTCGTCAACGTAGCTCCACCAGCAACCTGTGATTGAATTGTCAGCCCATTAGGCCCAAGTCATAATCATTTTCTCAAGCTAGAGCTTCTTCTTGAACTTGAGGGGTTTCAATCTCATGACCCGGATCCAAATCACGTGAAAGTCATCGCTCTCCACCACTAGACCACCACTGCCGTAGTTATTTATCTACCTCACAAATTAGAAATTAATTGTTTTCTTGATAATCTAACCAACAATATATATATAGTAGTCACAACTAGTCAAATAGAACAACCCCCCCATCAACCATCAATCAACCAAATCCAATGTTATCATTGTTGTCGATATCTATCAGATCATCTCATCCATCAGTGGTCATCCTCAGAGTATCCAAAACATTGCAGAAGGGAGAGCCTTGAATGGTGACGCAAATGCTGCTTGTTATCTGAAATCACATCTCCTGCTGGTCTCACTCTCTCCTTCCATGGAAAGTGTTTGTAAAATGCATTCACTGCGCCCTGCACTCCGTCTTCGTTCTTCATTGCTTCTGCAACTTCCTTCGCTCGATTCTTCACCTGAATGAAAAATGAACGATATGTCGATCCATCCAACAATCAAGCAAAGCAAGCAAGCAAGCGAAGTAGTGAGTAAGAACCTCGGGATCAAGCATGAATTTGATTGCGTCAATCAACTTATCAAGAGAGAAACCATCGATTGGAATCGGGGCAGGACCGACACCTCTTGTATGCACACGTTCACCCCAAAAGGGCTGATCCCCGAAAAAAGGTACCACTGCTGTCGGACACTGTTGTTTATAACCAGTAACAAGTTTAAAAATAGATAAACCTAAAATATGTAAAATGACCATTTCTAAAGTAGTTAAAAAAAGAAGACTCAAACTTGACTTACTGCAGCCTTAAGCCCAGCAGCAGTTGTTCCAGCCCCACCATGATGCACCTTGTTCAAGAAATGTATATATGAATGAAATATACACAGTAAAACAGTGCTTATTTATGCATCAAGTAACCTGCTAATTATATTAGAGCGAGAACCGGTTTCTTCAATTTTACCACAGCACAGCATCGAGGGAAAAGCCAGTCATGAGGGCAATTGTCCAGCAAGTACAAAAAATCCTTCTTTTCTGCCACTGCATAAACAACCAACTCCGCTGATTAGTGTTTTCAACGCTCGGAATAATATATATTTTAGTATCAAATCAAAGGAAAAATTTACAGTTTCCTAGACCACCCCATCCTTTATTAATGATGCCTCTCTGCCCAGTCTCTTCAAGAGCTTTCACTATAATCTCAGTCATCTTCTCTGGTTCTTGAACTGGCTGTTTATTATTTCAATATTAAGCACGCAAAGTGAATTATGATTAGTAGTACAGATCTCAACTAAAAATTATAGAGGTGTTAGAAATAAGAAAACTTATTTACATGTAGGGCTGTTGAGTGAGAGCATGTCAGTGTATTTCATGCAAGATCTTATTTACATTTCAGTATATGCAAAATCTTCTTTGATTCAAATTTCAGTAAATGCATGAAAGATTATTTAATCCAGATTCTTACTTGACAAACAAAATCCAGAATATTTTAAATGAGACTTACGTCCATGGCATTGTGAAAAGTATATGAAGTGGTACTTTTAAGTGCTCCGCCACATGTGAGTGCCCTGGAAATGGACTTGCAGAGATTAGTTTTGACTGCTTTTATTTCACCAAATAAGTCTACAAGCAAGCATCAGTTTTGCTAGAATCTTCAGAATTGCATAAGAATCAGAATATGCTGCAAAAACTGTAAAAAAAACACAATCTTTTACCATATGCGGGTGGATTAGCGATAATGGCATCAGCTGTGAAAGCCACATTGGTATCAGGATCCGCATTCTGGCATGCAGGAAGCAAAGAAAATATAATATCCCTCATTTGGCTTCTCTGGATATGTATTTCTGAAGCTCCAGAAGGGAGGAAGCCTTTATTCTTGACCATATCTGCAATGCCAAAGTGAACATTCAACTTATATATATTCTTTCTTCTTTCAAACAAGGTTAATTTAAAATTGATAACCTTACATTCAGCTAGAACTTTAGGATCTCCACCCAAAGGAAAGAACTCCAACCCAGCACTCAAAACAAACTCCTTGAAATTCGCATGAGTCGCTAGCCTAACCCTATGGCCATCTTCCTGCAATCATTTAGAAAAACAAAACAGAACACTGCATGAAATGAAATGAAATGTCTCATCATAGATATGGTTGACCTGTTCGTATGAGCACAAATAACTAGAAATTTGATAGACAAATTGACTCTATAAAATGGAAAGCACCTGCAGACGTTTTCCAATTGCAACAAATGGTTGTACATCCCCACGAGTTCCCACAATAAGCATTACTATCTGAAGTGGATGTAAATGTATGGTATCTTTATAAGATGCTTCTTCATGAGTGGATTCATTGTGAGAGACTCCACTTCCTGATTCAAGGCATTGTGGCATTACATCCCCATGAACTTCAAATTGAACAGTGCCATCATTTTTAACAGTTGCAACTTGTTTAACCAATTTGAGCTGCATGTTGTAAATCCATATCCAACATAGGAATAAAGCATCTTCATCAGTAAATGGGGAAATAAAAAGAACTAGAGAGAGCAATAACAGTATATACTAATCCATAGCAACAGAAAAACGGTTTCGATTTGCCATCTAATATCACTTAGTAAATGCATTATTTCCTAACAAAAAATTTCCAGGAAACAAGAATCATTGACGATCAATGAAACGAGAAATTATAACCTTCTTTTTCAGAGGAATTGTCTCATCAAACAGTTTTCGGGTAAACCTAAGTAGTCTGCTGTTATGTCTGGGCATTGTTTTGTTGATCTGGGTAATATCTGTCTCCAACTTTCCAGAGGTTGATGTTTCACCATTTTTACTGTGTGTGGAAGATGATGAACTTCCATCAGTTATCCCTGGAGAAATCAAATACATAGATACGGTCGTAAACACGTTTTGAAAAAACAGAAAACACAAAAGGCTAGCAATTGGAAAAGAGTTTCAGGTTAAGTAACATTGCATTTCATAGATGCATCTTCCGATGCAACAGTGAACTGATTGTCAACCTTGACTTGTTGCATGTCTGCTATAGCCTATAAGCAAGGAAGACGACATTTTCTATGACCAACAGTCCAGGCATCTGAAAATCTAGAGTCCATTTAGTATAGTAAAACGAATTCAAGATCACCGAATCACCGATCAACAACATGGATGTGTTCACCTTTTTTAATATGTTGATGAAGTTCTTACACTTTGACGATCCGATCTGGGTCCCGAGATTGTCCGATGAACAAGACAAAACCCAAAGAGACATCCAAAAGCAGATTTAAACAATTCATAACGGCAGAAAGGCATGAATTCATAATGAATGCTGACCTGAAGAAATACTGTCATTGCTCTTATTGCCAAAGCCGATATCATTTATCTCTACGGAGACCTCGGATGCACTCCGCCCATGGTCCGGCGGGGGTGGAGGTTCCATCTTTTTAAATGGGATAAAAAGAGAGATAGGGCACTGGAGATTCTCTCATATATCACATCACACGGAAGGGCGGTGGAGATTCGGAAGAATTGGTGAGAAAGGAATCGGACATCAACCGTTGGTCCGTAACTCTTTATCTGTTTTCTTGGTGAACGGTGGCCGTGGCGGGAGAGTGACCTTGATCACTCGGAGGCCGACGCTGCGGTTAGGAGGAAAAAGTGCCGTTCACGTTCCTTATAATATTTTTAAATAATGATCAAGAAAAAGGCCTCATCTTCGGGGGATTCGCCCCCACCAAACCAGTTGGATCGGGTCGGGTGGTCCCACCGAACCACTTTTAAATCTTAAAAGGTATATACGGAAAAAATAATATAAATATGGAATAAAAAATATGAGATAACAATATGAAGTTGTTTTTTGTTGAAATTGTATTTGGAAATGAAATGGAATGTGATAAAATGATATATTTTTCCATGTATACGTATAATACATATAATTTGTATTAATTAATTTTAAAAATTAATAATAATAATACAAAATTTAAATTAATTAATTTTAAAGGACAATCCTTAATTTTTTTTAGTGTAAATTATAATCTAAAATCATTATTTTAATTAGTAAATTATTAAACAAGGGAAAGATGATGTTTATTCAGTCCAACAATAACAGAGAAATCACAATTGTTTCATTGAAATTTACACATATATAAATATGATCACATCAAAGTAGAACTTATAGTTCAAGAGCAGCATGCCAAGAACGATGCAAACATGTACACAGACATCCATATCATCATCTAATTAGATCAATCATTCATTTATAAAACTACAATGCAAATACCATAAACGATTTGTTCACCGAACACAGAAATCAGGGGGAGCTTCGGTTAGAAATTCAATCACGAATTCAATTAGGGGAGCTTCAGTTAGAAATCAGTGGAGCTTCATCAACAACATTCAACAAATTCAATTAGGGGAGCTTCATCACCGAATCCATAAGAATTCTGGGTTCATCACCGAAGAAGGAACATGGAGAAGAATCGAAGGTGGAGTATCGAAGCATACCTGATGTATCCGAGCAGGGGAAGAATCGAAAAAGAAGAATCATTAAATCAGGGAAGCTTCATAAAGACAAGGATAAGAAGCAGGGAGGGCTTCAGTACGAATGAAGGAGAGGGGAGGGTAGTTCCGCCATTAAAAAAAGTTTATGAGGGCAAAATAGTATTTTACTCCTCTATTTCGGATTCCTTGCCCTCTAGGCTTATGAATTTCGAAGTTTTCACACGGAATGTCTAAGTCTACCCTGCTCGGAATCCGTAAGCCAAATTATTATAATTTCGCAAAAATAACTTCTTACAAAAATCTGTAAGTCGAATTTCTTTTTCTTTTCACGAAAATAAGATACCATTAGGAAGTTGTGAAAATCGGTTCCGTTCCCAGTAAGCCGTAATCATCCAGACCAGGTCCAAGAACCGGTCTAAAACTGTGTCGTTTTGTTTTCTGATTTCTCTACTTCATTCCCTACTACGCATGTCGATCCACAATTCCCAATCCCTAATCCCACCGATTGCACTCCTCGTCCTCACCTCTGCGATTGGATTTGATTCCGTCCAAAAGCCCTAATTTCCAGGCGTTCTCAACTTCCGTGTTCATCAAACTGTGACGCTGAAATTGGAAGCAGCAAACATGGCAGCCGTGACGTTCTACTTGGAATGATCCACAATCAAGTCCGTGGTGGCGGAGATTGAACGGAGCAATTTCATTACTTAGTACAAGGAGAACAGAGGAAGTGAAAAGCATCAGGTTTGACTCTCTCTCTCTAAGGTGTATTTTTGTTTTAGCCCTCAAATTTTCTCCTGCTGCTTATTGTGTTGTATTAGATTAAGATTTGGAGAAGCAGAGGTTGCAGATTCATGTTTCTGCAAAATTTGGCTGGCTAGTAGCAACTGTCCAACTTGATAGTTGTAAAATTAGAAGTAAAAGCGGTTCTTGATTTCACATTTGTTGATCGAAATGTAGAATTGGAGTTGTGAAATATGGTTGCTTTCTTAGCTAAATGGTGGTCCTTAATGAGGCCAGACATGAACTTATATTCAGATTTTTTTTTCAGTTTTCACTGAGGCCATAGTTTATACGCCATTGATTCCATACCTTATATGCAGGAATTCTATCTCTAATAACTAATAAGTATCAGAAATGTTGCCATTGCTACCAACAGGAAGGACCCTCTGTCCTTGAGCTGCTAGGTATATGCTCATTCTTAAAGCAAATAATTTTTATTGTCTTTTTTGACCTACATAGCCATTGATGGAGCTCTTTTTCTGCAGGATGAGTTAAAGAATGACGATTTTTATGAGCTGCTTCTCAAATTCTTAATCATATGGCAGATCAATTGATAGGTTTAGTCAATGCGGAACATTCTCTGCACGTGGCAGACATCGATAACACCATAGCTATTGCCAACTCTTCTCCGGACTACTGTTTGGCTATCGGGCAGGAATTCCCTGACGTCGAAACTTGTAGGAGGACACTGAAAGATGCTGCAATCGCATTGCATTTCGACCTTCGGATCGTGAAATCAGATCGGAGCCGTTTCATAGCCAAATGTGCAAATGAAGGATGCCCGTGGCGCATCCATGTCGCAAAATGCCCCGGGGTCCCAACCTTTTCCATCAGGACCCTCCACGGGGCTCATACCTGTGAAGGAGTACGAAACCTCCACCACCAGCAAGCCTCTGTGGGTTGGGTTGCAAGATCCGTCGAAGAACGGATACGTGATAATCCACAATGCAAGCCCAAGGAGATCTTGCAAGATATAAGGGACCGACACGGTGTAGTAGTTTCCTATATGCAAGCCTGGCGCGGGAAGGAGCGGAGCATGGCCTCCCTGCATGGAACTTACGAAGAAGGTTTCCGGCTTCTTCCTCCTTACTGTGAACAGATACGAAGAACAAACCCAGGAAGCATTGCAACTGTTTTTGCCACGGGGCAGGAGAATTCCTTTCAGCGTCTCTTCGTTTCTTACCGTGCGTCAATTTACGGTTTCATAAATGCCTGCAGGCCACTTTTGGAAATTGACAGAGCAAATCTAAAAGGCAAATACTTGGGCTCGTTACTATGTGCGTCGGCTGTTGATGCCGACGATGGCCTGTTCCCTCTAGCTGTGGCTGTCGTGGATGTGGAGAGTGACGAAAATTGGATGTGGTTCATGTCTGAGCTGCGGAAGCTTCTTGGATTGAACACCGATAACATGCCGAGACTGACGATCCTCTCTGAGAGACAGCGGGGGATGGTTGAGGCAGTTGAGACGCATTTCCCTCGCGCGTTCCACGGCTTCTGTCTCCGCCACGTCAGTGAGAACTTTCGTGACACGTTCAAGAATTCAAAGCTGGTCAATATATTCTGGAACGCTGTCTACGCACTCACAGCAGTCGAATTCGAGAGCAAGGTTGCGGAAATGGTGGAGGTTTCACAGGACATAATGCCGTGGTTCCAACACTACCCTCCACAGCTATGGGCCGTGGCTTACTTTGAGGGGGTTCGGTACGGCCATTTTACTCTTGCTGTGACAGAGTTGTTATACAACTGGGCACTCGAATGCCACGAACTGCCCATCGTGCAGATGATGGAGCATATCCGGCATCAATTAAGTCTCTGGTTCGATGAGAGGCGTGACATGGCAATGAGGTGGCCATCGATTCTGGTCCCATCTGCGGAGAAGAGGATCATGGAGTCGATTGTGGACGCTCAGTGCTACCAGGTTCTGAGGGCAAATGAGGTTGAGTTCGAGATTGTATCCACAGAGAGGACAAATATCGTGGATATAAGGAGTCGTGTGTGTTCTTGTAAGAGGTGGCAGATTTACGGAGTGCCATGTGCCCACGCCGCGGCTGCCCTTATCTCCTGTGGCCACAATGCGCATCTGTTTGCTGAGCCGTGTTTTACAGTGGCGAGTTACAGGGAGGCCTATTCACATGTGATCAATCCCGTACCGGAGCGTAATATGTGGAGTGAATCTCTGGGGGAGGGTACTGATGGTGGTGGGTCGAAGGCTGATATTATAGTTCGTCCACCTAAGACACGGCGGCCGCCTGGCAGGCCCAAGAAGAAGTTGCTTCGTGTGGATAATTTCAAACGGCCGAAGAGAGTAGTCCAGTGCGGCCGTTGCCATTTATTGGGTCATTCACAGAAGAAATGCACCATGCCAATTAGTTAATTTGGTGTAGGGGATCGATCAGTAGGTGTAATATTTATAGGATGATGATGACTGTTATGTATTGTCAACAACTGAAACTGCTGAGAAATGAGAAGGCATTACACTTGGTATGTTGGAACCTTTATTTTTAGGGAAATTTACCAAAACTTGTGAGTGATTAGCAAGTAGGTAACTAATTTTTTTTTTTGTAAAAACTAAGTAGTCGAACTTATGAAAATTAGCAAATAGTTACTTACCGTTAATTTTCGTTAAGAATAAACGAAAAATACTCCGTGATGAGCAAACAAGTATCTGAATTTAGCAAGTAGGTACCTGAACCAGTTCAAAAATCGGTTCAAAATCACTTTATTTTTTAAAACAAAATAAGGTTTATATACCAAACACATGCATGACTCAACTCCAGACGTTCTAGGAGTGTTCTTTGATTCACCGAGAACGTCTGGAGTTTAATCATGCATGTGTTTGGTATATAAACTTTATTTTTTTAAAAAAATAAAGTGATTCGACTGAATCGGTTTTTGAACTGGTTTAGGTACCTACTTGCTCATTCGTGTAAGTCCAGGTACCTATTTGCTCCTCATGTGATATTTTCCGTTTATTCTTAACGGAAATTAACGGTAGGTACCTATTTACTTATTTATGAAAGTTCAACAACCTATTTGCTACAGAAAAAAATTTAGATACTTACTTGCTAATCACCCATAAGTTCGGATACCAATTTGGTAGTTTCCCTTATTTTTATTTAGGGTTCATTCATGGAATTCCTTATCGAAAATAATAATATAAACTAACTAAATAAGGTAAATTACCTATCTACTGTATGAATATAATTTATAAAAATTTGTAAATTATTACTTTTATTTAATTTGTTGTTTAAATGATATTGTAGATATACACATGTCACTAAATTATTAGACTTTTGTAGTAAATAAGCTAAAATATAATTTTACGCCTTAATGAATTGACCAAAGACGATTTTTTTATTTTAAAATTCTCTTTAATACTTTAATTTACTGAATTTTCTTATCAGTCGAGCTCAATTCTAATTGATTTAAAAATTTAAATTGATTAAAACTCAAATTGTGTCAAAAGTATTTTACTTTAATAAATATAATAAAATAACCTTTATTTATGAAAATAATGTTCTTCCTACTTCCAAATTACACTTCTTTTTTTTGTGCAATCACTGAAAATGAAACTTCAAAAAAGGAACTTATCTATCAGATCACTCCATCCATCGAATTGACATCTATATAAGACTGCTTCAATAATCATAACAAAAAAGACAAGACAAAGAGACAATAAAAACCTTGGGGCCTCACTTCCTCACTACTTCCCTTGTACTATCTCCTTGGGCCGAATCTCGATACCCTCAACGATAAGGCCGCCCTTCCAGTGACCGCTTTTCACCTCCAACACGCTCATCACAAGCTCCCGAGCTTCTTCTCCCTCCTCCACGAAATACTCACCCATCTCGATCTCCAACCAACCGTCCGTCCTCTGCTTCGGACCATCTTTCTCTACATCATCCTCAAGATGGTCTCTTCGTGGACGAGGTGGAACCATCGCTGGATCCACCACACCCGGCGGAGCTGTCACGCGTCCACCCGTCCACCGACGCGGGCCGCGGGTAAACAACCTTGGGACAATCTGGTATTGCTGCTCTCTCCTCCGTCCATCCATATCCAGATACACAGATTTCTCCACCACCGTTTGGCTACCGGATATTCCAACTCTCACCTCCACCGGCTGGTGTTCAAATCCGAAAGCATTCACCACCTTGAAGACAAAGTAGATACCGTAGCGAATCGACGGAGAGAGCAGACCAGTGTCCATCTTCCCACGGATTTCAAGCCAACACACATTCAAAAGCTGCGCCACCTCCTCAAAACTGCACCATCATGAATGAATCATCAATTATTGTACAGAAAACATATATACAAACCATGATCCAACAACAACATTAGATCAAATACTACAACGTACCTGGACTTGGGCTCCGAGCTGGGAATCCACCTCCAGTACCTCGGTGTATCCCCCCATATGATCAACAGTGATCTCGGCGAAAGCTTGACACATTTCTTCCCACTCCGTCGGTCTAGCGTAAATTTCTGCCGTACAGAAGATTCAAATTACATTGCTTCTATTCGAATCGAACTCAACGTAAAATCAGGCATTGAAGAATGTTTGGCGGATCATTCGAGGGAGAATCCAGGTGCCGACGCGTGTACGGAAGATTTTTTCAAAACTTACAGGTGGCAAAAATCAGCGGTGAACAGCTGTTATTGAATTGCGGAATTTACCTTTGTGCCCTCGTCGATGAGGGTGGGATCGCTGCAGAGTCGGAAGTACAGATCCTTGGGAGAAAGCGACCGGAGGAAGGCAGCCTCTTCGGAACGTGCAATTATGCATTCGTAGTCCTCCGGTAGGAATCTCTTCCAGACTGCGTTTGAGTCAGCGGCAGACCTGAAAACGGACGATACGGCGGAGAGACGGCAGGCGTCGCAGGGAGTGGTGAGAGAGACGACGCTGGCAACGCATCCCTCCGGCATGTTGTTGAAATCTAGTCCTGGTCTCTCCATGTCTGTGCAGAAGATCTCCGGCAACGTTAATATCGGAATGAGATCAAGGAATGAATTAAGAAATTGACGAGGTGGTGACGGTGTGTATTTATAAGTGAGTAGTTGAATATTGAGGGGTAATATGGTAATTCGTCTGATTGTTGTGTAATAGATTTCTTTTTTTTTTTGGCCATAGTGTAATAGATGAATGGAAGCTTAGTGGCGAAGGATTGTGGTCACGTTGAGAATGAGAAAAGGTTCACCATATATAGGATTCAAAAGTTGAGGACTTTATTTATTCATTATAAAGACAAAAGTATTTATATATATATATATATATCATTTTTTAATTAAAAATTTCACTGTCAAATTAGATTCCCTCGAATATATTATAAACTCTTTTTTGGGTAAATCCCGAATTATGCTTATTTTTTGTGGGTTGATTCTTTTTTCTTTTAATTAATTGTAGTTTGTGTCAAACGAATAAAAGTCTCAATTTTCTTAGCATTGAAGGTATGAATTTATGATGGTAAAAAAAAAAAAGGTATGAATTTAATACCTTATAAATCATTGAATAGACAAATATATAATTATATAATTATATTAATAATGTATTTTCTTTTCTTATGTTTTTTTTATACCATGCATAAAAAGAATGTGATCTTTCGACGTGTGTACTGTGTTTTGTTGGTCTTCTATGGATACAATTTTGCTTTCTGTTGTGGAAAATCACATTGGATTGCTTTCCTAACTTCATTGGATAGCAGCTATTATATTCTATATAATATATATATGCCATATGGTTTATTTTAAAGGTTAAATACAAGTAAATACCTGAACTTTGAACGATTTGCAATGAGATACCCAAACTTAAAAAAAAATCAAAATGGGTTACTTTAACTTCGGACGAAGGTGCAACGAACTATCTCTGTCCAATTTCTGACGAATTTCTGTCAACAGTTGACGGTAATTTGGACGGAGGTAACTCGTTGCACCTTCGCCAAAGTTGAGGTAACCCGTTTTGATTTTTTAAAGTTCGGGTAGCTCGTTGCAAAACGTCCAAAGTTCAGGTAGCTTCTTGGTATTTAACCCTTGTTTTAATAGATGAGTACCTCTTTGATTTTAGGGTTAATTACTTAATTGGTTACACATATTTCACAATTGTGCAGAATGGTTACACATGTTTCAAAATGTGATTAAATGATTTTGCTATGTGACTAATTGGTTACACATGTTTTTCCCAATGTGATTAATTGATTATTCTATTAGTAAACCGTTAATTTTACCGTTAAGTAATTTTTTTAACATATTATTGAATTGTGAAATGACTATTATGCCCCTAGTGGTATTGAAGAAAACATAATCATCTTCAAGAACAAGAATCGAATCGAAGAACTCAGAATCGCGTTTCTGGGTTCTTGAAGAACCCAGAATCTGGTTTATGGGTTCTTGAAGAACCCAGAATCTGGTTTATGGGTTCTTCAATTCAATTCAGTGATGAAGAACAACTTGATTGATGAAGAACACAACTTGATTGATGAAAAGGGTAATTACGTCATTTTACGTATCTAAATAGTAACTTAACTGTGATTTCTAACGGTGAACAGTAAAAAAACCAATTAGTCATGTTTCAAAACCAATTAATCACATTTTGAAACATGTGTAACCATTCTGCACAATGGTGAAACATGTGTAACCAATTAAGTAATTAACCCTTGATTTTATTATAAATAGTTAATTACATATTTACTAATTAAGTTTTAAGAGTTTGAACAATTTAATTTACTAGTAAACAATTTAGTATCTGAATTTTATTTTAAAACATAAAAATTGCATTTTATAAGCTCGGTTTAATTTACTATTATATAGTAATAATGTTTTTTTTTTTAAATTTATTTATTATCCTAATCTATTTTTTTAAATGATTGTTTTAAATTTTACTAGCTGAATTTTACATAATTTTGCACATTACTAGCTAATTGAACATTAGAAAAATCTACAAACCATGTGCATGTCTTTATTATCATTATACAACAAATTAAACAAAATTACCAAATTATAAATTTATATAAAACTAACTAACAATTTATTATTTAAAAATAAAGTTTAGCTAAAAAATTATGTAAATCCTCAAATTTCAGTTAATAAATAGGTAAGTAACCCTATTTTATAATTATAAATAAACATGGCAGTTGTTAAATAAATTAATTTGTCTCTTCAAATTTCTACTTTAAAACAAAAACCTAACCTTACATATTAATGAGTCTTGACTACCTAACAGAAACCGCGGCCTTTTAACGACACAAGCAGGCTAGGTTGTTGACTTTATTTGACCATTTAAAATTGAACTAAAAGGTCATACGTGATGGTTATGTTATATATTGATTGATAGTCGAAACAAATGGAGAAATTTAAAAGACCTTCTAGATTCATTGCCTTGCGGGGGCAGAGAAAACGATACCATAGTAATATAGTATCGTAAGAAATACGTCTACAATTAACCAAGTCATAGAGACAAGGTTAAAATTCTTATCAAAGTAGTGTTCTTTAAATAGAATTCAAACTGTTCTCTAATATGGTTTACAACTAGATTTTTCAGTTGGTTCAAATAACCTTAAATTATTATAAAATAACTATATCTTATACATATAGTAAGCCTTGAGATAAAATCAAATATATATTTAAGCATAACACTCTTAGTATGATATAATTTATTTTTATCATTGTATATACAAATTTAGATATAAATCAGCTCAATATATATATATATATATATTGAATAGAAGCTTCTCCTTGGAAAAATTTCATAACCCAACATCTTCCCTCAGTACATCCACAACGTTAGCAGTATCAGTCCTTTCTCATACTCCGACACCACCATACCAACAAACCTGACCCTCTATTACGACTGCAGTACTTCAATTTCAGCAATAATTACCTCAATAGCCAGCAGTCAATTCCCGTGCGCAAATTACAATGGTAGTAACATAACCTGCTACTTCATGTGTCTTGTAAATAATGTGTAAAGCTGTTAGGATCGATTCTCTACACAGACTGAAATCGCAGCTTCAGAATAGAGAAATTGAGAATTGAAAAAGAACTGAGCTTTTGTGGTAACACCCCTTAGGGATAACCTTTACGCGGTTTGGTTCATTTATTGATAAAAATACACTGTTATAGAATACGTATATATAGAGAAATACAATACAGCCTACATATACATTAATTCATAAACTAACATTACATATTAATCAAGCTTCACTACCTAACAGGTTACTAATCACGAACCAAGTCTCAAAATACACATATAATATAGCTCCTCCTAGGCTTAGCAATCTTGGCCTTCGGATAATAATATTAGATGAAGAAAAAATATGGATTTGCTTATACATTTCCCCCTAAGTTTTGAGACTGAAAGTAGTTGTTTCCCCAACATCTAATAGCTACAAAATGTTTATATATATATATAAACTCATAAGCTACCAGCACTCAAATGATGCTTCTAATTGGCAATTGCTTACATGTTATTAGATTCCAAAGAGAATATCCATAACACCCCTAAAGACTGGACCCCTCTTGGTCTTCAGTACTTCCCTTACACTCTTATCATCAGCCAGAAACCCTTTACTCTTCATTTCCTCCAAAAGCAACTTCCCTTCTGCTTCCTTCCCTTCCCTCACAAACGCCTCCAACACAGCTACACTCGTGGTGGCATTCGGCATCATCCCTTTCTCCATCATCTCCATCACATATTTCTTCACATCTCCCAACTTGCAATCGCTAGCAAGCCCCTTTACAAGTACATTATATGTGTAGGCATTTGGCTCAACCCCTGAAGCTAGCATCCGCAAGAACACCTTTAGAGCATCTTTACTTTGCCCACCTGCATTGTTAGTCCATCAAGAACTAAGTTTGTATCAGTTAGGAAGTGGGTCCAATGTTGAAAGCATTCTTCTTATATCTAGAAACCACTTGCGATCGAATCAGATAATCTGTATGCTGCAAAGATGTACACTTTTCTTAGGTATACAGATTTCGTATATTTTGATTCGCTTTTCCGCAAGAAGCATCCATCTTTCATGTTTAACATGCAATTGGAACTAGAAATCATACACCATTTTATTATAATTATGCACTAATTTGAGTGTTGAATAACCAGATTGACAAATAAGTAGCTAGCCTCAGTTACTTGGCAGAATCTTCAAGGAAAAACTTACATCTTTGAAAATATATCTTGAAAGTGAATGTTTTTTTTACTAAGGCTAAGGGAGATTCTACGGACCTGCGTTGGCATAAACCTCCATGACAGCAGTATGGGTCACTACGTCAGGCATGTGTCCCTTGTCCTTGATCTGGGAGAAGAGCTCCAGGGCTTCGTGAGTGCGACCGTCTTTAGACAATCCGTCGAACATCTTGACTGCATAGTCCGTAAGGCCCTCCGTTCTCATCTTGTGGAAGATCTCCTGCAAGTTTTTCGGGTCTTCAGGCTCCTCAATGACGGGTTTCTTGTTAAAAGGATCGTAGGGAGGCGGTAACTTGGTCTTGTTAATCTCTCTGTCTCTAGTCGCAATGGCGCTGTCATCATTGGCTTTGTGCTCGTCGTCCTCAGAGTCGGAAAGAGAAAAGTTGACTTTAGTATTCCTGGGTTTAGGGTTTTGGTTTTCGTTGCTTCGGTCGGTGAAGAATCTCAATTGAGAAGACATCAGCGCTTTTTGGAGGTACTCCGATATAGAGATGGATGGTAATGGAAGAAGACAGGTTGGAGGATGATAAAAGGGAACTCTTAAAGGAGACGTATGGAGCATACGCCTCCCAAGGGCGGAGGAGAGGTTGGCACGATAAGAGGAAACCAAAGAGCGAGATAGAGCAGTGGCCGCCATTAATGAGCTCTTCTTTGAGGTGTGAGAACTGCCGCGACTTGAAGAGAGATGATATATCTGATTATTTTCCCTCCAGAATGTTCCAATGCCAATAGTTCGAGGCTAATTTGGGATATTTCATATTTTCACAATAGTTTACTTCAATGATAAGAAAGCCCCAACATTTTTGCAACACTGCTGAAATGACAAATATATTATATAACTGTCTATACTCTATAGACAATAACAATGTGCCAATGGCTTCTGAGCTTGAAAAAGAATTGTAAATGAATGGGGTGCAATAGCAACATTAAGTAAATCAAAGGACTTATATATAAATATAAAAATATATATATGAGCGATTTGGTAACGGATATTCGTTCGTATTGCGTTGAGAATTTGGATTGGCGAAAGCGAAACAGTGGAACCAGCCATTTATTCCTGTTGCCAGATTCGGATGCTCCTTTTCCGACCGGACCTCCGTCACCTTCATTTTGCGGTCACCGTTCTGCTCCGATCACGGATCTTCGCGAGTAGCAAGTATGTCCAGCAAAACTCTAACACATTAAATTTCGTTCGTTTAATTGTTTTTTTTTTCTGGACAACATTCGGTTTCTGTTCTGTTAGTGAGCTACGTTTTCTTTCTTAGATCAATTGCTGGATACGATGAGTTTTTACTGAATTGGAGGCTCAGATGCTCAAATGTTTCTAAACTTAGAAACATGTCGCCGTGTTGCAGAAGTTAAGTGTCAAATTAGGGGATTGCTATTTCAGTAAGGTATGTATCATGAAAATGTTGCATTTGCATAATCTTGTATATGGCTACGTTCGTAAGCTGATGCTGCTATGATTGTTGATGTTGAAGGGATTGTTGGTAGATAAAAATTTGAAGATGGGTGATTTGCTTCCCATTTTATATGTAGTCATTGCACTTCTGTGCACCATCGGATCCATTGCTTTGGCGGTGTTTGGTATCTACAGGCATCTTTTGAATTATACTGAGCCCGTATACCAGAGATACATCGTTCGGATCATATTTATGGTTCCAGTAAGTGCTTCTGCACGCATTGCATTGATTGTTCTTTTGATGATTCTTTTGTTCTGTAGACCTTATAATGTAGTTTTTATGTTCATATCTCTTCTTTTGTAACGTTCTCTACTGATTTTTTTCATAGTGTACTGTGCTCTGTAAAAAAAATGAAGTTTCTTTGTTGCTTAACTGCACATGTATAACATGCTATTTATGAGCTGTAATGAGACAAGAGCAGCACTTCACTGTGCTGCTTTTGCTTGTGGTGTTGCTGTTTAACATGTTTGCTCTTAAATTTTTGGCAGGTGTATGCGTTAATGTCCCTCTTGTCTCTAATCTTTCCAAGTAGCTCAATTTATTTTGATTCAATAAGAGAAGTGTAAGTCTGTCAGTTCTGTTTCTTTTTAGTACAAACAACATGGAATCTTTCACCCCCACAATATGACAATTCTTTATTCAAGATTTTTTTTATGCTGCATTTCTTTTTTTATAATCTTTTTATAACTTGGGCAATTTGCAATTCTCAGTTATGAAGCATGGGTCATCTATAATTTTCTGTCACTGTGCCTTGCCTGGGTTGGTGGCCCTGGTGCAGTAGTTCTGAATTTAAGTGGTCGATTCCTGCAGCCATCGTGTTGCCTAATGACTTGCTGCCTTCCTCCACTTCCATTAGATGGGTTAGACTTCTTTGCTGCTCTCAGTTATTTGTAATCTAACGCTTCTTGTTTTTTGTTTGAAAAATTCTGCATGGTTAGGGGGTGTTTGTATTGTTGAGGTTCGTTAACTATGGTGCAGGCGTTTCATCCGTCGATGCAAGCAAGGATGTTTACAATTTGTGATATTGAAGCCCATCTTAACGGTTGTGACACTCATACTATATGAGAACGGGAAATACCACAATGGAAATTTCAATCCAAATCAATCTTTCCTGTATCTCACTATCGTATATACTATATCCTACACACTGGCTCTTTATGCCTTGGCATTGTTTTATGTGGCATGCAAAGACCTGCTTCAGCCATTCAACCCAGTTCCAAAATTTATAATCATTAAATCTGTTGTCTTCTTAACATATTGGCAGGTATGGGTGTCCTTTTCCATAGCTATATATATTGTTTTACTCCACCATTTCTGTCTCTTTATCTCAACTATCCTTTTTGTTGTAGGGAATTTTGGTCTTTCTTGCAGCGAAATCTGGATTTATAAAGAATGCAGAGCAAGCTGCTCAGTTTCAGAATTTCATTATATGCATTGAGATGCTAATTGCTGCAGTGTGTCATCTATATGCGTTTCCTTACAAAGAGTACGCAGGAGCCAATATTGGTGGGTCTTATGGTTTCATTGGAAGCCTCGGACATGCAGTGAAGTTTAACGATTTATTCCACGACACTGTCCATCAGGTGGATGTCTACTCTTGATATCATCTACGACACTGTCCATTAGATATGGATTAATTTGTTTGCTTCTGGTGTTCTAATACTTCTTTTATATGGTGGGTTTGCAGTTTGCACCCACATATCATGAATATGTGCTATACAACCACACAGAGGGAGATGACGGAGCAAGGAAGTACCGATCACGAACATTTGTGCCAACAGGACAGGAAATGGATACGCTTAGAAAGAACAGATATGTGTTTGGAGGCAACAGATTAGATGAAATCCATCTCTCAAGTCCTGCTACCACAAGCTCTCCAAAGGAAGGTGAAGGTAGCATGGCATCCGAAGGTACAGATTTTGAGTTTGCCAAATCTTCCCTGCTAGTTGACACCTCAGAGTCTCCCGGAGCACCATACGACATGTCAATCATCGATCTTGATATGTCAAACTATCCCACAGAAGTCCCTGCAGCTGCAGCAGCAGCTAATGAAGGACAAAATAGATAATGGCATGTCTCCTTCATTCTGTTAATAGATAGTGGTTGGAGAGAGCTGCTTTCTTTTCCAAACTTCAGGTACTAACTAACTTCCCCTACAGTCTTTTTATTTTAGTGCCTTCGTGTCTGTTTCTCGATTGTACAGTGTAGATACAATCAATACAAAGCCTGTCAGCTTTAAGGTTGGACTCTTAGAATGACTTGGATTGAGTTTCTGTGGTTGCTCACAAAAAAGTTTGTTTTTTTTTAATAGAGAGAAAGTTGGTCTCACTGTGTCGTGTATGATCTAGTTGATACAATTATCATTTGCTGTTGACTTAGCTAATTTAATAAGCATACAGTTTGTGTTGAATAAGTTCAAGGGTAAATGATTTCACTACACACTTGTGTTGATATTTATATGCATATGTTTGAACATATTATTAAAATTTTCTCATCGTGTTTATATTTATTCCATCTTTACTTTCCTTATTAAACCTTAATCGATTTGAACCCATCATCGTGTTTTTAGGTTTAATTCAAATTCAAATCTATATTTTTTGTGTGAACCGTGATTTAGTGTTTAAAAAGATGAAGACGAGATGAACAAAAATGCAAAATTATCATTTTTATAGAAAATAATAACATTTAATAAAAAAAATGATCGGAAAGTAACACCGATGCATTTAACCTTTATCAATAACTAAATAACTATGCATATGCATTAAACTACATTAAAAAAAATGGTAATCTAAATAATCAAATGGAGCAAAAATTGAACCATCCACATGAAGTCACTACTGATTTTGGCCAAAAAAAAAGAGTCACTACTGTACAAAATAACTCAGTTGAATAGCTGCGCGAGTTAGTGATATACCGTGTACGAAAAGCACGTAACTGCCGATATAGAGAATAGAATGGAGCATAAAAATGTCTAAGTACCGTCTCAGCCTCCTCCCGGCCTCAATCCGGCGGCGGAATCTCCATTGAAGCCGTCCCTGGTAGCAGAGCCAGACAACCACAGCCGCCGCAATTCTTGAATATGACAGAATCGGTGGGGCATAAAATTTACATGGACCAGAGCTACATCTTGTTAGAGAAGCGGCAGCTCTTCTTGAGGAGCTACCAATTCCGCAGAAAGCGGAGCCTCCGGGAGCGGATCCGGATGTATTTGGGTCGAGTCAAGCGGGTGGTATGGGTCCGAATCCTGTCCACTCGCCGCCGACTAGTGTGGACCAAATTGCGTAGGCTCCGACAAGGGTTCTGGTACCGTAAGAGATTAAGGTTCCTTCGCCGTTTCTTACTGTGATTGCTTGTAGTCCATAGATACAGAATTTGATGATGAATAAAAAAAGAAAAAATTAAAAGAGATATTTGTTCATGTTAGTGCCTATTATAGTATTATCTGCGTAAAGGGCATCTGCAGCTACCGTCAAAATTTGTCTCGATTGGAAATGACAATATCCTATATTTGTCTCTTTTAGCGTTTTCAAACAGACAGCGACACTTACTAAGACAAAGTGATATACGATTTCATGGTGAATTGACATGATCTAGATTTTTCTTCTTCACCTGGCTTGCTTTCTGGGCCAGATCACTTACTAAATAATAAATACTAACTAGTGCACACTGATAATGCAGCGCATTTGTTTTACTGTTTGAATACTCAATCCAATCCAACCAAGTGGGTAATGACTACTATTTTTTTGTCCAAAAGGGGTAATGACTACAGTGGTCTGTTCCACTAAACAATCAATTAACAATGGTAAGTGCCAAGTGGGTGTCAGCACTTGATGGCCTCTCAGCGAATGGGTTTCAGACAACGTGCTCCTTTGTACGTTCACAAGCTAAAGCAAGCATTTGTCCCCTTGGCTCTAGCAGGAAGCTTAGGGTTAAGTGTTTTGTATATGTGGTCCAGAGACAAAATGAGAGCTTCATCGAGGAATTTGGTTGATAGGATTGTTGGTTTTGTCCATCTCTGACTGACTGACTCTTACTCTGACAAAAATTGTGATGTACTTATATGAGTGAGGATATCTATCTACAACTATCCTTCTTCGTCTTCTTCTTCAAGTTGAAGCTGAAACTGAAGCTAATTGTTCTTCTTCTGGGTTGATAAGGTTTGTCACTTTCTAATGTTGTTGCTTAAGTGAATGTCTTGTCTCTTGAGATTGTATGTTTTGGCCTAAAAAAAGCTTCCTTTGGCCTGTACGATGATATGACATTCTTAGTTACCGCTTTGTTTCTTTGATCAGATTGTTGAAACATCATGTCTTCTTCAAGACAACCAAGCCAGTCGGCATCGATCAACTCCGCCCGGTCTTCGAGGATCATCGCTCAAACCACAGTCGATGCAAAGCTCCACGCAGACTTCGACGAGTCAGGAACCTCCTTCGACTACTCGACCTCGGTCCGTGTGGTCGAAACTCTAGATCCATCCAACACTGTAACCACAGCATACCTCAGCCAGATCCAGAAGAGCCTCATGATTCAGCCTTTTGGCTGCCTCTTAGCCATAGATGACAAAGATCTCAAGGTCATAGCCTACAGTGAGAATGCACCGGAACTGCTAACCATGGTTAGTCACGCAGTCCCGGGGTTAGGCGACCAAGAGCTCCTGGGCATTGGGACTGATCTCAGAACCATTTTCACTTCACCTAGCTCGACAGCACTGTACAAGGTTTTTGGTTGCTCAGATGTCTCGCTCCTCAACCCGGTCCTTGTCCACTGCAAGACGTCCGGGAAGCCGTTCTACGCGATTGTCCACCGTGTGACTGGCAGCATCGTGGTCGACTTCGAACCCGTGAAGCCCTTTGACGTCCCAATGACTGCCGCTGGAGCGCTTCAGTCATATAAGCTGGCAGGAAAGGCGATCTCACGGCTCCAGTCGGTGCGAAGTGGCAGCATGGAGCGGCTCTGCAACACCATGGTTGAAGAAGTTTTTGAACTGACTGGGTACGATCGAGTTATGGCTTATAAGTTTCACGACGATGATCATGGCGAAGTTGTCTCCGAGGTGACGAAACCTGGTCTGGAACCCTACCTCGGTCTGCATTACCCAGCGACAGACATCCCTCAGGCTGCGAGATTCTTGTTCATGAAAAACAAGGTTAGAATGATCGTCGACTGTCGGGCAAAACCCGTGAAGGTGACTCGAGACGAGAATCTCCCTTTCGACCTGACGCTGTGCGGGTCGACGCTTCGGGCTCCACACACCTGCCATTTACAGTACATGGAGAACATGACATCAATCGCATCCGTCGTCATGGCAATCGTTGTCAATGACGAAGAATCTGGATCCACACCGACCGAGGCCTGCAAGATGAAGAGGCTGTGGGGTCTTGTGGTTTGTCACAACACGACACCGAGGTTCGTCCCGTTCCCTCTCAGATACGCTTGCGAGTTTCTCGCCCAGGTGTTTGCTATCCATGTTTCCAAGGAATTAGAGCTGGAAAATCAGATCGTAGAGAAGAACATACTAAGGACACAAACACTGCTGTGCGATATGCTGATGCGGGACCCTCCGCTCGGGATCATGTCCCAGAGCCTGAACGTGGCGGACCTCGTCAAATGTGATGGAGCCGTTCTTCTTTACGAGAACGAGACTTACAAACTCGGAACGACTCCGACCGACTCCCAATTACGGGACATTGTCTCGTGGATGTCTGAATATCACGTGGATTCGACGGGTTTGAGTACGGACAGCCTGTGCGATGCTGGGTTTCCAGGAGCTCGTGCTCTTGGGGACGTTGTATGTGGGATGGCTGCAGTTCGGATAACTTCCAAAGACATGATCTTCTGGTTCCGATCCCACACGGCTTCAGAGATCCAATGGGGTGGGGCTCGGCACGAGCGAGGACTGAAGGACGATGGAAGGAAGATGCACCCGAGGTCGTCGTTCAAGGCTTTCATGGAGGTGGTGAGGGGGAAGAGCTTGCCATGGAAGGACTTTGAAATGGACGCTATCCACTCTCTTCAAATCATCCTGAGAAACGCACTGAGTAAGGAACAGTTGACGGGGGCAATGAACACGAGTAGGAAGCTGAATGAGCTTAAGATCGATCACGAACTGGAGGCCGTGACGAGCGAGGTAGTGCGTCTGATCGAGACGGCCACGGTGCCAATATTGGCGGTTGACTCTGATGGTGCCATCAATGGATGGAATTCAAAGATTGCAGAGTTGAGTGGTTTATCTGTTGAGGATGCCATTGGGACTCATTTGCTCACCCTTGTTGAGGACTCTTCTCTCAATGTTGTCAGGGAGATGTTGCTCATGGCTTTACAAGGTACGTATGTTAGTCGTTACGTACAGCTTTCTTCATTTGTTTCTCTCTTGCTTTATATATACATTTATACAAGGGTTTATAAATAAAAAACTAAACTTTGATTAAAAACCAAATATCAAACCGAACTTGTTTTTTTTTTCAAACAACAAATTAAACTTTTTTAATTAAGCAATCAACAAATCTAAATCAAATTTTTTTTCATTAAAATAATTTTTTAATGTTTGAGGAAGTTATTAAGTCAATAGTATAGAAAATGATATTACAACTTAATAACTTTCTAATACATTGAAAAATCCGTTCAAAACATAATAAAAATTTGAATTAAATTTGTTGAATGCTCAATTCCAAATGTTTGGTTTGTTGTTTGTCAGCAAAAAAAAGTTTGGTTTGTTGTTTCGTTTTTCCTGTTCGTTTTTTTTTTTTAATAATTAACCTTTCATACAAATCTGAACAGGAAATGAGAAACAAAACATCGAGTTTGAGATTAGAAGACACGGGTGTAAGACGGGTGCGGGACCCATCCGGTTGATCGTGAACGCGTGTGCGAGCAAGGACCTCGAAGATAATGTGGTCGGGGTGTGCTTCGTGGCTCAAGACATCACTGGTGAGAAGATGGTGCTGGACAAATTTACTCGAATCGAAGGCGAATACAAGGCCATTGTGCAGAACCCAAGCCCTCTGATCCCTCCCATATTCGGAGCGGACGAGTTTGGATGGTGCTCCGAGTGGAACCTAGCCATGACAAAGCTAACCGGGTGGACAAGAGACGAGGTCATCGGCAAAATGCTGCTTGGGGAAGTTTTCGGTGTCCATAAAACATCCTACTGCCGCCTCAAGAATCACGAAGCATTCGTCAACCTCGGGGTGGTCCTCAACCACAGCTTGATGAGCCCAGAGAAGGTCTCGTTTGGATTTTCCACCAAAAAGGGGAAATTCGTGGAGTGTCTACTCTGTGTGAGTAAAGCCATCTCCACCAACCCATCCCCTTCTTCCCCTCTGGCGACTGTCATCGGTGGGGTGTTTTGCTTTCTCCAGCTAGCGAGCTTAGAACTGCAGCAAGCAATCCACGTGCAACGATTATCGGAGCAAACCGCTTTGAAGCTGCTTGCTTATACAAAGAGGCAGATTCGCAGTCCTTTCTACGGAATCATCTTCTCCAGGGAAATGCTGGAGGATAGTACGGAGCTAGGGTCGGAGCAGAAGCAGATTGTGCAGACGAGTGCACGGTGCGAGAACCAACTGTTCAGGATCCTTGACGACTCCAGTCTTGACAGTATAATGGAAGGGTATGGTCTAGATTCTATCCATCTGAGACGTTCTTCCTTCTTTATGATAATTGAATAACATGGAGCATTAATTTTGATCATCAGAAATCTGAATCTTGAAATGGTAGAGTTTACCCTGCAACAAGTACTGGTAGCTTGTATCAGTCAAGTGATGGGGACGAGCAAAAGGAAAGGAGTCCAGATAGTGAATGCCGTAGTAGAAGACGTCGTCACCCGAACTTTATACGGCGACAGCGCCCGACTGCAACAGGTCTTAGCGGATTTCTTGCTGACATCACTCGAGTTCACATCGACCGGGAGCCAACTCAGCATATCAGCTTGTCTGACGACAGATCGTCTGTCGGGAGAAGCTGTTCATCTTGCACGGTTGGAGCTCCGGTATGTATATATATATTTAGTTTTTATTTCAGACCCCATGTTTTCATGGATGTTGTTGGTTCAGGCTGTGTCACAGCGGCGGTGGAGGCGTACCGGAATCTTTGCTGAAGCAGATGTTTTCGAGCGACGGAGTTGACGTGTGTGACGAGATCGGGATCAGTCTTGTGATCAGCAGGAAGCTGCTAAGGCTGATGAATGGAGACGTGCAGTATCTGAGGGAAGCTGGCAATAAGTCCACTTTTATAGTTTCTCTCCAACTTGCAGTTAAATTGCCCTAAGAACTGTGGAAATCGGTTGCGGATTCCCATGGAAAACGATAGTTTCTAGTTTCTACGATGCGGATTCTGAATCAAATTCAATCATAAATAAAGTGGGATGGTATTGGCATATCATCGACTACTTTATACAGAGCACTTTTGTTAAAATACTAAAATTCACTAATAACATTTTACATATTTGTCCTTACTAATTTTAAGGAAATTAATTATTAAATCGACCTCATATTTTCGTAGTTAATCAACTTCATATTATTAAAATGGTGAAAAATAATGGTTCTAGCAAGTTTTGAACTCTAGACTTTTTACATACTAGCTAAAATTTTTACCACTAGTAATTCTTATTACTTTATCATATACTTCAAATATAGTTATTGAAGCAACTATCATATTATTGTATTAAACATCTCATATTTATTTATTAATGATCTTTAGTAATTAACATTTGTTCAACGTTATTTCTTTAATTACAGTTTTAATTTAATTAGGGTTAATTACCAAATAGGTACCCCAACTTTACATGGTATGGCAAGTAGGTACCTAAACTTTTTTTTGCCGCAAAGAAATTGCCCAACTTTGTGAAATTAGCAAATAGGTACCTACTGTTAATTTACCGTTAAGAATAAACGGAAAATAACGTGAGGAGCAAACAGGTACCTGAACTTGACATGGTTTGACAAAAAAGTACCTGAACTTACACGAATTAGCAAGTAGATACCTGAACCGGTTCAAAAATCGGTTCGGTCGAACCACTTTCTTTTTTTTTTTTGTCGAGTTTATATACCAAACGCATGCATGACTCAACTCCAGCCGTTCTTGGTGCATTAAGGAAGCATCATGAACCCATCGCTCGGGTCCATCACCATCCCGACCCCATTGATCCCTATTATTCCCGGTCGGGAAAAGACCGCTCTCGACTTCATTTACGTGGTTGTCGATGTCGTTCGGGTATTTCCTTAGTTCAGCCCCCATAAACCATACTTAGATGTACCGAGAACGTCTGGAAATGAGTCATGCATGTGTTTGGTATATAAACGTTACTTTTTTTTAAAAAAAGAAAACTGATTCGACCAAACCAGATTTTGAACCGGTTCAGGTATCTACTTGCTAATTAGTGTAATTTTAGGTACCTATTTGTCAAACCATGTCAAGTTCAGGTACATGTTTGCTCCTCACGTGATATTTTTCGTTTATTCTTAACGGTAAATTAACGGTAGGTACCTATTTGCTAATTTAATAAAGTTGGGCAACATATTTGCGGCAAAAAAAAGTTTAGGTACCTAGTTGTCAAATCATGTAAAGTCGGGGTACCTATTTGATAATTAACCCATTTAATTATGTATCTACTAATCATTTTTTTTAAATGATTGAAAAATAAGTAATTTTCTAAATTTAGTATTTATAGACTAACATAATACTCATTTAGAAAATATTTTTTCAACCATCTCTAAAAAAATCAGAAAGACTATAATACGTAGATAATTAAATTAGAACTCTAACACATATGATGCTAAGTTTCAATTTTTCCATTAACCATAAAATTTGGTCAAATTTATAAAAATTGTCAAAAATTACCATCATATTTTATAATCGATAAGAAAACTGAAACTTAACACCATATATGTCGTTAGAGTTCTAATTTAATTATCTAAGTACTATAATATTTCTTTTTTTTTTTAGAGATGTTTGAAAAAAAATATTTTCAAAATGAATATTATGGTAGTCTATAAATACTAAATTTACAAAATTACTTCTTTTTCAACCATTTTAAAAAAATTAAACTGTAGATACATAATTAAATTAAAACTATAATTAAACAAACAACGTTGAACAAATGTTAATTATTAAAGACCATCAATAAATAAACATGAGGTGTTTAATACAATAATATTAGAATTGTTTCGATAACTATATTTGAAGTATATAAGAAATCAATTGTAAATTTGTAATTACTAGCAGTGGTAAAACTTTTATTTAGTATGTAAGAGGTGTAGGGTTCAAAACTTGCTAGAATCATAATTTTTCACCAATTTGATAATATGAGGTCAATTTAGTAACTACGGAAATATGAGGTCGATTTGATAATAAATTTCCTTAAAATTAGTAAGGACAAATATGTAAAATGCTATTAGGGCATTTTAGTCTTTCAACATAAGTAGTTTGTATAAAGTAATCGATGGTCTGCAAATAGAATCTCCCTAAATAAAAGCAACTAATGGACTCAAAGCGCAAACATTCGTATAAATGAGGTTTCATACTAAAATAGAGATTTAAGTTAAATATCAAGGAGCTAGCTGAACTTTGATTGTTTTGCAATGAACTACCCGAACTTTGAAAATTCAAAATGAGCTATTTCAACTTTGAAAAATGTGCAAATAGCTACCTTCGTCCCATTTGCGATTACTTTTCAACGACTTTTTGACGAATTTGACAGAGGTAGCTATTGACGGAAAAATTGACAGAGGTAACTATTTGCAATTTCTCCAAAGTTAAGATAGCTCGTTCATTGCAAAACTTTCAAAATTCAGATAGCTCTTGGTATTTATTTAACCCTGAATATAAACTTACATATTATCTACAATAAAATAATAAATTATTAATTCCTTCTAGAGATTTAAATCTGACTATCGTTTTGTTTTGAATGTATTATATGGTATTATAACCTTTCAGGTTTTATCTAATACATGGTATTATAACCTTTCAGGTTTTATCTATCGACTTTTGAAATATATATAACATTGCTTATGCTAAAAGTTAAACCCTAAGGACTAATTCAATGACTTTTATTCATTCTACAACTTGAATAGTCAAACTACTCATCCCCTAGTTGGACTAATCAATGGATTTTAACAACCAGAATAATTAACAAACTTATCTTAACAACAATTTAGGAATAAAAGCATGTTAAGTACTCGAAAAATAACGTTTATACAAATAGGTATCTATGATTTTTTTTTAGAATTTTAGTTACTTTAAATTCCTAAAGTGTTAGCTCCGTCTTTTAACTAGTTAATTTTAGATAAAATGTGTGAAACATTAACATATCTATACTTTATTTTACCATTGTAAATTGATATACCAAAAAAAAAACTTATTTATAACAACGTAATTTATTATGTATCTAATTAAAAGACTTTGTATCCCTATAATTTAATAAGCATCCATTTTAAGTATATATATATCACAAAAGGAATGAAGGCATGGTTCTTGCTCTTAACCTCCCAAATAGCAAAGTCAACCAAAGTATCTTCTTCATCTCTCCCACCAAGCCCTAGCCTTAGCTATAAGTATTCCACCATCCTCTGCATAATCTTCACAACTCTCTCTCTCTCTCTTTCTTATCCCACAACAATTCTTTCTTGTGGTATATAATTAAGAGACATGAAGATGTCTGCTGCAATGACGAAGTTGACTTTTGTCCTCATTCTGTTTGGGTCAACAACAGTGTTTGCTGCAGATCCCGACCTCCTCCAGGATGTTTGTGTCGCTGATCTTGCTTCAAGTATGTTCCTCCATTTCACTGCAATAATCATCTCTGTATATTCCATACTGTTTATGAAAACGACAAAATTCTAATCCGTTAGTCTCATTTTTTTGGTTTAGAAATTGAGGAATTCATGTTTTATTTAAGTAGTTTTGGTGCCACAATTTATCATTTTTGAAGCACCTGTAACGTTCGTCACTGGATAATAGGGGTATTGATTCGTGTTGACGGGTCAAATGACCTACTAATTCATATAGCTTATGCGATCTATTTAACTCATATAACCCGTGTGATACATGAACTTTTATATAATTTATTATAATATATATTTAGTTATAATGATTGACCCACTAGTCGACAAGTATGACCCAAATCCAATCCTATTTTTCATGCGGATCGTGTCAAAATGACTCACATGTCCAAAATGTTCGACCATGAACGGATCACTAGTTGTCTTCACATGAATCTAAAAAAAGATAATTTTTTATTAAATTTAAATAACACATTTCACTTCTTTTTTCTATGTTGATATCTTGAGAAAAAGTTAAATTATAATATTGTTTTTTATTAGGGTAAACCACCTTAACAGTTAATTATATTGTCACTATGTAACTAAATGGTAATTTATGTTTTTTTGTGTAGTGAAACAATCACGTATGTTTAAAAAATGTAACATATTGGTTAATTGTGTTATATTCAGTCAAATATATTTGATAAATGTGATTAAATGGTCACAAAAATGACGATTTTACCATTTCCCTTGTTTTTCATATTTGTTATGTTCATCATGTCCGAAATCTAATTTCGAACACAGAAACGCAAATCTGTTTTCGATTCGAATCTAGATTTGCAATTATGGGTTCAACTCTAAACCCAGAAATGCATATTTTGGCTCGATTCGAACTCACATTTGTGCAAATTTGAGTTCAAAATCAGATTTCGAGTTTGAAACGAGGAAGAAAAACATAAAGTTGAAACACATGAAAATGAGCATAAAAAACTGTGAAATGATATTTTAGTTATTTTTTTTTAGCTTCATTCACATTTTGAAATATAAGTAAGGCTCATATTTCAACTAACGAGACACACGTGCTAAACATAACTAACTTTATTTGCCCTTTTTATTATTGTCTCTTCATTAATAAGTTCGTTTCCACTCTACTCTCTCTCTCTCCGTATACCCCAGCGTTGAAGGTGAATGGATTTCCATGCAAGTCAAGTTTCAACTCAACTGACTTCTCCAGCGTCCGCATTGCAAATCCCGGCTCCACCAACAACACCCTCGGCTCTCTCGTCACCGCCGTCAACGTCATGCAACTCCCCGGCCTCAACACCCTCGGAGTCTCCATGGCTCGGATCGACTACGCCCCTGCAGGCGGCCTCAACCCACCTCACCTCCACCCACGTGCCACCGAGATCGTGTTTGTTCTCGAAGGTGAACTCCTTGTCGGATTCTTAACCACCGCCAACGTCCTCGTATCGAAGGTCATTAAGAAGGGTGAGGTGTTCGTTTTCCCCAGGGGACTCGTCCATTTCCAGAAGAACAATGACTGGCATTACCCTGCGTCGGTCATTGCCGCCTTTAACAGTCAGTTGCCGGGGACACAAGCGATTGCAGCCACCTTGTTCGCTTCGACACCCACTGTGCCGGACGATGTGCTTGCCAAGGCCTTCCAGATTGATACTGCGCAGGTGGAAGCGATTAAGGCGAAACTCGCACCCAAGTAGAACAAGGCATATATGAATGGAAGAACTTGAAAGGAAGGGTGTGATTCGGCGCATGCAATAAGAAGATTCATCTTTTATTAATAATAATATTATGCAATTTTTAGTATTTTTACTGAACATTCATAGTAATATTTGAATAAATTCTCATTTCAAACTCAAATGCATTATTTTTCATTCCTATGAGTTTCGCCTAATTTCTTATTCTTTAGATGAAATTAATTTTATCTGCATTCTTATTCTATAATTGTATTGTAGTAATTTAGATTATTTCTTATTGCGAACCCAAAATTACATACCATAATGGTAACTATTTAAGTTTTACTTAAATTTTAACTGATTTCATAATTTTACACTATAATAATCAGTTTTATTCACATTTCATGGGTTTTCAATTTTCATGTACACCCAAAGTCCAATCTAAGCCCGAAGTTGATTTAAGAAGATATTTCTTTTCTCCTTATCATATCATCTCTTAAAGAACAAAACACATCAGTCCGACATTGAAAATTCAGACATTTCAACTTCTGCAAATTTTTCAAGCTACAAAGTATCCTTCTATATTGACAAACATTAGCATTGTCTCTTTCTGAACATGTAACATAACTTAACTAACCTTAAAAGAATCAACAATCACTTGTCCATCCGTTAAAACTAACCTTTTCAACATCTGCGACCATAATTCTTGGATCCATTGCTATGCAGGCGACTTATTTGAAGTTTAGGGTGGTGCGGCTTGTGCCTTGTTCTTCGGGGAATCACCAAATCCATCAGAGCTCATCTCAATATAACTTCTTTTCTTTGGTGGCGTGATCAGTTTCTCCTTTCCAGACTCATTTCCTTTATCCTTCGCTTTACCTTTGCTTCTGCCTTTATCATTTTCAACAGTTTTATCATCTTTACCTATGCTCTGTCCTTTATCGTTTTCAGTGGGTTTATCTTGGTAGTGTTCATTCTCAGGAGGTGGATAGAGGGGAGTCTCTCTCCCGCTCAAACGACAGAACACTTTTTCAACAACCTCGTTGATTTCCTTCCCTAGCCCATTGCCATCCAGAATTACATCCCAAATCGATTTAGAAGCCTTCTCCAGCACTGGAACCCTGCATGGCATCAACATCATAGAGTTAACACACAATCGATGGCATTTAGTTCACTTTTCCTTTCAATGGCAGCATCACAATCACAGAGATAAGTTACTCGAGTTATACAAACAATGGAAAGGTGAAGAAGACTTGTAAATCCTGTTTTTATTTCTTGTGTGCGATCATAGTTTTTAAGCAATGTTCATGAAATACGGGAGTTTGCAATTGTAATGGAAAGGACACAAATTGCCTTCAATGTACAAGAAACCCCTACTGCCATAGCGATCAAACCATCGAGAAAGATCATTCTTTATATAACGCAAAACACTTACTCCACTTCTTGTCTCAATGCATCAAAGAGCTCTCTTTTGGTCTGTTTTTCTGCTCCAGGAGTATTGAGAACTTTACTTTGTTCCGCCATTCTAATAGCAGTGGCCTTCAGCTCTTCCTGAAACCAATTCATTCAAAATCATATAAATTAACAATGAATGCATCTCAGCCAGTTAGCAACCTCTCTTTGAATGGAAAAAACGATGATTTATCTCATGGCAAGGCCAAAAGAGCATACATTGGCTTTCAGTTGGTTAATAATCTTCGAACGAAGACAATCCATTGTACCATCGTTCATGAGAGACTCCAAAACATCTTCTGGCGAAATCACAGATGAAGACTGCATTGCGTATGCTTCCACTTCTTACTCTACTGATAAAATTGGCCTCCAAGAGAATGAATTCCACGAACAATTCGGAGTTTTTAGCTACGTTAGATCAAACATGGAAAACTAGGGAATTAGAGGTATGATAACATCAGACGGAGTGAATTCACGCCTGTACAAGAAGAAACACCTAAATTAGTAACGTAGAACAACCGGGTATCAATTAACTTGACGAACCAACGCAGTGAAATACGAAATAAACAACAATTGGCGGAATTTGGGTTAACTTGATTGGAGCGGAAGGATTGTAGTGCTGCGGAGCAGGCTGTTCTAAGGGCTGAAGTGCGATCGAGCGCGGGCAAGGTCGATGGATGTTGGAGTGGAAGCTAATAGCAGATGAGATTGTAGCACACCACACAATTTTCTGCTTGTATTGTGATCTTGATCTTGGCATAATGGGTGTGGCGGGCTGATGGCAAATATTGGGCTTTCATGATCTGGGAAAAGTCTTAGGCCCATATAAGAATATGGGCTGGGCTAGGATTTGTAGGCCCACTTTGACCCAAGTATATATTTATGATCAAAATTTGAAAGATTAATCAACTATTTAAAATAATGTTTAAATACCAAACAGCTAGATGAAGTTTGAACGTTTTGCAACGAGCTACCCAAACTTTAAAAAATCAAAAAAGACTACCTCAATTTTGGACAAAGGTGCAACGAGCTACCTACGTCCAATTTCTGACGAATTTCCAACGAATTTTTGTCAACAGTTGACGGTAATTTGGACGGAGGTAGCTCGTTGCACCTTCACCAAAGTTGAGGTAGCCCGTTTTGATTTTTTAAAGTTCGGATAGCTTATTGCAAAAAGTCCATAATTTAGGTAGCGCCTCAATATTTAACTTTTAAAATAATGAAAAATTCTACTTAAAAAGGTCGAATTTATGTGATTATTGTAAAGAGTCTCATAGTGCCAATAAAGTATAAATGAATTGGTGGGGAAGAAATCCTTTTTCTTTATATATATATAGTATAATACTATATTTATATAAGATTAGTTCCGTAATTTGATGTCCAAAGTGTAGGCTAAAACGTCTCTAATATAAAATTGAATTATTTACTTAATTAATTACATTGTGCAGAATGGTTACACATGTTTCAAAATGTGATCAATTGGTTTTTCTATATGACTAATTAGTTACACATGTTTTTTCCAATATGATTAATTGATTATTCAGTTAGTAAACCGTTAATTAATATTTTTAACATATTTTTGAATTATCAAATGACTATTATGCCCTTAACTGTTAACTATTATGCCCAAAATACAAAGTGACTGTAAGAACACATCACAGATTGAACACATCCAGAACAACAGATTGAATCAGAACACAGATTGAACAACAAAATTGCACTCAATTCCAGCCTAATGAACCCACAACATAAACAAATACATCATATGAGTCTTGAAGCTATTAATTAGTATGTATTCTTCATACTTCCTGATTGAAGTGAATTCAACTGTTCTTCCATTAGTCACAACTTAATTGAACTTCAACCTCGATCCTGATAAGCAATCATATTACCAGTAGAGTGTATGATTTTTAAGCTGCATATATGACCATACGTCTACGGGAGAACCCTTGCTTAAGGGCTCATTTCCACGGTTCAAGTGATTCTGTTTGGTTTATATTTACAGATTTTGGTTTGTAAAATTATTCAGGTTTTAATTTTATGATTAGGGATATATTAATTTATTAAAAAAAATTATTTTTAAAAATTTCGATTTATTTCGGCTGAAAATAGTTGAGTCGTCAACTATAAATTACAATTTGGACGGCTCATACTAAATGAGCCGTCCGTATTAATTTTATTGATTTAGGCGGCTCATACAAATTGAGCCGTCATATAGACGGCTCAATGAAAAACGAGCCGTCATATATCAGACGACTCTTCCTATGACGGCTCGTTTTTCATTGAGCCGTCTTTTATTAACGGCTCATATTTTGAGCCGTTAATGAAACAATTTTCAGCCGTTATAGGAAGAGTCTCCCGTAGTGGGTGTTTGTATATTGTCCATGTCTTGTTTACGAAGTCGACGCATGAAGGGAAGCTGGAGAAAATGGAATGAAGAAATAATCACTAATTAAGCTAAGCAGAAGAAATAATCACTAAGCTAAGCAGGGAAGAAGGAAAAGTGTATGGAGAAGATAGGATTAACTTAAGAAAGGTGAAAGAAGGGATTTATGTATAGTGAATGGAATGAAAAATATAACTACTGCATAATTAATGAAGGATTTCTGATCCCTTTCCATTTTATCCAATCTAAACTAGTTAGAGAACACATTGACACTAGTGTATCCGGTAATAACCATTTCTGTTGAAGAAGGGTCAGTTCGGCTTAGTACATTGTCACTTTTATCCCCTTTGTGATGAACCCAGAAATCGTGATTCTGGGTTCGTGATGAACCCAGAAACACAATTCTGAGTTTGAGAATCTTGATTGGAGAAGGAGACGTACCTGGAAGAGCTTTCTGCGGTAGAGAATCGTTGTCAATCGCTACCAATCGACCAATCGTAGAGAATGAAGAATAAGGTAGAGCTTGCTGCGGTAGAAAATGAAGAATAAAGAGACAAGTTGATGAAGAACAGCTCGGTGGATGAAAAGATTAATTAAGTAATTTTATGTATCTAAATAGTGATTTAACGGTAATTTTTAACTATAAACAGTATAAAAAACAATTAGTCACATATCAAAATTAATTAATCACATTTTGAAATATGTGTAACCATTCTGAACAATGGTCAAACATGTGTAACAAATTAAATAATTAACCCTATAAAATTTACCCTTAAAAATTAGAACTTAGCCAAATTATTTTTGAGTAATTTTTTTCATTACTAATCTTTTCTTTTAATCTATGTAGATTTCATTTCATAGGATCTTTTAATAGTATTTAAATACATTAAAATAGGAGGGTATTTAGAACAATTCTCCCCTCCTATAAATTACCTCAACTGAATTTGAATATTCTACTTTGAGTGAGTCTGAAGAAAGAGACCTCATACAATTTCAAACTTAATAGACAAGAGAAAGTACAATTTAAAGATATTTTAATATATATTATATATGTACAACATTATTGCTAAAGTTAGTCAATATGAAAATATCCTTAATTTTGACTTTTGAATAAACCCTAAATCAAGTTAATTTAAATCAGGTTTCAACCACTCTCTGCCAAAGGTTTCTTAATGAATAAGATTAAGCAAAATCAAAGTCTACATTTAAAATTCATTAAAACATTTTTATATTATTATACAATTAAGTTTTAATTCAATTAGAATTTGATTAGCATTACTATCTATATTTTGACTCAAATAAACTTGCTCATAATCCTGAAGTAGACCCTTCAATTTAGATTTAATTAGTTTTCGATCGAAGTAAAACTCAATTATAAGGTATATTTAAATAAAAAAACACTTCAGTATTGATATTTCTAAATATATTATTTATTCATCTAGACTCTAGAGATCAACTACCCAACAACTTCAAAGGAAATTTTCCAACCTACACTGCTGACTTGGCAAGTTCTATCCACAATAACTGCCATCCAACCGTATGGAATACGTACCCGTATGTCGGTATGTATACTATACGATCTCACTGACGTTAACTGAAAAATCCTCCCTTCAAACCAACCAGTTTACGAGGATTCTCTCCATAATCCCCCCCACCTGTCGTTCTTCCTCAGATTCCTGATTCTTCCATATCCTTCCTTATCCTCTTCTTCTTCATTAGATAAGCCTCAGAAGTACAAAATCAGACACTTCAACTAGGAAATTTCATTCCTTTGTAAGAATTTAGAAATGGGTTCGTCTGAAACAATAACCCAGATTCTGATCCCTGTCGCTGCTCTTGTTGGAATCGGGTTTGCTCTTCTCCAGTGGTTCTTCGTCTCCAAAGTCAAGGTGTCCTATGATTCTAGTTCGAACAGTGACTACAAGGATAGCTTGATCGAAGAAGAACAAGAGGAAGGTGTTGATAATTATGAAGCTGTCATCAAGTGTGCTGAGATTCAGAACGCCATTTCTGAAGGTAAGCTTCACTTTTGTCTCTCTAAAGGCACTGCAGAACCCGACCAATTTTGATTAAAAAAAACAGAGCATAATGTTGATCTCTGCATCTTCTGCAGGTGCAACCTCCTTCCTCTTTACCGAATACAAGTACCTCGGCATATTCACTGTCGTGTTCGGCGCCATCATCTTCCTCTTCCTCGGATCCGTCAAAGGTTTCAGCACTGAAAGCGAACCATGCACCTACAACACTGGAAACCTTTGCAAGCCCGCCCTCGCCAACGCCTTCTTCAGCACACTTGCCTTCTTCCTCGGCGCCATAACCTCCGTCCTCTCCGGCTTCCTCGGCATGAAGATAGCCACCTACGCCAACGCTAGAACGACCCTCGAGGCTAGGAAAGGCGTCGGTAAAGCTTTCGTCACTGCTTTTAGGTCGGGTGCAGTGATGGGGTTTCTTCTTGCTGCGAATGGGCTTCTTGTTCTGTATGTGTCCATCAATCTCTTTAAGCTCTACTATGGCGAAGATTGGGAAGGGCTGTATGAATCCATCACCGGGTACGGCCTCGGAGGATCTTCCATGGCATTGTTTGGGAGAGTGGGAGGAGGGATTTATACGAAAGCAGCTGATGTTGGTGCTGATCTTGTCGGAAAGGTTGAGAAGAACATCCCTGAAGATGATCCAAGAAACCCTGCTGTAAGTATTTGGTGACGATATATTACTGTTGCTAAAAGTACGAATCTGTCTTATGTTTAATGTCAATTCGTATAGAAATAACATTATCAAAAAAAAAAAAACGTATAGACATATTAACACTAAATCGTGTTAAAGTTTGATTGCGTCCAGTCGTGTCTAATCGTGTCATGTCTAAACGGAAAAATCTAAAATGTGTCTAAACATGTCTCGTATCTAAACGTATAAGTCGTTAATCTTGTCTAAACGTATAGAGTTGTTTAGACACGGGATCCGTTAAAGTCAAATTCATATACGATTTAAAGCAGATATATACACAAATTCAAGTCTTCAAAGTTCAATATTAAAAAGTAAATATGTATTTCAATATTTCAACATTGAGGATTTATAGAAATTACGTTATTCGGAAAATGGTTAATTACAAAAAAAGTAGTACTCAATTTTTTATTATTTTATTGAATATTGAACATGAAACTATAAATAATAATAAATTAAAAAGTTATAAGTAGACTAAAATTTGAGTATTTATTTAATAATAAATTCCAATTAGAAATAATAGATTAATTAATCGTGTTTAAACGTGTGTTTGTCGTGTATTTGCATGTTAGATGTGTTTAGACACGATTATTAATCGTGTCTAAACGTATAAGAGTTGTTTAGACACGCTTAGTAATCGTGTCGTGTCTAAACGTGTAAATTGCAGATCGTTTAATCGTGTCGTGTCATGTCACCCCTAATTGCGTCAATATATATTCAATCCAAACGCAACTTGTGATTATTAATAGGTCAATTTTTATAAATTCAAACACGATTTACGGGATAACTTAATCCGTTTATGCAGGTGATTGCTGATAATGTCGGGGACAATGTCGGAGATATTGCGGGTAATTTGAATTGTATATTAGCAAAATCATTTTTTTCTTAAATATAATTTTTTTATGTGTATATTTATAATTCATTATAAATTGACTTTTTGTACTGCATTTTGGTTCAACAAATTACTTTCTCTTAATTAATTAATAATAATTACAGGAATGGGTTCCGACCTATTCGGCTCATATGCCGAATCATCCTGCGCTGCTCTTTTCGTTGCCTCGATATCATCCTTTGGCACCACCCACGACTTATCAGCCATGTTGTACCCTCTCACCATAAGCTCTATGGGGATTATTGTTTGCTTGATCACAACACTTTTTGCAACAGATCTTTTCGAGATAAAGCATGAAAGCCAAATAGAACCGTCACTAAAACAACAGCTTCTTATCTCAACCGTCCTCATGACTGCGGGAATCGCTATGGTGACCTTCTTTGCTCTGCCATCAGAGTTTACGCTCTTCAACTTTGGAACCAACAAGCTTGTCAAGAACTGGTATGTCCTATAATTAATTCTTATCTTTTTCTTACGAGGATGATTTAGCGACGAGAGTTGATTCCGTTGGTATTGATTTGCTTCCTTATAGGCACCTATTCTTCTGCGTCGCGATAGGTCTCTGGGCTGGGCTCGTTATCGGTTACATCACGGAATACTATACGAGTAACGCTTATAGGTTAGTTTGCACTTTGCATCACTCCCAACTTATCGGTATCCATTAATCGCAAACCCTAGGCTGACGAACTATTCGTGCCATGCAGTCCAGTGCAAGATGTTGCTGATTCTTGTCGCACTGGCGCTGCAACTAACGTGATATTCGGGTTGGCTCTCGGCTACAAATCCGTCATCATACCGATATTTGCCATAGCCGTTGCCATATACGTGAGCTTTAGCTTGGCTGCCATGTATGGAATCTCCATGGCTGCATTGGGAATGTTGAGCACAATAGCGACGGGGCTGGCTATTGACGCTTATGGACCCATCAGTGACAATGCGGGTGGGATTGCAGAGATGGCTGGAATGAGCCACCGGATCCGTGAACGAACGGACGCTCTTGATGCTGCCGGAAACACCACTGCAGCAATTGGAAAGGTAAAAAAAAACAGCATAGAACCGTCGTTCTTGCAGTTGTGTAATGTCTTAAACTCGAGCAATCGGTCATTCTGTGGTATGTTTTGAGGGTACTACACATTATCATTAACCTTTTGTGCCATTCTAATAACTAGGGATTCGCTATCGGGTCGGCTGCGCTTGTCTCACTTGCTCTGTTTGGTGCTTTCGTGAGTCGAGCAGGCATCGAGACAGTCGATGTCTTGACCCCAAAGGTCTTCATCGGTCTCCTCGTGGGTGCCATGCTTCCATACTGGTTTTCCGCCATGACAATGAAGAGTGTCGGAAGCGCAGCCCTCAAAATGGTTGAAGAGGTCAGGCGACAGTTCAACACCATCCCTGGGCTCATGGAAGGACGAGCCAAACCCGACTATGCAAACTGCGTCAAGATTTCCACCGACGCGTCTCTCAGAGAAATGATCCCTCCCGGTGCTCTAGTCATGCTCACACCGCTCATTGCGGGAACACTATTCGGCGTTGAAACCCTAGCCGGAGTTCTTGCCGGATCCCTCGTGTCCGGTGTCCAGGTAACACTTTTAGATATGTCTTTCATGGCTTCATTATTATAGATTCTTTCTAAACCCTAAAGACATCACCTTGTTCTTAGGTTGCTATTTCGGCTTCTAACACGGGTGGGGCGTGGGACAATGCGAAGAAATACATCGAGGTATGCTTTTTCTAGGGTTTTGATTCTTAAAATCGCTTCAAACCGTCTCAATCTCGATCTTGATTTCTTCAGGCGGGAGTATCTGAGCACGCCAAAACGCTCGGCCCAAAGGGTTCAGACGCTCATAAAGCGGCCGTAATTGGTGACACGATCGGAGACCCGTTGAAGGACACTTCCGGCCCTTCTCTCAACATCCTCATCAAGCTCATGGCGGTTGAGTCGCTCGTGTTTGCTCCCTTCTTCGCAGCTCACGGCGGTTTGCTCTTCAAGCTTTTCTAAGAATCTTTCTTAAACATATATAATATAGATTACTCCATCAGTGTTGTCTACAATCTACATACAATTATATTCTAGTTATCACGGTTGACCATCGAAGCCGATCGACTTTGTATTCGAGAAGTACGTAAATAGTATGTGGAATAAATAAGCACATTACTTATTTGATGGGTAACTTATTAAGGTTGCGGTACATGTATATGATAAATTTCATAATCATACCATATTTTTAAATTGTATAACATAACCATTACACATACAACTTCTAATATCATAAACATATTCATAACTGTGTTAATTAACCAAAGTTGTAATCGTATAACCATATTTATTACCACATGTGAAGTGTAATAGAATATCATGAATATTATCTAAATAAATACATAAAATTATGTCACAAACAACAAAAATATTCAACATTAGCCCCATTCAAAATTAATTAACACTATTATTATTTAATATTAACATAATTCAATTATATTTCACCCTAAAATTATGGATTCGTGAAATCTAAATGTGAAAATTATACTTCTATTATTAGTATTTACTAATATATTAATACTAAGTTATTATTATATTTATATAATAATTAACCATGTGTATAACTAAAATATCATAACCATAATGGGTAAAAAATTCATCATCAGAACCGCACCACACCAGTACAGTTATTCATATAAAAAAAATAACAATTATAATTATGATTTTTTTATTTTTCAGCGCACCATTGTCGACACTACTTGTAACCCGAGTTAGCTTGTCTTAAGAACAACAACATAGTGAATTAATTAGTTCGGTAGAGCCAGGTGCACACGATATGAAATTCTGCACCTAATATGAACCCGACAAAACATATTACTGAATTTATGAGATAATACATACATAGACGACATAAAAACAGACTACTATTTATACATCTTTTTTAATAATAAAATTAGTAAAAACACTAGATGTTTATTTAGAAACTAACTTACATGCAAAACCAGACAGCGTGAAAAGAGACCGTACGATGATTTCAGTTCTTGACAGCAGATTTAGGTTTCTTCACGACAATAACAGGACAGCTGACCTTGTGTGTACAGTGATAGCTCACACTTCCCATGAATGCTCTGCCCCTCAAAACAAATGAACAACTTACTCATCATATGTACAAATACATATAAGAGAATATATATATATATATATATATATACAGAAGAGGGATAAAAGTTTTAGGTATTTGAGTGATTTTTTTCTATATACATGTACATAAAATTTGTTTGTTATTTTTAAATGTTTAAAATCTAGTCAGACTTCTTTTATTTTGCACTGTGTTACTATTACTAGACCTCAGTAACAAAAGTGAGATATTAAATTACAGTAAAAATACAATAATAAACAAATGTTAAGTACTTAAAAAAATGTTAAATTTCATATACTTAAAAGATTTTTATCCAATAATATAAGAAAATGACCTCTTGATGCGTCCAGAGCCATGACTTCCCATCACCAACACATCAGGACTCAGCTTCTCTGCCATTTTACAGATCACGTCTTTTGCTGTTCCATTCTCGATTCTCATCTCAACCTTCAACTGGAAAAAATAAATAAATGAAAAACCACATCAAAAAAAGGTCGACTAAATTCTAAAGAGTATTAGATACACTTAACACTTACCTTTCTAAATATAAATGATTTTTTTAAAGAAATTTGTTTTTATTGACTATAGAGATATCAAAGTAGATAATCCATCCTTTTCAATTTTGTTTATATATGTATATATATATATATACTATTGTCATGTTGTCAAGTTGAGGATATAAACTTTATTTTTTAAGAGTTAAAATAAGTGTAACAATTGAATATAAAATATGAGATTAGTCCTAACATAAAATAATAAAAAGAATACGATTAAGAATATTTGCCCTCTCCCATTTGGTGTCACGCAAGTTCAAAAATATTAAAAGAGTTTTAAAAACTATGAAATATATATATTTTTAAAAAAAATCTTCTAAATTTGAAAAAGGGGAAATCTAGCAAAAAAAGACATACATTTGGTGGTAATTATTATTCTTAAAATTTCCGACGGATGTAATCTGCTCTAGAATACTGTCGGTAAAGAACTACTAATGAAGAGTACTTAATTACGACGGCAATTTCATATGTTAAAAAGAACTGTCGGTAAAAGATTTGATGACTTACTTCACCGAATTGCTGCCTGCACATCGTGACGGCCTTCTCCATGACGGAATTGGCCACGCCGTTGCCGTATCTCTCCATCGTCGCCATTATATCATTAGAAAACAAATACCCTAAGAAGACAAACCAATCAAAACCCTAACAACGACAAAGTTCCAAGTGTGAAGTTGAAGAACAATAGCCAGAGCTATAGATCGACATACCAGTGCCATCCATGGCGGTGTAAACTGCAGGACGAGGTTTTGCATGGAGGAGAATGATGGTGTCGTCTGCAGAGGCAACGTTCTTGAGGCACCATAAGAGGGCGTAGCTGCTCTCCTCGCTCTCGTCCACTGCCACAAGAACCCTACGCTCGTTTCTCTCTTCAAGTTCAGACATGGCCAAAGAATTAGGTTAAGTTGCAGAAATGGAAACTTGCTGATGGAGATTGGTAAAGAAGAAGAAGATGGATAAGAATGTAAGGTGGAAGAAGAGTATATATACAGAAGGAGATAGTTTCTGGGGAAGGGGGTTATTTGTTCTTGATCCAGTTTCGTTGAATGTTTGGTTTGAGCCATCGTGAAGGGTTGGCTTTTTCTTCTTCTAAATTTATATAATAATAATAAGGTTAAATAGGAAATTGGTAGTTGAATTGACGGTTTTAACCATGATTTATTTATTTATTTTCAACAAAATACTAATTAACTTTTTTTGTTAGTCAATAAATACTAATTAACTTAACAACTCTTGTCTATTATTTTGCTATTAAAAGGCGACGAAAACTTACATTTTGTTTCTTATTAGTTTTTTTAATTCAAATTGCTAGGTAAAATTTATGAAAATATGCAATTTTCTATCTTAACTTGTGATAATGTTCAATTTGTTAACCAGATTTTAAGAAAAAATGCAATTTAATAGTTGAAACTTGATATACACACGCATGTCTCAGTCAATATTTAACAGAAAATTAGATGTAACTAGCAAATTATATTTTTTTTTCATAAAAATTTATTTTAAAATATTTAGTTAACAAATTGTTGAAAATTTTAAAGTGTAAATTAATAATTAATCCATAATAATAATAATAATTTATAGAGAAATGACTACCAGACAAGGGTCATCGGAAAGATGTAGGTTGGTCTTATAATGATTTATTGATACCATAAATTTAAAATATTATATGGAATTTCATCGATTTTAGAATTACATTTTGATTGTGAAAATGGATCGGACAAGTTCATTTGTAAAAATAAAGAGTGCTTAAATATAATTGAAGCTATACGAATAATATTCCTTATAAACTCTGTAAAATAGATGAAAGTATAACAATACTTATTAGTATGTGCACATCTTATGACTAAGTCAAGCCTTAGGACGTGTCTTATATATATATATATTAAAATAGAACCTTTTCATTAGTTTATTTATACTTTATTATTATTTGTATAAATTATTGTAAAGGAACACAGATATCTCAAGCGAAGAAGCAACTTAGGTAATGAGGAAAGTTTAGCTTACCTGTTCTATTACAAATCGAATTTTAGATTTCGTTTTTGTTAAATGAAAATAAATAAAGATATAGTATAATGCTATCCTAATGATGGATACTTATCTGCCTCGGATAGGTTTGAGAAAAAAGAGCCTTACAAATCTTTATCACATATACAATATAATAATAATAATAATAATATGTATTGAAACTCATAACAATACTCCAAGTTAAAAGTTTGATATAAACTTGGATCTCGAATTCACCACTCCGTTCTTGTTGGGCGCTTCACATACATGTAAGTAAGAAAAATCTCGGGGTGTACCCGTCATTTCTCCTCAAATGCCTAAGTTAGTCGGATGTTGTGTTTTGTAGAGAGTATGTGTAAGGTAAGAATGTATATTGTCATATTAGTTGTTTAGTGAGGATGAGTGAGAGTATTTATAACCCTCATCCCTCACCTGATTTGAGTTACTTTCTACCACGGTTGTCCTAAGTGGCGCCTGGTTAGCTAACTGGGGTTGTCTCGAATCCTGTGCTACATGGTGTCCTGTGCATAGTGATATTGTGTCTCGTGCCTCGGTTCCACGTCTGACGCTTTAATGTCCAATTCCTTCCTGTCGGATCTCGAGTCTCGTGTTGCCAAAAAAGAATCTAGGGGAGAGTGTTCCCATATGGCGTGCCTTTATGATCTTTGCACGCCCTTACAAGGTGGCCTCTGAGAACTCTAGCCCCCAAGCGACATAGCGACAGAGGTATGTCATCGGTTAGAAAGACGTGCCCCTAATGGATGAGCCTTCACTCTTGGGTCCGATACCCAAGTGTGGGACACAAAAGCCAGGGTCCATCACTTATATTTTTAATCATCAATTTAAAAAAGGTTGTTGAGAGATATGTTTGCAAAAATGATAATATAAAGAAAAATATTAAAATTAGATTAGATTAAAGAAAAAAATAGGTTTGCTGAGTATATAGAAAAATATTGCAAAATTGATAATAATTTGGTATTATCTGTAAGATTAAATTACCTACTATTATTTTCCGTTTTATATGATGAGAAATATTTATTATATGTACGCAGATCAATCCAATCCAATCCAATCCAATCCAATTCAATTCCGCTATTGTTATTCCAAGAACATATAATTGAGCCCTCCATCCTCCGTTCAAGGGCCAACCGTTTAGGTCCTATAAGTTTAATAAAGTAGTCACTTTGAGCCTATTCATTAGAAAAGTCTCTTTCTGACCCAACAATTTCGGCCTAAGGAAACCGACTGGCATAAATAGCGATGATGGAAATTGGAAACCTCTCGTCTAGTCTGAATGAACACTCTCGTCTGTAGTCTGAACATTATCGTGTCTCCTCTCTAGTCTCTCTCTATCGGAGCTCCTCTACCCCTCTCTCCGCTCTCGATTGATGACGGCGAACGTTTCCGAAATGTCGTCTGATTACCTCTCCAACTACAGCATCGTCGGCAACACAGGTTTCTTTGGTTTATCCGTAGTTCGAACCCTAACGATACGGATGGTCTAGTCTCCATTTTGAGTCAGTTATTCGGTTCGCATTTTTGCAGGTGTGGGGAAATCTTGCGTGCTGTTGCAATTCACTGATAAGAGGTTCCAACCAGTGCATGTCTCACCAATGGTGTAGAGTTCGGTGCTCGTATGGTTACCATTGAAGGTCGACCTATCAAACATCAGATTTGGGGCACGGTAATCTATTCTCTCGCTCTTTCTCCTGCGGCATAGACATGTAGTTGTTTCACATTTCAGTTCTGTTGCTTTCAGTTTAACTCAATAGTGTGGATTAGACGCTATTTTAGACATTTCCTGCTACAAGATAGATCATGTTAGTTAAGAATAATTGATTGTACGATTGAATATGCCACTGTGAAAGGAAATTAACCATTTAGCCTTGGTTGAATCAAAAATATCAAGAGTGCAAATGCTTTACTGCTACTGTATACTATTGCCATGACCAGTCTGCCTTTGGTTTGAGATAAACTAATCTAATTATTAGCCTTCCAATGATGCAGTATTTTTCATTAATTGTACAAATGGAATCCATGTATTGGTAATGGTCATTCTTAGTTCACCCTTCAAAAAATAATTGTCACTTATTTCAGGTGAAGTTTAGCAGTAATAAATAATTTTTTTGAACATTTAATTGAGGAAGAACCATGGAAAGAAGTCACAATTGAACATTTTTTGCTTGTTGAGTGGCATGGTTGAAGTGGAAAGTAGATTGTGAGGGCATACTGATTAAATTAGTGCTATTTGCATTTAGAAACTGAAGGACCAAGATTGCATAACGAGTAAATTCTCTAATGTTTGGGTTATTGGCTCTGGCTAGTGATTAGCACCCACTCAAACATGATAATTGATAATTATGTATACTGTAAGCTTTATTAAACTGCACTTTGAATTTTGATAAAATTTGTGGAATCAACTTGTCAGCCATGAAATTAGCATTTTTTCATTTGTATCATGTGGGTTAGTCTGTACGTCAAAACATCTTAATTTTGTGCTGTTTAATTTTTTGTGTAGTAATGTGTCCACAGTACCTTGCAGTCATATCTTGCTATGCACGGAATCCTCTGGTATGGTTGGACCTATGTCATATAAAGATGCATTTGCATTCCTGTGACATTGTAGAAGTTCCTAAGTGTATTATTGCCTAATATATGTCTACTTACCATTGGTTTCATGTGTTCTCTGCATTTTATTGAGGCAAACACAATATATTGAGTAAATGTTTATATGCATAAATACCAAATATGCCAAAATTTAGTCAATGGTAGATCTAAATTTTCTTTCATTGAACTACTGTATTGTGTTGGAGACTTGGAGTAGACGACGTTGTCATAAGCAGTGACTGAATACATTTATTTGGAAATCTGAAGTTAAACCTTTTCTTTTGTAGGGGTCAGTCAGGTATCCTGAGCAATGCATATCCGTTTCCACTTCCAGTGTATTTACTATTTACTGTTTGAGAGTAGCTCCGTCACTATACAAGAGGTAATTCCAATATCTTTAACTTTATATTGATTGGAAGTGTCAGATATAATTAGTTGTAATGCCAAATGCCAATGTTGATTCTTTAATTTTTATGTCTATTAACCTAGACATAAAAATATTTACTTCTTGCAGCATACCCTAGAGAATGATAAAAACAAGAAAACTCATACAACGTCTGTGGCTGAGTTTAACCTTGTGATGCAGGTATTTTTTTAGATTAAATTCTCTACTATTGTTTTTCTTTATATATATATATATATATATATATATATATATTTGATGAATTTTATTTTATTATAAGTACTCACATTAATTAAATTAAATTCCGCTATTGTTATTTCAATTTTAAGAACATATATTTGAGCCTTCCATCCTCCGTTCAAGGGCCAACCGTTTAGGTCCTATAAGTTTAATAAAATAGTCACTTTGACCCCATTCATTAGAAAAGTCTCTTTCTGACACAACAATTTCGGCCCAAGCCCAAGGAAACCGAGTGGGCATAAATAGCGATGAAGGAAACCTCTCGGCTCTAGTCTGAAGTGTGAAGACTTTGAAGTTTGAACACTCTTGGCTCTGGTCTGAACACTCTCTCGACTCCTCTCTCTCTCTATCGGAGCTCCTCTGCCCCTCCCTGCTCTCGATTGATGACGGCGAACGTTTGCGAAGTGTCGCACGATTACCTCTTCAACTACAGCATCATCGGCGACACAGGTTTCTTTGGTTTATCCGTAGTTCGAACCCTAACGATACGGATGGTCTAGTCTCAATTTTGAGTCAATTATTCGGTTCGTATTTTTGCAGGTGTGGGGAAATCTTGCTTGCCGCTGTATTTCACTGATAAGAGGTTCCAACAAGTGCATGTCTCACCAATGGTGTAGAGTTCGACGCTCGTATGGTTACCATTGAAGGTCGACCTGTCAAACGTCAGATCTGGGACACGGTAATCTAATCTCTCGCTCTTTCTCATGCGGCATGAGGTGTAGTTGTTTCACATTTCAGTTATGTTGCTTTCAGTTAAACTCAATTACGTAGGCTAGATGTTATTTTAGAGATAGATCATGTTTGTTAAGAATAATTGATTTTATGATTGAATATGTCACTGTGAAAGAAAATTAGCCAATAGCCTTAGTTGAATCGAAATTATCAAGTGTTCAAATGCTTTACGCTATTGTTTTTCAATTTCACACGTGGAACTTTGCCGCTGTTAGGGTTTTGATTGGTTTGTCTTCTTAGGGTATTTGTTTTCTAATGATATAATGGAGACGATGGAGAGATACGGCAATGGCGTGGCCAATTCTGTCATGGAGTGCATGCAATTCGGTGAAGTCATCAAATCTTTTACCGACAGCTCTTTTTAACATATGAAATTGCCGTCGTAATTAAGTACCCTTTATTAGTAGTTCTTTACGGAAAGTTGACAAACCGTGGTATGAAATTTAACATCTAGAACGTGGTGTGCCGTGTGCACTCAGCAAACTTCCAGTAAATTTTTAGTATGATATTTTTTCTCCATTTTTGTAATTAAGACCTTCTTTTCACTCTACCTTTTTCTTGTTTTACTTACAAAGATCTTCATATTATTTAAGTTCCTCTTCACTGATTATGAAGGACAGCGTTTGGTCTTCAGTGTTTGGTCTTCGCTCCGATTAATGTTTCATATCCAAATACATTGAAGCCCAGAATATTAGCCCTGGCGGCTGGTACCAATGGATTCTGCCTCATTTTTTGTGACAAAAATCTAGGAGCAGAATCCCCTCTCGCTGTAACATTTTTGGCTTGCATCCAAAAATGGGTCCAGGGTTTGATTGCATTGCTTGCTGCAGTGGATGGTCTTGTCAATTCTATCAGACATGTGGATATGGGGTAGGACCCATTGCTCGTGTGATTTCAAGGTCCATCTTTCTTCTAGTTCGTACAATTCTCAGGTGCCTTCTGGTTTTATGTTTTAAGGAATCTCAAACCTTTCTATCCTTTATTATTCTTGTATCCTGGTTATCACTCGAAATATGTGGTGGTAGAGTGTGTCAACTGACATGGAAAACTTAACTTTTGAATAATCAGATGAGCAAGATTTTTCCACTTCTCCACTCACCTTATGAGTGCATATCTTATCAGTCTCATTTTATTGATTTCTTGCTATTCCCTATAATTCTTGTGTTCCTAGCAGTTTCTTCATACAGGCTAACAGTCAGCCACACTCTTAAATCGAGGTATATCTTGCCTTTTGCTTACTTCTTGAAGCTGCATAATATCATAATATGAGTGATATGTATGTATTAAGCATCTGGTTCAAATTGACATTTTTATTCATTACGATCTTTGCTGCTTAATGTTTAAAAGACAGTGTTGAATATATATTTTTCTACTCTGCATTATTGCACGTTATTGTTGGTACCATATAATTTACTCTGTTAATTTTGCAGTACGCAGATAACTGTTCAATTTTACTGATCAATCTGCTCCGTTGATAGTCACAGATTTTTACTAGAGCTTGATTTGCAGTCTTGATGTCCTAGCCGTGATGCTACTACATCTATTGAAACGGTAAATCTTCTGGTTCGCAAACCTTAAGTGAAACGCATTTTGGTTCAATGTCAGTAGAAACATGCATCGAAAGGGTCCAATAAAAATCTTTAACTTAATAATTATGACTCTTAACCTAAGCATATAACTTTTTTTTTTTGGTTCAAACAAGCATATAACTCAAATATAGTACTTTCGCATTTTCATTGTTAAGTATTTTATTGATTTATCTTACAATCTGAATTCAAAGGGATAAGTTTAAGAGCGTGATTTGAAATCTGATTAGTGAAACGTCTATGCGTACAATTTTGATATGAAAAGTTTTTGACACAGTACATTGGATGTATGTTTCTACATTTGACACAAGAAATTGAAGTTTGAACATTAGAAATTGAATGTTGTTATATCTATAATTATTGTTTTTGCCTTTTTGGCCATCCTATATCTATATTTTGAGTTAGTGAAGAATCACACTGCGCCGTGTGTTGCCTGCTTCTTGAGTGAAATAGGTTAGTGTGTTGCCTGCTTCTTGAGTGAAATAGGTTTTCTGGTGGGCCAGCAAGCCCGCATTCAAGGATAATTCTCATAGGCCTTAAACTGGTCCAGTTAACTGGACTTCATAAGTCTGGACTTGATAGCCCATGATAATCTTATAAGAGTTAAATTGTTACTATAAGAGTCTGGACTCCAAGTAAAGTTTTTCCTGCGCCTCCATTCACATTCCAAGATGGCCCAAAGACGAAGTGTTTGCGCCTGCAGTTTATGCCAAATATTCAGCAACTTGTCCTTCAGTTTAAGCCGAAACTTAAAGTTACTGGACCTTATAATAATGTTTAGGCCCAAATATTTAGCTATTCGGCCTTCAGTAAATGTGAAGGCCCAATCCTTCAGTTTCGTCAAGGCCCATATAGGAAATTATTGGTCCAGATTTTATTTAGACCCAAATTAAAGAATTATTGGGCTTTCTGATAATGTATAGGCCCAAATTAAAGAATTACTGGGCCTTTAATTTATGTTTAGGCCCAAAAACATAGCTATTGGGCGGGCCTTTGGTGTTTATCTCGGTCCAGAAACAAAATTACTGGGCTTTCAAATTTTGTTTAGGCCCAAAATCTTAGCTATTGGGCCTTCAGTTTATGTTTAGGCCCAAAAACATAACTATTGGGCCTTCGGTGTTAAAAAACTTAGGTTATTGGGCCTAGAAACGAAATTATTGGGCCTTTAGATTTTGTTTAGGCCCAATTATAAGAATTATTGGGCTCTCTGATAATGCATAGGCCCAACTTCTTAGCCATTGGGCCTTTAGTTTATGGTTAGGCCACAAAACATAGCTACTGGGCCTTCAGTGTGTCAGGGCCCAAATATAAGATTTATTGGGCTCTCTGATAATGCTTAGGCCCAACTTATTGGCTACTGGGCCTTTAGTTTATGCTTACGCCCAAAAACTTAGGCTATTGGGCCTAGAAACGAAATTATTGGGCCTTCAGTTTTTGTGAGCTTTTGGGCCCAAGGAAGAAATTACTGGGATTTTTGAAAATGTTTAGGGCCGAATACACTTTATTTTTTAACTGGCCACCTTCGTTTTACCCATTAATGTTATGTGAGATTGCCTATTATTGGGCCTCGATTTCCACTCTAACTGGGCTTAAAATATCAATGATCTGGGCTAATGGCGAGATAATTTCTACGTGGGCCAATCCTTTATTGGGCTTCTACCTGCATTGCAACTGCATCCACTTAACATTATTGTCTGTCATCCAAAACCTTATTTCAGAATTAATTTAAATTACAATATGATCACATCCGTCGAATATTTTTTGTAATGCTATTTAATTGGTCCGAACTTCAACTATTGCGCATTCCCATTAGATCCGTATGTCCATTTTCAGTTTCCACACTAGCAATCACTTCAACATATACAGTCGGGGAAGCTTTGAGAGAAATATTACCGCAAAAGGGAGCTCAATCAGTCGCAGCATGCGCCTTCTTGAACAACTGTTTCTTCAACTAAGCTTCCTAGATTCATCAAGTACAGAGCAAAAGTGGCTCATTACCATGTTGGTACCAAAAGTAAGCATAACCTAAACAGTTTCATTACCAAATTGACTTGAAGCTTTTGGAAGAATTTAGGGTGATTATTTTTTCTGGTTATTGGTTAAATTCTAGAAGTGGACGAAATGAGACCTCACCTTCGTTTGATGAGCATAAATTTTCTTTAAGCCTTGGCCAACCACCTTGACAATTTCAAGAACACCTGGATTAGCTTTATATAAAGAGCAAGATCTGTAGGCATGTCATGTTTACAGTGAAAATTATACTAAAGTAGTTATGCTAGTTCTGCAGCATGAAAATGAAACAAAGAAGACAACTAACTCTATAATCACCATGTGTAAAAGGTTCACAAACTAACCAACTAAATCAAATGACACGAGTATTAATCATTATGATAAATCTCACATCCTCTTTGATAAGCTTCCTAAAGTTTTTATTATTTACACTTTTTAAGGAGTACGAACAGAAGAACTGTAGCATTTCAATAGACCATCAAGTTCAGTGACACCACATGTAAAGGTTCCACAAATTAAACAGTGGACTAAATGACATGAATATTACTCATGGCTAAATTTCAAATTCAAACTCTTTGATGAACTTTCTAAACTTTTCCCTTTAAATTTATAAACTAAAATAAATCAACAAAATCTAAAAATACTAAACAATGAAAATGCGAAAAGACTATATTTGAGCTATATGCTTAGGTTAAAATCATGATTATTTACTTAGAAGAAAATAAACTTAAACTGCGAGAAAGAAAAGAAACTAAAAAATGACACTCTTAATCGATAATAAAGATTTTTATTGGACTCTTTAGATGCCTGTTTCTACTGAACATTGAACCAGAATGCGTTTTTCTCTTGAGATTTGCAAACCAGAAGATGTACCATTTCATTAGATGTAGCATCAGACTGCAGATCAAGCTCTAGTAAAAATCTCTGACTACTACCAAGCTTCCCCAGTGAAAACAAGGAAATTAACTACACGAAATGTCACTCATCAGTAAATTGAACAGTTATCTGCATACTGTAAAATTAACATAGAGTAATTTATATGGTACCAACAAAGTGCAATAATGTTACATATGCAGAGTAGAAAAAACTATATTCAATATCTGACTTTCACACATTAAGCAGTACACACCGTAATGAAAAAAAATGTCAGTTTCAGCATAAAATATGTCAGTTTCAACCAGATGCTTAATACATACATATCACTCATTATGCAGCGTCAAGAAGTAAGCAAAAGGTAAAGATATACCTTGATTTAATAGTGTGGCTATTAGCTTGTATGAAGAAAATGCAGTGTACACAAGAATTATAGGGAATAGCTAGAGATCAATAAAATGAGACTAACAAAAGATCTGCACTCATAAAGTGGGGAAATATTGCTCATCTGACTATCTAAAAGTTAAGTTTTCCATGTTAGTTGACAAACTCCACCACCACATTTAGAGTGACAACCAGAATGAGTGCAAGAGTAAAGAACCAGAAGGATGGAAAGTTTTGAGATTCCTTAAAACAGACAACCAGAAGGAACCTGAGAATTGTACGAACTAAAAAAAATATGGACCTTCAAATCATCAGAGCAATCGATCCACCGTCCACAGTCCTATCCCATACCCACCTGTCTAGTAGAGTTGACAAGACCATCAACACTAGAAAGTGCACCATTGCAGCAAGCAATGCAATCAAATCCTCAACTCATTTGAAATCGATAATCTGCCATAGTTTACTTTCCGTAAACAACTACTAATAAAGAGTACTTAATTACGATGGAAATTTCATATGTTAAAAAAGACTTGTCGGTGAAAGATTTGATGACTTACTTCACCGAATTGTCTGCACATCGTGGCGGCCTCTTCCATGACAGAATTGGCCATGCCGTTGCCGTATCTCTCCATCGTCGCCATTATATCATTAGAAAACAAATATCCTAAGAAGACAAACCAATCAAAACCCTAACAGCGACAAAGTTCCACGTGTGAAATTGAAAAACAATAACGTAAAGCATTTGAACTCTTGATACTTTCGATTCAACTAAGGCTATTGGCTAATTTTCTTTCAGTGGCATATTCAATCATAAAATCAATTATTCTTAACAAACATGATCTATCTCTAAAATAACATCTAGTCCACGTGATTGAGTTAAACTGAAAGCAACAGAACTGAAATGTGAACAACTACACGTCATGCCGCATGAGAAAGAGCGAGAGATTAGATTACCGTGTCCCAGATCTGACGTTTGATAGGTCGACCTTCAATGGTAACCATACGAGCGCCGAACTCTACACCATTGGTGAGACATGCGCTTGATGGAACCTCTTATCAGTGAATTACAGCAGCAAGCAAGATTTCCCCACACCTGCAAAAATGTGAACCGAATAACTGACTCAAAATGGAGACTAGACCATCCGTGTCGTTAGTGTTCTAACTACGGATAAACCAAAGAAACCTGTGTCGCCGATGATGCTGTAGTTGAAGAGGTAATCGTACGACACTTCGCTAACGTTCGCCATCATCAATCGAAAGCAGAGAGGGGTAGAGGAGCTCCGATAGAGAGAGAGAGGAGCCGAGAGAGTGTTCAGACTAGAGCCGGAATGTTCAAACTTCAAACTCTTCACTCTTCGAGTCTTCAGACTAGAGCCGAAAGGTTTCCTTCATCGCTATTTATGCCCACTCGGTTTCCTTGGGCTTGGGCCGAAATTGTTGTGTCAGAAAGAGACATTTCTAATGAATGGGGTCAAAGTGACTATTTTATTAAACTTATAGGACCTAAACGGTTGGCCCTTGAACGGAGGATGGAAGGCTCAAATATATGTTCTTAAAATTGAAATAACAATAGAGGAATTTAATTTAATTAATGTGAGTACTTATAATAATAAAAAATTCATCAAATATATATATATATAAAGAAAAACAATAGTAGAGAATTTAATCTAAAAAATACTTGCATCACAAGGTTAAACTCAGCCACAGACGTTGTATGAGTTTTCTTGTTTTTCTCATTCTGTAGGGCATGCTGCAAGAAGTAAATATTTTTATGTCTAGGTTAATAGACATAAAAATTAAAGAATCAACATTGGCATTTGGCATTACAACTAATTATATCTGACACTTCCAATCAATATAAAGTTAAAGATATTGGAATTACCTCTTGTATAGTGACGGAGCTACTCTCAAACAGTAAATAGTAAATACACTGGAAGTGGAAACGGATATGCATTGCTCAGGATACCTGACTGACCCCTACAAAAGAAAAGGTTTAACTTCAGATTTCCAAATAAATGTATTCAGTCACTGCTTATGACAACGTCGTCTACTCCAAGTCTCCAACACAATACAGTAGTTCAATGAAAGAAAATTTAGATCTACCATTGACTAAATTTTGGCATATTTGGTATTTATGCATATAAACATTTACTCAATATATTGTGTTTGCCTCAATAAAATGCAGAGAACACATGAAACCTATGGTAAGTAGAAATATATAAATTAGGCAATAATACACTTAGAAACTTCTAGAATGTCACAGGAATGCAAGTGCATCTTTATATGACATAGGTCCAACTATACCAGAGGATTTCGTGCATAGCAAGATATGACTGCAAGGTACTGTGGACACATTACTACACAAAAATTAAACAGCACAAAATCAAGATGTTTTGACGTACAGACTAATCCACATGATACAAATGAAGAAATGCTAATTTCATGGCTGACAAGTTGATTCCACAAATTTTATCAAAATTCAAAGTGCAGTTTAATAAAGCTTACAGTATACATAATTATCATGTTTGAGTGAGTGCTAATCACTAGCCAGAGTCAATAACCCAAACATTAGAGAATTTACTCGTTATGCAATCTTGGTCCTTCTGTTTCTAGATGCAAATAGTACTAATTTAATCAGTATGCCCTCACAATCTACCTTCCACTTCAACCATGCCACTCAACAAGCAAAAAATGTTCAATTGTGACTTCTTTCCATGATTTTTCCTCAATTAAATGTTCAAAAAAAATATTTGTTACTGCTAAACTTCACCTGAAATAAGTGACATTTATTTTTTGAAGGGTGAACTAAGAATGACCATTATCAATACATGGACTCCATTTGTATAACTAATGAAAAATACCGCCTCACTGGAAGGCTAATAATTAGATTAGTTTATCACAAACCAAAGGCAGTCTGGTAATGGCAATGGTATACAGTAACAGTAAAGCATTTGCACTCTTGATACTTTCGATTCAACCAATGCTAAATGGTTAATTTTCTTTCACAGTGGCATATTCAATCGTACAATCAATTATTCCTAACTAACATGATCTATCTTGTAACAGGAAATGTCTAAAATAACGTCTAATCCACACTATTGAGTTAAACTGAAAGCAACAGAACTGAAATGTGAAACAACTACATGTCTATGACGCAAGAGAAAAAGCGAGAGATTAGATTACTGTGCCCCAAATCTGAAGTTTGATAGGTCGACCTTCAATGGTAAACGTACGAGCACCGAACTCTACGCCATTGGTGAGACATGCACTGGTTGGAACCTCTTATCCGTGAATTGCAACAGCACGCAAGATTTCCCCACACCTGCAAAAATGCGAACCGAATAACTGACTCAAAATTGAGACTAGACCATCCGTATCGTTAGGGTTCGAACTACGGATAAATCAAAGAAACTTGTGTCGCCGATGATGCTGTAGTTGGAGAGGTAATCGGACGACATTTCAGAAATGTTTGCCGTCATCAATCGAGAGCGGAGAGAGGGTTAGAAGAGATCCGATAGAGAGAGACTGTTCAGACTAGAGCCGAGAGTGTGAGTGTTCAAACTAGACCCGAGAGGTTTCCATCATCGCTATTTATGCCACTCGGATTTCTTCATCGCTCGGTTTCCTTGGGCCGAAAATGTTGTGTCAGAAAGAGACTTTTCTAATGAATGGGGTCACAGTGACTACTTCATTAAACTTATAGGACCTAAACGGTTGGAGGCTCTTTTATATGTTCTTGAAATTGAAATAATAGTGGAATTTAATTTAATTAATGTGCGTACTTATAATAAAAAAGATCAAAAACAATAGTAGAGAATTTAATCTAAAAAAACTATTAATGCAGATAATGCTAAATTTATCATGAAAATAGCATGCATAATAATAAATAATAAAAAGGATAAAAAAACGTGGGGCCCAAGGCCAACTAACCACGTCTCTTGGCCCACACGCTTCCTAGCTCTGCAGTTTGCATGTGGACTTGCCGACTTGGTAGTTTGGTACTACAAGAAGTCAACAAATAGTGACTAACTTGCTCTATTTGGGAAATATTAGTGTTGGTGTAATTACTAATTACGGATAACATAAAATATATTGTCTTCTCTTTTTTTTTTTTGGCCACATAACATAACATTCATTCAAGATAACCGAACATAAACACCCGAGTCCGAAAGTACATTACAATCTGCTAGGATAAGAGATGAAAGAGGGGTTGGGGGATACGACACCCAATCCTGAGGACACAACCCCGAAACAACGTTCCTCGCCAACCAGTCCGCGCACGCATTAGCGGATCTAGGGATGTGAGCCCACGTAACGTCATCCAATATCGATGCAAGAGAGGAGACGTTCGACAAAATGGACTCGATCCTCCACGAGAAATCCTTCCGAAGAAGGTGGTTAACAACACCCAAAGCATCCGATTCAACAATGATTCGTGACCAACCTTTGTCAATAGCTAATCGGACCGCTCGCATAACCGCTTCCGCCTCAAGAACTTCGACGGATCCTCCCAAAGACGTTCCGCTGACGCCCCCTCGAACCAAGCCCGAGGAGTCACGTGCGATGACTCCAATACCCCCGGTCACCGAGTCCCCTTGCAAAGACGCATCACAATTCAGTTTTATCGTTCCCGGGGGTGGCCTTGTCCAATTCGTAGATGATGAGCTCGGAGGCGATCTCACCCGAATCGGCCAAGAGATCTCGCCATAAATTCTTTGAATCTCCATCATGATAAAACCTGTCGCCGGGATAGTCCCCTCAAACCACAGTTTGCATCTCGCCTTCCAAATCACCCAAGCAATAATCATGAACCTCGACCATTCCTTACTCGAGGGCGGGCCGGCGTTCATAGCCCAACCGATCCAACCTTCCAAAGAATGACATCCCATATGAATAGCCGACCAAGGGATATAATTCCTCCAAACCTGTTTAGCCCACGGGCATCCAAAGAGTGTGTGTTCCCGGGAGTCCACCATGAGGCACGATTGACATCGGGGGTCAATTTGCAACCATCTAGACGCGAGAGCCGTGCCCGTGGGGAGGGAATCTGCAGCAAGTTTCCACCAAAAGGCTTTGATTTTCGGGCATACCTTAGAGTTCCAAATAGCTGGCCACAGTCGAGGAATATCAATGGGTGGATGCCTATTGAGGTTGACATCTAGCTGCCGAACCCGGTGCGTAGCATGGTAGGCCGACCGAACAGAAATGGCGCCATCTCTCGTGTGAGGCCAACGAATAGCGTCAGGCCTCGGTTCAAACGGAATTGTGGTGTTGAGGATTGCCTGAACATCATCCGGGTGGACAAGGGCTCGGATAGAGTCCTCATTCCAACTTGTTCCATTATCGATCCACTCTCTGGCCGTAATATCCTCCCCGATAGCAACATCATGTCTGGGCCGAACCTTGTAGTGCTGAAGGGAAGGTATCCAAGGGTCCCGGAACGGTCTTATAGAGCTCCCGTCACCAAGCACCCATATGGACTCCTCCTTGATAACATCCCGACCCCCTAGGAGGCTCATCCACGCCCAGGAAGGGCGACTACCAGGTTGCGCCTGCATGAAAGAAGAACCACGAAAATACAAACCCTTTAGGAGTCGGACCCAAAGCGCGTCCGGTTCCGCAAGGATTCTCGCTGCCATGTTTGCTAGGATTGCCTTGTTGAAGGTCTGCATCTCCCGGAATCCATATCCCCCATATGCCTTTGCCGCGGTCATGGCGTTCCAACTTTTCCAATGTATCTTCCTCGCTCCCTCCGTCGATCCCCACCAAAACCGTGATATGATGCCATCCACTTCTTTGCACCAAGATATCGGGAGTTTGAACACGTGCATCACATAGGTGGGGATGGCATGGAGCACCGCCTTAATTAGGACCTCCTTCCCGGCTTGGTTTAGGAATCGGTTCCGCCAATTGTGAACCTTGTCCCGAATTCTTTCCTTGAGGTATGTCAGAGCGCCTCTTCTAGACCTTCCCCAAGCGGTTGGGATGCCTAAGTAGTGGCCCGGGTTCAATGTTTGCTCGACTCCAAACAGTGCTGAGATGTCCTGTCTGAACTCGTGAGATGCCCCCGTGTTGAAGAAAAGGGTTGATTTGGCAAAGTTGATTTTCTGCCCGGATGCCTGACAGTATAAGTCCAGACTCGCCTTTAGATTCGCCGCTTTATCCAAGGTCCCCTTCATGAAAAACAGAGAGTCGTCCGCAAAGAAGAGGTGTTGGATCTCCGGGCACCCCCTCTTTGGACGGATTCCTCTGATCGAGCCCTGAGAGACCTGGTCATCCAAAAACCTCGAGAGGACGTCAGCGACAAGAATAAATAGTAAGGGTGAGAGAGGGTCACCCTGGCGAAGTCCCCTCGAAGGTGTGATCATAGCCGATCTCTTCCCATTAATCATGATTCGGTATGAAACTGTTGAGATGCAAGCCTCCACCCATTGGACCCATCTATCATTGAAACCTCGTTTCTTGAGCACCTCGAGTAGAAAGTCCCACTCGACCCGATCGTATGCCTTCTGCATATCTATCTTTAAAGCGCATTCCGTCCTTTCCCTCAAGCCTGAAGGTCGTCCCCTCGTCTTAAGGAAGTGGAACATCTCGTGGGCGATAATGATGCTGTCCTGAATTCTCCTACCTGAGACAAATGCACTCTGGAACGGCGTAACCAGTTCTGGTAAATAGGTTTTAAGCCTATTCGCCAGAACCTTAGAAATAATTTTGTATCCAAAATTGCAAAGGCTAATAGGACGAAAGTCGGAAGCACATAACGGATTGAGAATTTTTGGGATCAGGGTAATATCAGTGGAGTTTAAAAAGGGCGGCATTATACCTGTCTCAAAGAATGCTCGAACCGATGTGATCATGTCTGGACCGATAGAGCCCCAACTCCGTTGAAAGAACGTGCCCGAGAAACCGTCCGGCCCCGGCGCCTTCGATCCCCCCATTTGAAAACAAGCTCTTCTGATCTCCTCCCCCGTAGGCATTCTCGTAAGATTGTCGTTCATATCGTTGGAAACCTGTTTTCCCACACACCGGAGTATATTGTCGAACTCTCCTTGGCTCATCCCCTGTCTTCCCGAGGTAAACAGGTTGTCAAAAAATGTGTATAGCTCATCCTCAATCTGTCTCTCCCCGTCAATCCAAACCCCGTCGGCATCACGTAAACGGATGATTTTATTCCTCCGTCTCCGAGAAAGAGTCGTTTGGTGGAAAAAGCTCGTATTTCTGTCCCCGGATGTCAACCACTTCACCCTAGACCTCTGTGCCCAATAAATCTCCTCTCTTTTCCAGAGAGCGTGAAGTCGGGATTTTAGAGCTCTTTCCTCCCCGATGTCGTCGACCGACCCCTGATGGCAGGATATGTCTCGGATTTGCTGTTTGACCTTTCTAATCTCACTCAGGTTGTTTTTGAACTCTTTGGTACTCCATTTGATAAGATCAACTCTGCACCTGTTCAGCTTCAAGCGGATGTCTGATGTGCTCGAGGTCGGCCCCCCGCTATGCCATGCCCTCCTGATTACTTCATGGCATTCATCTTTTTCGAACCACATGTTCTCGAATCTAAAGGGTTTACGACCCCTTCGGTCCGAGTGGGAGAGGTGAAGAGAGATAGGCGCATGGTCCGAACCAACAATAATTTCATGTATGCACTGAGCTGTTGGAAATCTTGTTGCCCAAGCTTGGTTAGCAATAGTTCGGTCCAGTCTCTCCCTAACACGGTCTGATCCCCTCCGGTTATTTGTCCATGTAAACATTTGTCCATTATACCCCAAGTCCTCCATCTGAAGGTCCTCCATAAGTCTGATGAAATTATCTATCTTGCTTTGGTCCTTGCGTCCCCCTCCCACCTTCTCACGGTGGTGGGAGATGTCATTGAAGTCTCCTATACAAGCCCAGGGAATCCGATCGTTCGTCCTTAGCGTTCGCAAGTCATCCCAGTTCCTGATTCTTCGACTGTAATTCGGGTCTCCATAGACCCAAGTAATGTTGATGTCCCCCAACGTATCAGATCCCGAAATCGTTGTATGAATGAAATTTTTGGACGAGTGGTGAATCGTGATCGAAACCTCATTAGTCCACCAAAGCGCTAACCCCCCACTTAACCCTGCAGGAGGTACGTACACAGCTGAATCCATTCCAATCTGTCGTCTAATCCTTTCACACCGGTCCTCGGTCTGCTTGGTCTCCATTAAGAAGATCACCGCGGGCCTCGAACCCCTAGCCAGGTCTTTTAAATGGCGAACCGTCAGGGGAGACCCCAACCCCTGACAGTTCCAGCTGAGGTAGATCATCTAGACCCCGTGGCTGTTTTGGGACAGCCACCGGAACCCGGTTTAGTGTTTGCATCATCAGAGCTGATTTTTTGAGTACCCTTCCCCCTTAGGACGGGGCGAGGTGCAGCACCAGCCTCCTCCAACTCCCCCCTGCTTGATCCCGAACTTATAGTAGATGAAGCCCCCCTCTTGACTGTGACCCTCCTTCTCTTATCCGGGTTATCCGTAGAAGAGAAATGCGCAGCCCTTTTAGTCAACATTCAGCCTTTTCCTTTGTCTGAACTAAGAGTAGGTTTTTGAGGTGGTTGTGCTGAAGTTTGTATCCCCGATCCCTCGAGAGTCGCTTGACAGATCAGCCCCTCCACATGGTCAGTTCCCCTGTGATCTGATTCCACTGAAGTTTGGTTACCGGAGCTCTCTATTGTCGATTGCCTGATCGTTCCCATCACCTGCTCCGTTCCTCCCTGTGACTGCATCTGCCTTGTCTGCACAGTTCCTCCATCGGCCAGGTTCACCTCATCCCTCAGCATTGGATCGGGATCCGAGCATCTCCCTACACCCTCATCCCCAAAGGACGTGAGGTTAAGGGTGAGGTCGACCAGATCCTGCAAGACCTCTTGATCCTCCCTCAAGCATTGTGGATCAACATTGAGGTCGAATTGTATAGTAACTGGTTGGCTCGATGAAGACGACAAATTGAGATCCTCCTGGCTGCCCTCATTCAGGGCCTGTTTCCCCTTGTCCTGTTGATGAAGACTCCCGGATCCCATTGACAGATCGTCCTCCTGCAGTTGTTCCGTTCTATCCCGAGAGTCTGAGCTTGGCACAGTCGAGTTGGGGTTACTGGCAATGCTGTAATCTGATCCATACGCCTCTTTCGCCCATTGCCATTGTTGATTGACAAAGTCCGGTTCTTTCATCCATTCCCTTATTTGCTTCCTTGCCCCAATACCACCACCACGATGTCCTCCAATATTCACCCACCGAGTTGCAGCTCTCGGCCTAACAGCTGATATCCAGGGACCATAGAGGGGCTCCCCCTTGTTATTCTTTGCAGTCAGTTGATCGGGGCATGAAGCTGAACCATGGCCAATCTTGCCACATTTATAACATATGTCCGTCAGCCTCTCGTAGCAAATGGAGGCCCATTTCTCTTGGTCCCGAGAATCAATCCAGTGGAAACCCGGGAGAAGGGGAATTGCCGAATCCACCTCAACCTGAATTCGCAAAAACGTCCTCTGCAGCATAGTCTGTTCATCCTCGACTTTTATGCATTTCCCTATACTGTCCCCTATGCTCGTTGCATTAGCTTTGTTAAACATCTCTAGGCTAATACCATGCACTTGAACCCAAATCTGAACCCTTCTAAAATCAATCTCAGTAACTGAAATGTAGTTCGGACAGAATTTCAGATTGAGCACACTACCATGAACAGACCATGGACACAAATCGAGCACCTGATCTCTATCCTTTGGGCTTTCAAAATCGAACATTAAAGTGTCATCATTTACCTCAGTAAATCGAACCGGACCGAACCTCCCCCAAGCCTCCTTCAAGACATTCTGAATCACGTTATTCTTAACCCGTTTCTCGGAAAGCAACATCCCAAGCACCCTTGAGCCAGAATTGTTGTTCGCAGAATGGGAGGATGAAGGCCGAAGGCGCAGAGTCGGGATCTCGAGTCGTCTCCCCTCGCCGGAGCTGGATTGGCTAGCCATAGGCCTAGCCCAAAGAAGATCACACCGGAGGAGATCCTGCAGAGACAGACAAGAAAGAACAACGACGGAAATCGGGTGAGGAAAATTTGTAGTGTTCTAACCTAGGGTTACCGTTATGCTTCGGACCGATGGAAATCGTCCAGCTGAAGGCAGTAAAGGGTAAGACAGGATTTGCGCGGTGATGATTGAGTCTTCCCGAGCAGAATCCTGAAGTTAATTGAGCTGGAGGCGTCAATTGCGGTGGGATTGGCGAGCTGAAAGAATCGCCGCTTGGGAAGCTAAAGGCATTCGCAGGGTAAACATTCTCTCAGTTGAGAGAAGCGCGTCTGGACACGCGCGCGTCTGGAAATCAAGTTATATTGTCTTCTCTGAGAAAAGTAGGAAACATCATTTTTGAGAAAAAAAAAATTTAGGGGGTCAATTATGCATTGTGTGAAACATTGAGGGCAAAACACCATTTAGGGGTGCATGATAGATGATACCTAAAGAGAATCAGCTAGAAAGGTTAAATGATGGAGATGGATTTATGATCTATTAATTCACTATAACAGCATGTCTTATCAAAACCCTAACACAATAATAAAATGTTTCTGGACAAAAATAAATAAAAAGTTTCATAACAAAAGATTTTGTTTCTTCATCTTCTCTATTGAGAAATAAACAGATACTCATCATCTTAGTACTTAGATACACAGAACAGATATTCATCATCACTATAAAAAAAATGGCTGACATCTATCCAACAAAAAAGAAAACATCTATCCTATACAACCACAGTTTATTTCTTCTGATCTTCCCCAGACATCATCAGATCCTCAGACTTAGGAAGTATAACAGGTTTTACTGCTTCTCTTTACCTGGAAGAGACAGGGTTCAGAGCTCTAGCAAAGCCATTCATGGCGCCGTACCCTTTTGAGCTGAAACCTAAGCAACCAAGCAACCCTTGTCTGTACGGGAGAAACGTCTTCTTCCTTAGCTCCTCTGCTTGAGCTCTGTTCGTCGTGTAGTGAAGCTCGTGAGCTGAACGAGACGGGGCACGCCTCTTCCTACCGCCGCTGCTGCTACCGTTCACTGGCTTAGTGGACACCGCTTTCCTCTGACCATGTTTCCTGCCTTTCTCCTGCTCCGGCGTACTGTTAATGTTAGATTTTGAGATTTGCGGAGATTTTGCAGAGCCGTCTCCGGTGGCGGAGCTGGAGCTGGGTCTCTTCTCCTTCAAGGAAATGGTGGCCCAAAACTTGTTATGGCTGCTGCCTTCGCTTTTACTTCTCAAGAAGTCTTTGAGGAAGACCCACCGCTTCGAGCTCCGCCCTGCTGACGAAGACCTCGACGACGAAACTGAGACCGACGGTGTGCTGTTGCCGGCGTCGGGGTTCTCCTCGGAGGACAAAGATTCGATCTTCGAGACACTAATGTCTTTGTCGGTGTCATAGTTCCAGTCGAATGGCATGTTCCTCATGGGAGACATGGATCTCGTCCTTCGACGGAGAGATTTGTCGCTCAGCCGTAGATCTCTGCCTCGGGACTCGAAACCGGAGATCTTAGGGTCGTCGGCGTCCAGATCGGGGAGTGGGGACAGCACCTGGGGACGCTCCAGGTGGGTGGAGAGCTTCATCGGCCGAATCTGGCCGTTCAGGAACAGCTCGTCGGCTGAGCTCATGGATGGCTTCGACGGACCTAAGTCGAGACGCGCGGAGAAGTCGAACTCGAAGGAGCCTTCGCGGGCCAAGTACGACGGCGATTGTTGAGAAGACAGGATCTTGGAGGCGCCAGATGTGAGAGAGAAGCGCATTGGGCTTGCCGGAGCACTGTAGAAGTATCCTCCGCCGTTGGAGCCGCGACCAGGGCTTGACGGTGCACTGACGTATGGAGTGGAGCAGTTGCTGTCAATATCGTCGAAACTGCTTCCACCGAGTCTCAGCTGATCTGGTTTGAGGTTCTTTTCGCCATTGTTGCTGTTTGAAGCTTCAAGATCCATGCTTTTTGCTGATCTTCTGCAGTTGCTAGGGCTTGGAAGTTGTCTCTGTTGGAAGAAGGAAGAGAAGAGCTTGGAAATGGCTACTTCTATCGGGAGATGTGATGCTGCATTGTAAAATCCTTAATAATATGCACACACACACACACACATATATATATATATATATATATATATATATACTTTTTATCCGTACGATGTGTCAATTATTTATCTATTTTGAAGCCTTTAAATGAAGAAAATAATTTGTTTTTGTCTTAAAAAGGAGGATACACGATTTATATATTTCCTAAATAAAGAGTTACCAACATATCAACTTTTATCGGTCATGATTATATAGTTGTACAAATTTTATTAATGTGAAATTCAATTTTGATTTATAATTCCAAATTAATAAAAAAAATTATTAACAACTATTATCACTAAATTATTTAAAATTTTATTACAACTAAGGATTAGTCTAATCAACCATAAACCTACTAACTGAAAACCAATTGGTTTAAATCGAAAAAATCGATTGATCTGTTTAAAAAAAACAGAAACTGACCGATTTTAAAACATAAACTGGTCGTGTCAGGGATCGTCTGACCTAAACACAGTCTCGTGTACTCGTATAGGTTAATTTTTGAAACTCAAACATGACTCATCAAGAATATTAAGGTTTGGTCAAACTGACCCGTTCAATCTCCATGATTTGCGGGTCAGTCTGACCCATTTAACCCACCGTTACATAAAAAATCAGAAACAGACTTACTCATGAGTCATAATTATATATATTTAATATAGTATATAATTTGGAATGAGTTACGGGTTGATCCATGAGTCAAGACTACTGACCCAAACATTTCAATCTTGAAGGACCGATCTTAGTTATTAAAAAAAAAACAGTATATTTTTTTTAATTCCCTCTTATTAATATTTATCTAATAAAAAGCTGCTCAATAAGTTAACATGCACATAATGTGACAATATGTATGGCATGTAGTTTTAAATTATACATACATATCATATATGATTAACATTGTGTATAATTATATAGATAATAATTTTGCCAAGTAATACACATTATGGATTGCAATTGATTTTATTTTTCTCATTATTGATAAAGCAAAAACAAAATATACATTTAGATGGAAGTAATTTGGACATAATATCAACTTAAATTATTTTTTTAATCTATATTTTCAAAATATAATCAATAGGAAACCTCTTATTATTATTATTATAAGAGTTGACTTTATATGTATGGGTAAAACTTCATATTGTATCATAAATTGAGTAGATGAAATAATATAATTTTTTATAAATTGAGGGAAAGTGAATGGAGATGTGAATATAATATAATACAATTAGTTGATTGATTTTTATATTGAAGAAACATAAATAAAATAATGGAAATGAGTATTGATAGAAGAGAAAAGTATGTAGCAATTAATAAATAATTGAAGTCTTGGAAATCGAAAACTCTTGCGAGCACCCAACTACTCTTACCGGGAGTCACGTTCTTCTCCCGCCACGGGGACATCTAACCTGCACCACACTCCACGCTCTTAACATGATCCAACTTCGTGGCATCTTCCCAATCGTCCATATTTTTCTTTATCTAACACCTTTTTCCGTGACAGGTTACACCTGTCCTGATCATCGAAGGATCTTATTAAATCATTATTATTAGTATTATTCGGGGAAAAGGATTCTTATTATTTCTCAAAAAGATTTTTTGGCCAATTCTCAATTTGTTCATTAATTATTATTATCAGCCAACTTATAAAATTGATAGAACATATACAAATTTACATGTGAGGTTCAAAGCAGGGGATGATGGACCCCCATAGGATCCCAACTCTCTGCAGCAGCAACGAGGAATGGGATGGGGTCTCTGAACAGTGAACCCTAATTAACAATTTAATCACTGATTAATTTATTTCTAATTAGAGTATATATATATATAATGTTGGAAATACATGAATAATCTTCTTTTGTTTTAACACGTGGAAAAGAGATGTTTTATGGACCAATCAGATCATATAGTCGAAGATTTATTTAGGTTCCGACAAGATGAGTAAGGATGTCCAATGGTGGTCTTTGCGGTGGTTGAAATCGTCGTCGGCGGTGACATCCCCATGCTCTGTGTATTAAAAATGTTAAATTACTATACATCTCTAACTTAGGGGTGTCAAAATCTGACTCAACCCGTGATTGACTCGCCAACGAATCGTGTTTGGATCAACGTTTTTGACCTATGAGTAATATTGACACGACCCATGGATGATCTGTGAACACACGAGTCAGGTTTGAGTCAGAAATCTTGACACACGGATCAACCCATGATCCGTCTCATTTATATATTTAAGTATGTTTTTATTTTTTTTATTCAAATGGTGGGTCGAACGGGTAAGATTGATTCGCGGATCATGGAGGTCGAACGAGTAAGTCTGACCCAACCCTTATCATTCCTGACGGGTCATTCTGACCCGTAGGTCAGATTTGAGTTTCAAAAACTGACTCATATTATTACACGAGTCGTATTTGAGTCAGAATGTCCCTGACACAAATCAAGATCGACACGACCCATGACCCATACCCCTACTCTAACTAAATGTTTTAGGTTCAAATTCTGAATATAAAAAGATAACGGATTGACTAACCGTGCAAGTGAAAACTATTCTAAATGTGAACTAAACATGAAAAGTATCATAACGAATCTACCTAATTAGATCAGCCAATATACACTTGCAAATGAATATAGAAGAATCCGAATTACATATACACTACTACTACTACATCCCCAAGTCCTTGACCAATTCATCAACAAGAACCGAAAGGATTCCATTCCCAATCTTCGTTCCTTCATCGAACATTTCAACACCAAAATCGCTCCACGTACCGTTCGAGTGGCCCATATCGTCATTGACAATCACATCCACCATCATGTCTCCTATGCAAATCTGGTCCTTAATTTCCCGATAAATTTCCTCGGCCACCCAACCATTCCTTTGCACCAACGCTTCCCATTTCATCCAAGACTTCGGGCTTCCGATCATAAGGTCTCTACACTTTTCATCCAACCATTCATTTGTTCGGTCAAAGAGGACTTTCCTTTGGAGCTTTGAGCAATCCTCGTGGTCGATAATTAGGGTTTCGTGACTCTCAAGTTCGTCGAAGAAGCTAGGGTTTATGACTTCTTGATCTGAGACACGGTGGTCTAGTGTCAGCTCGGCTTTGTTGAGTATGTTCTTGATGTACTCGAGCTCCCAATTGGTTGGAATTCGGGAAAAAGAAGCACGTATTGAAAAATCAAATGATTCGGGAGCATGGTTACGAGCATTGTCCTTGCCTGGAAAGAAAAAAAGGCATCATTTTTCGGTGCTATAACAACATTAAACGAAACAAAATGTCACATAAAGTAAATTCCCAACGTATATAAAGTTACATGATTCTTAATCTCTTCCTACATTTCCTCATTATTTCCATATTTAACCTTGATACAACCAATTTCACGTTCCATCACTAATGAAAGATTGCATTTTTTTTTTATTAAAATCGAGCTTTTCTACATGCAAAGAAATGAATCTGGGGAAGTAAGAAGTTGAATCATTACCATTGGTGTCGTCTCTACTTCCAACCTCAAAAGCTTTGAGAATTGGAAATGCAGTTGAAGGTACAAAATCTGCTTCATTTCTTGAGCTGCCACAGCTGAACTCCTCCACTACTTCTAGCAATTGAGCCTAATCATGATTGATTTCAAAAGCATTAAGAATCTTAATTGACAAAAACAACAAATATTTCATTTAAATTTGGGAAATATTACAAAAAAAACTGCAATTATTTCTTCCCAACAGATACAGGAACACAAATTCTCATAAATAATCATTTGGAGCTTAAGTTTAAAGAGTCCCACCTGGCACTTTTGCCTTGCACTGGCTACTGAAGAGCAATCAAAGTCACTACTTAAGCTACTCATTTCTTCTTCATCATCTACATCACCTCCATGTTGAGAATTCTCTTCGCGATTCCATGATGTGTTCATTGGATTAGCCGTGGAAACAGAATCTTGAACACTACAAATAGAAGTAGAGAAACTATCTTCGTCCTTCAAGCTCGAGGGTGATGTGAAGAAACTATCAGTTCTAGCCATGTCAGAGTTGTACAACTCCACTTTGTCTTTCAATTCTCTAAGCTTCTGCTCCAAAAGCATACTCAAAGAGCCGTCACCATTAACACCACTAAATTCATCGTCTCTAATCACTCTATTGCAAGAAAACTTCTCCTCCATAGAACATCTCTTCAATGGAGATGAAAACGTAAATGAAACCACATCCATGCTCTGTCCAGTCCCAAACTCATATCTAGCAGACATTTTGTCACTTCTTGAAAGAATCTTGTCAGAAGTTAAAGAGTCTCCATTCCTGAGACCATGCTTTTTGTTTCTGAGTGAAGCAGCATCACGTACAGTGTTAGTTCTAACTGTCCTGTTGGAAGACTCAGCCCTAACAGCAACCTTATTGACAGTCTTTGAAACAGAGTCATTCCGAAGCTGCATCAGCCTATCTTTCTTACTCGAAGTTGAAGAAGACTCTGTAACTGAATCAGATCTTCCAGACGATGAATTCTGCTTCTGGGTATTTTGTCTCAAAGCATTGCTTGTCCTATTCGTCCTTTGAGAAGAAACCTGATGTCGATTTGAGCTGCTCTGCTTCTCCTTACCAGAATCTTTACTAGAGTTCCGATTCCTTTCTCCTTTTCTCTGTTCTGAGACCAAACTCGATCTTGTCGTCTTCTTTCCTAGATTCTGTCCCCCATTGATGTTCGGTTTCTTAGATTGCTGAACCCTCGAGGATTCATTTTGAGACTCCAATCGTAGTTTCAGCTCCCTTATTCTCAATGGAACAGAAGTTGAACTACTAGACCCAGCTCTGCCTCTATGAACTGCCTCGGGACCCGCCTCCATTATCCTGGAAGCCGCCTCCATTATTTGAGTGGCATTCTTTGGAGGTACAAACCGAGGACTTTTAATAGGAGACAGTAGCTTATTGTGGGTCATAGCAATTGGTTTGACTGATTTAGGAGGCAGTATTTCAGTCTGAAATCTGTCGATTTTTTGGTTTTGCACTTTGTCTACCTTCGGTTCTCCACAAGGTGGCAATGAATCCAAACCCATGAGTCTTGCCACCACTCCAGGGGCTTTCGATCCCCGAACTTCATCGTTCATTGCCATAGAGGATGAACTCCAAATGTCGCTACTACCGTTGTGGCTTGAACTTGCATGTTCTTCCACAAAATTCTGTTTTTGTGCAACAAGGACAGAATTAAGCATAAGTTGCATTATTACAGCTCAACTATCATTAAGAAAAAAAAATTGTACCATTTGAAGAGTTCTCATAGCTGATACCTCGGCATTTCCTTTTCCTGTCTTCGCTTCATCTACAATTAGAAAGGAGAAAGAGCACAATGAAAATACATAATAGCATTTTTCATTAATTAAGGCCATATTGGTATGGAGAAGATGTTCTGTGAGTGTGTCAGATCACTACTGACTGTTATATGCCAATATTCAAGTTGGAGCTTCGAGTTTACTACATCCATTCCATTTCATTTCTTCATACAAAGAATTGCGTAGGCAACAAGGTTAGTAAGGGTATACCTTGTCGGTCACAGTTGTCTGAGAAAAGCTTTCTCCGTGACTTGCCATTCCAATCAAACAAGTTCAGAAACCCTCCCTTCGAACTCCTTTTCTCAACCTCCATATTCTCAACTACAAAAAAATCTATAAAACCAGATTGAGGAAGCTGAGACCAGACTTAACAAATATATCCTTCTGTATCTGCTAGATCATGCATTGGGACAGAATTGAAGAACAGGAAGGTCCCATGAACAGTTCTATTCGATCTGCTTTTCATTATGGGGAGCTTTCTACTTTACCCTAAAAGATGGAATCTCAGCACTTTCTTAGTTCATACAAAAAAACTTTTTTTTTCCTTCCTCTTTTTACTGTAACCACAAAGTTTTAGATCTCCAAAAAGTAGTTAGAAACAAAATAATAAAAATCCATGGAATCAAAGGAACCCATTAGCACAACAAATATCTCTATCTGTATCCAATATCACCATCGAAATTTAAACTTCCTCTCAAGGAGTATGAGCTCACCTACTTCACAATTGGCCTCTTCAGTGACACCAAATCAGCTGAAGTCTCCATACATTTACCAATCTGGGTAAGAAAGATACACACAGGAACATCAATTTTCAATTGGGTAAATAGTAAACCGCATCAAAACATTAAACTTCAGATCAGCTGAATGGAGTACTCACATTACCCGTTAATTAGGGAACCGCCATTCCTTTCGCGACAATTGGGAAGCTCAATCCGTCAAGATCTGGAAGTTAGTTTATCGGGAGGCCAAAATCTGGAAGCCCCAGAAGCGATAATGTAAACTGTGACCTCCAAGGGAAGAAAAGGATTAAACTTTTGCTTCAGCAATGCACAAGGCCACGCAGATAGAGAGAGATAGTCCCTCCAGAGTGTGGTGACCGTGAGAGAGCAGAGTAATCAGTGAAAACAGTTGGCACAAATCAATGAATAGATGGAGTCCACCGTCCAGCTGAGAGAGAGAGAGACGAACGAGGTCACATTCACAATCACACTGTGACATTAAATCTGAAGAAGACTGGACTGGAGGAGAGAAAAGTCACCGTTCGCAGTTGAAGACTTGAAGTCTTGAAGTATTAATTGGTCCTCTAAGTTGTAAGTAAATGCTATTTTAGCCCTTTTTCTTTGATATGATCTTGAAACAGTCTCCTGACTTTACAAACTGTGTTATGGTCTTTGCTTAATTTTTAACGTTATATAAATATGAGGACCAAATTTTCAATCATACAAATACAAAAATGGAGGATTGAATCACATGGCTAGATCACTCAATTCAGCTGTCTGTCTCTATCCAACCTTATTCTGAAATAAAATAAAAAAATATCTTTCCTTTTTTTACCCTTACATTAGTATTGGAAAAATAAATAATCAAATATCTCTCTATATAACAGAAATGGGTAATTTCGTAATAAATGTCACATGGGCCTTCATCTTATTCCCACTAGCATCCAAAATATCTCTTCAACTTTTTTGCAATGAAATTCTTCTAAAGACTATGATTCTCTTAAGATAGGGACAGACACTGGTAAGTTATGGCAATATGCAACATGACACATACGGTGATAAATTTAGAATTTTACAAAAAAAATATTTATTAATATAGCACTAAATCAAAAAAATTAAAGAAAAAAATACATACTTCTTAATCTGTTATATATTATTACTTTTACTAAAATAAATAAATTAATAATTAATAATAATTTTAATAGTATTTTGTAAATATATGCACTAATATAAATCATAAAATATATAAAAATATTTAACTTAATAGTATTACTTATTATTGTATTATTGACTCATGTATTTTTAACTAATTTTATAAACAAATACACTTAATATAATTTATATTTTTTTATAATAGTTTATCTATATAATTAATTATTTCATGATTTTTAATATTTTTATTGTAAACAATTAAAACATATAATAATTATTATAGTTTGTATTCACTTAAAAATAGACTTATTATTCTTTTTAAAATTATTATAGGCTATATTCACTTAAAAATAATTTAAATAAGTATTATACTATACACTATAAATATTAAAAAAAAAACGTTTTTGCGCAAACCAGATATCTAGTATAAAATCATTTAATATTCGTGAATGGCATATGCTATAAGCCTATAGTTTACTCATGCAAACGTGCATATTATGGATGTTAGTTAAATCGATCCACTTCCTATAGAATTGATAGTACTCATCTAGAACATCATCTACAAAAATAGCTAATTGCCGAGAAAAATAAATGCAAGCATTAAACCATAACTTAATGACTTTCATTTACAATTATCAATTGTACACATTAAAGAATTGCCATTTTTTGAAAATAGAAAGAAAAACAAATTATATTTTTTCATGTTAAATTTTATATATTGCAACATTTTTTTTTGTTCCCTAATGACGAATCATTTTCGAGCATTTGTGCCTTAACCACCGAAACCCATTCTTAAACGAGGACTTGACCTTCCCTTCGGCCGCGTAAAGCTTGTACTTGGCCACTCTCCTCTTTCTCTTCATCTCAGGGTCGTTCCACCACGACCCTACATAGGACTTCTTGGCCGGCTTGGAGGGCATGATGTCCCAAGCGCGGCGGGTGGGTCCCGGTTGATCTACAAACATTGACTGCTTCTTGCTCATCTTACGTACCCTTACGTCCATGGTCCGACCACCACTTGATCCTATCCCTCCTGAACCGGTATAGGGTGGCTTATATGTCGATGACCACGTCTCCATTTCTTCTTCTTCTCCTCCTCTCTATCTCTTGCTCTGTCTAGGAAGAGAAAGAGATAGGAGAAAGAGGGGCATGAAGAGAAGGGAACAACACAGATTCCTCACTTTGCTGCTTTCTAATACTTTCGTTTAATTGGCTCATTATATAGTTACATTAGGGGGATTTTTTATTTTTTTTTCTTCCTAAATAAGTATTGTCTTTAAATAAGCATTTGTTCCTTGGTTTGTTATGTTTTTTTTTTCTTCCAGAATTAGTAAATTGAGTTTACTAAAGGAAAAGTGGTTGAAAATTATCCTAAAACTATGCCGATCCAAAAAATACAAATCTGAAACAATGACAATGTACCTAATTTATTTCAAATTCTAGGCCATTTTTTACATGTCTTACTTTATGCATTTTTATCATTTCCGCTACTTTTTTTTAATGATTTTAGCTGTGAGTCGTCCCTAACCAGCAACCAGTCTGGTCTTTTCATGATTTCAACAGTAATTGTAACCATTAAATCCAACTGTTTTAGCTAACCAAAGAGTAATGGGGTCTGAGAATATTTACATGCTGTGGGGCTGCGTTTCAACCTTGATCTTTCTTTTGCTTCCAATCGTTCTTCTTGCTCTTTTTGGTGGTACTATCAGGGAGTGAAACCTGCCATAATAATAAAGTTTGCACTTTAATAAGCATTACACTTTGCTCTAATGTCTGTCATTGGAGCAAATGACTATCAGTTTAATTTTGAAGAGTTTCAAACAGAAAAGCTAACACTTACTATATGAGATTTCCACTCAACTTGGTCATTCCCTTCGATAGTAGTAGACTGAGGATGATTTCGAATGTGTTGGAAAATGTGAACAAGAACAGCAGCATCCAGAGCAGCATATTCAAGCTGCAATAAGATCAATAATTCTAATTATAGCAACATTTTCATGCACTCTAAAAATGAAACTCACGGATAAATCACATTCGTTCTCAAAATTAGTTACCTGGTTCGGACTCAATGGCCTTTCCTCCCAATTACTGTTCCGTCTTGTTTTGTTCAAACCTGCTCCGAGTATTTTCTGATCCCAAGTACCAACTATATGTAAATTCCTCATATTTTGATTAAATACGATACCATTTAAATGGATCAAATAAGTAAATAAGAGTTTTCATAAACCTCAGCAAGGCCAGATAAACCGCCACTCCGCTCCTTGAATACGTTCTGAATGTCCAATAACATCTCATATTGCTTGAAACACCCGAATGATCCATAAGAATGAGCCAACTGCTTCATGTCACACTGAAAATTATAGCCTAATAGAAACAAGGATCAAATTATCCATTAGAAAAGAATTCTCAGTTAGATATATTTTAGATACATATATCATAATCTTAAATCCTACCTAGCTTTAGGACCCGAGGAGAGTGTAATATACGAGTTAAGCAGCTGTCCAAGATGTCTGGTACATCCGTAGACAGTCTAATGAGGTCAAGTATGAAAACAAACTTATCTGCAGCAATCTGCAATATGGAGACCTGACAAAATATCCAGTAAATAAATAAAGACGTGGCATTTCGCATTGATAGATCATCCCATAACCAATTCATAGCATATATCATCAGAAGAACCAAAGGTTTGTACGGACAGCTAGGCAAAAACATGAGATTTGAAAAGTTATTGCATAATTTGTGAATATAGATGTTCATGTACCGGATGATCAAGAAAATACAAAATTAATCAGAAATGCAGTCGAAAATGAAAATTACCTTATTAGGTTTACTTCCCTTTATATAGTTGGGTTTCCATTCACAGTCTAAGCCTATTACTTTACATTCCTCCATATGACATGCTGCATGATGTAACTGTTCAACGTTATCAACCCAGACAATCTCTTCCACAGACAGTTCCTTAAGTTGTAAATACCGTTGACTATGCAGTAAACCTGCATCAGTTTCTGCAAACAGAAATAACTGCATTTGCATCATAACTTTACCAAAAAGTCATTAGGGTGTGTTTCACATACAAAAAGAACTAAAATATCACAAAATCATGGATTTAGGTAAGCAGTGCGTTCTGAGACAAACAACAACCATTATCAATTGTACGGAATAAGGAGGCATTAAATGGAAGTTCCTAAACTACTATTAATAGCTTAACTACTGGAAGTTAATGTTGCGATGTATAACTGTAAAGAAGTCACAGTTATTGATCAAGAATAGAGGTTTGAAACGTTTACCCAATAGAGTACCTTTAATTTTCGGAAAACCTTCCAGGGAGAATCGATCACACAGCTCAGTGACCTTTTCTGAGTAACCAGCTTCCATCGCTAGATACACCTTAAAAATAGAACAAATAATCATCAGATTCTAAACTGTAGATAACAAAGAAATTAGAGTTGAGAAATCTCTATACATTCACTGCTGTTCATCTAGGAAAACAATATGCACATAAGGTCATTCATTTAGTATTTGGGCAGCGAAAGAATCAAGGTGAGAAGAGAGATGAGGGATATTAAAGTGACATACAAAAATATAGGTACATTAAGTGACATGCCCACTTATACTATTATTACCAGATATTCCATGAGTTCCTTATTGCCCTTTGTCTTTATCTCTGCTATGTCCCAGCAACCTTTTTCTGCTAACTTCTTCAGTGAACTGCAATTTGTTAAACGACTTCATTGGACTTCACAATTTTGGGTGACAGATCATAAAAGAACTGTCAGCAATATCATCAGACACTAAAAGTGAAAGTTACCACTGATGCCAGAGAAACCACAATACCTTTCCTTATACTGATGATAAACATCGGGAAAATCCTGTTCAAGATTGTTTTTCTTTATAATCAGATAAGCAAACTTTAATTTGTTCCTATCGACATACTCTTGGACAAGGGCGGACAACATTGGCTGGCCCATAAATGTTGCCCACTTCTCTGCAGCCATGAACTGTCTCTTCTCCAACATTTCGAGAAGAAAAGATTGCCCAGACTGATGAATACCAAAGTGCTCCAACATAGTGACTGCAGCCAAGTAAGATTGGCCTTCTACCAGCCTAAATATATATTGCTCAAGAATTTGTAATGCTGTAGACCTATAATGATCCCCATTTGCCTTTCCTTGCACAATGACGGTTTCAATATTTTCACGCCCTACATCAAAAACTTCAATTATTTTGGCTGCTATCCTGTCATCGTGTTCAATGATACCTTCCATGATATCAACAAACAACTTAGCAGCCACATCTTTTGCCTCTGCTGAGTCTGCTGTATTTGACTTCAGAAAACGGCGAAGTCCAGAAAGTAGCAAGTGACTGAACCCTTCTGAGTACGTTCCTAACATAGGTAGCATGTGCAGGCATTGGATAACAAAGATAGCAGGGCCAGGTTTGGGATCATTGTGTAATATGTAGTAGACTTGCTGCTGTAGAACACGGAACTTGTTTGTTGCCTTCAAAGTGCCTGCATGGCAATAAGAAGAAACAGGCAAATAAGTACAACAAAATTGCAGAAGTTATAAGTAGAGAAGACAGCCATGCAGAATCTAGAAACCACCGTTGTGTCTAGAATCCTAAACTATACAGTAGATATACCCTGCATTCTGCAGATATAACAAAATGGACACTTCAAATCGTAATCTTTTCAAGTGAAACCACAATCAAGCAAGTGGATAGTGATAGTTGATACTGTGTTTGCCAAATTCGCTAGGAACTAAATTCATCAAACAAAGTTAATCTACAATTACTATTTGACCTTCTTAAATACATATGCAATACCTAGAAGAGCTTAAAGGAGAAAACATGATGTCCAATACTTATGATAAAAGAAGCAAAAGTTTGAACCTGAAGCATAGCATTCCTTGATGAGGTATAAAAATACAACAGGCGAAACAGTCCTCAAGTTTGACAAAGAATGAATAGATAGAGTCCCTGCTAGGCAACTTTCATCTTCATGTTCAATCACTTTCTTCTTCAAACCCATAACAGCAAGAGTGACTGTCTACACAATAAAATGTTGATCAATTCAACCATGAAGATTATACATGTAAATTTGAGATGAAACACAAATAATAATTGTCTCTCAATAAAGAGGAACCCAAGGAGATCTTTTCTGTTACTAGTCACACTTAGTTCTCTTAGAGCAAAAAACATTTTAGATAAAGGGCTTCAACGACAGTCCTATCAAGATTTTTCAAACAAGGGCATGATAGGGGTCTCATTATGTTGGAATATGGATCCATATAACACATTCAAGATTTCTCAAACAAGGGCATGATAGGGGTCTCATTATGTTGGAATATGGATCCATATAACACATCCAACAAATGACCCGCACTGTCAGTCCAAAAAGCAGAGTGAGTAAGCAAATTTCCTAATGAGTAGTTCTATAACTGCATTTAACCATGTTAAAATGACACAATAATCATGAACCAGTGGATGCAACTAATTACAGTACCAAAATCCCAATCATTACTAACCAACTTAAATAAATCGGCCGACATTGCCCTGAGCCAAACAGTAAAATTTACTTTCAAGCAGTTTTACTACCCTGTTATCTCAATGGTCAGATAAACAAGTTATCGATGGTTTCCAGTTTCGAGGTACTTCCGTGGCATTCTAATTTCTAACGAGCACATCTGACATAAAGCATAATCAACCAGAAACAGTTCATTACAAAGTCAACACTACTCTTTCATCATCAGATTACCGGAGCAACTATTCTGAAGAAAAACAAAAGTGAAGTACGCTTGCTTGCTGGCTGAGCAAATGTAGTCAAAAGGCATATCCAGAAACTCAAATTCGAACACCATAATTCTCACTCGCATAAGCGAATATATTAAACCACAAGCCACATTATACACGCTTCTCTGCTGAAAAAGGAGAAGCGAAACAAGTAACCGACGATGGTGCTTCCGCTAATACTACAAACTACAAGGAAGAGGAACTCACCGAACTTCGAAGTCAAATGGGTGAGCTGCTAGAAAGTAGAGACTGAGAAACCCTAACGAACAGTAACGGTGTGTTCACTGAGCTTGGAAGTGAAAATGGCGATGATCTTCGGTTCCACCATAAGTATGACTCCTCTGCGCGGCGATTGAATTGTGAATTGTCAGATAAATACGGAGTTGGCATTATATGGCACTTTCTGTGAATTTGGTTACGAATGGAGGGTATTTCGAACATTAAGCTTAATGAAGCGGCTTAGCCACGGTCCACGTGTCATGGATTATCTGCCTAAAATACACGGTAAGGAACCGTGGCACATTGCTAGATGCTATGCTTGACCTTATTTGTTATGTGTAGCTCGGTATAGTACATTGTACTTTTTTTTTTTCACCCAAAATACTCGTTTCATTTTATTTAAATAAAACGACGTGACATTAAGTCACGGATGTTCATTATTACAATCATTCGCTACTAAACAAATTAAAGAAAGTAGGGGTCGAGAGACTCAATCATCAAGTCGCACTCTCATACGTGCTTGCTTCACTATCCAATTTGTCCACTCGTTTTTGCTCTTGAAATTGCTCGTCATCGCACATGCTCTATGTCGGATGCTAGAGTTCGTATGTTTCCAATTATCGTTCTTAATCGCCATTCGGTCGCTCCTTCCGTGATTTGCTTGATTACCACTTGTGAGTCGGATTCAATGGTGATATTGGTCCATGCTTTGTCTTGTGCTAGGTGTAGGCCCTCGTGAATAGCTAGTGCCTCTAGTGTCACGATGTCGTCTCCTCGGGTTCTTCTATTCATGCCTCCTATCACCTTTCATTGCCAATCTCGAGCTATCACCCCGACTCCGCCTCTCTTAGTTCTCGTACACCACGATGCGTCGCAATTGATCTTGATCTCGCCCGTTGTCGATTTTGTCCAATGGGGTTGTTGTCTCGGTCGATTGTGGTCTGGTTGGGTCTGTTTGGGCCTCCTTTGCTCCGCCATTGCTTTGTCTATGTCGATCTTGACTCGGGTCGTTGTTGGTTGTATTTGCTCGAATTCCGCTTTACATCGTGTCTTCCATATGAACCAAGCTGTGATCAAGCATCACTTCCATCCCTTCGGCCGCTGGTGGTTCGACCATGTCGCGTTCTGTCGTCGTTGGTCCATCCATGTGCATGCGTCTGTTGCCGGTGTGTCGCTCGGTCGTGTCCCCAGCAGGTCTGTCCATAGGGGCTCCGTCCATTTGCACTCGTATAGCATGTGTTCGGTTGTTTCCCTTTCTCCACATATAGCACAACCCGGGTCTACTTTCATTCCCCTTCGTATGATGTTTTCCTTTACCGACAATGCATTTGATACTAGTCACCATGCAAAATTTCTCGCTTTTGGAATGATTTGCGCCCCCAAATTGCTCGCCACAGGTCTTGGTGCTGGTCCCTGTTGTTGCTCATCTCGGTGGTTCGGTCGTGTACTTCCCTTAGGCGATGGTACACTGATTTTGCCCCGGGGTTCCCGTCCCTCGAATGTGGCCATAAGTACATTGTACATTAACTAGATCGGTTTTGGTTATCTTTAAGAAAACGTTATCAATTTTTAAATCAGTAAGTTTAAAATTAATAGTTAGGTCTTGACTAATAATATTACAATATATTCACTTACGCGCACATGAAAAATAATCAAATCCAATAGTTGACACCAGACATTATTTTCAAGGGGATGAAAATTCTCGAATTGTGACATACTCGTTCACTCATTTGATATGGTGTCCTCGTCGCATCACCCATGTTGCTCTTTGAAAAATCTTTATTACTGAAATCATTCTCTCGAATAACAGAAATTACCCTCTCGAAAAAGTTATTTAGCAACGTTTAGCCGCTCTCAGACAACTTTCTCAGAGGTACTGCAACTCAATCATGTCACTCTAACACTTCTCTTCCACAATCCGCAACAGTCAATATGTGCACCTCACTTCACTCTATGGTGGAACAACACCGTGTAACACCGTCATTGTATATACCTGAACTCTTATTTTGAAAAGCCTCATTGTATTCTTTAAAAGGACTAACCACCGTCACATGATGAAATTCGTGGTAAAAAACGTGTTAACAAATTTTTACGTAACACGATACAAATGCACAAAAAAATAATGTTTGTACTTTGTAGAAGCATATTATATAATGATAACACAAAAGTATACTATAACAAAAGGTAATTTCTCGTGTCATGTTCGTATTCTTTAAATATCAGAATAGATTACACTCGTAACTTGATAAAAAAAAATTGATTTTTAATAGCTTTAAAATAAAACTCACTTAATGACTTAAAATTTCATTTAATTATTTAACTTTTAAACTTTATCAATGCTACATTAAGAAAGAAGTCGTGAAATTCATTATTATTACTATGATCAATCTACTATTTTGATATTTTATTATAAATTTAGCATGTGAACATATAATTGATTATCTTAACACAATAAGGTACCATGACATGTATAAAAATTATGTATCGTGTTTGTGTTGAAAAATATAATACGATAAGTTTATTATGAGTAAGTTTATTATGCGTGTTCAAATTTTTTTCTTTGACTCAAATAACATAATCTCGCTTAAATAAGTATTATCTTCTAACCTGGTTTTTAGTCTAATTAATTGAAATAGTAAGGCCGGAAATTTAATTTTAAAAATATCAACCGAAATTATTTTCATTTAATTTTAAGACGTCGTGTTTCAAATATCAATCATAAACTACCAACCAATAATTTTCCCTCCCTCCCTCCCAAATGAAAATATCTTCTTCCACATCAGCTTTTCTTATAATCTTTGTTCGTCTCTCTCGAACATTCTTCTCCCATGTATATCTCCAACTTGCAGAATCGCAGACGCAGAGAAAGAAGATATTTTTTCTCTCTCTATCCCTTATAATTTTAACCATTGAAGAGGGACCCCAGAGAGAAGATTAAGGCGAGAGAGAAAAATATCGAATACTTCGTTTACCAGTTCCGCTATTCCTTTCATCACCGAAGCTCTGTTGCTCCGGCATCATTAGGTTGTGATTGATCTCGGCGTCACTGGATTGTTCGTTTCACAGCCGCCATGGATGGAAAAGGAGCATCTGACGGAAGATCTTCCTATTATGCCGTCCTCGGCGTTCTCAAGGACGCTTCGTCCTCCGATATCCGTGCCGCGTATCGCAAGCTCGCTATGGTAAATCATTCAATCTCATGCCTCCAACAGATTTCGGTAATTCCATTGCTGAGTATTGGTTTGCTGCTGACGATCGTGTGCAGAGATGGCACCCTGACAAGTGGACGAAGAATCCGCAGGTGGCTGGAGAAGCTAAGCGCCGTTTCCAGCAAATCCAGGAGGCCTACTCAGGTAATTGAACTTAAACCTATGTCGATGTTGGCTTCATCGTTGATGCTAGCTGCGCATGTAAGCTTCAGCTAACGGTTATTGTTTCCGTTTTGGGGCGCTAAATGGAAGTCCTCTCTGATCAAAGCAAGAGGTCAATGTACGATATTGGGCTTTACGATCCGCTTGAGGAAGAAGACAAGGTCAGTCTTTCCGTTATCACATTCGGTTTGATAATTTGCAAAATTGAAGATGGAATCTCTGCTTTCTTAATTTGATTGCGGTTCTCTACACATCTCCTGCCTTTGTTGATTTCCTGATGAACGAATCATGTGAATCTAATGATTCCAGGACTTCCGTGATTTCATGCAAGAGATGATCACGATGATGAACAACGTCAAAGATGAGGGCGACAGTTTTGAAGATCTGCAAAGGATGTTCCAGGACATGGTCGATGGTGGTGGTGGAGAGAGAGCGGTCTCTGACCTCAACTGCGGCGACCGGACTGTTCCAAAAAGGGCACGTGTGGACTCGACGAGGCGGAGTAGCTCTTGCCGTTAGATTGATCTCTCTAGTTGCTTCTGCAACCCAAATTGTGAAACGATATTTTTGTTTAAATTTAGTAACACTAGAAACTGATACGCTCGATATATATATATATATATATATATATTAAACTTATTATTATATATTAGGTTTTTAAAGATCAAATTAATTTGATACTATATTTGTTTTTTATAGTATTTCATATTTCATGTTCTTCACTATTATAAAATATGTTATAAATTAAAAAGATTAAGTATAAATAATAACTATGCATCAAATTGATTGAAAATAATTAATGATAAAAATTATTAATACAATGTTAATTAATATTTTATGTGTTTTTTTATGATGTGATTTTTATTAGAGTTATGTTTATAAAAATGTTAAAATTATTATTAGTGATTTATTTTAATAATTTTAATCATGTAAATAATATTTTATTTTCTTAATTCAAAAAATATATTAATTCGATAAATATACAAGAGATATTTATCATAAATTGTATAATCATAAGCAAGGAAGTCTATTCCAAGTTGTCAAGCTTAGTAAGCCAGTGTAGTGCCACATCATAACATGAAGCTACTGAAAAATGAGATTTTTTTTGTTAAATTTGAACGAGGATTGGGTAATAATCCATCATTTCAGCAGTTCCGGTTGGGTAATTCAATGAAACTGGAACCACACTAGCTTGCCAAACTTGACAACTTGGAAGAAAATCCAGCTCAGTGCCATGTTTGATTTTTAACAGGGGTAAGTGTAAGATTGCTTTGAAGTGTAACTAACATAAGCATATACATAATGGGGCGGGCGTCGATGTAATTTTTCATTTTCTCTATCTTTTGTTTTGCCAATAAGAAAACGAAGAATCCAAGAGATAATTTCCTAAAATAATGAAAAAATCAGCTTTAAAGTACCTTCAGCTGAACTTAAAACCACCTGAAGGAACTTCAAGAGCTTCACCACCTCCGAATTGAAAACCTGCTTGAGCATCCCCAGGTGCCGTCACTTCATCAGCCTCATCCAACCAATACTCCTCAAGGATTTTCACTGCCTTCTCATAAATCTCATTATTATCGTGAGACTGTAAGTTCTCAATCTTCTCCAATCCTTCCACATCTTCAATCATTTGACCATAGATGTTTATATCGGTTTTCTGGACGTTCTTCTCTGCTTCCCCAACCTTCAAGATGTTCTCAAGACCCTCTAGACATACTGTGACAATCCTAGGGTCAGGACAGATAAGAAGGTCGCACAGGGGCTTCATCACACCTTGACTTACAAGGAACCTGAGACCGGAAAATTGTTTGATTTGATTGTAAGAAACCAATTAATCAGAATGAGAAAGGAAAAATGTTTATTATTTTTATTGTAGAGGCTTTACTTGATTTGTTCGTTAGAACCACCAGATGTAGCATTATAGATTGCCCAGGCAGCCTCTTTCTTGATATCAAATTCAGCATTTTGAAGCAAGTTAACCAATGGGCCAATTATCCCAGCCTCAATAACAGACTGAAAATTATTAGCAACAGAACAGTCAGTAATATATAAATATTAGATAATATTTGCTTTGCTAGCAAATAAATGTGACGGATAAAATACCTGGATCTGCTCCTTGTTACCAGCAGTTATATTGGAGATGGTCCAACAAGCTTCCTTCTTTATGCTCTTCTTGTAGTTTCCAGTCAAAAGATTCAAAAGGCAAGGAAGTGCTTGATGGTTGATGACACACTAAATCATAGACAAAACGTGATAATGTTGAATTCTGAAATTTAGTTTAGAATCTAGTTGAAAACAAAACATGCCAAAAAGATAAATTAAAACCTGAGTTTGAATGTCGTCACCAGTCACGATATTTCCAACAGTGCGAAGGGCCGGAATCAGCACAGAGGGTGATGGGTGGCTATCAAACACCAAATATTGCTTAGCTCTTGGATAAAACAAGAGAAACCGTGGAGTATAGAGAATTGACAAATCAATAAACTGTATGAACGAGAAGGTTGCTTACAGCAAAAGTTCAATTAGACGAGGACATACACCCGCTTCAATGACAGCTTGGATTTTGTCATTTGCACCATCAGAAAGGTACGAAAGAGCCCAACAGGCATCAGTCAAAACCTCTTCGTCACTTGAATGGATAAGACGTGTAAGGGCTGGAAGGGCAGGCTTTACCTACACGAGCAAAACATAGTCAAAACAATTTCATTAAGGTGTCCATAAGAACTGGAACTAGCCACTGACACAATACATATAAGAGTGAATACATTTTCGTGCTCATAAGTCGAGACTGACTGATAATTCTGAGCATAAATTAGCTGACTGACAAAAGCATGGATACGCAAGTGTTTACATTTATTGTATCGTACTACAGAAAGCAGTTTCAATCATAAAATAGCAAGTTCAAATGATGACTTAAAGCAAGCCCGTTAGAACCCAGGAGCAGTCAACCTTCTTAACCAACTGGACACATTTCAAGATTCTAATAATTTCATGAAATACAAACTAACCAGATCAAAACGAGGTTGTGGCTTTCCCCTGCAGAAGTTTGACAATGTCCATGTAGCATTTCTCAACATGGATAGTTTTGCATTTTCATTCAACTGTGCAAGTAGTGCAGGAAGAGCTCCACATGAAAGCACAAGATCACGGCACTTGGGTGCATCACCAGCCACATTTCCAAGTGCCCACACAGCCTGTTAAGAAATAAAGCATTAGGTTCAGAAAGCTTAAGGTTTTACTACATCACATACGTTATAGACTAATTACTATTAAAAGGACACGGAACATAAAATGATTAGAGTACAGCAAATGAGTTTATAAGACATTTTAAAAATTCTGTCATAATACCTGCTCACGGACATCATCACTAGGAGAAGCGAGAAGTTTCACAAAGATTGGGACAGCTCCATGATCAATCACCACTTTGGTGTTGTCGGAGGTGCCAGAAGCAATATTTGTTAGAGCCCATGCAGCTTCAAACTGGTTGAAGTGTTCAAATATAACATCCATTAAAATAATTACAATGCACAATGAAATAGAAAACGTAACAAATCCTTATTATTCAGTACCTGAAGTTGAGGATAATCCTCCCTCATAAGAAACTCAACAAAGCGAGGTACAACACCTGACTGTATGACTTCCTCAATTGGTGGCCTTCGTTCTGTTCAATACATATATATCAAGGAAAAGGAACTCCAGTCATCACAAGGAAAAAGTATACTTCCGATTAAGAACACAAGCTAAGAACACCACGTTCAACAAAAGGAAGAAAAATAAAAGTAGCCCAAAGAAAGCAGTCTAAACGAATCTCAGAGAAGCTTACAGCAGCACAGTAGAGAAGGGAAGCAAAGAAAAGAAAGTAATACTCAAGTAAAGGATCTCACCAATTGAAAGTAGTTTCCTGAATTGCGTGGTCGACTCCAGCTGCAGGTTATTCTCGGTGCTCCATACACCAGCCACCAGCGTCGATAGAAGCTCCAGCTGAGATTAAGACAAAGTGATTATCTTAGCATCATGTTCAAAGTTCAAACAAGTTAAATCTTATTCAATCAAGTCAGACAGCTACAAAATAAACAGCATCATGTTTCTGTGAATTATTGGATGTTACTATAGCTGCAAACTAGAGAACCAGAAAGCATTAGCATGAATCAAACCTATGATCAAACAAGAAGACTGTATCAGATCAGCTAGAGTGATTAAACAATTACACCAAACACAGTACCACGCATAATCATCTCGTGCGATTAGTAAATAACAAATAAACAAACTACAGGTGATGACCCGAGGTATGATCGAACAATCAGAATCGAAGCAAGAATAACCAATAATAACAACCATCAATAAATAATTAGCGAGCGAGCTCATTCGCCAACAATTACTACCAGAACAACGAGGTCAGGCAATCGACTCACCTTCTCCTCAATAGCAGACGAGTGAAGTGAAGCAGGCATCTGCTGCGCCTGAAGGCCTTCCCGCCGCTTTTTTTGCAAACTCTCCTCCCTCCTGCTCTTTCGGATCTCCACCATATTGTCTTCCCTCCGACGGCGTCCCTCCTCGGCATCCACCGCCACCTTGTAACGGTTACGGCGGACCTCGGTCCTCGCGCTAGGTCGCAGCGACATTGTCGACAGAGAATTCAAGCAATTGATCGGAAAACTGAATCGACAAGGCTGGAAAATCGAACCAAATGATCGACGATTTGAGAGAGGGAAGCGGCCCAAGAGGGTTTTGAGCTGGAATGGAATAATGTAAGTTAAAAATTTAAAATAGAAGAAGGAAACTGGAAAAGAAGACTGGAATTAGTTCGGGAAAAAAAAGAGAGGTTTTGTTTAGGAATTATAATACCACAAATATACAAAGCAGAGAAATTTATTCAGGTGTTGCCACATGCCACCCGTTTGAATTTGAATATCAGCGGAACGTCTCAAACTATTTTTTTTTTTTACATTTATATAGATCTATAGTTTTTATTTTATTTTTAAAAAAATGCGGTCTAATTGGCGATTCAAACCAATAGCAACGGTCGAGTTTGAATCCTCCAAGTGCAAGAAGAATATCTGGCTTGGGGAAAGGATTACAACTTAGGTTTAACGGGTCGGACTCTCAATCACAGACGACTGGTGATGCTATGTTGACAGGTTAGTGCAAAGTGTTGATTCCCAATCCCAAAGGCAACAAGACGAAACCCCCCCAAAGGCGACGAGACGAAAACCCCCCCAAAGGAATGAACTTTGTTTGCTACTACTAGTTCTTTCCTTTTTGTTGAAAAAAAAAATAATAATTGGTGGTTCAAGCCCGCTCATACCTTGGTTAATTCATCCAATGGGAATTGTTTAAGTTTAATTCATACAAATATGTGAATAAAAATTTGCAATTTTCCTATTTGAAAATTAGATATAAGTATTTTGTTTGAACATATTTAGTTTTTATGGAGATTTATGAAATTTTCATATTACAGCTCTATATATTAATGGTATTGAAGTTACTTAAATCAACACTAATTGTTTTTGCTCAAAAGTGTATTTAAGAATCTATCTGTAGAGACATATTAAACAATGAGGGATAAAATGTTCCCATTATTTCTAAAAAAAAATTAATATGAGTAAGTCATGTATTAAGTATGGAATGAAAGTGCTACAAAAATAATAAATATTTTTTTAATAGCAACTTAATTGAAAGTGTTGATGCATGTTTTTTGCTGTTAGTGTTGAAAAATTTAATAAAAACATTAATTGATTTTTGAGTCTCAAAACTCGAAATATGAAAATAACTAATAATTACGCAAATGAATTTTACGATTCATTTTTATTTTAGTCATTAAGCAATAACTCTTTTTCATTTAAACTAACTATGTATTATTTGAGTTGTCATAATATTCCTAACACTTAAAAAAATGTCTCATCTTTGTATAAGTCATCAATTTTTAAGTAATTTATTTTTTATCCGTTTAACAAATTATTTTCCAAACCCAACCTTCAACCTCTCTTGGACGTATATCTAATAGTCGATCTAATTCGATTTACCACAATCATTAAGATAAATACATTAATTCAACAAATATAATACATATATTTTTAATTTAGTAAAAGTATATAACGGCTCTCGCAGTTTTGAACCGGGAGCATACATAATATTTATCTAATTATTGTCACAAAATTAACCTAAATTTGTCAAATTTTTTAATATTTTTTTTTGCCAATAAAATTTGTCAAAATTGATTGTGTGATGATTTAAGCCATCATTCCCGGTTTATAAGGGATTCCCCATTTCGTGATCCACTCATCCCCAAGGAAGAACTTGAGAGGAGTGTAGGTCAGAACCTCCTGCGGGGAGAGCTTCCGAATACCCTTCCACGCCACGCGCTTCGAGGTGTCTGCACCGGGGCCACGGTTGTTATACTCAGAGTAGTAGAGAGTGTCCAGGCCGAAGGTACCCACCCATGGAAGCCAACCTTCGGGTTGGATCACATCGTCGATGAAAGTCTCCATGATGATGGTCCTAGAAAACTTCTTCCATGGGCGGCCCAGGTAGGACTTGATCTGAGCTTTGACAGGCATGTAGGTGGGGTCACCGGTGATGGTGCAGCCCTGAAGGACGATCCCAGTCCGGGATCGGCTCTCCTTCCTTCCCTGTGCGGTCACGATGTTTTGCTGGTTAGGACCCGGTCGCCGGAGGAGCATCTTGCAGTTCTGGAAGATGGAGGCGGCGTTGCCGAAGATGAAGTCGATGGTGCCGGAGATAACACAGTCGCGGTAGAACTGACGGAGTGTGTGTGCGTACAGTGTGTCTTGGTAACCGTCCATCTGGCAGTTGAAGAAGACCGACCGCTCCGATTTGACCAACAAAGCCACCGCCTGGTGCTTGATGGCGCCTGCGGAGTTCTCAAATCCGATGTCCTTGGCCATGAAATCATCCCCGAAAACAGCTGAAATTATTATTTGTTAGCCACATAAGACGTAGAAAGTCATAATTTTTTCTAGTTTTTTTAGGGTAAATTACTTACTAACGGTGGCAGTATCAAAAGTCTGCGTGCCATCGGCGAAGTTCTTATTGTTGGTGACCTTAGTCTTCGTCGGTCCTTCGCCGATCAACACGACATTCGTCATTGTTTTGTCGAAGGTTACTTTCTCATTATAGATTCCGGCCTTAACCTGGATGACGAACGGCTGTGTGCCTTTAGGTGGGATATCCTTTAGTGCCTCCGTGATGGTCTTGTACTTCCCACTTCCGTCCTGGGCCACAACAACATTCGGCGGCAGAGCCGGAGCCGCCAGGAGCTTGCGCTTCAACGGGTCCATCCACGTGGGTAGATTTTCATCAGTGAGGAGGCGGCGGAGGGGAAATCCAAGGCTTCCGAGAATCGAGTTTATATTATCAATCATGGACAGTGCATTGGTGGTCAACTCCATCGACGTTGCCAGCGCGCTTCGCATCTTCATTCCGGCCGTAGAGTTCACCTTATTGAACCCATCCAGGCATGTTTCCTGATACGTCGAGACAGCACTGAGCCAGATATTGAGATCTTCCAGGGCATCGTCGACTTTGGTGATATCAAACCTTCCAAGCCTCTCGATCGAGACTTGAAGCTCATCCACTGCAAAACCCATCAACCTCTTGCAGATATCGAGCGCCTGCCTCGCCATTGGGTCTTGCTCAGCTTCCTTTAGGGTTTCAGATTTCGCCGCCGCTTCTTTGATGAACTTGATTGTTGCGTTAAACCCTGCACTAATCATATCCTTAGGGTTCACGGAATTGGCTGCACCGGATTCCTTAAGTTGTTTGATACAAGTTTCCTTGTAGTCGGTCTTCGAGCAAATGGAGTCGATAGCCTTATTCGGGGCAGCTGATCCGACCACCGTGAGCATAATGAACGACACCCCGAAAAGGGCGAGTTTCCGACGATCTACATCGTTCCCCATTCGATCTTTGTCTGTGTTTTTTATTTCTCTATGTGGGTTATTGTTTATTGTGGTGGTGGTGATAGATGAAGGGATTGGGAAGCCATTTAAATAGAGGAGATCGTTGTAGAGATTCAGAAAAATTAAAGGAAGAAGGTATGGATGGAGAATCCATATCCTAAGTTTAAGTTTTGACTCTTTCATCCTATGCATGGAAGTACTATGTTTAGTCAAATAATTGTTAAAAATATATTAATAAAAAAGTTACATATCGATATCTTCCTCATCATTAAATTTATACATTAAATACACTATCAGGGAAAAAATAAATATTAAAATTTCCATAGTTAATTAACTCTAATAATTACCACTATTTATTGTTAATAAGGTTACACTGCATATGCATGCAACATACATAAATCTACGTACACACACGTAGATATTATATATATATATATATATATATATATATATATATATATATATATGTAAGTATGTATAATACGTACATTTACTAAACATAGTACGTAGATGATTGAGTCAAAACTGAAACATACGGTTCTCCATCCATTTCATCCTTGAACTTCTCTGAATCTCTGCAACGATCTCCTCTCTATATAAATGAATTTCCAATCTTTTCATCCATCATCACCTCCACAATAAACAATAAGTCACTTCTAGAAATAAAAAACACAGACAAAGATCGAATGGGGAACGATGTAAATCGTCGGAAACTTGCCCTTTTCGGGGTGTCGTTCATTATGCTCACGGTGATCGGATCGGCCGACCCGAATAAGGCAATCGACTCCATTTGCTCGAAGACTGACTACAAGGAAACTTGTATCAAACAACTTGAGGAATCAGGTGCAGCCAATTCCGTGAACCCTAAGGATATGATTAGTGCAGGGTTTAACGCGACAATCAAGTTCATCAAAGAAGCAGCCGCGAAATCTGAAACCCTAAAGGAAGCTGAGCAAGACCCAATGGCGAGGCAGGCGCTCGATATCTGCAAGAGGTTGATGGGTTTTGCAGTGGATGAGCTTCAAGTATCGATCGAGAGGCTTGGAAGGTTTGATATCACCAAAGTCGACGATGCCCTAGAAGACCTCAATATCTGGCTCAGTGCAGTCTCGACGTATCAGGAAACATGCTTGGATGGATTCAATAAGGTGAACTCCACGGCCGGAAGGAAGATGCGAAGCGCGCTGGCAACGTCGATGGAGTTGACCACCAATGCACTGTCCATGATTGATAATATAAACTCGATTCTCGGAAGCCTTGGATTTCCCCTCCGCCGCCTCCTCCACGATGAAGCTGACGATCTTCCAATCCTAGGGCACGATGACACTGACGATGAACGTCTGCCCAAGTGGATGGACCCGTTGAAGCGCAAGCTCCTGGCGGCTCCGGCATTGCCGCCGAATGTCGTTGTGGCCCAGGACGGAAGTGGGAAGTACAAGACCATCACCGAGGCTCTAAAGGATATCCCACCTAAAGGAACACAGTCGTTCGTCATCCAGGTTAAGGCCGGAGTCTATAACGAGAAAGTAACCTTCGACAAAACAATGACGAATGTGGTGTTGATCGGCGAAGGGCCGACGAAGACTAAGGTCACCAACAATAAGAACTTCGCCGATGGCACGCAGACTTTTGATACTGCGACCGTTAGTAAGTAATTAACCCTAAAAAAACTATGTTTTTCTACGTCTTATGTGGCTAACAAATAAGAATTTCAGCTGTTTTCGGGGATGACTTCATGGCCAAGGACATCGGATTTGAGAACTCCGCAGGCGCCATTAAGCACCAGGCGGTGGCTTTGTTGGTCAAATCGGAGCGGTCGGTCTTCTTCAACTGCCAGATGGACGGTTACCAAGACACACTGTACGCACACACACTCCGTCAGTTCTACCGCGACTGTGTTATCTCCGGCACCATCGACTTCATCTTCGGCAACGCCGCCTCCATCTTCCAGAACTGCAAGATGCTCCTCCGTCGACCGGGTCCTAACCAGCAAAACATCGTGACCGCACAGGGCAGGAAGGAGAGCCGATCCCGGACTGGGATCGTCCTTCAGGGCTGCACCATCACTGGTGACCCCACCTACATGCCTGTCAAAGCTCAGATCAAGTCCTACCTGGGCCGCCCATGGAAGAAGTTTTCTAGGACCATCATCATGGAGACTTTGATCGACGATGTGATCCAACCCGAAGGTTGGCTTCCATGGATGGGTACCTTCGGCCTGGACACTCTCTACTACTCTGAGTATAACAACCGTGGCCCCGGTGCAGACACCTCGAAGCGCGTGGCGTGGAAGGGTATTCGGAAGCTCTCCCCGCAGGAGGTTCTGACCTACACTCCTCTCAAGTTCTTCCTTGGGGATGAGTGGATCACGAAATGGGGAATCCCTTATAAACCCGGAATGATGGCTTAAATCATCGCACAATCAATTTTGACAAATTTTATTGGCAAAAAAATAAATAAATAAAAATTGACAAATTTAGGTCAATTTTGTGACAATAATTAGATAAATATTATGTATGCTCACGGTTCAAAACTGCGAGAGACGTTATATACTTTTTATTAAAAAAGAGAAATAACTTGTGATAACTGCTGGTTTTTAAATTTCAAATATTAATCTTAATATTTATCCAAGAAATTATTGTTGCATAGTTCAAGAATCGGGGTGAATGTGTGATTCTTCTTGATTCTACTTATCATTTATGTTTAGATAACTTTGGATAAATAAGTGGTACTTTCGATCGAAAAATAATAAATATCTCAAAATTAAATGGATTCTTCTATAGTCGGAGTATATTGTAAGTTTGTAACCTTGGCCCAAAAAAAAAAAAAAAAAAAAAGAGTATATTGTAACCGTTTCAGGCTTTCAGCACCCACAGTAAGTATATCTTCGTGGAAATCCTCCACGTGGAAATAGGCGCCGCTTCCAAGAATTTAGCGGTTGGTCGAAGAGAGGATAAAATTGTCATTTCCGTCTCCTCTAGGGTTTTTCTAAATCCACCCCGCTTGTCTGTCACTGTCAGTGTCCGTCCGTATGTCGGTTCTCCATAAGTGCAGCGCGCGACACAGCAACACGGTCACCGTACTCTCTCTCTCGTCGGTGCCACTTCGCTCTGTGCTCTCTCTTTAGCTCGGCGGCGGCCGGTACTGCAGCATCGGGAACTCTGCTCTTTTGATATGAAGACGATGGATGTCAACACCTCGAAGGTACATAGTTTCACGAATCCATCATTTGCATCAGGAATTCCGTATCGTCATATGTTGTCGTACTAGCTAGCTGTCCAGTCTAATGATCGCGCTGATCTGTTCTTCTGCTTTGATGATTCAGGAACTAGAAGTAGCTGAAGAAGAAGAAGAAAATGCGATGGAGCACAAGAAGTTCCGTACGAACTACGCAACTACCGAAACGCCTCTGATCTGTTCGAAGGTACCTAGTTTCAGGAATCGACCATTTGCAGCAATAGATTGATGTCGTCCTACGTTGTCGTTGTAGCTGTCCAATATCACGCTGATCTGTTTTTTGCTTTTATGATTCAGGAACCGGCAGCGGCTGGAGCAGAAGATCAAGCTGCAACAATGGAGCGCAAGAAGTTCTGTGCGGGCTGCAAGACCACAAAGACGCCTCTCTGGCGAGTCGGCCCTTCTGGCCCTAAGGTAAACGATGCCGTTCTTCATTTCTCTCTGTCTCTCTCTCTCTCTCTATCTATCTATCTATATATATCTTCTCTCTCTCTAACAAGGATTCCTCTGTTCTTTTTAGTCCCTATGCAACGCGTGTGGAATAAGATACAGAAAGAAGAAGAAGACGCCGGGGAGTAATAGCGGATCGCAATCGCCGGAGGAGGGAGAGAAGTTTTCGAAGTGCTTGAGCAATTCGGTGACGATGAGTCTGGTTACTCTGGGGAAGGATTGGTTGGTAGAGACGAGTGTGGGGAAGAAGCAGCGGCGGCAAAGGAAGAGGAAGCTTCGGGAGGAGGAGATTGCGGCGGCTTCTCTGATGGCTCTGTCATGCGGCTCTGTTTTTGCTTGACGATGAAGAAGAAGATCGTAGTTAACTAACAGTAGTGATTAGTATAGTACTAGGGGTTACTTAGTGGGAAATTGAGAATTATGGTAGATGGAGACAAAAGATTTAGGGAGACAATTCAATCTCGATATACACTGATTTTGTAAATAGAAGAAAGAAAGTGGCTATCAATGAATATGATTTGCTTAATTATGTGCCGTTTTAAAGGATGAGAGACACGTCGGCACTCGTGTACTACTGGTCCAAAATTTTACAAAAATTCAGTCATTCATTTGTATTTGCATCCATAAAGGAATAACAGAATGCTTTTGATACAAAAGAATGTCACAAAATTGAATACAAACTAAAAAGAATGACACAAAACTGGATGATATACTGCAGACTAACTGTAAAACCAAGTGAAAGAAATAAAACAATTTCAGTCTTTGAGCCTTTTTTTTTTGGGAGAAAAAACAGAGACAATTTGGGATCTTTAAACCAAATTGGTTTTGCTCCAAAAGTTCTTGAAAAATAAAATAAAAAATTATAAATGGAATGCTGCTGACGTGAATAAATTATTTTCCCTAAGAACAAACGAGAAGGGATGAAATCTATACACAAAACTGCCCACCTGAAGCATCTGAAACTGTTGAACTCCATGCCTCACCGACACAATTCCGATATTGCTGCCGACTTGTATTGAGATCTGTACACAAATCGCCCCCAATATGGTCTGGTTGAGCGATCACGAAAGTAATATCTCCTTGAGAATGAGCAGAATCAACATCACGAAGCACATAATCACTAGAATCGTTGCACATTTAACCAATGGCCCTTCTTTTTGCCTTCTCTCAGCCTATATATGAAGGGGGGGAAAATGTACAAAATTACCGAAATGCGTATAGTTACGTCCGCATAAAGAGATAGAGGTCGAACCTTCTGCAATTCTTTGAGGCCTTTCTCGACTGTTGATGCGACGGTGTGGATGTTGTGATCGATTCTGTCCACAATAGTTCCCTTAACAAAAAAAGCTCAACTTCTAAGAAAAAATGACTGTAAAAACAAAAATTTAGATTACTTATTTACAGATGCAGTTATATTTACCTGATCTATAACCAAAACTGACAGATCCTTCATTATCTGCGCGATCTCAGTGACCGACTCTGCAACCTAGAGTGCATTTCATTCATTTAGATACATATTGCGAAAGTGGTATTTTATGCTACAAAATTAAGCATCAGAAACAGAAACAGGCTCAGGGTTTTCACTTGCCTGTTGAATTTCCTTTTCCCTCTCTGCAGTAATAATCCCCTCACTTTTCCTCACCCTAGCCATTTGCTGCTCATGGAACTCCTAGCATAAAGATTGTAGAGTGCAAAATCTATGAGGGCGTTCTATTGTGAATTGTGTGAAATTATGCGAACAGACTTAGACCTATATGCAGTAAGTTCCAAAGAAGTAAAACAATACACAATTGAAGTATGTTAAACAAGAAACCAAACCATTTCATCGGAATCATTATCTTCAATCTTAGACCTACTCCCATGGAAGCTCATCTCCAGATCATATCGATCTTGGCCCTGCATAACAAACACAAACATGTGTTGTAAATAACAAATCTTTTCAAATTGTTTGAAGAAAGTTCAACTTTCTGTACCACCTCTTGTAGCTGTCTGAGCCTCTTCATATAAGCTGATTGTTTCTTGCGAAGCTCTCCTGATAGACTCTGAAGATCTTGGGCAAGAGAACGCTGTAAACCAATTCGTTGAAGAATAACCATGCTGATATTTGGCAATTTTTACCAGAGAAACAGAAAATTGATATGAAAAAAACACCACCAAAAAGAAATACAGCTTTGCAGTTGAGCGTACACTGGGTTTTTTAAGACAACTTGAGCGGCAAGTCACTAAGAAGAAAAAGCAATCCTGCTAAGCGCATACCAAAACTATACCTGGACATTTTTACGAAGATTCAAATCCTCGGAAGCCCCAGTTGTAGGCAGTTTTTGCAGCTTCCTCTCTGATATTCTTATCAGACCAGTAATTTCTTGTGTAAGAGATTCAATCAAGCGCTGATCTTCTTTGCCATCTCCAAAAGAAGGCATTAGAGCTTTAGCATGAGCCTTGCTTAGCTCAGTTATTTTTACTCGAACATGTTGCACATTTGCTGCTATTTCTTCTGAGACATCTACCCAAGCTGGACCATGTGGGAGATCCACAGCTGCTGAACCTGTACTGCTGCTGTAAGAAAAAATAAGAACAGCTGTGACAGTTTGTGAGAATGTTTTGACGTTGATTAGCACTTCTCAGCTATAGAGAGAGATCAGAAATGCAGAAAAGAAGAATCCGAACAACGCCAAACCTTTATCAGTTTGTGGAAACCCCGCTTTATCGTACAGAAATAGCTGTGTAACATCCAAGTCTTCAAAGAAAATATTACTTACAATATTTCATACATTAGCGAGTAATTGCATAACAAAGTTTTGATTCATTTCAGAATAAAGGTTGCCTCGATAGATTGCACATTCAAACAGAATCTCAATTCGTAGTTACAGTGAAAGATAAAATGTAAGTGGAAGAGAACTAAATCATTCGAGCTATGGCTTCTTATGCGGAATAGCATTCTGACGTCAATATCGTGCAAGACGAACAAAAACCAGCGCGATCATTGTGATCTTCTCTAACCTAAGCAACACAAACATACAAAATGATCCAGATCGGCCCTACGTCATTTTTGCGTACGGATAGAGTCACGTAACCATCTATGCTTATGCAGATAGAGATAAAGTCTTACCTACCAGGATCATGGGCGCTGAGAGGAGTATAGGATCGCCCGGCGCTCAAAATCGACGATCTAACCATTCCGATCATATGGACGTTAGAAGTACTCCCAGACCTCGAAAGAGAGTCGGAAGATGCCGGCACGCTCCTCAGTGCATCTCTGTATTTCTGATACAGAAACGTGCGGTTTCTCGTCGCCATTTGAGTTGCTTGCTGAGAACACTAAACGAAGAAGAAGCCACCGGAAGCTTCAAACATTATTGCAAATTCAGATCCGTGAATCGACGAGCTACGATCTGAGGCTGGTAGAGCCTTAGACTTGGAGGTAGACGATGAGGCCCTGACACGGCGAATTATCGGAAAGTGCGGGAAAATGAGAAAGACAAACATTAGGAGGAAATTTTCGCGGAGTCGGAAAGAGAGAGGAAGAGAGTCACGTGAATTTAGTCTGAAGCACGTGATAGTAACTTTGAGGTGAGGGCGGTAGGCCTTGGATTATTACAGACCTTGGCCCATTATTGACAAGGACGCGAATTTACACAATTAACTTGGGTTTAATGGATGGTAGAATGGTAATTCAGTTAGCTATTAGATAAAATATTTGTTAAATTACGACTTTACCCTGGATACATTTTGATAATTTATATAATCTATATCTATATTTATTTTAGTTATGTTTGGAGGTTTTTCTTTGGACACTGTTTTAAATTTAACAAAATATAACTTAACAATAATAAAATATTATTAAAAATATCATAATTAAATCCTTTAAAAAAACTATTCAATACAATTGAATTTTAATTTTATTGGTATAAGCCACTGATTCAATTTAATTAAAAATAAAATGACTCTAATTGTAATTCGATAGGGAATTAATTCAACCTCGAATCAAACTCTCCATTATAACAACTATTATTTTGCCAAATAAGAACATGCTTTTCGTCGTTATAAATCTGAAACGCAAGTTGAAATCATCCTATTTTTAGAAACTGAACTCTTTCCTCATTTAACTCTTTTTGCAAGGAGCCAACGGAGAGCCACAGAGGCAGTCGTTCCCCACAAACGAGCTCGCCGGAAACTTCACCGTCGACGGGATCGTCCCGCACAGATGATTATGACTCACGTTCAGTTTCTTCAACCCCGCCAGAGACGTCGTCACCTTCCCAGTTATCTGATTCCTCGACAAATCCAGCTGCTGCATCGTCTTTACGATCCTAAGCTTCTCCAGACTGAACTTCAACTTGTTCCCCGCCGCCCAGAACCCGACCAGATAATCTGTCTGATTCAACAACCTCGCCGGACTTCCAGTTATATAGTTCTCAGTCAAGTCGATGTAATCGTAATAGTACGTCGTCTGCGGCTTCCAGTCGTCCAGACTCATCGTGATCCCGCATCGGGCCAGCTTGAGCGAGTAGATGATCGACGATGACGTCACCCACGCCGGAATCGTCCCGAGGTGGAACTTATTGTACGACAGATCGAGGGATTCGATCCCCTTGACCTTCAACGCCGGGAATGGGTCGACAAGGCGGTTGTGTGACAAGTCAAGGTTGAAGATCTTGGTGAGGTTGGCGAAGCTTTTAGGCACCGTACCGGAGAATTTATTCCGGGAAAGGTTCAAGGTGTCAAGGGCCGTGAATTGTCCGAGGAAGACAGGGATGGGTCCAGTGAGAGCGTTGCGGCCTACTTCGAGGAACCTCAACGTCGGCGCCAGCGTTGCCATGCTCGGAGGAAGGTTACCGGTGAAGTTGTTGCTGGATAGTTCGAGGATTCTGAGATTCGACAGGGATCCGAAGATGTCCGGTATGGGCCCGGATAGGTGGTTCTGCTGGAAGCTTAGGTAGGTTAGGTTTTTGAGGTTTCGAATCCCGGCGGGGATGCTGCCGCTGAAGAAGTTATTACCAAGCTTGAGCTGCCCCAGCTCCGTCAGCCCCGACAGGGAGCTCGGGATCGGCCCTGAGAATCGGTTCCCAGCGACGCTCAGTGCGAGCAGCTGCTTCATATTTCCGACGGATGCGGGAAGCGGACCGGAGAGTTTGTTGTCCTCGAGGTACAGGTATTTAAAGTTTGGCAACCGGAGAACGAACTCCGGGAAGGGACCAGAGATTTGCTTGAGATTCAGCAGGTAGAACCCGTCCAACTTCTGGAGCTTCGACAGCGATGGCGAGATCTTCCCCGCGAGGTAGCTGGAGGAGTTTCCAGCGATCGCGCTGAGGTAGACGCTGGTTACGCGGTTGTTTAAACAGGTGATGCCGTTCCAGGTGCAGCAGTCGGTGCCGGACTTCCAGGACTCTAGGATTCCGGTGGGGTCTGCGGTGATGCCTTTCTTGAATGCGAGGAGGCCTGATTCGTCGTCTGAGTTGCAGACGGTACTGTGGACGAGTTGTTGGGGTTGAAGGAGGAGGAAGACGAAGAGGATGCCATGAAAGAAATGGAACTGCTTCATGTTTGAAGATATTATGAGAGTGAAAGATAAGATGTGGTTTACTTCGACATTCCACTCAGCTTTTATAGGCTTCAACGCAAGTTGGTCCCTCCCAAATCCATAACTCTATGATATTTATTTAATGTTTTAAACCACTTTCCTCTAGTAAGAAAATATTAATATTAATTATGATAAGATTCTTTAAATAGTATCACATTAAAATAACATAAATTAATATGATTTATTATTAAAGTGAAAATACATTCTGTATAACCCTTTTTAAGTGTTTTAAGTATAAATATAAGTTTTATGGATAATTATCAAATAACTAGTTTAATTTTACATGGTTTGATAATTAGATAAATTGATTTTTTTCTTTTAAAAATAGTAAATAGTCACAATTTTTTGAATAGAGAAACACGATTTTTTATTCACTTTTCCATTAAATGTTGAATATAAATAATAATATAAGATTAATTATATATTTAGTTAATTATATCATTATATGTTTATTTTTATTTTTTATATTGTTAGATGATTACTTAGGTATTCAAATCTTATTAAATGATTAATTAGTTCGAGTATGGAGAAAATTATTTTGGATTTGATTTAAACAAAATTAAGATGAAAACTAAGATAATAATAATACTAAATAAATAATGTTACATTAATTTTATACTCATAAGTCATAACATTAATTTAAAAATATAAATAACGAAATGGAAGCTAATTAATTGATTTACTTTTGAGTATATTGTTTCTGAATTAACGAATACAAGTTTGCCTTTGACTTTCTAAAAGTGGATAACTAGAAGGACTGGTCAAAATCGGTGGAACACGGGACAAATTTGGTCAAGCGCGTCGACTGCGGGTCAGAGTTGGCCCGTGGGCCGAGGGCCATCATTACAGATACAGACGCATCCATCATTTTTTTTCTCTTACACATTAATTACAACTCTTTAATTTATCTAAAAGAATAGATCTTTTTCAAAAACTATTCACTTTTCAAAAAATATTTGAAAAAGTGTATATCGAAAATTTTTTTTTAGAAAATTATGCATACGCGTCCCTGGGATGCGCCTATTGCAATAGGCGCATCCCAGGGGTGCGCCTACTGCCTAAATTTTTTTTTTTTTTCGCAAAAACACCAGTCTATCAGAAAACACGTTGATTTTAAGTCTGCTTATGGTTTTCCTCCTAAATAGAAATTGAGAGATAGTCTCACGCGTATTCATAGGTCCAAACTACAAATTTTCCAACTTGTTCTGAACAACAATGAAACAAAGTTGTTTATTCACAAGTTTCTGAATGAGACTTTTCTTCAGATACACTAGCTAGTTTGACATTTTCAGGAATTACTCCTGCAAAAGAGCTATTTGGGGTTACTTTAGGTTCCTGTCCTAAATGTGCCAACTTGTTCTGAACAACAATGAAACAAAGTTGTTTATTCACAAGTTTCTGAATGAGACTTTTCTTCAGATACACTAGGTAGTTTGACATTATCAGGCATTACTCCTGCAAAAGAGCTCTTTGGGGTTACTTTAGGTTCCTGTCCTAAATTTTCCAACTTGTTCTGAACAACAATGAAACAAAGTTGTTTATTCACAAGTTTCTGAATGAGACTTTTCTTCAGATACACTAGGTAGTTTGACATTTTCAGGCATTACTCCTGCAAAAGAGCTCTTTGGGGTTACTTTAGGTTCCTGTCCTAAATTTTCCAACTTGTTCTGAACAACAATGAAACAAAGTTGTTTATTCACGAGATTCTGAATCTTCCGAATATCTTCTGTCGTACGGTGAGGACAGAAGAAAACTGATCCCCTTCCAATGGTTAGGAAGGGTCTTGGATCAAGAGGACAGAAGATCAATTTGTTAACAAAAGGGTCTTGGATCAAGAGGACAGAAAATCAATTTGTTAACAAACCACCGAGATGATTGTCTCACGCGTTGCTTTATCCCAGTATTCACAAGTCCAAATTCCTCTACGCGCACCAAATTCCTCCATGTATGCTTTTTTTCCTACTATATGCTTACTTTTTGAAAAACATCTGATTTTGAGCCTGTTTATACGGTTTTCCTCCTACATAGAAATTGAGAGATAGTCTCTCCAATTAAGAAGAAAGGAAGTTCTCAGAAGTTAAATACTTTAGGTTCCTGCCCTAGATTTTCCAACTTGTTCTGAACAACATCCGCGAGGTAAAACATTGAAACAAAGTTGTTTATTCACAAGTTTCTGAATGAGACTTTTCTTCAAATACACTAGCTAGTTTGACATTTTCAGGAATTACTGCTGCAAAATAACTCTTTTGGGGTTACTTTAGATAAATTTCAAAAAGTAACTATGTCCGTTAGGCGCGACCCCGGGGTGCGCGTATACATAGTTTGCTAAAAAACTATTTCTTCTTAGAACTTCCTTTCTTCTTTACTGGAGAGAGTATCTCTCAATTTCTATTTAGGAGGAAAACAATAAGCAGGCTTGAACTCAGATAAAAAGCTATAGTCATTGGAGAAGCTTTACAAGATATTCGGAAGATTCAGAAACTTGTGAATAAACAACTTTGTTTCATTGTTGTTCAGAACAAGTTGGAACATTTAGGACAGGAACCTAAAGTAACCCCAAATAGCTCTTTTGCAGGAGTAATTCCTGAAAATGTCAAACTAGCTAGTGTATCTGAAGAAAAGTCTCATTCAGAAACTTGTGAATAAACAACTTTGTTTCATTGTTGTTCAGAACAAGTTGGAAAATTTGTAGTTTGGACCTATGAATACGCGTGAGACTATCTCTCAATTTCTATTTAGGAGGAAAACCATAAGCAGACTTAAAATCAACGTGTTTTCTGATAGACCGGTGTTTTTGCGAAAAAAAAAAAATTTAGGCAGTAGGCGCACCCCTGGCGTGCGCCTATTGCAGTAGGCGCACCCCTGGGATGCGCCTATTGCAATAGGCGCATCCCTAGGACGCGCCTACTGAATAGGCGCGTCCTAGGGATGCGCCTATTCATTAGGCGCGTCGCGCGTATGCATACTTTTCTAAAAAAAAAATTTCGATATACACTTTTTCAAATATTTTTTGAAAAGTGAATAGTTTTTGAAAAAGTTCAAAATAATACTATTATATTCTTTCTCGATTTCATATATATAATAAAATAGAAAAAAAATGATTCTTGTAGACGGTTGGCACAATTTGAAAAAAAAATAAAAGTTTTTTTTTAAATCTTAATATTTAATTAAATATTTAGTTTTCTCGGCATATTTTTCATTAAAGCTTATTATAATATATATTTGAAAAATAAATAAATAAAATAACAGAATCATTTTTAGAAATATCACAATTAAATATTTTAATATATATATATATATAAATAACAGAATCATTTTTAAAAATATCACAATTAAATATTTTAATATATATATATATATTACAATTAAGTTTCAATTTGATCATTAATCGAAATTACAATTATTGTCTTGGTCTATACCACCTCTCCCGTGTGTGGGAAATTGATCTAGGTAAGATTCAAACCGTAACATCTTCAATTGGAGTTTAGATTAACCTTAATTCAATTGAAACTCGATTATAACATATATATATATATATATATATATATATATTTTTTAAAAAGTTTAATTGTGACAATCATATAAATATATGTTATTTTTATAATTTTTAAAACGTATTCTCATAAGTTCATATGGAAGATTTTGCAGAATTTAGAAAATCTAAGAATGTCCAAACATTAAGAAACATAATTTAAAAATATATTAGGAGCAATATTGTTTTTACCCTAACTTAATTTAAATGAAAAATTATATTGTAATAATTATTGTTTCGTCCCCTTTGCTGCTCTGCATACATTTATTTCTAAATTAATATAATAAAAAATAGGCATTTTATTCTTAGTTATTTTATAACAGTGATGTACATAAATTATATAATGTCCTATGTTAGTAGAAAGTTCTTCATTTATACTTTTAAATAGAAAAACAATTAATAAATCAAAATACAGCAGAATAAAATTTAAGAATTACTACGATATTTAATATTAGGTAATACTATAGTAAAATAAATAAATGTATATATATATATAAGTATTAAAAAAAATGTAGTAAATTGAATTTTATAGATGCAGTGTAAAGTTTAAAATCATCACTCTAAAAAATAATAAGCATTTAATAGTCTTTTTTTTATTTATAAATAAACCTCAAAATGTTAAATTGATCACATATCATATAAGTATTTATAACTTTTAAAAAAAATAAGCCCAATTTTTTTAATTTTTGTAGATATACTTCAATTTTAATATGGATATCTTATTATTAAATCTGAAACTAATTTAATTGATTATTTTATTCTATGTTTTTACAATTACTATTCTACTATCAAATATCTTACCCATCCAATTTAACTATTTCCTATTAGGTTGCGAATTCTCCCATTACCGTTATCTAATTTAATAGCTTCAATTGTCCTATACGTTTGAGTCATGTGATTGGATGGTACCATATATTTTTTCGTGTGGTCGAATGGTCTGTAATGTTTGAAAAATGTTGTCATATGGTACTTTTGTTAATCATTAAATTTGTCTATTAAATAGTTCACGCCAGCACCACGTACATATATAATATAATATTTAAATAAAATAATAAAACGAAAGGAAAAAAAATTAGCAATTGGACCCTTGAGTCCAATTGACTCAGCCTAGGGTCGACCCCTGGACTGGACCCCGACCAGATCGCCTAACCTGGGTTGTACCCAACCCTGGTCGGGGTCCAACCCATCCCAGGGGTCAATTGGACCCAAGGGTCTAATTTCTAATTTTTTTTCGCTTGTTTTTGTTTTTTATTTAAAAATAAATTTATAAACAATACATTTTATATTTATGAATTTATATTTTAATTGTTTTAATTGTTTTAATTGTTTTTTTTTCCTATTTTTCATCCGCCACGTCAGCATTCAGTTAGTTAAATTTAACGACAATAGTAATTTGGACTAAATAACAACATTATGAAAATATAAGGTACCAAGAAACAACATAAGGTATCATCCGATCACATAACTCAAACATATGGTACCATTAGACCTATTAACCATTCAATTAAACACATATATGTTTACGTAGAATGATATTTAATCTATAGTATTTGTCCTCATGGTCAAACCATGTTGGTACCTCCTAGAGTCCTAATCTAACCACCATTTTGAGGCATCACTCTCACATCCAACTTGGTCTCAAATGTTATAAGCTAAATAGAGGTGCCCAACTTGAAGGCCTAGTCCATTAGATATCATAGCATGGCAATAGAAAAAAAAAAACTATTTGAGGATGAAACCGAACAAATTGAATACTCAGGATAACTAATTCATAAAATTAAAGTGTGAGGACGAAATTAGTCTTGAACCCAAAGTAAAAGTTGCCGGAATAAAAAAAAGAGAAAAAAAGAAGAAGCTGTATCTGCCATTAAAATCTACCTCACGGTCCTGACAAGGAAAACTGACTCCCTTATTCGGTGAAATTCTTTCACCCGCAGAGAAAACGGAGATACCGTGCCCCAATCTCTTGATCATCACAGGGTTCAAGTCTCGGATCATCATTGGAGATCGAGTCCAAGCGTGCCGATTCGAAGCCGTTCCAGTTATCGTGGGGCGTTGGATTTGGTTTTGTTTACATTTCTAAGTTTTCAGGAGCTATGGATGCCGATTCATGGAGCGCTCGCCTTTCTTCTGCTTCGAAGCGGTTCCAATCGGCTCTTCAATCTCGATCTGGTTAGGTCCTTTCTCGCTTTTTGGTGTTTCTAGCTTAGCTAGAGATGTTTAGGATTTATGTGGAGCTCAGGAGTTGCTAATTGATGGTCTATAAGCTCTAGGAAACAGCAATGATGCTTCGTTTGGAAATTAAATGTTCCTTATTGGTTTTGATGACTTGAATTTTCTTGAAAATGATACAAAGGAGGGAGACTTTGACAATGCTTCGAAGATTGGATTTGTAATTTAATGGAATGAGCCAAAAGAGCATTTCGATTATGTCTGGTTTAGTTTTCCCTGTTCAATTTTCCGGGACAATCCGACGTCCTGGTACTTGAAGAGGTAACTGCTGTATTAAGGGTCATTTTTCAATTGGACCCCCCCTGCTATTTTGCACTGAGATCAAGATTAATCATGTGTAATTAGATGCTAACCATCAATAAAATTGCATGATAAACATTATCGTGTGACCACCATAGATGGAAGCAAAAGAAAGAGTGTCAGAACCTTGACTTGGATGTTCGATTTAGCCTGTGATCTGGTTAGGAGATTTTGTTTCCTTTGGTTGCCAAAATTTAGTTGTTTCAATCTGTGTTGCATGTGTTATCACATCGATCCCGTTATGCAAGCCTAGGTAGATGGTACTTATTCATATTGTCATTCTCTGACATCAATCAAGGCATATGCATATAATATTGAATTTTGTGAATGCAGATATGTTTATGGGATTTGAAGAAATTGATGTCGATGACGACGTGAGAGAGGAATTTCCATGCCCATTCTGTTCGGAATATTTTGACATCGTAGGCTTGTGCTGTCACATTGATGATGAGCATCCTATGGAGGCAAAGAATGGGGTACTAATAATCAACCAATACTTGTTTTATAGCAGTTCTTAACATGCTACCATAGCACCATTCAAGAGCTTGCAGGACTAGAAAGGAAACTTTGCTCATTAAGTCTTAAGCCGAGGTTTTCTCATGAATTAAACTTTCTTTTGCAGGTCTGTCCAATTTGTTCTATGAGAGTGGGAATTGATATGGTTGCCCACATAACGCTACATCATGGAAATATTTTCAAGATATCCTTTCTCTCGAACTGTATTTGAATTCCATATGATATATTCGTTTCTAGGTGCTTCATACATTTTTTTCTACTTTACTGGTGCAAGATGTCATCATTCACTGAGCTCATAATTATTTGATCTATCAAAGTATACCCAGTTAGAGAACAAGATTATGCTGAAAATCATTGGCTAGATAGCTGATGCTCAATAGTCTTCCAGTGCCATGTAAAACTTTTACCACTGACATGATGGTTTTCCAAATATTTGATAGTCTTTTAATGTGCTTTACTAACACACATGGATATGCTTTCCATCATTGTCATTTGATTCCATGCACTAATATTTTGAACTTAGCTTAAGTGTGGTTATGTTTGCCATTTTACTAAGTACCATGCTTTCCTTAACTAGTGGTTACGTGCAACGAAAGAGGAAAACCCGAAAAGCAGGATCACACTCCACTCTTTCACTGTTGAGGAGAGAGCTGAGAGAAGGGACTCTCCAGTCCCTTTTTGGGGGATCCTCCTGCATAGTTTCCTCTACCAATGCAATCCCAGATCCGTTGCTGTCATCCTTCATTTTGCCTATGACTGATGATTTCAGTAGTCCTCAACTTAAGGTTCCATCTGAAACTATTTCTAAGAAAAGGTTGGAGGAGAAGGTGTTGGAAAGGTATGGTTTGATCTCTCTTACCTCTGCAAGTTATGTAATGTATTGCTAACTCGGCATTTTCGATAAATGTGTTGCTTCTGCCCTGTCTTTCTTGACTTCAAAACTATGAAATCCTCTATCCACTTTAATTATTCATGTTTTGATAGGGTTAACCATTTTCCCAACTCTCTTATTTCCTTCCCTCCCTTTCTGAGCTCCCAAGTGTACTCAATAGCTAAAATAGTTGTCCCTATTGCCTAGTAATTATGGTGTAGAATGGATCCTGCAGCAGAAGTATAGATGACAAATAGCATGCCTATTTGTGCTTAATTTGCTTGGCCCTAGGACCTCCATCCTCATAATTCTTTGGAGCACAATTTGATCATTCATTGCTATTGCTTCATGGATGTAAATGCCACATTCCTAGATTTGCAGATACCAATGAGAAAATAACAACTTACCCGGTGCTTGTATCTGCCATTGAAGCATGCCACAATATCTGCCATTGAAGCATACCACAATATCTGCATCTATTGCATTCTGTCTGACGTGTTGGGTTTATGGTGACAGGAAGGTTCAATCCTCTCCATTATCGGTGAAGGATCAAGAGGAGAGGATCAAGAGAGGTGAGTTCGTTCACGGGCTTTTACTGTCCACCATCCTTGATAATGACATATAAGCAAAGTCCCCAACTAGGGTTTTCGGCAACCTGTGGAGAACAGAGTCTAGAAAATTGCAGAGGGAAAGAGGTCTTCTGCCATGGTAATGGATGTTTGTTTGTACAATGGTGTATGGACCAACCAAAAGAGAGTGGGAATAAGCTTGGTAGAGATTAGTTATGTATTATTGAGGCTACGGCTACTTTGAGGCCCTGTACAAGTTTCCACTTCACCATGTAGCTTGGGCCTTACTTAGTAAGTTATTATTATTAACAAGGAAAAGAAAGAAAGAAAAAAAGGAAGAGAAAAAAGAATAAAATATTTTCTTTTCTTAAGTATATATATATGTATTCATAAACATATGTTTGTGTACTATAATGCTCTCAATCCCTTATTGCCGGGGATAGTTTACTGTCAATTGAATGCTGAGGATCGAATTGCAAATATTTGCATGGACCGAGGACCTAATGTTTAGTTTTTTCTCTATGTAGTTTCTACTAGGGAGGAAGCACATGAAAACCATATAGTTAGATACTTGTTAGTGTATTTTACATTCATGATTTGGGTTCACATCCCTTCCTTTGCACAGTTTGTCAAAAGAAGAAAGATGCCATGGAAGGTAAAAAAGACCAGCAGCAGTGCCAACAATGGCTATTGCATAATCAAACCATCCGTCAAATATGAAACTGTAAATATCGATTTAATTGTATCTCATTGCTGCTAGCCAGATTTTTTAGTGCAATTTGCTATCTCGATCAGTTCTCCAGTTTAATTTCGGATGAAAAATATACAATTGTAGTTGGAAGCAGTAAGCTAGTTGCAATTAGCTAGTAAAAAATACTAGCCAGGAACTAGCTCAACAATCACAATTTCAGCTAGCAATTTAGTATAATCGTATAATTAATATGATGAACATTTTGGATCAGTCACTTTGAGAGGTGAGTTTAGCGAGAGAAGTTGATTAACCGTCGGTAAAACTCTTGCGAGACAATTAAAAATTCAACAGAAAACCTGGTCAGTATTAAGAGGACCATTTTCACCGACAATTGCATCAACCCTAATAAACGTTGCTAGCTAGCATTGCATTAGTAATACCGACGAATTTATTGGTTTTTACCAACACCTAAAAATACTGTTTTGTGTAGTATAAGACAATATTTGGAAGGAGATCCAAATACCTTAGTGTTCTACTTTCCTTCCACTACAAGAAACTTATTTGTTCCTTCACGAAAAGAAAAGATCCTTATCGCAAGTTTTAGCGACGGAGAAAGCCGAATGTGTCATAATTACAACACACTCGATTGACCCCTTCGATGGGATAACAATTTCTTCACTTTATCTGTCTTTGAAGAGGGGCCCCATTTTAGATTCAACTCACCAAACACAAGGAGATACCCCAAAATCTTATTCTCTACTCATATATACCAAATCCCGGGACCGTTGTAGTCATACGAGCACGATCATGTTGTCATCGTAGCCTCACCCGATGTCGTCATTACGTTGTCTTTCCACACGAGAATGATGTCAGGTTGTGGAGTCTGATTAATATGTAATGTTAATTTATGTATTAATGTTCACGTGTCTCAATTATGTTGTCGAGCCCGCATTTTAGGTTGTATTGTATTTCTCCATGTATACGTATGGTTGGTTTTAGGATAACGGGTCGCCCATAAATGGGAGTCCATTCACATAAATTTAGTTGTGTGTCTGTCCTTAAAATTTATCCCTCTATATATCAGTATATATAGGGGTGCTCAGGGTTAGGGAAAACCTGATGATGCTGATGATAGTTAGTCGCCCTACAGTTTAGACAGAGGTCAGTAGCTCGGTATTATAGGTCATTGCTCATCAAACCGTGACGTGTCCTCCCGTACGGCAGACCGTGATCCCAACCTCAGGCAGATCCGCTTCTACTTCCGTTAAGACAATCGTTCAAGGAGGTAACTTAATTATGTATTATGTTGTGCCATAATCGATTGCATGTTTCGTACATATTCCAACACGTATTCTGTAAGAGTATATTTCAATTTCATCAATAAAAACCAACCTAATCTCTCTCTACCTTTCCCAGATTTCTCTCAATTATGTTCTTCTCCTTCATCCGAATTCAATGTGTGTTGTAGAATCGATCCTAACAAATGAATGATGTCGCCATGCTGGTGATACTCTTCCCTCTTCAACCACCTTTGCATGCATATAAATCGAACCATCTTCATCCACTTTAGGCATCGAAGTGAAAACCGTGCATGAATGAATATACATGCAGTCCTTTTCTTTCCCTAAGGGCAATTCAGGTAATCAAGCTTTTATTCCCTTGCTCTTCATTGGATTCTAAATTCCTTTTGAAATTCACTTTTTCTCCACCCAAATAGTATATATATATATACGATGAACTAGTATCGAAAATCGATCGTTATTTTTATGATGCTAGGGTTTCATTTTGATATCTTCTACTCTAGTAGCTAGCCTATTGAATCTTACAATGCATGTTCATATTTGTGTATTCAGATACCATGCTTTGTCGTACAACCGAAATGAACAAGTGTTTTAGTCCGTAAAAGAAAAAAAGAAAAAGATGTGTTGCTCAACACCAACACGAATTTTCACGTGCTAAGTTAAGTTGAGTTGGGTTAGTGATGACAGTTGATCAGACTTGAGACGTTAAAAATGGTATCAGAATCGATCTGAAACCCTACTCTGTCGGGGGGAAAGTCATTGGTAATTTGAAAAGTGTAATAGCTACACAAGCCCCGAGTCACCTACCGACAATAAAGATTCTGAATTGGATCACCACGTGATGGGAAGGAAAGAATATTGGAAAAGATGGAGTCTACAATGAGAAAGAAGAGTAATCATCATACACTACTATGATGAGGGCTTTAACTTGTTGATTCATTATAATAATAAAAAAGTGTTGGTGTTGTTTTAATTCTGTGTGCATGGACAGGCGGTGGACCAAACATGAATATGTTGTAATAAACCCATGCATGTCCATGTTTGCTCCATTGTCTGTTGATGCACCAGATGATGGTAATAGATATGCAGTGTTTGTATGCTGAGATACTTATGATATGTAAAGAGAATCAATGGATGATATTATTGTAGTTATGATCCACCAAACATTTTATTGATTATTCAGATAAAGATTAAGAATAGAGCTCTCAATGGTTAGGGTATGATGGTACGAGTATGACAAATAACATAATCATACCATATTTGCAAATTGTATACCATAACTATAACCATTATATATACAATTTTCAATATCATTAACCATTAAAATAACTGTGGTTATTAACCATGTTTTTACCCGTATACCCATATTTATTCCACATATGTAATATAATAAAAGCCCGAAAATTTTATTTTATAAAATACATAAATGTATATTGACAACAATAAAAAAAATATAAAACTAACATCATGGTTATTGATTACTTGTATGCACATTAACTTTCATTATTTAGTATATATATTAGTTTATTAATAATAAATAATTATTATATTTATATAATAACCATGGTTATAATCATGGTCCATGAGTATAATTCAAATACCATAACCATTATGGATAGAAAATTCATCACCATAACCGTACCGCACTATAATGATACGGTTAACCATATTAAACAGTAACGGTTATAGCCATAGTTATGAAATTTTCACCGCACCATTGCTGACCCTATTTAAGAACACTTAATTCAGATGTTATTGTTGAGTTTCAATCGAACACATAATCACATAGGATTCAAAATAAATCTAAGATTATTGAGTTTGTTTGGAATTCAGTAGTTACTTTCTGGGTTTCAATCAAATCCATAAACATTCTTGAATTCGATCGAGGATTCATAACTTTTCATCTTAGATACAATTATGGAAGAACATAAATACTTTAAAGAGCATGAATTCCATGTGGAATACATGTGATAGATTAAGGGAAAATTGAATGAAACTTTAATATATTTATAAATAATCAATGAACATTGTTAAAGTAAATATTCTATTAAATTGTCATACAAGCAAATAATTAATATTATATCCTTTTGGGTAGAGTTGTCAAATTTTTAAAAAACTAATTTTTTATATATAATATTAATTTTAAAAGTGGATAATTTTGGAACAAATATTAAAGTACCTATTTTTATAAAATTTACTATTAAACTTGTATATATTTGTTTTGATCAATTATTATAATTATTATAAGACAATCACTATCACATCTAAATGAAGTGTTTTTTGTTTAAGGTTTTATTATTACTTTCCTTTTTTCAGAATCTTAATAAAGTAGTTTACTTAACGAGAAGAAGAAAGTTCATAAGAAGTTACTAAAAAGCTATGAATATATAGCTATCTGTATGCACCGGGTGTTCATATAAGCTCCTCAAAATGGCCTTAAAACAATCAAAATAATTTTTCTAAGCCTGCATGTTTGTGCACCCGGTGTACCCAAGTTTAGCATCTAACTGAATACCAGAATAGAATTCGTGTACAAAGAAGGGGAGTCTGTGGGTGCACCGGGTATATTTTAATCTCCATTAAATTAATTTTTCTAAGACTGCATATTTGTGAACCCGGTGTACTCAAGTTTAGCCTCAAACAGAATACAATAGTGGAATTCATGTAGAAACATAAGGATACTATGGGTACGCCGGGTATTCCGTAAATTCCGTTGAAATTATATTTTTTCATACTGCGTGCGAGTATTCCTGGTGTACGCATTATTGGCAGAAAACAACAAACGTAAATGGACATTCTGAACGTAGGTTGTATTTATAAGTATGCACCCGGCGTACAGGGAATAGCATTAAACTGTCTCCAAAACAATCAAAATTAATTTTTCAGGAGGAGTTTCTCGTTAGCCTGGTGCACGTAGTGTTCAGGTGTAGCTAATACACATAAGGAATTTCTTTCTTCATTTTAACGATTTTTTGTGTGTGTAAGGTTACTTTTTTGCTTCTAAATTTAAAAATCAGCCATATAATAATAACTACTTGGCATTTCGAATAATCTTTATATATATATATATATATATATATACATTTGATTAATAGGAAGTTGATTTTATTAAACTTTAATATTTTTACTTGAAATGTTAAATTTGTTATAAATAAATACAAACAAATTAGCATGAAATAATAATAAAAACTTGTTATGAAGGTACTAAAAATAAATAAATAAATATATATATATTTAAATAGATTTTATATTTTAATAATGAGTACTATTTTAAAAATATTTAACAATTATGTGTCATTTTAAATGCTAATTTATTAATTTCTTTAATTATGTTTATGAATATAACATGAATGGTTTATAAAACTTGGAGAATACTGTAAATAAATTGTGTATACTTATTCTTATAATATTTTTTGTTAGTTGTTGTAATAAATTTCATATTCTAAAATTAATTATAATATAAATTAGTATTTCCATGAAAATCAAGTAATATGAGAAAAATAGGATTGTTAATTTACTTTTTATAATAAATTTGTAACTGCGAATGTTTATATTTAATAATTCTATGTACAGAAGAGTTAAATATTAATATTAATAATTGGATTTTTTAAGTCTGACATTGTTTTAAGCAACATGATATAACACGACACAAACACTCATGAAAAAAAATTGTTTTTGTGAAAACATATAACAAAATGATAACACGATAGCACAAACACAACTACACAAAAATATTTTTGTGTCGTGTTTATACTTAGGTATTAGAACACGACACATACGTTAACACCATAAAATTGATTTTCTAAATAAATTTTGTTTAATAATTTTTAAGTTTTAAGACTATTTAAATATTTAATTTTTAAAGTTTGTTAATATTATACACTAAAGATTCATAAGATTTGATGTTTGAATTGATAATTCATACTATGGATAATCCATTATTTTGATATTTTTTTATAAATCTCGCATGTGAACATATTATTAACTAATTTAACACAACACGATAATACATATACACAAAATCATATATCATGTTCATATTTAATAAGTGTCACACAATAAATATATTAATATACATAATAAGACATACATATACACACGATTTCTTACATATAATTCAACTGAACCCCGCAAACATGGTCAAAAGAGACAAGACAATTATGCATGGTTCTAATTAGGGAGTGTACGACGTCAGCATCATGCTGGTCAAAGTCAAATTCCCACGTGGACCATGACTCTCTAATCGTGTTTCATCAACTTAATTAATCCTTACTTACATATTTTTGTTCAATAATTAGTTTTTTAAATTCGATAATTTCTCTCAACCTTCCATTTTGTAACTAACTTTTTTCCAAATTTCTCTACTATAAATACGTTACATAATTAATTATTACATCATTGACAATTATTAATAAAGTAATTAACCGATTCTCTAATCTCTCCCCTCTGCGGAGGGTTTGATTTTGATAGATAAAATGGGGAAGGAAGACAATAAGGGTAAACTTGCGATTCTAGGGATATCTGGCCTTATGCTTGTGGTAGTTGGTACCGTTGTGACGGTTAACGTCACTAGAGATAGCCCCCGGACTCCGACCAATGCCGGCACTTCCACCTCGATGAAGGCGGTCGAGACCATGTGTGGGCCCACTGACTACAAACATGCGTGCGTCAAGACTCTAGAGAGTTCAGGCACGAACACCACGGACCCTGCGCAACTCATTAGGGCTATCATAAATGCGACTAAGAATTATATCCACGAGGCGTCGTCTAAATCTGTAACCCTAAAGGAGATCGAGAAGGATCCGATGGGGAAGCAGGCACTTGATGTATGCACCCGACTCATGGACTACTCTCTTGACGAGCTCAACACGTCTTTCAAGAGGCTCGGAACGATCGATGTCTCGAAAATTGATGAGGCAGTTAGGGAGCTCAATGTCTGGCTTAGCGCAGTTGGGACTTACCAGGTATGGTAAAGGGTTAGACTTGTTCATGAACCGATTTGACCCTGAACTAGTTTTGAATTGAAGTAGAAGTCTAGAACTACTTAAGGCAAACCAATATTTTTTGGCTCACTAAAAAAACTTATCTATTTAACACAAAAAAATTGATGTGGTTATAACCGATTTAAACTCGGTTTGAACTGGTTTGGACCTATTTTTTCAAAAAAAATACAATACTCAGTTCTAGTTCAGTCAAAAATAAATATGGTTCGATCTAAAAATAGAACCGGTCCAATAAATAAATGTCATTGAACATTCAATTACGCAAAATATACAAACAAAATACTCTTCTATAATATTTAATCAATTAGGTTAGACCAATTTGGTTTGTTTTGGCCAATTCAAAAATTGTATAGGTTTAATCCGGTTTGATTTGAATCATTAGTATAAACTAATACAAAAAACAAGTCGATTCGAACTTAAACCACTCTTTAAACTGACTTATTTTGACTTTAAAAAGCTGGTATAATTTTGGAACTAATTCAATCGAACCGGTTCAAATTAGTCAAGAACCAGACCAGATCCGATTCAGCAGTTCGGCCGAACCATTTTTTTTTACCAAGCCAATAAAGGGTGATATTATGAGTGTTAAAGATGAAATAAATTAAAAATAATAATATATTTTAATAGATAATTATCTCTAATATCAGGTGACGTGTTTAGATGGGTTCAACAATGTAACGTCTGAATCTGGGGCTAAGATGAGAGAGGCATTGAACATGTCGAGAGAGCTTACTAGCAACGCCATTGCAATGGTGACCGAGTTGAACTCGATCATCGCTAACCTTACCCTATCGGAAGACATCACGAGAAGGCGACGGTTATTACATTTTGTCACTAAAAGTCTACCCTCGAAAACTAAAGACGCTAGTGCCACGAGCGGTGATCAATTGCCCGATTGGATCGACAGTTTTAGAAGGAAGCTCCTCGCCGGTCCTGCCCCCAAAGCTGACCTTGTGGTGGCTCAAGACGGAAGTGGCAAGTATAAGACCATTAAAGAAGCCCTGATAGATATCCCTAAGAACAGCCCGACGCCATTCGTAGTGCACGTCAAGGCCGGGATTTACAAAGAAACTGTAACCTTCGATACGACAATGACCAACGTGGTGCTGATGGGAGATGGACCCACCAAGACCAAGATCACCTTCGGCAAGAGCTATGCCGGAGGCATTCAAACGTGGGACACATCAACAGTCCGTAAGTCATCTTTCTAAACTGTAAAAAATGTTGATTTTTACCGATGGCATTACAAAAAGCTTGCTTTTACCAACGAATTAATTTCGTAGGTAAAAGTTATTTACCAAAGGCGTCAAAGACAACCAAATTACCTCCCTAACTGTAGGGCTGACAATTTTCTACGAAATATGATAACACTATATGAATACGCACGAAAAAAATTGTGTTCATGAAAACATGTGACAGAACGATAACACGAACACAATAACACAAAAGTATTTTTGTGTCGTGTTTAGGTATCAGAACACGATATGCACGATAAAATTGTTTGTTTTTTTGCCAATAACTTGAAAATCTATTTTTTTAAAAATAATTTTCTAAGCAAGTCTTGTTTAGTCACTTTTAAAAGTCTACTTCAATATTTAATTTTTAAAGTTTGTCGATTATACATTAAAAACTTGTGAAATATGATGTTTGAATTGATAATTCTTACTATGAACAGTTTGTTATTTTGATATTTTCTTATAAATTTCGCATGTGAACATATAACTCACTAACTTAACGCTATACGACATGAACACACATGAAAAATTGTGTGTCATGCCCGTGTCGAGGAACATGACACGATAAGTTTATCATACGTGTTCGTATTTGGTAAGTATCACGCAATAAACGTATTAATACGCACGATAACACACAATTTGCCACCCTTACTTATCTCGACATATACCCTTTTGCCCTAAATTAATATGTCTTGCTATTTTCAGTTGTTCTTGGAAACGATTTCACGGCGAAAGATATCGGGTTCGAGAACTCAGCAGGTCCCACCGGCCACCAGGCGGTGGCGCTCCTGGTGAAGTCTGACAGAGCAGTGCTCTACAACTGTCGAATGGACGGGTATCAGGACACCTTGTATGTGCCCGGACTGACGCAATTCTACCGGGATTGCGTTATCACCGGCACGATCGACTTCATCTTTGGCGACGCCGCTTCGATTTTCCAGAACTGCCAGATCCTTATTCGCAAGCCATTGCCGAACCAGCAAAACGCGGTCACTGCCCAAGGCAGGTTGGATAAGCGATCGGAGACCGGAATCATCCTTCAGGGTTGTAAGATCACTGCCGACGCCGATCTCTTGCCGGTTCAGGCACAATTCCAGTCCTACCTTGGCAGGCCATGGAAGCAGTTCTCTAAGACGATCATCATGCAGACGTTTATTGATAGTGTCATCCGTCCAGAAGGGTGGTATCCTTGGGAAAAAGAAAAACATCTGGACACGCTTCATTATGGAGAGTATCAGAACACCGGCCCCGGCGCCGACACATCGAAGCGCGTGAAGTGGGCGGGCATCAAACCGATCTCGCCGCAAGAAGCCGCGACTTATACTCCTCGTGTGTACTTCAAGAATGATATGTGGGTTACAAAGGCGGGTATCCCATACAACCCTGCAATGGTATAATTCATGTTAGAAATCCTACAAAGGTGGGAGGGAGTTCATATAGTTGTAAGTTTTGGATTAATTGCAATTTAATCCCCAAACTTTTTTGTCAATCTAATATTGTCTAAATAAGCTAAACTTAAAGGAATCTATATGACGCCCTTATACTTTCGATCCACTTACGACTTGATCAATTTGGTTCTCAAACTTTAATAGTTGTTCCAAACTTAGCTATTGAATTACTGAGACGACGAAAAAGTTGGTCGAACCATATAAACTTACCAGAAAAATTATTCAACGAGGGCAAATATTAGAGTAATGACAAATATTTGAGCTAAAAAAAAAATCAATAATGGGGCAAATACATAATTTAAAAGGGCTAAATTGAAAATTATTACAATTCTTTAGGGTTCAATTTACACATAATTAAAAGTTGAGGGAGACAATTGCCTCACCCCACTACTTGTCTCTGTGCCTGCCGACCTGAGTGTTCTTCTTTCATCGGAAGCAGCTGACACATGGTGCAACGAATCGTGATAATATAATCATATATTACTGAACTCGGTTCAGTTTCAAATATGTTGGATCATATGCACTACATATAAATTTGAAAATATTTTTGTTTAATTCAATTAATTTTAGTAGTCAACATACTCCAAAAATTTACCTGAAGAGAAACAATTTTACAGTGTAGGTTTTTCTCAATCCCAAAATACAGGGTAAAATACTGAATTTTATAATTATTTAATATTTTTTTTATAAATATAAGGAAAAATAATGCCATTAGGGCTTATTGGCCCATGAAAATAAATAGTTAATGAGTCTTACTTCTTCATGGCCGAGGATCAACATTATTTTTAGCTCCTTAAATTTTGAAAACCCTAGTTACGCTCGGCTCCGTCGGTTGCAGGCACTCTCTCGTTCCCTCCCAGCAGCTACCGCGCAGATCTCCAAACTAGAAGCGATATGGTCTGTATCTCTATTTCTTTGTCGATTTCAGTTCGTTAAGCTAATTTCTTCGACCGATCTGATTTTGGTGGTTTCTCGACGAATTAATTACGCAGGGTATCGACTTGAAGGCTGGAGGCAAGAGCAAGAAGACCAAGCGCACAGCTCCTAAGTCAAATGATATCTATCTTAAGCTCCTCGTTAAGGTTTGTTCTGCAGTTCTTTGTTCTTCCACGTTGATCCGTTTTCAGTGTTCTAGATTGCTGAAATTTAGTTCTTGGTGTATAGTTGAGCTACACTGTGTAATGGATGTTAGGTTTTATATTTGTACAAGTTTGAGATCTCGAAGCTCTAGCTCTGCAAAACTAAATTAAGTTATTGAGTACGATTTGATTTTTTTGCTCAGAATAGCATTGAAGATATTTGGTTGGAAACCGATAGTGAACATGCAAAAATTACAGATGCGTATGCCAGCTGAGTCGATTATAGGTGGATGCGAATCCTGCTAATTGCAGGAAGATAGCAGATATTTGAATGTTGTTTCCTAGTCGAAGCAAGTAGATTAGTATGGGTTACTTAATATTCTTAATTGCTCTGTAAGTTGATTGGAAGCATACGCTGTGCAGTTGTACAAATTCCTTGTTCGGAGAACCGGAAGCAAGTTCAATGCGGTTATCTTGAAGCGCTTGTTCATGAGCAAGGTGAACAAAGCCCCATTGTCCCTCTCGAGGCTCATTCGCTACACAAAGGGCAAGGTAAGTAATATATGTTCTCTCTGTCAGCAATTACCATCATTAGCATATATATGTACCCACCATTTAGAATGTACCAATGGAGATATTACCTACAGGAAGATAAAGTTGCTGTCCTGGTTGGAACTGTTACTGATGACACAAGGGTGTACGAAGTGCCTGCCCTGAAGATCACTGCCCTAAGGTTCACAGAGACAGCTAGGGCAAGGATTGAGAAGGCAGGTGGTGAATGCTTGACATTCGATCAGCTAGCTCTCCGTGCTCCACTTGGCCAGAACACGGTACTACGGTTTCCCTTTATACTATCCAGTCTAAAACATCTATTTCAAAAGATTACCCAATGCCTTATCTTTCTGTCTTCACACTACTGCATATTGGTTAAACTTTAAAGTATAGTGTTTTTGGTTGCTCTGTCCATCCAATAGCTGAAAATTTCATTTTATTTGCCAGGTATGTTATGCTAACCTTTCAAAAGAGCCTTAGTTTTTAATCTTCACACTACTGCAAATTGGTTAAAGTAATAGTGAATTTGCTTGCTCTGTCCATCCAATAGCTAAAAAAATTGTTTTGTTTTTACCGTGTTTGTTATTCTATCCGTGTTGGGTAATTCTATTTTGATTTTGGAGCACCTTTCAAAGAAGCCACCTTTTTCATCTCTCACCATGCTTCCTATGTTCATTTTCAGATCCTTCTTCGAGGCCCGAAGAACGCTCGTGAAGCAGTGAAGCATTTTGGACCAGCTCCTGGTGTACCGCATAGCCACACCAAGCCATATGTGAGGGCAAAGGGTCGGAAATTCGAGAGGGCCAGAGGAAAGAGGAACAGCAGAGGATTCAGAGTTTGAGTTAGATTTGATACTAATGAGGTATTATTGTTTCTCAATACTGTTGGAAAACATTATACTATATTTGATTTTTGTCCAAAAAAAAACATGTTGAGATCGTTGTTTTTAAGCCATTTGGATCTTCTTGTTCAATTTGGTATTCTCCATTTGTGTCTTTATTTATATACAACATGCATATCTTGACTAGCCTCCATTGGCCAAGTCAAATGGAATTTTTTTTTGCATAAAAAGGTGCTCAAATTGTAAGTTCAGGAATGTGAGAGGAAGCTTCATATGAATGGTGACATGTTTATATGGGTGGAGACGTGTCGGCATATCATTGGATAGATCTAGGTCTTAATTGAATGAGCCCCAGTTGAATTTCGCGAGATGGTCTAGGTCTTAATCGAAATTTTGAGCCCCAATTGAATTATAAATTAATTGTAATGTATAAAAACGTTTTGAAATGATAAATTATAAATTTTTAGGTTCTATTATTTTTGTATTTTTCAAAATATATTATGTTAAATTTAAAGGAAAAATCTGACAGAATAGATAAATTCGACTTAACCAAACATACAATAACAACATTTTCAAAAAAACAAAATCGACTTTAACACAAATATTAAAATACAGTCATATTTTAACATTTATAATTATTAATACAAAATAACCTAATTAGTAAGAGTGTAAGCCTCTTCCATTGATGAAAAAATAAATATATCTGTAATCCTAAATTAATTTGTATTATTGTATTAATTAATAATGAATCCTTGTTTCTCTCTCAAAATGATGTCGGAATTCGATTGGTAGATATTTTATCGAGAACTGTTACAGAAAATCCAATTTCCGCGTCAACCATAATAAATCGATCTTCTTCTCGTCCGCTCCCTTCTTCTTTTTTTTTTCTCCTTTCTCTGCCATTTTTCTTCATTTAGCTGCAGCAGCAGCTTTTTCTTTCTTCTCCCTCCTTTCAATCTCTGCCATCATCTCCTTCGAACTCGAACCTGAAGAGACCTCTCCGATCAAGCATCAATCAGCACAGTCAGTCGATCGATCAATCCTCCATTCTCTGGGGTCCGTTTCATCGCAACGATGATGAAGATGACGATGGAGGGGATGATGGATATGGGGATTTTGGATGACATAATCAGGAGGTTGCTCGACGGAAAAGGAGGCAAGCAGGTTCAGCTTTCCGAAGCTGAGATCCGTCAGCTCTGCATCAGCTCTCGCCAAATCTTCCTCTCTCAGCCTACTCTCGTCGAGGTTCACGCTCCTGTTCGAGTCTGCGGTTAGGCCTCTTTCTTTCTTTCTATGTGAGATCCGATTTGGTATCTTCATGCTTTGATCTTCGTTCTACGATCCTTAGTTATCTTCTATTTGGATTGGGGATTGGATAATCATCGGGAGAGGTGGTCTGCGGACAGTTTACTCATTTAAGAATCTGTAGAAAGTTTTTGTGACATGGAGCTTGTGAGTTCGAGTCTGAAGATAGGAAATTTGTAGAATCTCGATGCTGCGGTAGCACATGGTATAAGATTCTGGATGAAGCGTATCTTTTCTCACAAATTATTAAGTTCTGTAAATATGTTGGTAAAACAATCGATTCAGTTTTTAGCTTATCTTCCAATTCTTGAGCATTTGTATGGTCAATTAGGATGGTATGAATTTCAAGAGAAAATTTTGTCTGGAAGATTCATTCTGGATTGCAATCACTAGGAAGGCAGATGGCCTAATATGACAGGAAAGACTGCTGAATGCAGTGATTGAGCCTCTTGTTCGGAGGTCACTGAATCTTGTTCAACTGATGAACATTATTATTTTATAATCTTGACTACTTGTCTCAGAAATGCTTAATGCTGCGCAATATATTGGGGATTCTCTCCATTGAAGAAGTGACCATGCTTCATGTTCTTCCCTTTCATTTAGCTAACATTGCTTTCCTTATATGGTGCAGGTGATATTCACGGACAATACCGCGACCTGCTAAGATTATTTGAATTCGGTGGCTACCCTCCATCAGCAAACTATCTCTTTCTCGGAGATTACGTGGACCGTGGCAAACAAAGCCTAGAAACAATATGTTTGCTCCTCGCCTACAAAATCAGATACCCCGACAAAGTTTATCTTCTTAGAGGCAATCACGAGGATGCAAAAATAAACCGCATTTATGGTTTCTATGATGAATGCAAAAGAAGGTTTAATGTAAGGCTGTGGAAGATGTTCACCGATTGTTTCAATTCCCTGCCCGTGGCTGCATTGATAGATGAGAAAATACTGTGCATGCATGGAGGGCTATCCCCAGAGTTAAAAAATTTGGACCAAATCAGACAGCTTCAAAGGCCGACTGATATTCCTGATTATGGACTTCTTTGTGATCTGTTGTGGTCAGATCCTCACCCAGGTATAGAGGGCTGGCGTGATAGTGATCGTGGTGTTTCATGTACTTTTGGAGCGGATAAAGTTCATGAGTTTTTGGATAAGAATGACCTTGATCTCATCTGCAGAGGTCATCAGGTAAACACAAACTCCTTATTACATTTGCAAATAGCATATATAGTTTCTGCTTAAAATGAATAAAAACAAAACTTTAGCAAACAATCCTGAATTTGAAGACTAATATTCACAAGTTTTGGTATAAATGTGGAAAATTGAACTTTCAGCTCTAAACGAACCAAATGATGAGAAACCGAGTGCTCCACAATTTTTCCTAAATCCAATGACTACTATACATAGTGTTCCTCAGAAATGAGGAAAAATCGACCTGAACTTAAAATCCGAAATCAGAAGCCAAATAATTCATAATTCTTTGTGGCAATGAGGATTACTGAACATCAGCTCCAAAGCCCAAATTAGAAGCCTAATATCCACAGTTTTTTCAAGAAATGAGAGAAACTTGATACTCAGCTCCAGAACCCAAATGAGAAGCTTAATATCCACAATCTTTTCAAGAAATGAGAATAAGCTGATATTTTGCTAAACAGCCCAAGTTAGAAGCTTAATATCCACAGTTTTTCAAGAAAGTAGAAAAACTCGATATTTAGCTCCAACTCATATGCGAATTACAGTTTCTTTCTTTATTTCAAGAAATTAGTAAATGTGTAGCTCACAAACCCAAAGATCAGAAGCCTAATATACACAGCTTTTCATGGAAACGGGAAATAGTGAACCACTAACTCAAAACCCCACTTCAAAAGACTAATATCCAGGATTTCTCTTGGAAATGGCTCGACACAGTATAATTTATTGTTGCATGCTTTCTTCCATTCATCGATAATAATCATAGAATCATGATCTTCTTGAATTTATCTTCAGGTGGTGGAGGATGGATATGAATTTTTTGCCAAACGGAGACTAGTGACGATATTTTCAGCCCCGAACTACGGTGGTGAGTTTGACAATGCAGGTGCCTTGTTAAGCGTAGACAAATCCTTAGTATGTTCCTTTGAGATATTGAAGCCACAATTCGAAAACCGAGCATCACCAGGCAGCTCTGGCTCTTCCAAGGTGCCCCTCAAGAAGGTAAAAATACCATTTAGAAACCTTAATCTAATTTACTTCACTGGTGCAGCAATGTGATTAGATTTTGACTTTCTTTTTTCAAAAACCTGTTTGATCAGCCTCCGAAACTTATGTGATGAAGTGTTGGTGTAATTTTGAATATCGAAAAGCTACCCTGCAAATAATTAGAAATAGCAACAGAGGATTGTGGATTGAGCTTGCGGATGGACGGATGGCCCTTTTCTGAAGAATCTGTAAATCTATGGTAATCTGCTGCGAGTGGAGGAAGGGCATGTTGGCATGGCAGGTTTGGTTCGGGTTTGTTCTTGAACTCAGACTTATGTTCTGTTCTGTACATTGTTGTTATTATGTAGTGTGTGGATCGCAGAATATCTACAAGAGTTTCATTTTGAATGAATCAAGCCACGAAACGACCCTGTTAATATTGTATTTTTCATCACCATCTTGTTGTAATCATAATACACTCTTAGAAGTTAGAACTCTCTTTTTTGATGAGAATAAACGAAATCAAATTTCAAAAGTAGAAAAGTTTGAAAATTATAGATCCAATGAATTTTTGTAAATCAGATAAAGTTTATGTATTTTTTTTAATAAGGGAAAACTACCAAGCTTGTACCCCGAACATGTGGGTGATTAGCAAGTAAGTACCTAATTTTTTTTTTATAGCAACTAAGTAGCCGAACTTATGAAAATTAGCAAATAGGTACCTACGGTTAATTTTTGTTAAGAATAAACGGAAAATATTATGTAAGGAGCAAACATGAATATGAATTTACACGAATGGGCAAGTAGATACCTAAACTGGTTCAAAAACCGGTTCAAAATCGGTTTGATCGAACCACTTTATTTAAAAAAAATAAGATTTATATACCAAACACATACATGACTCAACTCCAGACGTTCTTGGAATGTTCCTTGATGCACCGAGAACGTCTAGACTGGAGTAATGCATGTGTTTGGTATATAAACACTACTTTTTATTAAAAAAATAAAGGGGTTTGACTGATCATGTTCTGAATCAGTTTTTTTACCAGTTCAGGTACATGTTCGCTCCTATATTTTCCGTTTATTATTAACGGAAATTAACGGTAAATACCTATTTGTTTATTTAAGAAACTTTAGCAACCTATTTGCTACAAAAAAAAATAGGTATCTACTTGCTAATCACCCGTAAGTTCAGCCCATTTAGGTATATGTTTGGTAGTTTTAATTTTTAATAATTAATCTTATATGTATTTTTCATGGAAATTTTTGAAAATAAAAGAAATGGACAGGACAGTGAGAAGCACGACAAAGTCTGAGAATTGACCCAGCAGATGTGTTGGTCACTTTGAAGTTAATCCTCATCCACATTTTCCAGGGACCGGACAATAATTAAGGTTTACCAAGTCAAAAGTTGATGTTGCTTAACCGAACAACCAATGCAATGATATTTATTTATTGGAAGGATAATCCTTCACAATCAGATATCAATTCTAACTAATATCTTCTCCATGTTTAATTTAAGCGATTAAATCTTGAATGAGATTCATATAGACTTTCTTATCTGGTTTGAAACTCTTAAAAAATACTCATAGTTAGAGCTTAATCGAGTTTCATCTATGAAAGTATTCTTATAAAATTGATTTATTAATCTAGTTTGAAAGGAATATCAGATCAAAACAATTGAATTTTTTTAAAATATTATAAGAAATTATTATTTTAAACCTCCAAACATATTATAACAAAGTGTAAATTTTAAACAAATAATTGAACTTAAATAAAAAGGTAGCCAATTTTTTAAAAATTAGTAAATATAGTTTTCGTTTTAACTTTTTATAAAAAACAAACGGAATTTAATAGTTCTAAATCTTTCAATCTTATTTATCTTTTATTTCAAAAAAGACGATCAAATTCATTTATTACATAATATAAATACGTGATTCTGCATGTTTTTAGCGAAAAATCTATCTTTACTCACTCAAATACATTTAACTAGCTATTTACCTTAAAAAGAAAAGTTCAGTCACTTGGTTTTCACCCATACGAAATTCAAGTACTTGATTGATAATTAACGCTATAACAAACTTAGAACTCTTGTTGCTCCAGCTGCTAGCCTGCTATTACTACTACTGTAGAACTTCACTGATGATTGCTGCTGCTTCCACTACATAGAGTAGAACATATATTACATAACACACACACACACACACACACACAACTCATAACCACTATACTTATCTCGATACAAAACTACACCCCGATCAGCAGCAACCCCACCCACTGACATTTCCATGCAGATTTGGTAGCTCATAGATTGTATCATACCATACCATATCATATGTCAGTGGTCTTAAGGAGAAGAGGAGCTTTTTGGTTCAACTTTGCCTGCCTTCTCATACGCGTCCGATGCAGATCTCCTTATAAACCTGAAGGGCTCTCTGCTTCCTATGCCACAAACACCATCAAAGATGGTTCCTTTATCAGCACATGTAATCCAACAAAAAGGACACAATTCATATTTCATTATGATTTGTGAAGCTAAATTGCACAAGTGGAAAACAGAATTTGCAGAAACTGAATTGGGTTGGAAATGAAGTCAATACAATCTAAAGATACTGTTGGGAAACAACCAAGGTTTGGGCCCTTGAAGCGGCTGAAAAACACAAACACACTGACTGAAAATCTGTTCCAAAACCAACTGAAATCCTGGCCAACATCAACATATACATTTCTAAGTTTGGTTTATTGAAGACATCTCTAGGTTTTGTTTAATTTCAGGTCGGTTTGGTTTATTTTGCTTCAAAAATTATATAGGTTTAAATTGTTTGATTTAAATTTAAGTATAAACCAGTATAAAAAAACGAGTCGATTCGAACTGAATTTTTTGTACTACTTTGAACCGGTCGACTTAAAGTCTAAAAAACTGATTTGGTTTTGAAACCAGTTCGGTCGAACCGGTTCAAACCAGACCATATGAGTTCGGCCGAACCGGTTTTAATGAACAAGTCTTGTAGGCTTGTAGCTTACAAACATGAAGTGTAAGAGCAAATAAATCATTTCAGTATAAGGCGACATTTAATTAATTATACAGCAGCAAAATTTTGGCAGAACCTTTCAATTTTGAAATCCACTCAAGTCGGAAGCCAGGCCCACAAGTGGGAACGAGACAAAGAGGCCCCTCCCCAGTCTCCTCCCGATATCTCTAGAAATGTATATATGAGCATTGAATTATTCATCACTAAGGTTATCCACTTGTATGTATATAATATAATATATGTTAATTGATTGATAGTAAATTAATCACATCGTTTATTGGCAAATTTTGATGAATTTCTAATTCCTCTATCCTTTTATGAATTCAAGGAAAAAATGTTCAAATTCTGTAGCAAAACGTGGATCTTTGACTAGATTTCAATTTTCAGAGTGTTCCATGTTTGAAATCTAAGAAAAGTGCACCTGAAAAGGGGGAACCAGGTGTCGACGATCCAGCCGGAGAAGCCGGCGGCGAACTGGTACTGTAGCCCGGTGGTTTGACGATCGTGATGCTCCTCGTCACCTTTACGGCTCCATCTTTCGGATCATCACCGGAAGGTCTCATGCTGTCGCCATCGGTTTCTGATGAACAAGGATTGAAGAACAAGAGTGGGTTTCATCAGTAAAAGATTCAAGAAAGGCAATACTCCTTTCAGATTCACATCAGTTCACGGATCACAATCGGCAATCATCAATTCTAATAGTAATAAACCAAGAAGTTCCTATCCAAATCTCATATTTAAGCATTGAAAAACTCAGAAAAATCCGATTGATCATGAAACAGCTTAGTTCAAATTCAAATTAATGAAATTTGATCCTTCCAGACGTTAAATTTACTTGATTGCAGTGTTAAATCAAACGACAAGCTTGAATTCAAGCTCAAACTAGTTCGTAGAAGTTGATATTACGAAATTTTGTGTTTTAACAGATCCATCGGCGCAGATAGCTAAAGCTGTACCCTTGCCGGAAATCTGTGGCCGGAAGCTGAAAGTGTGATGCTTCCGAAGCTTTCCCAGGCCGTTCTCCGGCCGTGGACCGGCGACGGTGTCATCCCAGAGCTGATCAAGGAGGCCCATGGGCGTACGTCAGCTGAGGCGGCTTATGCTAGCAGATCTCGCCCGCAGCGTATAAGGTCAGTCTGTCTACCTTCTGAGAGGTCGAGGGAGCTGCACTGGTATTTAATGGCGGGGAAGGCGTTAAATGGAGAACAACTCTGTGGAGTCTTGAGGCAATCTGGACCGTTGATCTGGATCTAAATACTCTTTCAATGGTTCAGGATAAGATTGATAAGAAAAGTGGGACTCAGTGACTCGGAGATCCCGAGAGAGGACACAGACACGTGGCAGACAAAGCGCGCGAAAGACGTTATATCCTTGTTTTCTTTCCATTTTGGGAGAATTACACTAGATCACCCTCAGGTTTAGGGCATGGAGGCACTTGCACCCAAAACTATTTGTGTTGTCCCTAAACTTTTTAAATATGGCATCACGATACTAATTTTTTTTTCACTTATAACTCGAGTATAATAATATATCAATTCTTTTATTTTCATAATATAAATATTCGGGTTAATTATAAAAAAAAAAAACCGAACTTTAAGGAAAAAACAAACAGCAAACCGAATTTTTTTTGTTGACACACAACAAACCAAACTTTTGGAATTGAGCAAACAACAAACCTACCTCAAATTTTCATTATGTTTAAATGTATTTTTCAATGTTTGAGAGAGTTATTAAGTCGTAATACACTTTCCTTAGAATACTTTAACTAATGTTGACTAAATAACTCTCTCAAATATTGAAAAATCTGTTCAAACATGATGAAAGTTCGAGGTAGGTTTGTTGTTTGCTTAATTCCAAAAGTTTGGTTTGTTATTTGTCAACAAAAAAAGATTGGTTTACTGTTTGGTTTTTCCTTAAAGTTCAGTTTGTTTTTGGTAATTAACCCTAAATATTCAAAACAAAAGTTAACAAGGGGATCTTGTTAGTACCTAAGACTATTATCGGGGTTTAATGGATAGCAAAATATCCATTTGGATCATGAATTTACTCTAAATTGATAGATTGGGTAGGGTTCGAGTAGGATATTTGAAGTTAAGATAGAATTATATTTGGGACTGCTAGGTGAGTGAAATTTCCGGGCCCATCAAATAATATATATGATTATATGATTATGTGTAAGTAAATTGATCATACAAATTAAAATTAAAAAATCCAACTTGTAAAATGTAGCAATATAATTCGATGTTTCACCACTTAATATCTTAGAAGTCCTTATCAAGCATGGGACACAAATTGAATACTCAAACTTTTGACTTATGGGGTTTATTAATTAAGACACCATTTGAAGTTTTAATATTTTTGAAAAATAACAAATTTATTGGATAATATTTCAACTATTAGTCAAAACATGGTTTTCTTTTCATTTTTGAAAATTTATAATGTGGTAGAGAAACTATGTTGAGAGTTAGAAAATTGCCCCCATAAACCTTACTTTGCATTAATAATATTTGAGGTTATTCTCAACTACTAATACAAACCTATTATCATTTTGTGAACCCACCAATCTTAATTAATTATATAAAAAAATACAAAATAACATTTATCCCTCATAATTATACAAAATATAATTTATGTATTGAAGTGTAATTTTTTAACAATTAATTAAATAATTTGTTTGGACTTACATCTAATATATGAAATAAAAATCCAATTCATTATTTTTAGTAAAATATTTTATTAATATTCCATTCAAGTATGACTCTAAATGTAGGTGGAGTGAGATAATTTCTAATCTTAATTGGAAGGGAAAAATAAAGTTAGGTAATAAGATGACATGTCTCTCTTGAAAAAGCACTACTCTACATTTGTTAAAGAGTTGGCCAAAAAAACACATTTGTTAAAGTAATATTTTATACCCATAATACGAGGGGGCTTGGTGATATAGTGGGAGGTCTACATGTGTACGATGTAATATTAATTAGGGGTGTGCAGTTCCGGGTATCCTGTAAATTTATGGATTCTTGGAACCTACTCAGTTTAAAACTGAGTATTAAATTTTGGAACCGAAACCTACCCGTTTAATTTTGGAACCGGAACCTGTTTGTACATTATTGTAGTAATGGATACCTACATAATACACATTTCATTTATCCTCAATAACTTACATAATATAAACCTAATATTGATAGGAAAAAATGAATAATCATTTACAATCTTCTAACAATATGAATAAAAGTCGAATTCACTTAAAACACTATATTGAATTATTATTTTTTACATTGTTAATATTATGTATTATAAACTCCATAATACACGCGTATTTTCTATTTGTTTTAAATATTAGAAAAAATAAAGGTTACATTCATTATAATATGGGTGGACAAAAGGTGACAATTTGTGTGTCGTGTCCAATCATATTGTATCATTAATTATTATTTGTTATTAATCGTCTGTTTAGAAACTCTAAATATGAACACGGCACGAGTAATAAACAGATTACACACATTATCTTTGTAATTAAATAAAAAAAATATACATGAAACAACACGACACAAAATTCAGTAATTTTATAGCAATTGGGTATAAGAAATGAGTTTGTGTTAAATATGAATTTAGTTAGAGGGTATGCAAGCAAATTAATACTAAATATACTAAGTGTGTCACATGTTATATACACAATTATATACACATAATTAATCGTATTTATGTATATATTTGCAAATTAAAAATATTTAGAAATAATTATTAATCGTGTTTAAATAGATAAAAATTACTTAAATATGATACGTGTTAACGTCAAAATCATATATGTTTAAATGTAAATTATTATAAATTATTTAATCGTGTCATGTAAAAATAGTCGATCATTTAAGGATGATAAAAATGATATTAAGTTACATCAATACCTTAATTAAATTTGCAGCAAAGTAAAATAGTTAATATTTCCTACTCTAACCTATAGATCACTTATTTTTTGATATTACCATAATTATATTTAGCAAACCCAACTCAATTATTGCCTTCGTATATATATATATAAATAAATAAATGATAACAATAATATAATGACTCACTGATTCTATTATTGATGTGACTCTTCAATTTTGTAATGTAACTTAAATAATAAAGATTGTTTAAAATGATTAATAATTACAAGTAGCGGTTTCATGCTTTGTATTTTATGACACGAAAATATCTACCTAAATAATGTAAGTGAGCTCCCACTCTATCTATATCCCCTAACGGACAAATAAAACTAATTTTGGCCATATTTATTCTGTTACATAAATATTTGTATTATTATTAATAGTTTTGATAATTAGTATAGCATGACTTTAGGTGTCTTCAAACTAGGGTCGGCAACGGTGCGGTGAAAAATCCATAACCATGGTTATAACCGTTACTGTTTAATATAGTTAACCGTACGATTATGGTGCTGTACGATTATGGTAATGCCATTTTTACTCATAATGATTATGGTTATGGTATTTGAGTTATACTCATGATTATTATATAAATATAATAAATATTTATTATTAATAAACTAATATATACTTAATAATGAAAGTTATTGTACATACATGTAATAACTAACCATGAAGTTAGTTTTATATATTTTTATTGTTGACAATATAGATTTATGTATTATTTAAAATAAATTTCCGGTTTTTTATTATATTATATGTGTGTAATAAATATGGGTATACGAGTAAAACCATGGTTAATAATCACAGTTATTTTAATGGTTATTGTATTGAAAATTGTACTCGTAATGATTATGATTATGGTATGTGGTTTAAAAATATAAAATTTGTTATAAATGTAGCATATCCTAACCATCGACAACCATACTTCAAATTGACTACGCTATTAGTTTGTTATTATTATGAAAATTAATGGATGATATTTTATCACACCAGTTTATTTGTTTAATAAATAAATAATAATAATAGCCCTCATAGTTAATTGATAATGTATTCATTCATTCATCATTTCCTTCAATATTTTGGTATGAGGATACCTAGATTTTTTAGGAATAAATGTTGAATGTGAATATCACATTTTTCACTTGAGTGACTCAGTCGGTCTACTTCAAACGTTTATAACACGTTATTCATTTACTTTTAAATACATTTTTAATCATTTGAATTTACACACTTTAATAATAAAATATACACCTTAATTCAAACATTAGTACAACACATTTTGGATGCTATGGCACATTGTGTGGAGACGTAGAATTCGAATTTTTTCAAAAAATGTTTAGTTTAGAAAAAATATTTGAAAAAGTGTATATCGAAATTTTTTTTTTAGAAAAGTATGCATACGCGCGACGCGCCTATTGAATAGGCGCATCCCTAGGACGCGCCTATTCAGTAGGCGCGTCCCTGGGATGCGCCTACTTAGTAGGCGCGTCCTAGGGATGCGCCTATTGCAATAGGCGCATCCCAGGGGTGCGCCTACTGCCTAAATTTTTTTTTTTTTTTTCGCAAAAACACCGGTCTATCAGAAACCACGTTGATTTTAAGTCTGCTTATGGTTTTCCTCCTAAATAGAAATTGAGAGATAGTCTCACGCGTATTCATAGGTCCAAACTACAAATTTTCCAACTTGTTCTGAACAACAATGAAACAAAGTTGTTTATTCACAAGTTTCTGAATGAGACTTTTCTTCAGATACACTAGGTAGTTTGACATTATCAGGCATTACTCCTGCAAAAGAGCTCTTTGGGGTTACTTTAGGTTCCTGTCCTAAATTTTCCAACTTGTTCTGAACAACAATGAAACAAAGTTGTTTATTCACGAGATTCTGAATCTTCCGAATATCTTCTGTCGTACGGTGAGGACAGAAGAAAACTGATCCCCTTCCAATGGTTAGGAAGAGTCTTGGATCAAGAGGACAGAAGATCAATTTGTTAACAAAAGGGTCTTGGATCAAGAGGACAGAAAATCAATTTGTTAACAAACCACCGAGATGATTGTTTCACGCGTTGCTTTATCCCAGTATTCACAAGTCCAAATTCCTCTACGCGCACCAAATTCCTTCATGTATGCTTTTTTTCCTACTATATGCTTACTTTTTGAAAAACATCTGATTTTGAGCCTGTTTATACGGTTTTCCTCCTACATAGAAATTGAGAGATAGTCTCTCCAATTAAGAAGAAAGTAAGTTCTCAGAAGTTAAATACTTTAGGTTCCTGCCCTAGATTTTCCAACTTGTTCTGAACAACATCCGCGATGTCAAACATTGATTGTTTATGCACAAGTTTCTAAATGAGACTTTTCTTCAAATACACTAGCCAGTTTGACATTTTCAGGAGGAAAACCATTTCTTCTTAGAACTTCCTTTCTTCTTTACTGGAGAAAGTATCTCTCAATTTCTATTTAGGAGGAAAACCATAAGCAGGCTTGAACTCAGATAAAAAGCTATAGTCATTGGAGAAGCTTTACAAGATATTCGGAAGATTGCAGCTGCAGGACCTTTCTAGCATGCCTGCCTCTAATGTGTTGCAGCTGTTAGTTAGCCTATACCCTGTTCGATTTTTCTGTCTCATTAATGAAAGATATAGATATGTAGTGAGATATCTGTGGAGAGAGGCAGGGAGGAGTGGCTTTGTAGAAGTACGAAAGCTTCTGCATTTCCAGATGGAGATGGAAAAGAATGGTAGCCCTGAGTTGGAAGAGAAACATAATTGCTTGATGGAGTATCTTGAGCCAAAAGAAGATATTCGGAAGATTCAGAAACTTGTGAATAAACAACTTTGTTTCATTGTTGTTCAGAACAAGTTGGAAAATTTAGGACAGGAACCTAAAGTAACCCCAAAGAGCTCTTTTGCAATTATCTTCGTGACAGTTCAATGTGACGGAATTTAACCTCATTCACAACCAAAAAGGAAGTACCAATCAAGAAAAATGGAATTTGTTAGATGGGGATCGAGTAATCTCATCGAGTTTCTCAAATCGGTTGGTGTAGAGACGCATGATTAGATCTCTCAGCAAGATGTTGGAGCAATTATAGCGCGGTATATCAATGACAACAAACTGAATCACCCTACGAAAAAGAGAGTAGTTTGTGATGAAAGACTTCAATTTCTATTTAGGAGGAAAACCATAAGCAGACTTAAAATCAACGAGTACACTATGCAGAAAATCAAGAGACTTCAGATGCCGAAGAAAAAGGCAGTGGAAACCCCAAAGAGCTCTTTTGCAGGAGTAATTCCTGAAAATGTCAAACTAGCTAGTGTATCTGAAGAAAAGTCTAATTCAGAAACTTGTGAATAAACAACTTTGTTTCATTGTTGTTCAGAACAAGTTGGAAAATTTGGAGGAAACCCTGTGAATACTGAGATAAAGCAACGCGTGAGCATCTGAAGAAAAGTCTCATTCAGAAACTTGTGAATAAACAACTTTGTTTCATTGTTGTTCAGAACAAGTTGGAAAATTTGTAGTTTGGACCTATGAATACGCGTGAGACTATCTCTCAATTTCTATTTAGGAGGAAAACCATAAGCAGACTTAAAATCAACGTGGTTTCTGATAGACCGGTGTGTTTGCGAAAAAAAAAAAATTTACGCAGTAGGCGCACCCCTGGGATGCGCCTACTGAATAAGCGCATCCCTAGGACGCGCCTACTGAATAGGCGCGTCCTAGGGATGCGCCTACTCAATAGGCGCGTCGCGCGTATGCATACTTTTCTAAAAAAAAAATTTCGATATACACTTTTTCAAATATTTTTTGAAAAGTGAATAGTTTTTGAAAAAATTCGTAGAATTCTCTGATCAAATAACGTTACCAACATTGTGTATTTCCTAAATTACCCTTGACATTAGTACCCTTTTGCTGAAAAGCGAAACTCTCTTTAGTTTTTGGGCCAAGTGCCAACCATTACCCATAGGCCATACCTCTATTAAAAAGCAAGTCTACTCTACTGAGAACTGAGAAGTGATTCTAACATTTGTGACCCAAAATAAAATTCTAACATTGTGAATTTCCTATATTACCCTTTCCTTTATCACCCTTGGCCAAGTAGCTTTTGAAAGGTCATTTTGTAACCTCTAAATTGCCCCTTCTCCACTTTGTTAACATTGTGAACTTCCCATATTACCCTTCATTTATCACCCTTTCGCTGTGTGGATAACTTCCTTTTCAAAAACTCACTCTTCCCATATTACCCTCTCCCTTCTGTAACCCCCCCCCCCCCCCCCCCTCCAAAGATAAATAAAGGATTATAGATATGGAGTTTATTAAAATGCATAAGTTAAAATCGTCTAAAATAAAATAAATAAATATCAAAGTTAACATTTTTAGTGAAAATTTTAAACACAAAGGTAATACAACATTCTACCAAAAAGGAGAAGTTAAAAGTTTGACCTATTAATTATGAGATCGAATATTTTGGATCCACGAGTTATTTTGACACAATCCGTTCAACTCACGTAAAAATTGAGTTTGGTTGTACTTATCGACTTGTGGGTCAACCTGTGAACTTGTATAACTAAATATATATTATAATAAATTATATAAAATTTTATAACTCACACGAGTCGTATGATTCACGTGAGTTGCGTGAATTAGTAAGTCGTATGTATCGATGAGTCATACATCGATGAATTGACTTACAAAATTCATATTGTACAAATTGAAATGACACATATCCACAGTTATGTGGATTGACCCGTGGCCCGCGTGTCATGTTTGAATCTTGAAAATTTGACCTATCATTAGTCATGAGTCGTATTTAGGCTGAACTTATTTTGCCACGATTCGTATTTGATACGACTCACGATTGACTTGTCGACATGAATTGATACCCATTGGTAGAATAACCCACAAAAGTTGTGAAGAAAATTTGAAAAATTTTAAAATACAAAAATTATAAATTTACTCTGTAAGTCATATTTTATTATCTAAACATAAAATAAATATATTTTTAAAAAAATATCTGAAATACGTTCTATATAAACAAATATAATATTTTCTAAACGAAAATTATTAATATTTTGTAAAACAAACAGTGATCTATTTATTATTTGATTTTGTAAATAAATTTGTGAGTGTTTTTTTAGAACAAATAAATCAATATTATAAAATTTAAGAATAAAATAAAATAAGAATTATAAATTATATACCAATTTCTACAATAAAAAAATAATCATCTCTATATACAACACGTGTATCACCTCTTCCCTATATTAACAACACAAATCTCACCGTCCACGAGGACCTCTAAAGTTAGATCGGACGGTTGAAGTAGGTTGCAGAACAGACCCGACGCCATGCAGAATCCCGCAACCTGCCAGGAGTTTTCTGGTTCATATTAGAACTCATCCGTTTCAATTTCCTCTCTATATTCTTCTAGAAAAAAGCTCTGCGCAAGGTACGATTCTCTCAATCGATCCAGCCTCACTTTCTCGTTGCAGTCGATCAGTTCTATGAGATTCATCTAACCTCGTTTCGTTATAGGATTCCTAGTGAATTCTGTCATGATTTTTTAATTTCGTTGTGCCCAATTTCATTTATGTAGCGGTGGATTTTTTCAGATTTAGCTAGGTTTCTGTGGAATCGTTATTTCTTATTCAGTTTCGGTCAAAATGATAGCTTTAATCTTGGTTGCATGTTCCTTGTTAACGTGTTTAGCAGTCATTAGTGCGTTCTTCATTTAAAATGTGCATTTTTGTTAAATTTTGCCCATAGAAACTATATGGAAACGATCAATCTTCATTCAGATTTATGTGTGGTAACTGGTATTTCTAATTGGTTTAGTTGAAATGATTACTACTTTCTTCGTTTAAATTGTATTTTTGTTAGATTTGTCCGTAGAACTTATGTGGAAATGATCAATTTGCATTCAGCTTTATTTGTGGTAATTCTAATTGGTTTAGTTTGCTCACCGTAAAATCATTGCTCTAGAACAGGAGAGGAAAATGGGGCGCCGTTCAAGCTGTACCATTTATGTTGGAAACCTTCCCGGTGATATTCGAATGAAGGAAGTGGAAGATCTGTTTCGCAAGGTTGCTTTTTCACCGATGTTCAGTTACTGGGAATTGTTGCTCACAGATTTTATTATTGCTTATGCTCCATTTTTGCAGTATGGACCCATTGTTGACATTGACTTGAAGATTCCTCCAAGGCCACCTGGTTATGCTTTTGTTGAGGTATGGAAAATATGAGACATAAGTTGTTCTACAAGTATGTCTTGTGCGTAGAGAGACTTGAAATGCCCGTAAATGGTTTATAGAAAATTGGGTTAGACTTGTAAAATTTTGGTATGGCTAGAGTACAAACAAGATCTATATTTATTCATGATGGACACAGCAGATATCTTATCCCGCTCATTAATCTATTTCTGTACACTTTTTTCTCCTTATTTTTGTAATTAAGTAGCTCATTCTTGGTAGTGTATTAATGGTGTATTAATCCTTAACTTTAGAAAAATATTGAATGCAGTTTGAAGACCCCCGTGATGCTGAAGATGCAATACGAGGACGTGATGGTTACAAATTTGATGGGGATCGCTTACGAGTGAGTCCTATAGAATCCATTATCTCCATTTCTTGTACTATCATAACCATCAGAAGTCTTCGTATCTCTGAAACTTTCTGTTTGCAAAGGTTGAACTTGCTCATGGTGGTCGTGGATATTCATCTTCCGTGGACCAATATGGCAGTTACAGTAGTGGAAGCAGTCGGCGTGGAGTTTCGAGGCACTCTGACTACCGTGGTATATATTTTGATGTAACAAGTATTTCTTGTCAATTTCTATGTTATTAGTAGCTATCTGAATTGATAATTAAACTGTGTTGCAGTTTTAGTCACTGGCTTGCCTTCCTCTGCATCCTGGCAAGACCTAAAGGTGAGATACCTGCTATTGTATTCTCATCTCCTGCACGTGCTTTTCAGTGCATTCTTTTGTGTGAGACACTACTCATTGCGCTTCAACTGTTGTATCCAATTGATCTACCTTGGTATTCATCTTTTTCACTTATTAAAAAAAAAGTTGTTAAATAGTAATTATTTGACAAGAGCATGATGCGAATGTCAATAAATGCTATAACGGGATAGTTTTTGAAACTGAAAAAGATTAGAACTTCAGGATCGAGTTTTCTTGGTGAACATGTGTTCTCTTCATTTATAGGAAAAGTATGTTAATTACATGTTTATGTGAATACATATTTTTAAAAAAATATTTTCTTTTCTTTTTGAACACATACTTGTGGCATTGACAAAGTAGGTGCAATTGATTTCTTTATTTAACTGTATCTGATGCTGTGCTGAGACAGGATCACATGCGGCGGGCTGGAGATGTGTCCTTTTCCGAAGTATTTCGTGATCAAGATGGTGAGCTCAAATCGTTTTTCACGAGCTAAGTCCAGATGGTGTTTTTTTTTTCTTCTCATTTTTTCCATTTGAAGATGTAAGTTATCCTTCCAAATTGTTTGATATCATTCTTGTTGCAAAATCTTGTGCAGGAGTGTCTGGAATAGTAGATTACACTAATTATGATGATATGAAATATGCTGTAAGTAGAGTTGTAGCTTACAATACCTTTAAACTTTGCTTCTCTTCTCTTAGAAAAGCTTATCTTATATTCTTATTTCCTTCCTTATAGATAAGAAAACTTGATGACTCTCAGTTCAGAAATGCTTTTAGTCGAGCATATATACGGGTATGGTTGACTTTGTGTTCACTGTTAGAGGATATTATCTATACTCATGTGTTAATGATATAAGGTATTTTTCAGGTAAGAGAATACAATTCTAGAAGGAGTTATTCAAGGAGTCCTAGTCGTAGTCCTTATGATTCGAGGAGCCGTAGTCCAAGTGCCAGTCGCAGCTACAGTAGCCGAAGCAGAAGGTTTATATTTGTTTAGTATTAAAGATAATCAGTATATAAAAGTAAAACCAAGTAGTCTTTATCATGTGAATTTGATTTAAGGTTTATATTTATTGCAGTATTTCACCAAGGAGAAAGTATTCGTCTCACTCTCCATCAATGTCTCCAGTGAGATCTGTTTCCTCAAGATCTCGTTCAGGCTCTTATTCAAGGTATGGAATTCTTGCTTGTTTGTTTGCATTATTCAATTCAAAATCTCTTCTACTTAATGAAATAATTGGCTTATTTAACTCCTTTTGAACTTTTTACATTGTGAAATTGTTTGTTTCTCTTCATTATATATACATGCATATATGGGATGTAAATTGCAGAATTATCAGAAATCAACACAATGGTTACTTAACATTTGTTTTTCCAATATATTTGTGCATTTCTAGCAATAACCATTTGGCTTGACATTATATTGTAGTTCTTGTTTACAAAGATAGTGAAGTGAGTCGATTAAAGCCAAAGTGATCCCCTTAAAACCCCATCTTACATAGTCCGTAGATATCATAAATGTCTCCGAAAAAAAACTATACAATTTATTTTAGGGTTAATTATCAAATAGGTAACCGAACTTGACATGGTTTGGCAAGTAGGTACTCAAACTTTTTTTTGCTACAAATAGGTTGCCGAACTTTTGGAAATTAGCAAATAGGTTATTGACGTTAATTTTTCCTTTGGTTTGTGATGGAAACCTGTTCGATCGAACCACTTATTTTTAGGTAGGATTTATATACTAAACACATGAATGACTTGATTTAGGGTTGAGTCATGTATGTGTTTGATATATAAATCCTACCTATTTTTAAAAAATTTAAAATAAAGTGGTTCAATAGAACCTGAATCGTTTTTTGAACTGGTTTCCGTCACAAACCAACAGAAAAATTAACGTCAGGAACCTATTTGTTAATTTCCAAAATTTTGGCAACCTATTTGCGGCAAAAAAAAATTTGGTTACCTACTTGTCAAACCATATCAAGTTCGGCTACCTATTTGATAATTAACCCTTTATTTTAACAAAGAGAGCTGTTAGAAATCACAATAAAACTTGTTGAGATCTAAACAATTTTGAAAAAGAAACTTGGCCTGACCTATCTCTGTGTAAGTTTTGACTAATTTGTTTGCTAGATTTGGTCTTTTGCGGCGACATCGGGATCACACTTGATGACCTTGATCGCTAAGTCTGCTGAGGTAAAACTTTTCCTATGTTGTGGGAGTTCCAGACAACTCCATAGTGATCGATTATACCATGGACAAGTAGTCTAAGCTCAGGTTTTGAAATAACAGATCAATCTAAAAGACATTTAATGCAAACGCAAGAGGACATTGTCATGCAGTTACAGTGCTTTTGACCTATGTTTATGTTTACCATAAATTGTGACATGTTTTTCAAGTTTGATGCAAATTATTCGTGATACATATGATTGAGTTTGTAATTTGACGGTTAGGAAATTTTGCAGACACCGTTCTAGGTCGAGATCTCCAATCTCTCCGGTAAGTTTCTCTTTCATTTTTGAATAAATCAAACAACTTGTTGTCTTTCTAAGTTGTTGCATTTTGCAGCATCCTAGCAGCAAATTGGCTACTCGTAGTTCCAGATATGAGAAGAGCTTATCCCGATCCCCGTCTACTTCGGTATATATATATATATTGTGTCTTACTATGTTAATGATCAAAGGGTTAAATACCAAGGAACTACCTGAACTTTGAACGTTTTGTAACGAGCTACCCGAATTTTGGAAATTAAAAACAGGCTACCTCAACTTGGATGAATGCGCAAATAGCTATCTCTGTCCAATTTACCGTCAACTGTTGATAGAATTTCGTCATAGGGCTATTTGCACTTTTGTCCAAGTTGAGGTAGTCCGTTTTGAATTTTTAAAGTTCGGGTAGCTCGTTGCAAAACGTCCAAAGTTCAGGTAACTCCTTAGTATTTAACCATGATCAAATTGTTACCTTTAACTTGATACAAAGGGTTATAATTGACAGGTGAGATCGGACTAGAGCAGGTACAAGAAGTGAGGAAAATGGACTCTGAGATTGTTGGATATTATATATATGAATGAATGATTGAGTGGTTTGTTTTTACTTGTTCAATGGAATGAATATACAATTAGATGTGACTGGTGGGATCTACATGTTGACATATGTGATCGTAATAAGGTTTGAATTATTGAGCTTTTTTATTTTTGTGATAATCTCTTTAAATTTTTGACCATTTTTGGTTCTTCAATATTTTGTAGTAGTAAATATTTAGCATATTTCTTATTTTCAAAATCCCCCCACTCTTTTCATGATAAGTATCCTTTAAAATCATCCTTTAATTGTTAAAACTATCTTTTTATGTATTATTATTTTTCAAGTATCTTTTTCGCAGCATAAATATGCTTATATGGAAAAAAATGGTCCCAAAAAACTGAACGAACTTTAAAAAATAGACAATGAAACAATGTGAAGCTGTCAGAAAATATATTGGGCGGTGTTGAATAATAAACTTCAAGCATAGTCTGAATTTCAACAAATATAGGAGAATATGAGTCTACTCTTCCATTGGTTTCACTTCACTCCCCACTCTAAAATCCCAATATATCTCCCAGCTGTTGGGACTTTAGCTAGCTCCATTGAAGAGATACCTGCTCACCAAACAAACCCTAAACCCGACCCCTCCGAATCGTTCCCGAGGGGAAAGAAAGGGAAGGTCGTTAGCAAATTATGCAAATTCTCTTTTCAAGTCCATCACATCACACAACCAATGTGGCGTTCCGGCCAAAAGTTTGTTCCTCCGGCCACTTCCACGGTTTTATCTTAAGAATCATACAAGTTATGTTCTTACCAATTCGACAGACTTGAAATGTATATAGGATGAATGATGGATGCAAGGTAGGTCGATTTGATTCTTCTCATCGGTGTTGTGATGGAGCCCTATCGGACCCATACCATGGTCGGAAACTGGGCCTCTGGCCATCAGGCACGCCAGGTGCAGGGTGGAGGACCGCCCAGCCAGAGTCTCTTTCGACTTGACCACCACCCAATGTGAAGGAAGGTGGCTCTCGGTCCCAAGAATGGAACCGGGCAGAAGTGGGGTTCTCTGGGTCTTGAAAGGTCCGGACAGATGAGCTTGTAGGGATGAAGTAGAAGCCGTTGGTTTGCTCTGATGATGAAGTGGACCCACGGTGGCCATTGGATCGACGCGTGGTGGAGAGCATAGGAGCGTGCATGGTTGGAGGATTGGTGGGTTGTTGCTGGTAGTAGGCTTGTAGGGCTTGGACTCGGTCTCGGCTCCGGGCATTGCTTCCTGGGTATGGAGGGATCATCGAGGATGCTACTGAGCTACCAGAGCGGGACCCCGCACTGCAAAAAGACAAAAAATACTCTCTTATCATAAAAATAAGAATGCAAAATTAAAAATTCATCCTCACATAAATTCTATGGTTAATGGCCAAGTTACCTGGGGTGACCCACGAACAATGGATGCATAAACGACCCTGACGTCTGACCATCAGCACTGCTCCGGCTCGATCTCTGAACCACGGGTGGAACCAGTGGCTGCTGATCGGCACGGCTGCTACTTGTGGAGAAAGGTGGCGAATGGTGCTGCTCCCAGTTATGATGGAAATGATGGTCCATTGCAGGGAACGAGAAAGAACCCGGAACTTCACTTGGTGAGCCGTTCCAGTGGTGGTTAGAGAAGTTTGTGCCATCAGTCACACTTACGCTGCTGCTAGAGCTGGACGCAGATGGGTGCATGGGGCCCAGGTAAGCGACATAAGGGCAGGAGGTGTGTGTGGCGGATGATATCGCTGTGTGATCAGCAAAAATTGCATGTTGGCCAACTTCATGATCTGCTTTTCAATAACATATCAAGAATTAATTTTAGGGTTAAATACCAAGTAGATACCTGAACTTTGGACGTTTTGCAACGAGCTATCCGAACTTTGAAAATTCAAAACGGGCTACCTCAACTTTGAAGAAGGTGCAAATAGCTACCTCCGTCCAATTTTCCGTCAATTGTCGTCGAAAAGTCGTCAAAAATTGGACTGAGGTAGCTAATTGCAACTTCTTCAAAGTTGAGGTAGCTCGTTTTGAATTTTCAAAATTCGGGTATCGTTGCAAAACGTCCAAAGTTCAGGTAGCTACTTAGTATTTAACCCTTAATTTTATTTATAAAACTATATAATCAATCATTTATTAGAAGATAATATGATATTTAAAGACATGGAAAATGATAATGCTTACATGCAGCTGCTGGAAAATCGCCATCCCTGTGAAACAGACAATTATAAAAAAAATGAGGAAAAAGCAGACCTGTGAGAGAATCATCTTGCTTTACCAATGAAAAGAACATTTCATATATAGAGGTTAAATGCGTGTAGGTGAAGACGAGTGGGAGTATCAAAAGCTAAGCAAAATAGGTGTAAGTGCTTACTCGAAAGATGACGGAACCCTTGGCAACTGACCAAAAGGACACCAGTGAAAGGCCTGCAATAACAACCCAAACAGAAAGGATTTGAAGGTAGGGAGTATAGTAATTAGTAATGGAGTCAAGTATTCATGCTCATGTGTATCGATCCATCACAACATGACAATAAATACATAGAAAAATGGACTGCCATAGACCGGTCTGACATGACACAGAGAAAACCCATTTTGCTCTGCTCAGCCCTGCCCTCCATGCCATAAAACTCTAGCTTGGAAATTGCAACAATAAGGTAGCAGTTAGAGCCTAATACATTCCAGATCCTTCATAAATGACACAGTAACAAGGTTTCATCACGAAAATTACTCATTACCATTTCTGAAACCTCTGCCCTTCAGCACAAATACAAATGTTCTCTCTTCCTCGACTTTCAAGAACAATTTATATTCCTCACCGAAAACTTAATTGTCCCATTATTGTACACTGATTCACCTAATCTCTTATAAAAAATAAAAATACCCAACCACGTCTTGAAAAGTGCCCCAGCTTTTCACACCCAAAACTATACTGTGAGTTCATGCCAGGAATTACTTGCTTCTAAGTACGCTATTTGGATCTTTCCTTGTCACAACTTGTAATGTTCACTATATGGACAGTACATATATGTCCAGTGAAGTTTGGGGACGTCACCAGCCAAAGACCTATCTCTACAGTATAACTAAGTTTTACTCAAAACAGTGAATTCCTGAAGCTCAACAACATTTAACACCTTATGAATGCAATTGGAAAATGATCCATAAAGAGACTACTCTCGGACTAAATCACTAGAACATGTTAAAGGAGAAATTATACAGAACTATCTTTAGGACCAAAACTATGGCTAATCTCTATGAATGATATTCCAATTAGAAATATAGAGATTTGTGTCAATTTTGACCTATCCCCAAATAGCCTGTCTTAATGATTTAAATTAACTATCAATCAGATTCTAACAAAGGATCGTCAAGCTTTAAGCACGCTATCCTTGACAATAATCTTGTAATTGTCCAATCAATTCCATTCTAAAATGAGTGAGTCCTGATGTAATCGTAAGTATGTTGACTCAATGCATATTTGTAATCTCCTAACAATTTCAGAACATTCCTCAACAGACTGACAGTTAACTACCGCAATCATAGAGGCGTAAATTCAATAATGGAAGCGTATTAATAAGAATGAAACAGCAAAACCCCCATACAAATACTTTAAAAGTTCAACCTGAGAGTAAAGGTTTACCATCTCAGAATAGCTTAAATCATAAAGATCTTCGTCATGGGTCCAATCATCCATGCTAAACTCTGGAATTGAACGGCATCCATTTGCATAAAGCCATTGACCTTTTTCAATCTTGCGACAGTTAGGGCACTGCATAGCACCCTTCACGTTGAAGGCTGAACCAATGCAATCTGGAAAGAGATGTACAAGACAGCTTCAGCATACTGAATAGCACTGAAGAAGCAATTTAAGCAGATATACGGAGTGAAAATAATTTTGCATGCCATGATGGAATAGCATACAAAGTAAAGGTAAGGACAAAGATTTAAAACGTATTGTCACAGCCGTAAGGAAGATGGATGTCGCACCGGATACGTTACATGAGCAGATGTCATCGATGTGAACTTTTAAAAGATACAAATCATACGTTATCTAGACAATTTAGAATATGGAAAGGATTAAAGGGAAAATAATTTAGCGATAACAATAATATGCACAGACATTAGTAAGCATAATAACATCAACCAAATAGAGAAACGAAAACCTTCTTTATTAATTTTGTATTGTTTCAGTGTATTCAACATTATCCAAACAATTATACCAACGCTGCACATTCCTTTTGGACTTCAACGTAGCTATTTGTTCTTATATGGTATAAATGACATGGAAAATAAAGCGTGAGACTAATTGAGCCAAGTAGTATTTAATAAACTTTAGCTTTTCATTTGGTGCATACGTCAGATATCTAATTCTGTCTGCTATTCTCTTTAAGTTATAATAATTACAAACCATTAACTTTCTATTGTAAAAATTGTTTATAATTCGCCGATCTTCCCATTATTTAATCATTGTTCCATCCTTTGTAAGTATGTTTATTGCCGCAGACTACGCCAGGCCTAACCTCTCCAACTTGGAGAGACGAGCTAAGTAACAAGATAGCCCATGCTACTACCATTACATCCACTATATAATGCCATTTTACATAATAAACAAGGAATGCCCTCATAGACTTATAGTGCTCTGTTATTACTTATTACACGATTTGGTGCATCCAATATTGTTAGCAACTCACAGCTCTATTTAAATCCTTGATAATGGCACAACATAAGCAACCATAAAAATATGCTTAAGGCAAAGAGAGAAAGACTTCAATTAAGAGTGAAAGATGACAAGAGGCACTATGTATCGTTAATTCGCTACATTATTAGACAGTAAACTCTACCAATATCCCATATCATTAATGCCACAAATAGTTAAATAGGCTGAGAATTACAATCTTTCTTCTTACATGGCAGTTTTTATTAGTTTTTCCTAACCATATAATTTTGTTGTTATCAACTCTCTAACCTGGTCCAATAAGAAAACCCCTAATACGGCCCATTATCATAGATTAACTAAACTTTTGTTCTTCACAAAAGCATATACACAATGTTGGGGGTGGGGGGTGAATGCAGCCTTGCAGTTCCATGATTTATAGAGAACAGATAATTCTAATATTCATAACATGTGCTACTTCTATATCAACTTAGATTAATAAATAAGGATCATCTGGTTGAAATTAACTTCCAAAATGGTTCCCCAATTCTAAAGCATCAAAATTTCTGTATGGTAAAGCTCAATCTCAAAATTTAACAACCATAATAACTCTCAGAGTAATTTCAAGAATCATTGAAGATTGCTCTACTAGTGATGGCACCATTTCTGAATTTCTTGATGCCTCTATAACAATGGAGCACAACATGTTTAACTTTGTATTATTGAACGTCATTGAATCTTCGAATGGCAAAGATCCAGGACCTTTTTTTATTATTTAGAAATGATTTACATTGGTTAGATTACATTGGTTAGATTACATCACTTATGACTCTCATATGGTACATATTCATTGAGCTCCATCTTTCAATAGTAGTCTGATATACGTACAGGTCAAGAGTGTAAAAAAAAGTTAGAATCAGATAGGTTAGAGAATAGGTGTTTGCTCTAAATACGTTAGAGAATATGTGTTTGCTCTAAATAACGAAACTTACACTTAACTAAACAGGAGGGGTCTATTGTGTACTTGTTAATGGAGCGGTGTTAGTCATGAGTCATGTTCGACACAACTATACGAGGCTCCAGCCGAAAAGGCAAAGAGGTTTGTCTCATCATTGGCATTCATTACGAAGAATATTAAGTACTGCAGAAGATATGGCAAGCCTAGCTTGGTAATGTAAGGGGATCAAAGAAAAGCAAAAACTTATGGATCATTCTTCTCACAATATTAGGACTGATTGAAGGGAAAGGATGGAAGAGCCTTTCCAGGCATTGAATAAAACCCATGATGACATGTTAAAAAAAAAAATGGATTAAACTTGTACATTTTAGGTATAACGGGGAGTACAGATGAGATTTTCATGTCTTCCTGGATACAACTGATGTTCTGGCATGTTTATGGATCATTTCTTGTACTTTGTTTTTTGCTAAATTAGTCCCCTACTTACTGTAAATGGGATAGGGTTTGCGCTCTCCACTATGCTCAAGAAGCCTTAAAAATAACTGATACATTAGTAGTGATTACTCTTAAGCATGTCATACTTGATGCAGTTTTTAAAAAAATATGCAAAACGAAGATAGTATAAGAAACCATCCAAGAGGCATGCTGAAATAATTCAGCAAATTATCTTTATAAAGAACTTACACGAAGCATCAACAAAAGAAAGAAAAAACAGCTCAAAATATATCAGATTGCCGCCTTCCATACTCACATAAAAAAGATATCAAGAATAATCGCTCAATCATTTGTCCTTGCACAATATATGACACTTTCCCAAAAATCAAGATTCAAGGACCAGTCAATATGAAGCAGGAAAGTACAAAACTTGAATGCTCACAGTTGCAGCCTAGGCCTTTAAAGGACTGGATCATTTTCAGCTGGAAAAGTCAGAACTGATACATGCATTCATTAGCACAAAAAAAAAATCCAAACCGGTCGATGCACTAACAACTAAAAGTATATTGAGCTGGTATCAAGCACAATTTCAGCAACCCAACCGTAATTAAACTTCCCTAATCAATTTCTCCCAATTGTTATAAATTGAGAGCATCGGCACCATAATTGATCAAGGATAATCAGATACTCAATTCCTTAGAGCAAACCAAAGCTCAAGCTAAAATGTCGCACTTTTCATGCCAGATCTTGTTATTTGAAGACGAAGAGCTGAAAATAGAGATCAAATCTCGGAATTGAAGCTCACCGAGATGGAATTCGTGCCCACATTGGAGCTTGGCCCAAGAACGACCTCCAGTATCCACCACCACCTCGAGGCAAATTGAACAGGAAACAGATTTCCCTCCTCCGTCATCTTCAACTGGGACATCATCTCCGCCCTTCAACCCCATCGCCGACGGAACCACCATGCCCCTCAAAACCCTAATTGAGCATCCGATTCACAGCAGAGTTCTTCGAAATCGCAATTGCAGAGAGAAATACAGAGAAATCGCGTCGATCGATGGGTGATGGAACCCGTGAGCTCAAATTGTTCAACGAGGGTTGAGGAAAACGTGAGATGGGAGAGGGATTTTGGCATAGAAATGGTGAGGAAAGATAGAAACGCATATGGTAAGCAGAGAAGAGAGACAATGGATGGAGACGCTGTTGGGGATAGAGTTTGGACATATTGCAATATCGCCGCTGAACTTCTCCTCTCTAAAAGTTAACCCTCATACTTCTGAAAATGTGGAAACTGGACCACTGTAGTACATCCGCATCCATTGAAAATATTTCACATGGCATGGACTTATTATTTACTACATGGCCTAATGTCTAGATCAATGAATGGTAATTAATCCATAACACAAGAACTTTCCTTCATAGATTTAATGATATTACAAAGTGAGTTAGCTAAATATATATAATTGAAAATTAAAGGGAATAAAATAATCTCAAAATAATCAAACATATTTACAAAAAAAAAACTGTTTTTTTTTTCATTCCAAAATATCTTAAATGGTCCAACATGTTTTAAAATAATGGTAAATACTGTTGAAAAGTAATCAATAATATGCAAATAAAATTCAATTTTAATTGTTGTGTATGAAGTGTGTTTTTTTTTGGCCACCGTGTATGAAGTGTTGAGTTATAATATTAAGGGTTAATTATCAAAAAACAAACTGAACTTTAAGGAAAAACCAAACAGCAAACCGAACTTTTTTTGTTGACAAACAACAATCCAAATTTTTGGAATTGAGCAAACAACAAACCTAAATCAAATTTTCATTATGTTTAAATGGATTTTTCAATGTTTGAGAGAGTTATTAAGTCGTAATACATTTTACTTAGAATACTTTAACTAATGTTGACTTATTAACTCTCTCAAACATTCAAAAATGTGTTCAAACATGATGAAAATTTGAGGTAGGTTTGTTGTTTGGTCAATTCCAAAAGTTTGGTTTGTTGTTTGTCAACAAAAAAAGTTCGATTTGCTGTTTGGTTTTTCCTCAAAGTTCAGTTTGTTTTTTGGCAATTAACCCTAATATTAATAACTAGTCTCTTTTGCTTGTAAATAAGGTGGATACCATTCCAAATATGAGAATTACAATAGAGAATTTAAATACAAATAAAAGTTGTCATAATAATATTATTATCATATAATTTTTGTGAGAATTTTATTTCCTTCTTCTATCCCTACTTCATATTTGCGTTATTGCATGTTCTATTATTTCTGTTGTCCTGTCCTATATATTATCCTTGTTTCATTGTCTGTAACTTGGTTGTCTGATACTGTCGTGGAATGGAATCTAAGAAGATACTCCCTATATAAGAGAGCTAGGTTAGCTATCTACGTAGTCGTCTTCCACAGTAATACAGAGCTCAGAAGCTAGACAACAATGGCGTCCTTTAGGGTATATCTTCTTCAGTCTCTCTATATATAGAGAACCTAGATTCTTCTTCTTCCACATCCGTATGTATATCAATGTTCTTATGTATTTCAAATCAACAATCCGTTGTCGTCCAGCGGTTAGGATATCTGGCTTTCACCCAGGAGACCCGGGTTCGATTCCCGGCAACGGAATTATTTTTATTTGACCTATATCCATTTTTTTTTGGCTCCTCTCCAGTTAATCGAACTATCCACCATTGTTCCAAGATCCAAAACATACACTTGAAGAGGCCTCAAACACATCTTTTGTTAGACCTTATAGTATCTTTACTAATCAATCAATAGAAGTCAACTTGTTCAGTATCCCGATATTGATTGATAGAAAAAAAAAGATCCCTAGAATAGTTATACACAAACTTATTAACCTATACTCAATCCGCTGCATATAGCACGTGTCTGGCTAAATCAAAGACGATTGAATGCTTTTTGCTTGGTCTGCTTCACGGCCACTTGCCACCACTCATTGGGTGATCTCAGGCCGTAATGAGTTTGCTTCCAAGAACTGCTTCCATGCCCTCAAAGGACTGAAACCCCTAACAACATTCCTTTCACCAGACGCCACATCAACTCCCTTATGGTTAAGGAACAAGCCCCTTGCAGCGAAACCCATGAACTCTGATGGGTCCACAAATCCACGCATTCGGGACATGAACCTTCCTTGATGTGAGAAACCCATCTTAAAGTACCTAATGGCAGGGATGAAGCCATGAGTTTATTTCAGTAGGGGCAAAAAGTAAAATAAGGGCAAACTATCATAGTGATCGTTGAGGGGAAAAGTAACACTTTACCCAAAGAAAAAATTACCTGTCCGTAGATGCAAGATCTTGTCCTTGATGGGTAAGTTGTGGATGATGTTGCGTTTGTGAGCTTTGTTTCGACGAGTACTCCTCCTCTAAGAGGCTACCAAGGCCAAAGGCTTCCCAATCAACCTGGTAAATAAGCCCTAGGGCTCGATTTGAAGATTCTGTGGTTTGGTTGCATAATTGGTTTGCTTGTTCTAGGACTAGCTTATCGAGCTGGTTCTTTAGTTCTTGGAGTCGATGCCCAATTCTTGAAGCCGCTGAATCATACAATTTACCCCGAGAAATGTTTTCAGAACCTTGTGAACTGAGCAAGTCGTCAAATTGGATTGGGTCTCCAACAATTACAATCACCTGCAATGATTCAAAGACAAGCATAAATCAATTTGCAACTTCAAATTTTGCACTTTCAGAAGTACAGAGATACTATCTTAGTAAAAGAGCAATGATTTGGTAGCTTACCGTCTTGCCAATCCTTGGAACTTTGGCACCAATTGGCATTATGTCTTGCATTCCAGCATGTACAAATGGGACAACCATAGGAACATTATCTGCATCAAGGACCAACCTGCAAAAGATAAATATTTGTTAAATATACAGATTAGCACATGTAGCTGAAAATAAAACTTCTTCTATCATCCTTAAATCTAGGACAAGTTATTCATCTGTGATTTGCTGAGAGAGTGGCTCTCGTACCTCCCAACACCTCTCTTTGCTGACCCCAATGTTTTCCCACCATCCCTGGATCGGCTACCTTCAGGAAAGATGTGAACCCAGCCGCCACTGTTTAGCTTGGATATTGCCATATCCATGCCCTGTAAAGTTCAAAAAAGAGTAACTATGAACATAATATAGAAATAGAACTTGACTTGACTGTGTCTGTAAGTTAAAATAAAGAAAACTATTGATTAAAATCACGAAGAGATAAATCAAATCCAACCAAGACACTCCAAAACCTAAACCATCAAGATATGTGATTTTGAAAATATTTCACCATTTTCAAACCCTAAACCCTAATTGTTTATAGAAAGTTCATTAAGTTAGATAACATGACGGATTAATGAAGATTAGATTCAGTAGATGTCCTTTCAAATCAATTAAATTACTTAAAAAGTGCTTTTGTTCTATACAGTCCTTAAAACTCTTCCAGCATGCCTCTTTTCTTGCAACAAAATGAGAAGTTAGGACTTTTTTCCATAATGTTCAAGATATTACTATGTGCATTACCTTCTGATATAGCCCATCACCTCTAGCAACTGGCAACACCTTTACACTTCTAAAGAATGCCGAGGTGGCAGAATTTCTAAAGCATCGATCCGTTGCGCACAAGGTCCATCTCAAGTTTTGAGCATCCAATAGAACATTTGGAGGAAGTAGAGAAGCAATGACAAATGGATCATCCATAGCAGCGACATGATTGCTCACCTGTGAGAAAACGTGGAAGCAAATATACTTAAATAATTCCTCACCAGCAAATAACACATTAACTGATTAGAATTGTGAATTGAAAACATGGTTCCACGCTTACCGTGAGAAGAGGTCTGCCCTTTGGCCTATTTAGTACTGCCTCGTGTAGTTTCTCAACACCATAAACCTGACAGATCATATTGAGCTTAAGCATCTTCCATGTAGAACCTATGGATGAATACTAACAGTAGATCTAGCTGAGCCATTGTATCCATGAAACTTGAATTACCTGAACAGTATTTAGACCGTGCATAAACACATGGCACATATTGCCGAGAATGGGAACAGCAACAGCTTGAAGCATTCGTAGAAGAACTGAATCATCTTCGGCATTGAAGTCCTTGCTTACTGCAGCATCAAACAAATTTAAAATTTTGAGGAATTTACCTTCACCATAACACTAAGACGTGAATCACATTGACAAGAACCAAATATGACGATAGCAAGAATGATATAGATATTATTTGAACTATCAGATTTCCAGAAAAAAGATAGAAACAATTATGGATCCAACTTAAACTGGAATTGTAAGCTCCTATACCGTAATCGCAGAAAAAAACGATACAGGAAAAATGGTGAAATCTAATCCTCCAGTATATTACTAATCCTAAAGATGAAGCAGTATTCGTTAATTAAGTATACCCACAAGCCACAACATCGACACCAGGTTTGAGCAGACGAAACGAAGCTAAGAAGCGAGAAGGCAGCTAAAGAGAGAGCAAGCAATGATTCAACACCTCTTTTTCGGTAGAACGAAGATGACGACGGGAGAGACTCCTGCCGGAAGTCGTGGAACCTCTGGAGCCACCGCTGTACGGTGGCGGAGAAGTAACCGTCAGCAAACATTGGAGTCTTATGGCGGTGGCGATCCACCGCAACTCTAAAGCGGTCCCTGAGGCGGAGCTGCAGAGACCGGGCCTTGCTCTTCCAAAGATCTCCACCGTCGATCCACTGGGAAGACATCTCCCACTAATCCTCTGCTGCTTTCCCCAATTCAATCGATTTTGATGGAGGTCAGAGAGTTGCTGGAATGTTGAATATATTCAAAGACCTCCCTTTGAGGTTTATTTGATAGACCTTGAGCTTCGGAGTATTGGTGGCTTTTATTTTATTAATTTTAATTTCATATCAAATTAATTAGCTAGTGCATTGAATTTATAAATATTACAAACTTTTTTAAAACATTTTACATTACGATTTTACGTAATGCCTTTTTTGAATTTGTTAGTATATATTATTTGAGCTCTTTATCATGGTTAAATATCAACAAACTACTTGAAATTTAGACATTTTGTAACGAGTTATCCGAACTTTAAAAAATTAAAACTAACTACCTCAACTTTGGCGAAGGTGCAACGAGATACATCCGTCCAAATTACCGTCAACTGTTGATAGAAATTCGTCAAAAATTCGTCAGAAGTTCGCCGAAAATTGGACGGAGGTAACTCGTTGCACCTTCGTCCATCGTCCAAAGTTGAAGTAGTCCGTTTTGATTTTTTAAAGTTCGTGTAGCTCATTGCAAAACATCCAAAGTTCATGTAGCTCTTTGGTATTTAACGCATTTATCATTACATTTCAATAATTAAGAGATTAATAAAAGTGATTGAATTCATGATTTAACATAATTTACATACAAAACAACATTTATTAACACCAAATTAATCAATTTGATTTGATTTAATATATAAAATAAAGATATAACTAAATGTAAAACAACCTTTAACACATACGTACATGCATTTTTTTTTTTTTAAATTCTGACTAATAATAGGAATTAAGTGCTCTTCTTTTCTTTTTTTCCTTCCATCAACTAATAAAAGTAACTTTGAGAGAATACATTGTGAAGCTACTCATCAACAAATAAAGATCTGATGATTTGGAACATCACTTCCTACATTCAGGTAATTCACATCCACTGCAACAACCCCAAATTCATCTGCAGACATGAAAATGCCGTGTAAGCCGCGCGAATAAGCAGAAATTCCATTACTAATAGCTGTTATTTGCAAGGAAGAAGAAAAAGGAGAAGCAAAATTATCCACCTTCATAAATTGTCCTTACAAAATCTACATATTCGGGTACGAAATCTCTGTATATGATTCCTCCCGGTCGAGCATCAAGCACAACAAGAACACCTACATTATTTGAAACCCATTTTCCTCGAGAGATTACATATTTGCAAGTCAAATTTGATGGTGTTATAAGATGCAAGATTGTTCTAGAACATCACTAATATTTCACAAGGTGGATATCCAATATGAAACAAAGCCTCTATATTTCAGTTATAGACAAGAACAACATTTTAAAAACTAAGACTTGAAGAATACCTGGTGCTGACCATGCTTCAGAGGAGTTGGTCGGTAATGGAGCCAACCAGAGAATGTTCCGTAAATTCATGGAATCGTCATAAGTAAGATCGGAACCTGAAGCAGCAATGAATGAAGCAGATAAGAAACTCTCTGTTCTTTTCCACAGGACACCATTATAGGGTGCTGCTTTCGTTTATCATAACATAAAATGCCATAGTTCTCTCAACAGTCATTTAATCTGCAGATTCAATATAAGAACTCCAACAATATTCAAAGAGACTACAAACTGTCATAACCTGATTGACAGTAACCCATATTGTAGGGGAACTTCTTTTTGTCATATTTTGGATACTCTTTAGCATGAAACCTGCAATTTAGTGAAAATTCAGTCAACGTTATGTATCAATATTTCACTTTTATTATCAACTGAAAGAAGAAGAAATGGTCATCTTACAGAATACCAAGTCTCCCCGATTCTGCGGAGAGAAATAGGTGGCCATGGAAGAAATCATAGCGATTCAATGATACATTAAGCCCAAAATCTGGGCCTCGAGCAGCAATTAACTTGAATAGGAATTCCAAGTACTGATTAAGCTCCTGGAAATGAATAATCAATTCAAATACAGGAAGAAATTGAAGGCTGTAACTTGATGAAATGAGTGATCGAAATCATAACACAGAGAGTATATAATGCTGTTCTGATGCAGACCTACCTTACTTATAAAGCGCCTTCCATACGGTGTTCTTGTGAGCTGACATCTGCACTTTTTCGAATCTTCCACGTCAGGGACCTATTGATTACTAGATGAATATAATTCAATTGCCAGAGATCGATAATCACGTTAAGCAATTAAACTTCAGGTGGTTAGAAGTTTCAGACTGATTATAACTGCTATGGAAATGAACGAAACACTAGAGTTAGATTGACTTACGGGGATAATCGAAGGATCAAGCGTCCGATGAATAACACTGGGATCGCCACGAGTGTCAAATGAAAGCCGAGCCAGATCAAGAATCGACTCCGGCGGCCACCACACGAGCTGATTCTGCTCCCTAGGATCGTTGACCTCAGAACTCAGCTTCCGCCTCCGGGAGTTGTAATCTGAAGCAACTGGAGAGAATGGAACCAAGAACCGGAGGCAAGATCTGAGTTCTCTGGCGACCTGAGGTTTGACCGAAGGCGATTGGCCGGAGGGCCCCAGCAGCGAGATCAGGTCGGAGGGCGTGGCTCGGGGAACCTTAGGAGGCAACGACGTCGAGAATGGATGGAGAGTGAATATGGAGTGTGGGGAAGATGCAATAGAGTAGGAAGCGGTGAGGGATACGGATAAGAAGAGGGTGAGGCGGAGGGAGTGGCCAGAGAATTCGACCATCTCGGTTGGTGGCGGGAATCATGCCGCCAGTCCTTCCCTGCGCATCTAAGAGCAATTAATGGATTAATAGCAGTGTTATCAAAATCGGACCGGCAATCCGACCGTGAACCGGATTCCTTCCCGGTTTGATTCATATAAAAGATCGAAATACATATGAACAATGTTTGAACCGAGCGGTTTTTGAAAATTCAGTATTTTTTTTTAAATCGATCGGTTTCCGGTTCTAGTTTTTTGAGGTAGTTCTCTTCAATTTAAATCGACTTCTTTGGTTCGACCGATCAACTTTTTCGGTTTAGAAGTTATATTTAAAGTTAATACCTATTGTGTTTGATCTTGAGATTATTGTGTTATGTATGTTCAAAGTTTGAGGTAATTATGATGTGTTATATTGTGTTTGAGAGTAATGTGTATGTTTTAGACTATGTAGTTTGTGTGTGTTTGAGGTAATTATGTGTGTGTTTGAGACTATATAGTTTATAATTGTATTTTCAATTCTATTTTGCTTGTTAACAGTGAACCGCACGTCCATCGGGTCCAACCGGGTTAGACCGTACAAACTGGGAACCGACCCCTCGCCGGTTCGAGGGTCGGTCCGGTTATGATAACAATGATTAATAGTACCCACATTTTTAAAATATATGATTAAACGATTATTTTATGTGAGTTTGTAATTTGTATTAATATAGCTTTTATCAAAATAATTTTTATATATTTATTTAATAATTGTGTTTAAATTCAAAAGGGTACCATCACGGAAAATAGGCGTTTTGGGATCCAAAACTAGTTATGATTTTTACGTTAATAAAATCAAATACGTTGAGTTACAATGTATATAAAACTGATTTAATAGAAAATAGAATTCTGAGTGACGAGATATTGAAAATTGCGCAAATCGGCCAAAACTCTAAGGGGTACCATCACGGAGTGTAGGTGCTTTGGGGTCCAAAACTGGTTATGATATTTATGTTACTAAGATCATATACGTCGAGTAACAATTATATAAAACTGATTTAATAGAAAATAGAGTTATGAGTGAAAATATATTGAAAATTTACAAATCGGTCTAAACTCAATGGGGAACAATCACATATTGTAGGTGCTTTGGGGTCCAAACCTGATTATGATATTTATTTTACTAAGATCATATACGTCGAGTAACAATATATATACAACCGATTTAATAGAAAATAGAGTACTAAGTGAAGAGATATTGAAAATTTGCAAATCGGTCTAAACTCAAAGGGGTACCATCACAGATTGTAGGTGCTTTGGGGTACAAAAATAGTTATGATCTTAACATTACTACGATAATTTATGTAAATAAAACTTATTTCAACGAAAATAGAGTTTCGAGTGAGGAGATATTGAAAATCTAGCAAATACGTGTAAATCCAAAGGGGTACCATCACGGAAAATAGGCGTTTTGGGGTCCAAAGCTAGTTACGCATTTTACGTTACTAAGATAAAATACGTTGAGTAACAATGTATATAAAACCGATTTAATAGAAAATAGAGTTCTAAGTGATGAGATATTGAAAATTGCGCAAATCGGTCTAAACTCAAAGGGGTACAATCACATATTGTATGTGCTTTGGAGTCCAAACCTGGATATGATATTTATTTTACTAAGATCATATACGTCTAGTAACAATGTATATAAAAATGATTTAATAGAAAATAGAGTTTTGAGTGAAGAGATATTGAAAATTTGCAAATCGGTCCAAACTCAAAGGGTCCATCACAGATTGTAGGTGCTTTGGGGTCCAAAAATAGTTATGATCTTAACATTACTACGATCATTTACATTGAGTAATGATGTAAATAAAACTTATTTCAACGAAAATAGAGTTTCGAGTGAGGAGATATTAAAAATCTAGCAAGTACGTGTAAATCCAAATGGGTACCATCACGGAAAATAGGCGTTTTGGGGTCCAAAACTAGTTATGATTTTTACATTACTAAGATCAAATACATTGAGTTACAATGTATATAAAACTGATATAATATAAAATAGAGTTTCGAGTGACGAGATATTGAAAATTGAGCAAATCGGCCAAAACTCTAAGCGGTACCATCATAGATTGTAGGTGCTTTGGGGTCCAAAACTGGTTATGATATTTATGTTACTAAGATCATATTTGTCGAGTAACAATTATATAAACTCATTTAATAGAAAATAGAGTTCCGGGTGAGGAGATATTGAAAATTTGCAAATAGGTCTAAACTCAAAGGGGTACCATCAGAGATTGTAGGTGCTTTGGGGTCCAAAAATAGTTATGATCTTAACATTACTACGATCATTTACATTGGGTAAGGATGTAAATAAAACTTATTTCAACAAAACTAGAGTTTCGAGTGATGAGATATTGAAAATCTAGCAAATACGTGTAAATTCAAAGCGGTACCATCATGGAAAATAGGTGTTTTGGGGTCCAAAATTAGTTATAATTTTTACGTTACTAAGATCAAATACGTTGAGTTACAATGTATATAAAACTGATTTAATAGAAGATAGAGTTCCGAGTGATGAGATATTGAAAATTGCGCAAATCGACCAAAATTCTAAGGGGTACCATCACTGATTGTAGGTGCTTTGGGGTCCAAAACTGGTTAGGATATTTATGTTATTAAGATCATATACGTCGAGTAACAATGTATATAAAACTGATTTAATAGAAAATAGAGATCCGACTGAGGAGATATTGAAAATTTGCAAATCGGTCTAAACTCAATGGGTACCATCACAGATTGTAGGTGCTTTGGGGGTCCAAAAATAGTTATGATCTTAACATTACTATGATCATTTACATTGAGTAAGGATGTGAATAAAACTTATTTCAACGAAATTATAGTTTCGAGTGAGGAGATATTGAAAATCTAGCAAATACGTGTAAATCCAAAGGGGTACCATCAGGGAAAACAGGTGTTTTGGGGTCCAAAACTAGACATAATATTCACGTTACTAATATCAAATACGTTGAGTTACAATGTATATAAAACTGATTTAATAGAAAATAGAGTTCCGAGGGACGAGATATTGAAGTTGTGCAAATCAGCCAAAACTCTAAGGGGTACCATCACCGATTGTAGGTGCTTTGGGGTCAAAAACTGGTTATGATATTTATGTTACTAAGATCATATACGTCGAGTAGCAATTTTATAAAACTGATTTAGTAGAAAATAGAGTTCTGAGTGAGGAGATATTTAAAATTTGCAAATCGGTCTAAACTCAAATAGGTACAATCATAGATTGTATGTGCTTTGGGTCCAAACCTGGATATGATATTTATTTTACTAAGATAATTTACGTCGAGTAACAATGTATATAAAACTGATTTAATAGAAAATAGAGTTCTGAGTGAAGAGATATTTAAAATTTGCAAATCGGTCTAAACTCAAAGGGTCCATCACAGATTTTAGGTGCTTTGGGGTCCAAAAATAGTTATGATCTTAACATTACTACGATCATTTACATTGAGTAATGATGTAAATAAAACTTATTTCAACGAAAATAGAGTTTCGATTGAGGAATTTTTGAAAATCTAGTAAGTACGTGTAAATCCAAAGGGTGTATACCATCACGGAAAATAGACGTTTTGGGATCCAAAACTAGTTGTGATTTTTATGTTACTAAAATCAAATACGTTGGGTTACAATGTATATAAAACTAATTTCATAGAAAATAGAGTTCCGAGTCACGAGATATTGAAAATTGAGCAAATCAGCCAAAACTCTTAGGGGTACCATCACGGATTGTAGGTGCTTTGGGGTCTAAAACTGGTTATAATTTTATGTTACTAAGATCATATATGTCGAGTAACAATGTATATAAAACTGATTTAATAGAAAATATAGTTTCGACTGAGGAGATATTGAAAATTTGTAAATCGGTCTAAACTCAAAGGGGTACCATCACAGATTGTAACCATTTCTAGAAAACCTACATCTCCAGAAGCTACGACTTCTAAAACCACTGAACTAAACTCAGTGTTTCAGCAGTAACTGTAAAATCATGCTCTGTTCCAAATGTAGCCACGTCTGTTCTGACGGGCATATGATTATTGATTTGGGCCTAAAAGAAGCCCATTTGCACACAATGTGACTCACTTCTATATGGCAGAAATGAAATTATTCATTGGACCGATCAGAAACCCGTCAAATACAACCCATTCTACTATGTTGGGCTTAATATTAATTTGTTCGGCTCATAAAAGCCCACTATCGCCTAGCTTAGATATCTAGGCCTCAAAAAGCCCATTAGTTCCTAATGCAGCCCATACCAGCCCAGTTCACTATATTGCGCCTAAAGTTCATTGACAGCCTCGTAGAAGCCTATTTATTTGGTAGCCCATCAGTACTCAATTACAACCCAGTCCATCCAGAAGCCCATTTGGTCAAAATTCTGCCTACCCAAGTTTGGTCCATTAGGAAGCCCAGTCCACTAGGATGGGCCTAAATTACAAACAGCCCAAACCATCGCAAAAGCACAACCCAATCCATTATGAGCAGTGTTCTGGGCCATTAAGTAGCCCATTTTTTCCAAACGTAGGCACATCCGTTGTAAAGAGCCTATGAATAATGATGTGGGCCTAAAAATGCCCATTTGCTCTAAATGTAGCCCATTTCTCAATGCTAGACTAAAATTAACCTTTGGACACTTCAGAAGCCCATCAAATACAGTCCATTCCTCTATGTTGGACTTAATATTAATTATGGTGGCCTCGTAGAAGCTCATTATAGCCTAAATTAGTTAGCTGGGCCTGAATAAAAGACCATTTGCTCTAAATGCGGCCTACACCAGCCCAGGTCGCTATATTGGGCCTAGTTAATTGACACTCATAGAAGCCCTTTTTTAGATGCCCATACGTACTTTATTACCGCCCAGTCCACTAGAACTAGAAGCCCATTTGGTTGGAATTCAGCCCACTTACGAATGATGAGCCGCAGTTCATGATTTGGTCCATTAGGAAACCCAGTCCGTTTCGTTGGGCCTAAATTATATGCATCCCAAATCATCGTTAAAGTACAGCCCAAGCCATTATGGAGCAAAGTGGGGATGAAAGTGTAAACTGTAGTGAATGAGGACGAAAGTATGTTTTTCTAGAGTCTTAGGACTAAAATTTTAAAAAAAACTAACAAATAACGATAATCAAACTTGTAGAAGTAAGACCATAATTGCGTGCTCCAGGTCTCTACAAAATCATTATTTTGACAGTGCTTGTTTGTGCATCCGGTGTACTCAACTTTATAACTAAACTGTACAATTCAGTAAATTTTATTAAGAAACAGAACTAGTTCTACATGGACCAGGTGTATACACCGTTAGTAGAAAACTGGCTCGAAAACACTAAATTTTATTCGTTTGAGGGGGTTTGTTCGTCTTCCCGGAGTACACAAATTTCCGAAAACCGTCTTCTCCCTTAATGTTTCCAATTTCATCTCCCCAAATTCTCCTGTGTAGAATTTAATGTCATGTTACTGCAGTTGAGCGTTTCTGTCCAATTGCTACATAGACAATACAATGTCTCACTCTCAGAGGTGGCCCTTGAGTTCATTTGCTTTTGGTTTAATATGGTATCGATGGCAGTAATAGTTGTTATTCACTTCATCTTTTTCTATCTATCTTATATCCCCAAAAAGATATAGAAAAAAAAACGATTTTGATCGTTAAAGAACATCGTATTCTATGGTAATGTTATGGTAACAATAATCAAAAAGTATGAATGGAATAGAGTAAAAGAGGGTGAGGGGAAATAATATAGTAGAAAAATGTTATCCAAAACTATATACGAATCACCCACACGCTCTTCTCTCTTTTTTATTTAATAGTTCAAAAATGAAAAATGCATTAATTGACTTTCGTTTGATTAATACGAAATTCTGTAAAAATTCTTCAGCCTGAAACTCCATATCTGAATCGATGCACAAGAAAGCTAAGAAGATGCACCATACTCGACGATTCTTCAAGACGACGGACATGGTGGATTAGCGAACGAGGTACCGCTATGAGTTTTTTTTAAGAACGAACCATTTCTAACAAACCTACATCTCTAGAAGCTACTGTTTCTAATACCACCGAACCGCGGTGCCTGAGATTCACGAACCAGTGAATGACAAGCAAACGAAGGATAAAAGATAATGCAATAACTGTAAACTCAGGCTTTGTTCCAAATGTAGCCACGTCTGTTCTGACGGGCCTATGATTAATGATTTGGGCCTAAAAAAGCCCATTTGTGCCAAATGTGGCCCACTTTTATATGGCAGACCTGAAATTATTCATTGGGTCGTTCAGAAACCCACCAAATACAGCCCATTCCACTATGTTGGGCTTAATATTAATTTTGTCGGCCTCATAGAAGCCCATTTTGTCAGAATTCAGACTACTCCAGTATGGCCCATTACAGCAGTCGAGCCTATGTTTGGAACAAATGGGCTATTTAAAAGCCCAGAACACTTCCCATAATGGATTATGATGTAGTTTAGCGATGATTTGGGCAGGCCCAACCTAGTGGACTGGGCTTCCTAGTGGACCAAATCATCGCTAAACTACAGCACAATCCATTATGGGAAGCCCATTAGTTCCTAATGGAGCCCACACTAGCCCAGTTAGCTATATTGCGACTAAAGTTAATTGACACTCATAGAAGCCCATTTATTTAGAAGCCCATCAGTACCTAATTACAGCCCAGTCTACCTAGAAGACGATTTGGTCGGAATTCAGCCTACTCTAGTATGGTGGGCCGAGTTAATGATTTGGTCCACTAGGAAGCCCAGTCCACTAGGTTGGGCTTGCCCAAATCATCGCTAAACTACAGCACAATCCATTATGGGAAGTGTTCTGGGCTTTTAAATAGCCCATTTGTTCCAAACATAGGCTCGACTGCTGTAATGGGCCTATATATAACTATGTGGGCCTAAAAAGGCCCATTTGCTCCAAATGCACCCATTCCACTATGGCAGAAGCCCATCTGCAGCCCATTCAACTATTATACGCCAAGGTTGTATGTACCAAGTTTATGTCCATTATCGCCTTGATTAGTTTATCTGGGCTAAAAGAAGCCTATTATTTTTTTCAAATGCAACCCTCACTAGCCCAGTTATATTGTGCCTCAAATTAATTGGCAGCCTCAGAAGCCCATTTATTCAAAAGTCCATCAGTACCAATTAAAGTCTAGCCCACTAGAAGACCATCAGTACCCAATTACAGCCCAGTGCACCAGAAGCCCATTTGATCGGAATGAACCCCACTCAAGTATGATAGGCCGAGGTTAAAGATTTGGGCCAAAATTACACGCAGCCTGAATCATCACTGAAGTACAGCCCAATCCATTATTGATAATGTTATGGGCCTTTAAGTAGTCCATTTTTCCTAATGTAGCCAGTATTGTGATGGGCCTTTATTAATGATGTGAGCCTAAAAGAAGCCCATTTGCTCCAAATAATTAAGCATCCGTAAATGACTTTTTAAGTAGACCATTAATTCCCACGACTCAACCTGTGTTTGACTTTGACCAGAGTGCATAATGCAAAGATTAAAATTTAAAAGTATGTTGTAATTCAAAGGCATTTTGTCTTATTCACACTTTTTATTTTGCCAATAAAATGAATGGCTCGTTCGAATTTTCGTCCCACGGTACTCAAGTTTCAACTAAGAAATCAGTGCATGCACTGACCCCGTCAACGTAGCCCAATCAGCAGCCTAAAATTAGAATTGAGAGGTCAGTCCATTAGAACCAAGCCGTTATCCTTTACCTTTAGTCGTAATCCCTAAACTCTAAATCCCGGAGCCAAAACACTTAGAAATCAGCGTTTTCAACCACTCGAGTGTTATGCTTCTTATTCACACTTTTTAAGAACATATTTATTTTAAGCAAAAAAGCTAAAGCAAGTTCTTGGCGCGCAAAATCGCCGCCATACCCGCACAGATTCGGCTGCCTCATTTCCCATGAACACTTTCACAATCTTCTCCGTTGGAACCAACGGAAGGTAATTAGCAGACACAGTATTCTTGTCCCCTCGATTGTTGTAAACGACATCATTGTATTTCTCCAGGCAGTACCCAACCGTCGGAACCACCGTCATAGCCAGTTGTTGGAAGAGTGGGAGCATATTCAACATGCACCAGGTCCATACAACGCAACGTTGGATCACAGGCTCATACTTTGTGTATATGGACTTGAGGATGCCAAAGGCAGTGTAGGTGACACCGCATCGCTTCAACTCATACAACAAAGCTTGGGCGGCGGCCGGAGCTTGATGGGCTGCCGTGAAGGATTGATGGAGGACGGGAGGGACTCGGCGGTTCAGTTTAACTACAGATTTATCGATCTGCATAAAAATAAATAAATAAAATTTACTTTCTATAATGACTAGTTTGATTGAAGGGTTAAATATACATATAAAAAAAATCGAACTTTGACAAAAACTAAATAACAAACCGAATTTTTTATTTTTTTGACAAACAACAAAACTACCTCAATTTTTCATTATGTTTGAATGAATTTTTCAATGTTTGAGATTGTTATTAAGTAACATTAGTTGAAATATTCTAAAAAAATGGTATTACGACTTGATGAAAAAATCCGTTCAAACATAATGAAAAAATGAGTTAGGTTTGTATTTTGATCAATTCCAAAAGTTTAGTTTGTTGTATGTTAAAAAAAATGGTTTACTATTTAGTTTTTCCTCAAATTTAAAAAATATATATATAATTAACCCTTATTGACTTATAAAAGTTTGAGGAACAAAAATGTATAGGATACCAATTAATAAAAATTACCTTCTTGTCTATAAACTTGAGAAGCTCCATGAAAACAACAATTAAGTCATCAGACACTGGTCTCACCATAAACTTCACTGTCTTCTCCACAAACTCGACGCCAAGCTTGAACGGACCCGACTTCGCCTTTACATGGCCATAGAAGTTGAAGATGAAGATCAAAGTGCGCAATACAGCGACATGATAAAACTCGAGATACTTGAGGGTTTCATTTTCTTCTTCAACCTGATAATAATTAGTTATTAATCAAGGGACTACAATTGTGCCAAATGAAAGTATAAGCACCAGAAGTTCAAAGATAAGTTGACAAGATGGGAAAGTTGACTATATACAAGAATGTCGGAAGCTGAGAGTTCCATACCACCTGTTGTTGAAGATTCCGACCACCTCGTGCCATGTTTTCAGGGAAGATTCACCGTGAAGATTGAGTTAGAGAAGAGGATGGAATGAGACTTTTAAAATGTATATTAAACACACAGAAAATATTTGGTCTCTTTAGCGAGGGGCGATCTCAAATTGAGTGGCTATGGGGGAAGGAAGGGGAATCACGGTTCTAGTCTTCTAGACAAGTCGAGAAAGTGATGTTGGGTGTTGGGATCACTCACTGTCGATAAGAGAGAGGTGATACCTAAAATAATATGACAAAGTTATATATATAATAAATACAAAAAATTGTATTATGTTTATAGTTATAATTATAATACGATAAATATTTCATTTTCATTAATTTAACCATTTATACTAAGGGTTAGCTCGGACGGGACGGATTTTTGTCCTCACTTGTGGAGGACCGGGATCGATTTCAGACAAAAAAACTTGTCCGAGTCTATTTTGCTTGACTCAGACCGATCTCTGTCTTGGACCGAAATTTTGAGGGGAAAAAATAAGCAGCGTACAAATTGAAGGTTGAATCGGTGGCAACGTATCCGATCGAAGAAGACGAAGGCGGCAGGGAGGAATTTCTTGGCGTGACAAGATTGAATGGATCGTGTGTCCGACCAAGATCAAGATTTGCACGAAGACGTAGACTTTCATCAGATTTGCACTTCATTACCTACGCTCAAGATCTCTATCTCCGGTGACCCTCCTTCGTTTAGCTTATTTTTGCAGCGGGTACGAGGAAGATCAAGAATGTCAAACACCGACCTCGAAAGAGAACAAGATCCCAGTAAAGCTCGAGTGCCCACCTGCACCAAAGAGACCACTAGCACCAAGGAGTGAGAAGACCATCTCCAGAAAACTCAGAAAACGTGTGTCCATCCAAGGCTCAACCAAACATTGTTTTATAATGAAGTCGGGTCGAGCCAACCCTAATCAGGATTTTGAGAAAAAATTGAACCCGAGCCCAAGACCGACCTTGAGAGAAAAAATATCTGCTTGTTTGATTTCGATCCTAGTCAAATCAATCTTGTCAAGAATTTGGTCCAGACAGTCTTTTTTGCTCAACCATAATTTTCACCCTAATTTCTATTAAGAAATAATAGTATTGTAACCAAAATATTACAATGGACCATAATACCACCCGTACCCACAAGTTATCAACCTAAACTAATAACTAACAATTACCATTCTACCAAAAAAAAAACTAACAATTACCAAAAGACAATATAGTGCATATTTTCCCAAAAAGAGAAAAATCAATGGGCGGCAACTGCCGCCTCAGTAGCATCAGAAACTAACGGCTCAGATTCACCTGCGAACACCTTCGCGATCTTCTCTGTCGGCACCAAAGGCAAGTAACCTGACACCCTGTATCCTTTCTCAGCCGTGCTGAGCACCGTCTCATTGTATTTTTCCGAGCAGTAAGCGGCGGTCGGCACCATAACGTTTGCTACCTTAGGGAACAACGGCAGCTTGTTCAGCTTGCGCCAAGTCGAGGCAGCGCACTGCTCCACCTTGGGCTCATACTTAGAGTAGAGACCTGTGGCCGTGGGCTCGTACTTGGTGTACACAGACTTTGCGATGCCGGAGGCGGTATCCTTCACTCCAGTACGCTTCACCTCCGATGCGACGGCTTGAGCGGCCAACGGAGCCTGCTGAGCCGCCGAGAAGGCCTGGGCTGAAACTTCCTTCACGACGGGGGGTACCCGCCGATCGATCTCAACCACTGATTCATCAATCTTGCGGTCAATGAATTTGAGAACCTCGATCGGAACTCCATGGAACTTCTCGTAAACGGGTGCCACCACAGTTTTGACCGTGCCCTCGACGGTTTCAACACCAGGCTTCAGAGGACCGGACTTATCCTTGGCGTATCCGTAGACGTTCAAGAAGCATAGCGCCGCGTGAACTGCAGCAACTTGGACAAAGTCTAGGTACTTGAGTCTATCTTCATTTTTAGCCTGCAAACCATATCAACAATAAGCAAATCCAGAGAAGCTCGATCGAATCAACATTACGTTGGAAACACATCACGCAATCAACCAAATTAGATGATGATTTCGAGTCTAGTAATCAAATCAACAAAAATCAAAAAAGCAGATATCTATCCATGCATTTAAATCGCACAAATGAATTCTGTTCGTATCAACATAATGTCGAGTACGAACAATTCACCGTCACAACCGCCCAAATTGACAAAATATACTATATCTGCAAGTGAAGATCAATCAAACCCCTTAAAACCGATCAGAAACCATCAAATTAATCTCTAAATCATAGCAGTTCCGTGTTTAAATCAATCGGTGCCTCCGAACAAAACTTATGAAAATGAAATGTCTAAACCAACCACAGAATGGCAAATTGACAAAATAGACTATATCTGCAAGTGAAGATCAATCAAACCCCTTAAAAACGAACAGAAACCATCAAATTAATCTCTAAATCATAGCAGTTCCGTGTTTAAATCAATCGGTGCCTCCGAACAAAACTTATGAAAATGAAATGTCTAAACCAACCACAGAATGGCAAATCTATTGAAATGTGTTTGGTTCGAACTGATGCTTTACCATCTCTTGCTGCATCTTCAAATCACCTTCAGCCATGATCTTCAAACTACAAATTACCAAAAACCTCGATTGATCCGACGAAGGAATGAAAATTGAAATTCTGTAGAAGCTTCGATCTTCTTCCTTTGAGAGAATTAGCAGAAACTGATGGAGATAATGAATAGCGGAATCTGTGTTTATATAATTGGCGGAAAGCACGAGGAAAAATCTAACGCTATTGGTGGGGGAGCGGACTCGTTGTGAGAACCAACAGCGGTTAGGAAGACGTTAATCCAATGGACACGTTACAGCATATTATTGGTCAATTTCATTTTTAGGGGGGAAGTGGTTGACTGCTTCGTTATTAAGTTTCTGCTAACGGCAACCGACGGAAGAAGGTAACGCGGCCCACGGGTTGCTCTTCTAGAATCTTCTCTAAGATTCTTATTTCTTCCATTTTCGTCCTTGAACCTTTTTTTCCCCTTAGTCCATGAATTCAAGTTCTAATCTCATTTAATTCAATATTAGTAAATACTAATAATTTCTTACGCAATACAATTTAAATATATACAAAAATTCGTATTCATGGAACATATCTGAAATGAGAAACAATCTAAATGTTAATATGATTATATTTATAAATATGAATTTGAATAAAACTGACTTTATGGTTTAAGTCAGCAAATAAATTTGAATTTGTCAGCAAATAAATTTGAAGTGAAAAAAACATTAAAAATCTACAAAATTGAGTGATACTCATAGGGTATGAAACAAGGAAATATATGTTATTCGAGTCTAAAACAATAAATTATCTAAACATTAATATGATAATATTTTTTAAATACGAATGCGAATAAAATTTATTTCATCAGTTAAAAATGTAAATAATACTCATTATCATAGACAGTTTTCAAATTAAATATTATAAAAGTACAATTTCAATCGAAACTCAAAACAGAACGAGAATGAATAATGAGGTATTTTGAGGTAAAAAGAAAAAATTATGTTGGTAATTATTTTATTATTAAAATGAATTTCTCATCAATATTAAAAGTCAATAATCAATATTAGTCTCTCCAATTTTTATTATACCAATTATAACTCTTACACCTCTACAATTTTCAATCATCACAACTCTATCAATAATCAACCATCACATTATAAACATTTTCATGTAATTATATTTATTACAACTCTACAATTCTCATGCATCACAACTCTACCCATGGTTACATTTATATCATCCTACAAACCTCTTCATGTGTTTTATATTCGTTTTCTTTTGAGCACTTAAACATTCTCATTTTTTTAGCATTTTTATTATAGAAAGATATTTTACATCATTTATTACTCTATTTAGAGTTCATTAGTAAAACTACTCATGTATTCTTTTTAAATTTTTGTATGTAATTAATTTATGAATTCATTAATAAATATTAGATTTTAGAGATCCGCCCAACATTTTAGAATTTTAGGAGGAACAAGGAAAAATACTGAACTTCTGTTACTATAATTTTTAGTTAATACTATTTAACTTTAAATTTATTGCAAACACGTGTCAGATTACATTAAAAGGGCAAAAAAGGAAAACAAGAAGTCGATCAAATCAACGGTCGTGACTTAAGAGAACAATTGACCAATAATATTGTGTTACGTTCATTGTTCCCCGTCTCCTGTATTTCTCAGTATACATCCAATAGATTGCTAGTTCTTATCTGTCAATCAATCACACCAGCTATCTTCATACAAAATGCAACATTTGATGTATCCGAAAAATAGTCAGTTTGAAAAATGAAATTTCTACATGAAAAGAAAAGAAAAAAAAAATTCTAACAAAAATAGTATTTTAATCCAATTTCCTAATGTTTAAAATTAATAAAAAAAAACAGATGAACTAAAGAAAGTTCAGATAGTGCCTAGTTCATCATTCACCATTAATTCAGTAATTAACTGTCTTTCTACCGAAGAAGATCACGAATCAAGATCCTCAAAACACAATCCATACCAATCATCCGACAAAATGAAATCAGTGTCGTTCTTCATAAAATTCCTCGAAAAGGTGTCGGAATCAGACAATTGCGTGAGTGGAGATTGAAACTTCGGAGAAAATCAGGAATCAATTGACACAAGAAGAGCATCTACTCCATATATGCATCAAAACAATATGAATCTACCAACCAATTGCCTAAGAGAAGCAATGCCACGGACTGAAAATTTTAATTCCGGCACCTCGTGACGGAGCTGCAGCCGCGAGTGTAAGGATTCGATGCAGCTCCGGGGCGGCAGTTGTAGTACGACGCGCCACGGCGGGAGCAGGGCACGGTGTTCCTCTGCAGCGCGCCGTAACTGATATACTTTTGGGTGGTCAGGATGCGGCGGTTGGACCCTGAGACCAGCTCGAACTCACTCACCACGGCGGAGATGCACTCGTCGATAGAGCCACCGCATTGCTGCTTCACTACCACGGGAGACCAGCCGAGCTGCGGCGGGATAATGGAGGATGAGGCCAAGGCGCTACAGATCAGAAGGAGGAGGAAAGGCAAGGAAAGGATGGACATTGTTGCCGCCACCGTCGCCGCCGCCGTGGAGATTTCCCGATTGGGATGCTTTCTTTGTCTGTTTCTTGGTGATTTTAGTAGCTCTCTGACAGACAGTGACAGTCGAGCCTGTTTTTAATGAGCTTTGGACAACGAAAAGTGTCGGATTAATTACACTATACACCCTAAACTATATGATTTTGTAGTATTACCCTTAAACTATAATATGTTTAGTATATACCCATAAACTATTATAATATCACGATAACTTTTAAATATATCTCATTTCCAAACATATTTTTGTCTATCCATGTCCCTTCTTCGTTGTATCTGCAATTCTGCATACATCCAAAAATAGTGTGATGAAGAGGGCAGGAAGCTTCAACAATGATGCTAAATTGGATATCTAAATTAAAAAAATGGTTAATAGGTCCAATTGTGGTATATGTTTTGGTCATGTGATCGGATGGTACCTCTATGTTATTTATTGGTACCTTATGTTTTCATAATATTATTCTTTAGTCCAAATTACTGTTGCCGTCAAGTTTAACTAACATAATGCTGACGTGATGAATAAAAATAAAATAATTAGAAAAAAATAAAAAAATTGGCCAAAAAAATCTAAAATGTAAAAATTATTGTTTATAATTTTTTTAAAATAAAAAATCGAAAACATAAAAAAAAAAATAGGCAATCCCTTGGGTCCAATTGACCCAACACTGGTCCAATTGACTGAGCCCTGGTCGCTTAGGTCAGGCGACCTAGTCTGAGTCCAACCCAACCTAGGGTTCGATCCTAGGCTGGGTCATTTGGACCCAAGGATTCACTTGTTAGTTTTTTTATTATTTAAATTAAATATTATATTATATATTTACATGACGGTGACGTGAACCATTTAACATAAAAATCTAACGACTGATTAACAAAAGTATATATGATAACATCTTCCAAACATAATAGATCATTCAACCAAACAAAAAAACATATAGTATCATTCAATCACATTACCCCAAACATACTATACCAGTAAAACTATTAAAACTTACAAAAATAGAAAAATATTGATGACCAAGCCTAACCCTTGGGGTCACGAGTCTAACCCCGAATTAATACGCTCCTCTTAAAAATTGATATAATTTACATTATGAGCTTGAAAATTATGATGATGATGATGATTACATATATATATACCTAAAAAGGAGAGAAAGTATATATATTATTAAAGTCTCACTCTTACCAAAATACGAAAAAGTATAAAACAGATATTCGTCCGTACTCAGTGCTTCCTAGTAATAATTTCTAGTATAAAACTAAAGTTGAAGGGTTAATTGTGAAAAATGCAAATTAAATTTTGAATATTTATAAGTTATTAAAAATTAATAATTTAACCGTAATGGTAAAATAAAAAGAATCTTTATTTCTTGATTAAAATATAATAGAAATCACACAAGTAATAAAGCGCGACTTAAATTACCAATTTATCTTGGCAAAAAAAAAAATTACCAATTTATAGTTTCTCATTTAATTCAAACACGTACGTAAGACCGACAATAATACAGTAAAAAACTCAAAATCATGGTTATAATCTGTGTTTAATTGTACCATTAGGTCCATTACGATACAGTTCAGTTATGATGATGAATTTTCTATCAGTAATGGTTATGGTATTTTTATGATACTCATGATTATTATATAAATATAATATTAATATATTAATAAATTATAATAGGTTATAATCTGTGTTTAATTGTACCATTATGATACAGTTCAGTTATGATGATGAATTTTCTATCAGTAATGGTTATGGTATTTTTATGATACTCATGATTATTATATAAATATAATATTAATATATTAATAAATTATAATAACAGTAGGATTTTATTTTTAAATTTTACGAATGTATAATTTCAGGACGAAATGCAATTGAATGATGTAAATGTTAAATGGTATTAGTGTTGATTTTGAATGGTGGTAAAATTAAATATTTTTGTTGCTTGTGACATTATTTTAAATGATCTTAAGATAATATTTATAATGTTCCATTACATTTCACATGTGGTAAAAAATGTGAATATATTATTAAAACTGTGGTTAATAACCATGATTATGATATGCAATTTAAAAATATGGTATGATTATGATATTTGTCATACCCGTACCATACCCTAACCATCGTAAATCAAGCCCTACCCCGTACACATATGTTACAAAATTATGTCCTATATCCTAACAACTTATACAAGATGCATAAGTATTCAAACTTACTCTACTATGCGAGCCACCCAAACCTACAAACATAACATCCTTGAAAATATCGAACTCATGTCGGAATTCAATTATATGAAGATCAATCTCAAAGCTACATAATTGAGCACGCATTCGGATTTTCATCACTAAACCTATCAAACACATTTGATGACTCATCTATGTTCGGACACGTGTTATACGCCGGAGCATCGAGTTCTTGTCTAGGGTTCATGTATACGTAAGAGCTCCCCGAAGGTGGTGGATCGTAAAACGATGCGCCGCCGTAGCTCCTTGCAGTTGGATACGATGCATGATAACTAACTGTGTAGACCGGAGGAGGTGCGTTCAGGTTAGGGAATAGACTCGGGTACTCATTGTGGATTCGAACCAGACTCGAACCCGGGTTCATCGATGCACGGCTTGGTGGGTGCAGCCCACTTCTAGAATTTCCTTTTGCTCTTTCTCTATCACCGTCTTCTACACTGTCACCATTTGTGTTATTCCCATTTTGCCCTTTCATCTCCTTTTCACCGCCACCACCACTTTCACCCTTTTCAACCCCAGACGCCGGCGCGGCTTTGTCGGCTACCGGCATTGTTTTGGCCTCCGATTCCGCCCTCTCCTTAACCTTGACCACATTATCACTGGTTTCTCCACCATCCTTACTCCCGCCGCCATTTTCGCATTTCTTGGAGCTTATCTCTGACTCTGTCGGAGGTCCAAGTTCGTTTTTTTCTTCGCCAGTTGCTTTCAATTTCGTATCCTCGTTGTCGGGTGCTTCTTTGGTCTGCTCATCTTGTTGCAGCTTCGGCAATTCCTCTCTGTTCATTGATCTGCTTTGCTTCTTCTCTCTCGGCGCAGGCCTTTCTGGTTGAGGCCAGAGCTCAACCCTCCTCCCCGTCTTCTTCTCCAGACTTCTGATCACCGTCTCCACTTCCACGTTTCCGACCACCGTGACTTTATGTTGCTTTATATCAACATCTGCTCTGTAAACACCTGGATTTCAAAATTTAAAAGTTCCAGTTTTATTTATTTACGAAGCACTGGAGCAATTAAGCCGCAGATGAAGCTCAAAATAGAAACACAAAGTTGAGATGTGAACTAAACTCAGACTATCTTTAAGGAGTTTACCTTGGATTTTGTTTAGAATCTTGATGACTTTCTTCTTACAGCCTTCACAGTGGTTAGAAACTCTCAGCACCCATATCTGCAGAAAATGAAGAGATTGAGAACTGCAGAAGCAAGGAGAATCAAGATTCAGTGAAAGCTGAAGAATCAAAGATTGTATATACCATGGAATTAGGAGGCAGTGGGTTCTCCTCTCCCATAGCCTTCGGTTTAGCTTCTGCAGTTGCCATTACTTAATAAAAACAGAGATACAAAGTTGTGTTACTGTTAAGGGAGTGTAGAGAGGGAGAAGGAGACAAAGTGCAGTCTTTAATAGGAGAGGAAGGGCAGTGGAAGGAGAAGGGAGAAGCAAATCTTTGGTTGGTGGAGGTTTGAGGAAATTGCAATAGCACCCTCAACGTTCATCATTTAGCATCTTTTACAGCCTAATCATTTGAATAGCTGCATCCAGAGTACTTAACTTTAATTCTGAAGTGATCTTGAAAGTTTAAGGTACCCTGACTCAATTTTCTTGGAAATATTGTTTGCAATTGAAAGAGTAAATAAGTTTATGCTTTTTGAGCCAAATTTATACTCTTTAATTTATGATTTTGACGATTTAATGTTTAATTAAAAATAAAATTATGTATCTATTAGAATTTTTTTTTTTTTTTACAGTAAGTAGATATTTTAATTGCTATTCAAATGATGCAAAAAATATTAAATTTGAACTTACGGATTGACACTATTTTATTTGCATTGCTATTGAAGAAACTGATCTAAATCTGAAACCTTTTTTCTAAATTTCTAAGTCTCGGGCCGATAAGAAATGCCTCTGCAATGACTTTCATGTTCAGTATCTGCAATAATGAATCTAAAGCATGCCTTACGTTGATACGTTCAACATGTTCTTCCTTCGATATAATACATACTTGGATATTCTGGCATCATACTTCCCTGGTTTCTCTATTCTGAACCCCCTTATTTTTCGTTCTTAAATTGCTGCAATAGATGGAAACAAGCCCATGGACCAGTGGCTAACTTCTATACAGATTCCAGGACAGCTGTGGACATACCAATGACTTACTTCTTCTCAATCTACTTCCTCTTCCATCGAGCAGTCTCTCTAATAAATGTAATCAAAATGGAGACTGGTGCAGCTCGGTGAGATACTTTAGAGAGTAATTTGCAAGACCAAATCTCTAGCACTTCAATGTCATAAATGAAACAGGAATGTGTGTTTTCTGTCGGTATTCTTTCATGTAAATACATTTATGAATGTACAAAAGGCAAAAGGACTAGACTTTCTTTTGTTTTTCTTTTACTGTTATTGCAGATGTAAAAATGTTACCATACTAATGCAGTAAGTTATTTTTTTTGGTCACTATACTAATGCAGTAAGTGAATTGTAAAATTTTGTTTCACAACTTTATAAAGAGGTAATGCAAATAATAATACATAAACACAAACTTTTTTAGACTGCCAAAATGGTTTAATTAATAGAGTAACTGGGGCATAATTTGGATTTACATGCTAAAACATTGGACTAAGACTTGGTGGGGTGCGCCGAGCCTGGGCTGCAGTGTAAGGCCTAGACGACGCTTGAATGGTCCAGTAGCAAGCTACTGTACTGACCTTTCTCCCTCAAAATATTAATTTAATATCGTGTGGACCGATGGTCCACGTATCAGATATTAAACTGATAAGAACAGATACTACACTTGATCTTAGCCAAAAGGCCGAGAAAGGTATGATTTGGAAAGCTAAGGAGCTTGGTTTTTATAGAAGATGGAAGCCTCTCATATTCTGAAACTAGTCGATGTGGGATTTCTTAAACCTTAAGAAAGAGAACTACAAACGCTTGCTTAATGCTTATACGCTGTCGTCTTGGTTCACTCACTAGAAGACACACTCCACTTGGTCTGACAAGTGACAGCTGCCATTTTATGTTTTTATTTTTCCTTTAAATCTTACGAATGCAATATATATAGTATTGTTTTTTTTACCAATATGTAAATGCTTTTGGCTTGGTTAATTGGATTTAACTACGATGCTTATGTTAACATAATTAGATTGAACACTATCATTAGGTAATAAGAATAATAATACAATTCCACCTGATGGAGCTAACCCACCTTCGGTTGCCGAGGCCCGAGCCATATACGAAGTTCTGACTCGAACACCACACATTGTTGAATGAAGAGCTACGGTCCTTGGAAACATCCGGGATGAGGTCTCAAGGTCCTTGGAAAGCGGGTTGAGCTTGTTGGGTTCTAACCCGATATCCATCGGACGACCCGACCAAAAACCGACTCGGCATATGGTCGGTAGCGCCGCCATGAAGACCTGGTCATTGGGACGCACCATGGAGATCATTTATCATGGGACGTGGAAAAAGGACACACCATAGCGACGCATTGAACATACTTATTATCAACACTTCGACACCACTCGACTCCTCCTCCACCACCCTCATCTCTACTAACGTTCTCCCTGGTCAGCGATGCAGCCGCAGCCACCTCCAACTCCACAGTCCGGTATTTCCCCTTCACCTGCTCCGTTAGGGTTTCTATCTCTCTGCTGGGTTCTGACTCTTCTGAGTACTTCTTCTTTTCGGTTTCTTCATGGAGTCTGTTTCGATTTATTTGCCCTAGCATCCTCTTAAACCTTTGCTCTGAGCTCAGCACAGTTCTATTTTAGAAAATATTGATGCTTTCTGCTCAGCAAAAGGAGAACAACGAAAATGAAGGAACTTTTGATTGTAAATGACTTTTAACTTTGTTGGGTCATTTCTTTGGCTTTTGGTTACTGAATTGTGGAGGAATTTACCTCAAAATTTTATGACCGAAAATATTAGCTCAAATTTTCATTATGTTTGAATAAATTTTTCAATGTTTGAGAGAGTTATTAAGTCATCATTAGTTAAAATATTCTAAGGAAAAAAATATTACGACTTAATAACTCTATCAAACATTGAAAAATCTGTTCAAACATAATGAAAATTTGAGGTAGGTTTGTTGATTGCTCAATTCTAGAAGTTTGTTTTGTTATTTGTAAAAAAGTAAAGTTCGATTTACAGTTTGATTTTTCCTCAAAATTCGTTTTTTTTTTAATAATTAACCATTTTAAAAAATGTCAAATTTTTAAATAAAAGGAATAAATAACAAAGCTAGGTTGCCTCAAAGAAGAGGAACATATTGCTTTTTGCATACTCCTACGGCAAAGAATCAAAATGTTCCTACATTATCAACCCACATTCTCAATGTCCCTCCGCAACCTCAACTTCAATGAATTGTACCAAATTAGTCTTTGCCCTAATCGGGTTTTCGACTTCATTCTTGTTATGCATTCCGAAAATCAAGAGGCGGCAATCACGACAAATCACATATGAGAAATTGAGGATCTTGTCAGAGGCATTGGATCAAGCTGAGGAGAGGGCAACTCGATTTCAAGAGAGACATGATCGGTTACTTGGACAAATTTGCTCATTTTACTTGACCAACACGGCATTGGAAGAGACGCTTGATGGGTCCCGACGAGCCATGGAGGATGCGGTCGAGTTTGTGCGTGGGTTAAGGAAGTTACAATTGAAAATAATCACTTCTTTTCTTGATGAGGTAGATTTAACCATTTAACTTAGACGTGGACCGAATTCAATATTATTTTCAATAGGAAAATACTGTTTTTACCCCATATGTTTACAAAAATGTGAGAATTGCATCGTTTATATTTATTTATTTTACTAAAAATACCCTCTTCAAGCTTGGTTGACAATTTTTATTTTATTTTATTAAAATTTACGTTAAAATGTTTCAAAAATAGCATAATGGCACTGAAAATTTCATATTTTTTTTTTAAATACCAAATAATTAGTAACCATATTCTGAATAATATGCAAATGTATTAAATTATATAAAAAAACATGATAGTGTAAATAATAATGAGATAAATATATTGTTGCACCTAAATCATTTACCCTTATAAAAACAAATATTTATGTTTTCTTCTCCTTAGTGTAAATCAAGATGTTAGGGCGAAAGAGTCGGTCACTGTGTAGAAGTCCGATTTCACCTCTGACCATCTGTATTCCGGCGACTGAGCATTCAAAGTGAATAGTTTCCCGCGTCGAGCGCAGCAAATGGCAACATTGTGCCGCTGAAACGATGGACTCTCAACTTTAAATTCTATCTTATAATATTTCACTTTACTCATTGTATCTTCCTTCACTGTCGACTCGACCAAAGTTCCACTTACGTCAGGTCTGCGACTAGCTGCTACGACGGTTCGAAGAATGGCCTCTCCGACCTCCTTCGCACCTCCAAAGGTTTCAATCCTAAAAAAGAAATGTTAATATTTTTTAGTAATTATGAAGTTAATTACATAGCCTCATGCATAGTTATCATAATCGACCCGACCATCAAACCAGTGAAGGGCCTGATTCCCGATTTATACGGTCTGACCGATGGTTCACCGGTTCACATGGCTTATTACCTAAAAGGCTAAAACTAGAGTTACACTTAAGTGATAAGTTACAGTGAGGAACAGAGAAGGAAAACACTAAAAAATATATGGAGATTAATCGAAGAACCGGAACCGAACGGTTTTCTAAAAAAACACCCGATTTTTTAAAAATCTATCGATTTTCACCTATTGAACCGAATTTAGTATGCATTTTGGTATTTTATAAGAACCGGACCGTCTATGCTTGTTCATAAACCGGTTCCGATCTGAACTAGAACTGTTTAAAGCAAACCAATATTTTTTTTGGCTCACTGAAAGAACTAGTCTATTTAACACATAAAAAACTGGTTCGAACTAGTTTGGTCATGTTTTTTTTCAAAAAAATCAAAACTCGGTTTTGGTTCAGTCATAAATAGTTCCAGTTCAGTCAAAAATATATATGGTTCAGTCTAAAAACAAAACTAACACAATAAATAGATGCACTTGAACATTAAACTACGCAGAATACACAAACAAAATACTCATTTGTACTATTTAATAAATTAGGTTAGACCGATTTGATTTATTTTGTTTTGGCCGGTTCAAAAATTGTACAGATTTAATTTAATTCAATTTGATTTGAATTTTTAGTATAAACTAGTACAAAATACGAGTCGATTCTAACCAGTCCGTACTGAATTGAATCCACTGTTTTGAACTGACTTGCTTTAACCTTAAAAAACTGATTTAGTTTTGGAACTAATTCGTCTGAACCGGTTCAAACTAGATCCGATTTAGTTCGATCGAACTGTTTTTTTTTAAACAAGACTAGGACCGTCTATCCCGCCAATTCATGGTCGGATCGGATTCAACCGACGGTCTGGTCCGACTCTGATAACTATGGCCTCATGATCGGGAAAATGTGAGTTTAATTATAAAGTTCAAAATCGTCCCAATTACGCCATTTAAAACTAATTATTTTGTATTAGAAAATAAATAAAGACTTACGAGAAATTTTGCGGGACTTGTGACACGATAACACTGATGTTTAGCTCACCCGTGGTGCCCGGAGGTCCGAACGCCACAATCGGCTCATTCACACTGTCTCGCCGCCGAGCAGCATTTAAAGGTGGTGGATCGAGCGATCTTTCGAGTTCCGCTTTTCCGATGGCTCGATATAACAATGTTTGGTCTCCTACCCAATTAGCTGGGTATATGAACTCTGTGTAGTGTAATTCGAAAAATCAATTATAAGAATGAGAAAAATAATTAAATTATTTAAAATATATATATATATATATATATATATAAAGTTGCTTCAATATTATGGCAAACCATACATTTACGAAATTACCACATACTTACTAACCAAATCCTTCATCTGTATCAATGCAGCGATTATACCCTCTGATCGGATAAATGACGTCCAACTTGAGATTCCGGCCAATCTCCGGCGACAGACCGAGAAGAAAGCTCGTGACTCCGGTGAAATTTGCACCCAATGCAACTACTGAAGCCGTCCCAAGTCCGAGCAGAAGCCTCCTCTGAAAAGTGCTGGCTAGAGGTGCTAGTTGCTCTGCCGGAGATCTAAGCTCCGGTGGTATTCTGACCTTACCGGAATTCTCTTTCCGGTCACTGTCTGACTGAGTATTGTAAACCTGTCGGATCTGCTTAATCGGAGAATAGTGTTGCATGAGAGCCATTGATAATGTTTTGTGGATATGAAGGAATGGAGGAGTGTAGTTTTAGGTTGGTGAGCTGAGTGATTGCCTTATCTTCTTCTAATGGTTCATCATTCTCCCTTTTTTTCAGGCCTTCAAATTTTGCCACCTATTTTTTTTCTAATTAAAATCGTATAATTTTTATACAAAATATTAAATCGTGTTGACTTAAAAAATATAATCACGGAAAATTTATACATTTCATAAGAAGAGATTCAACGTTGAATAGTTAAATAGTTGACAGAGTGATTAATTAATCATATTTTCAAATGTAAATAACCATTTAATAATGTAAAGATAAAAAAATAACTAAAAGTTAACTCGAAATAAATATAAGTGAACATAAATAATTAACCCTAAAAAATATGGTGTAATTATAATATTATCATAATTAAATCATATATTCATATTCAACCTCTACCAAACCTATTTGAAATCGTTTTGGTGGTGGTAAAGGGTAAAATCGGAATTTTACTTGTGTGAATTCACTTAAAAGGACTTATTATAGGCTTGTTCATTTAAACCGGTTCGGACGAACCAGTCTGTTTTTGGTATGTTTTGAACTAGTTTCAAAATCATATTAGTTTTTTAGGCTTCAAGTAGATCAATTCAAATTAGTAGTTTCAATTCAGTTCGAATGAGTTCGTTTTTTTATACTTGTTTATACTTAAATTTAAATCAAACCACTTTAAATCTATATAATTTTAGAACTGGTTTGAAGCAACATAAACCAAATCGGTCTGAAATTAAACCAAACCTAGAGATGTTTTCAATAAACCAAACCTAGAGATGAACAAACCTAACTTATCATATAGGAGATATGATTAATTCAAAGTTGTTGTTCAACCTTATTTTGCATCTATGATTAAAAAGACGATTCTACCCCTCCCACATTGCCTTCTCTAAACTCGAAACTTGCGGTTGAAGAAACGGATGATTCAACCCTACCACCCTGCTGCGATGATGTTCTACCCCTTCGAGCTGCATCATTTCTAGATGTCCCTCCGAAGGTCCGAGCCCTAAGAAATCAACCGTCGTCGTTGTTTCTCGATTCGTTTCAAACATCCCTAACGAATCCTGACCGTTCGATGCATGATTTTCCATGTTCTTCATGAAGAGCGATCCGACATTGTTATTTAGAAGCAATCTATTGAACATCCCCATGTTGGTTAGAAGTGGGTTACTATGTTCCTCCTCAAACTCGGAAGATATCTCGTGTTGTTGTGGGTGATGATGATTACCGATCGGGTCCGTCTCTTCCATGGAGGATCGGACGAAGCAGTTGAGCTTTTGAATCACTTCTTGTGCCATTGACGATGAGGAAGATGACGCCATTTTCGAACCGTAGTTCGACTCGGTTAGGGGAGAGATCGGGCCTGTCGAAAATGGATGTTAACTATTACAAAATTGAACAAAACTTAGCAAGTTTAAATGGAATGAGATTACTAGGGTTAGGGCTTGATTCCATATTGGGTAATAAGCTAATTTTTCTTACAAATTAGTAAACCCTAATGCCAACATTTTCTGTTAAAATTGGATGAAAAATAAGCACGACGCGTGACAATTTTGTCATGAATTGACCAAAATGTCATTATCTAACCACTTTATTCCCTATTTTTACTAGAAAAATAGACGAAGCAACACTTTAAGAATCTTTTCAAACCTTGATTTGAAGTAGCCCCCATTTGGGCTGCTTTCTGAAGCAATGCGGTTGCAGACATGAGCCCGATCGACGGGTTCATCATTGGTTGATTCCGACTGTTACAGTGGGCACCCGTTCCATCGAATCGGTTCATAACAGGCGAACCATTTCCATTAGTTATCGAGCCGAGGAGACTCCCGGCACTACTCGAGAACATGGTCCCCATCCTGATACCTTCGTTCGAGGTTTTTGATGATAAAAACATCATATTGTTGTCATTAAGGTTGTTGCCTTTATAATCCGAACCCTTGAGTTCGGTCGCAGGCAGGTACGGGTTCGGTCCGATTAGGGCACTTGCAGCTAATCCTTGGCTCTTGCTGTTTTCATCGGTTAGGGCATCGCAAAATGCTCTATGCGTAATAAAGCTATCTCTTCTGCAATAATAAATTTACAAGTTAGGGTTGCAATGATCGGTTTAGGGTTTGTAATCTTCAATAAACTATTCCATGGACTGCCAAATATATATATGCTAAACTACAAATTTATCCAAAAATGTTTGCATATAATTCAAGTTTCTTCTTTAATATTTGCTTTTAAAAATTTAGTTGTTTAATGTTTGATTATTTATTGAGTTTTCTCATTCTGTCAGATTTTTCATTCAAATTTAACAAAGGGTTAAATACCAAGTAGCTACCTGAACTTTGAACATTTTGCAACGAGCTACCTGAACTTTGAAAATTCAAAACGGGCTACCTTAATTTTGAAGAAGGTGCAAATAGCTATCTCCGTCCAATTTTCCGTCAACTGTCGTCGGAAATTCTTTGGAAAGTCGTCAGAAATTGGACGGAGGTAGCTATTTGCATCTTCTTCAAACTTGAGGTAGCCCGTTTTGAATTTTCAAAGTTCGGGTAGCTCGTTGCAAAACGTCCAAAGTTCAGGTAGCTACTTGGTATTTAACCATTTAACGAAATATACTTTGAAAATTGCAAAATAACATAATATTTTTAAAAATATCACAATTAAATCCTTCAAAAATTTACTATATGTACATTATAATCGAGTCTTAATAGAAGGGATTACGGTATGGATCTTGACCTATACCATCTGACTCATGGGTGGGGTCTGGTCCGAGTCAAGACTCATACTCTAATCTCCTCAATTGAGATTCAGTTTAGCAAGATTTCTTAAAATAATTCAACTTCTAATCAAATAACTAAGCTTCATTAAACATTGCATTATGCATGCATATGACTTCATTCATCCAATGGTTCCATTAAAAAATGCCATTTTTTAAATTTATTATTATTATTATACTAAACTCTATTGAATTCATCTTCTAATCATATTATGGGGTCTCTATAATATATAAACCCTAAATATAGTTAATTTGAATCATATTACTCAATAATTAGTCGTGTAACCCCCAAAGTTTTTATATCTTACAAATTAGTCCCTCAAGTCTTAAGAATGTAAAAACGAAGGGCGAGACGAACCGAACCTGGAGAAGATCGTGCCGCAATCGCATTTGTACTCTCTTGTGCCGCAAGTCTTGGAATGAGCCTTCCAATCGGACTGCACCGCGTACTTCTTCGAGCACCTTTCGCACTTCCACTTCTTCTCTCCATGTTTACGAGAAAAATGCTTCTTGATTCCGGTTAGGTCACCCAGAGCCCGTGTCGGTTTGTGGTGCACACAAGATGGTTCAGGGCATAAATAGACCTTCTTCCTCACCTCGACACCGGGTGCCCTTGACTTCAACTTCCAAGGCAAGTTATGGCCTCGTCGGTGGAGTTGAAGGTTCTGATCGCGTTGGAAACCCTTGTTGCATATCTCGCACACAAAGCGGTTCGTCGCCATGAGGGTGGTCGGAGATAGCGCGATAATATCGGCATTAGGGTCTGCATGCATTTGAATCAAGAGTTTTAGGTGTTATAGATAAATATGTATAAATTGTTATTATTGTTAGAGCGTAAATATTAAAATCATCTCTAACGCGATAAAATTCAAATTTCGGTTAATTACTATCTGTTTTGTCAGTTGATCCAATTAATATTAACCTCGTACCAGTTTATACATGACAAGAACATAATTATGGAAGCGTAAAATGTAGAGATTAAATGATATATATATAAAAAAAACATTTGATGTGTCAAGATTAATTTAATTTAGTATATTATCCACAAAAAAAAATTGAGATAATCTCTTTCAAAATTTAAGATTATATAATATATATTTTTATTTTTATTTAGATAACATGTAATTTAATTTAAAAACTCCAAAAATAGTATTAAAAAAAATATAGGGACTAAGGTCAAAATGAATGGCAATATTTTCCACACGTTACAATCATTGGTCTTGGTCCAATAATTGAATCCCCTCCACACCAATAATTCTACATTATTATCTTATTATTATATTTAATGAAAAAAAACTAACATAAAAATTAGCAAAAAAAGCAAATAATATTTTTATTTAATTTTACCCATTTCATAATAAAATTATAAATAGTTCATTACATGTTATTTATGGCCTGAAAATGATAATATTAGACAAATTTAGAAGAAAATGAACAATTAAGAAAATAAGGTTTTATTTAATGGAAGTCGTCTTCGCCGGAGACTCACCTGGATTTCCTGGTAGGTTTCTCTTCTTCTTATCAGGAGGAGGAAGAGATGAGCCGCCATTGCTGATAGTGGAGAAGCTTCCAACTTCTCCTGAACTGATATTGGACAGAGATGACATAAGAGAGAGAGAGAGAGAGGGAGAGAGAGGGAGAGATTTGTTTACGTTTGTATGTGGAGAGGAAGTATGTGGAGAGGAAGACAAAGGTTTGGGTCTCCTTCATATGGGGTTTGAATGAAGAAAGATGAAGATTGGGGACCTCATGCCTTATATAAGAACACAAAAACTTTGGGTCTATTGACTCTTTTATATAGAAAAACACACACACATATATATATATATATATAATTATATATATAAAAGTAAAAAAATTATAAATTCAAGTTTAAGATAATATTGTTTAATTAATTTTTCTAGATTTACAGTGTTTTTTTTTTATAATTTGATTTACAGTGTTAATAGTTATAAATGAGTGAGATTATACATATATATATATATATAAATGCACATACAATTTCAAATCTTAATGCCTTCAAAATGTATATATTGTTTACTCAATTCAATTTCACTTGTAATTAAAAAACAATATATATATATATATATATGATATTATTAGAAAGGAGCATTGTTTGATTTCAATAATTATTATAGTGGTAAAATGACATTTTCATTGATTAGTAAATAAATAAACTACCTATGTAGTGTAAAAATGTTCAAAAAAGTGATCGAATTTCTATAAGGTTAAATCGTAATTCTCAAATTAAATTTAAATTTTGTAGATTCCAACATTTAAATAATTTTATTAAAGGTTGAGACCGAACATTAAACCTAAGACTAAACTTGATGTTCGTATTGTTCACATCATCGACACCCGTTAAAAGCGGAGGCTTAAGGCATACATTTTAAAGCACAGTATTAACTCGAACACGGAATGATTGTGGACCTTAATATTTTAATATACATTTAATAAAAATATTATTCATATCGTCCACATCATCGGCGCCCCTTATGTTGAAGATATAGACAACCGATGCATTATTTCAAATTAGTATGACATCATTGAAACTTGAAAGAGAAATGTAATTATATTGGATTATTATTATTAACATACTTATTTATTTAATATAGGCAGCATATAGTGTGTGTGTATATATATATATATATATTGGATTTATATCAATAAAATACTCTAGTAAAGTAAATATATATAAAAATGTTTATCCAATGGTCTAATCAATTTTATTAATGCTTCGGTATATAATTTGCTCTTGGTACAATTTCATCAATATAGTTAGAAAAAAATACGAAAATAGTCATATATTTAAATAAAATGAATTTTCAAATCAAAATATTGTAAATATTTTTTTACAATTTTTTTAAAAATGGTTTAATATATTTGGAAACTATGATAAATATACGTTCTGTAAATCCTTTGTAAAAAAATCTAATATATGGGTCGGGACCCAAGTTATGGGATTCCCGATTGGGATCGAATTGAGTCACATTTGATTTGAGCTCAATTATAACATTAGTCTAAGTTAATATGATTTAGTTATGACTTATTTTTTTCTTCTTATTTTTGGCCAAAATTATTTCCTAATTATCTTGTTAAGAAACCCTTATATATACTATGAAGAATATAGTCCTCTCTTGTCTTGCCAAATAATAATAATAAATAATAAACAAGAGAAAACCCATGTAGATATCGACATATATAAATATAACATATTATTATTATATTATATTAAATGAAGAATGGAAAATATCCATTAGACCTTGTAGTATCCGTCCCTTGGACTAAACTAAAAATCAGTGTTATCAAAATCGGACTGAATCGACGGTTCAATCAGGAATCGAACTCCTATTCGGTTTGGTTCAGCTAGAAGACTGATATGGATATCAATACAGTATTTGATTCGATATGAACCAATCAGTTTTGCAAAAACACGATCGATTTCCAGTTCGTTTTTTTTTTACTGCTTTTCAGTTCCCCTTTCAGTCTGATCAGTTCTCTTCAACTGGTCCGACCAGTTTAAGGTTTGTCTTCAAAGTTCAGGAAGGGAGTGGGTGGACTAAAAGTGGAAGGAGGATGGGTGGGTAGCGAGAGGGGGCGAGAAGGAAGATAGGGGACGAGCGAACTGAAAGGGGGACAAGGGAGGTCTAAAGGAAGGAGTTGGGGTGGACGGGAGGGAGGAGAGAGGACATGCTAGGGAGAGAGGGACGACAGGGTTGGGAAGGGGGTAGTTTTTTTTTATTACTTATAAACAGTGCATCGTACATTGAATAGGGTCCAACCGAGTTGGATCAGACGAACAGGGAATCGACTCACTCGCCAGTTCGAGACCCCCTCGCCAGTTCGATGGTCGGTCCGGTTATGATAACACTGCTAAAAACATCCTAATTACTTTGTTTTTCTTTTTATGTACAATAAATACTTAATTGTCGGTTGGTACAACGAAAGAGACACTTCATTTATCACATATCATCATTGATTCATATAACATAACCATTTCTTGCATTACACACGTTGGAATTGATGGGTTGTAGCTTGTTGGGGCCTTGGCCTTCCGGGTTAGGCCCTGGGGATAAACAGACCCGAACCCTAAACCAGTCATAGGCGACGCTCTTGGACTATAGCAAGAAGTGTCGCCTTCTCAGGACTGCAAGATAACTGCCCCACTATGATTCGATAGCTCCCCAGTAGCTCGCAACCCTAAAATCCTCACTCACTTATCTCAAAGGGGGACAAGATCCGGTTAGGTAAAAAGGGGTGTCAGAATATCAATGAGTACTCTACCCTGTATAGCATTCTCTATCCCAGATATCGCCGGAATTACAAGAGCAACTCTGGTAAGATCTTGATTATGCTCAAGTTTTGAGGTAACTCCATAAATACTCACCCACCTTTCATTTACATTCAATTCTCTCCACATTTAATACCTTCAACCACATTTGTCCTCCCTTACCAACAACTTCAGACTCACTTAATCATCATAGGGGAAACAACGGAAACACTCCAGATTTTCCTTTCGTGCAGGTTTCAGAGCGCCTCGCAAAACGTCTGAGAAGTACCGAACCAGAACCAAAAACCATGATCCAACTGAAATGTCGTGTTCTTCTATTCTTACACTCCATATTAATACCATGGAATACCTACTTAACTCCTAATATTTTCATTAATAAAAATAGATTTTATATTTAGTATAAAAATTAAAAATCACGCTACATCTAAATATAATGGTAAAGTAGAACCCCGACCGACTCCGAGACGGTAATCAATCACATCAATGCGTTATCGTTTTTCTGGAGATTAGAGACTATTTTTTCACACGCTCGGGTTTTGGCGTCATCGTTATCCAACGTTAGGTGAGTAGCAATTCCGAGAACCGCAAACTGTTGTGCGGATTGTGTTGCTAAGTTAGCTCTTTTACGGGTGTGTCCTTTGGATTGGGTCGATAGACCCCACCCGATCTTTGTTGTTTGATTGAACTTGATTTATTTTTATAACCGGGTTTTTCATAGTATGAAAAGTAAGCTCGATTATTGGCCGAAAAAAAATAGAACCCCGACCCACCATCCTCATAGTGCAAGTCTAATAAACAATATTTACCCTATGGTGTGGTGATGATTCGACATCCCTAAAATCAAATCGATACTAGTTTACTATTTTATTGCTAAATAATATATTCAAAAGTTATCTAGGTATTTACTTTATATATACTTTATCCATCCCGATCATCACAACTCGTTTTTACCAGTTGATCATACCAACTTCTTCTACTACTTTACGAAGCTCAAAGTCCATCCATGTCGGAAGGGTCAACTCTCATCGCATCGAACGATGTAATATATATATATATATATATGAATATCATCTTCATCTATCGATGTATTCTACTGATTTTATAATACCCCCACGAGCTACGTTTTCCGAGCTGCATTCAAACTGGATCCAGAAATCAAGGGTTTCTGCAAAAACCTAACGTCAGGTTGAAGAAAGGTTTCCATTTACACAGACTCTTTCGTCAAGAAGAAGTGCTGTGGTGGAAACAAGTTCGAGATTTCTCCTTTCTGCAGAAGATTGGATCAAGCTTATACTATGAAGTTCTCAAATGGGTAAGTTCACCATTGTTGTAGAGCTTGCTTTCTTTCAACTTTTAATGGCTTAATTCATCTTTTTGGTTTTTTCACTGCTTTTTTAAAAAAATGGAGAAATTCAAAAGACAAATATCGTTTGAATCATATGAGATGTGATTTTATTTTTGTTTACATTGATTGATCAGGGTTGATATAAAGTAGTACGTGAGAATTAAGACGTACGTCTTAACCAACTGCCTCAAAAGTCCGAACTTGTGAGTGAAGGCATACAGTATACTCTTAAACCATCTTAACATAGTCGACCGATTTCGAGATTAATCTAGAGTTTCCAAAAGATTGGTCGAAATGAGGACGATTTGTCTTCCCCGATGTCGATTCGGTAGGTTGATCGGATGGATTCAAATCGTGTTAGGAGGTCTCGTGATCGGGGTTAGCCTAGTTAGTCTCTTCACGTTCTACTCGGCCGGGTTCTTCTTACACCACGAAGACATTTGCCAACATTTTTACGGCATGGAAGCCCCCGAGGGGTTCGACATTCGAGATCTCTCCGATCGTATTGAAGAAGTGTTGAACAAGTTAGATGCCTTGCAGGACAAGTTAGAGTCCAAGGTCCAACAAATGGGCAAGAACATGGAATTTTTGTCCAAACCCTACATGGAGGAAGAAGTGATCAAGCCTCTATACAATGCCCACATTGCCCTAAGACAAATCCGATTGCCGAAAATCGATAACGGGACGGTGAAAGAAGACCCTTTGATTAATCACTTCATAGTCGAGGAGATTCGGAAGTATATTACTCCGAAGGAGAATCGAGTCGGGAAAATTAACATTTACGGAAGCGATAAAGTTTATAACTCGATCGGACATGCTTGCGGTCTTTATAAGAAGGAATTCGAGGAGTACATGGATTACGATATCGGATCGTATTGTAAAGATGATTGGAACCTTGGTCAGAAGCTGATGATTCACGGATGCGACCCGTTGCCTCGAAGGCGGTGCCTAACTCGAGCCTCTAAGGTCTACCAAAAACCCTACCCGATCAACGAGTCGTTATGGAAGGTTCCCGATGATCGGAACATACGTTGGAGCAACTACCAATGTAGGAACATGGATTGCCTCAAAAGCGCAAACCCTAGACGAGGTTACTCGAAGTGTGTCGGATGTTTCGAGATGGATAAGGAAAAGCTCCGATGGGTCACAAACACATCGATCCCTGTCGATTTTATGATCAAAGATGTGTTGAGCATCAAACAAGGTGAGATTCGTGTGGGGTTAGATTTTGGGTTCGGGACGGGGACTTTCGCAGCGCGGATGATGGAACATCAAGTGACGATTGTCTCGACTGCATTGAACCTCGGCGCACCATTCAACGAAGTGATTGCCTTGCGGGGTTTCGTACCGATTTACATGACGTTGAATCAACGGCTCCCGTTTTTCGACAACACGATGGATTTGATCCACACCGTCGGGGTTCTCGACGGGTGGATCGATCTACTGCTTCTCGATTTCATCTTGTTTGATTGGGACCGGGTTTTGAGACCCGGGGGATTGCTGTGGATCGATCGCTTCTTTTGCAAACGCAAGGATTTGGATGATTATATGTATATGTTTCTGCAGTTTCGATACAAGAAACATCGATGGGCGGTCTCGTCAAAATCGGCCGACGAGGTTTATCTTTCGGCTGTGCTAGAGAAACCACCAAGAGCTATATGAAGTTTAAATCATCGTCCAAGGTTATGATTTGAGAGGGAAATGTGATTTGGTTGTTTGGCTTGGGGGAGTGTACTTTTCATATCAGTACCTAAACTTTTGTCATTTCAAGAATAGCACCTAAACTTTATACTTTTCCTACACTTTCATTTATATTTTGCACAGTTTAGTACCCATAGTTGAATAAAAAATGACTGATTTATCCTCTAGTAGAAAGAGACTATTACACTTTGGTCCCTCATCAATATCAAAATACCAAACAAAACCTCAGCCGGCCGGCCAGCCGATCTTCATGATCAATTTCATTGTTCAATAACACGCCTTCGGTTCTTGAAATCCTCAGCATCACCACATTGATCGTACTTCCCGGAGTTTCGAAGAGGCTTCTTCCTTAGTTCTTCATCACCACAACCACAGAAATACCTCGAACTGCCACCTCCACGGGACCCGCATCAAGAAGATCGTTCTTTACTTCCATGGGAGCCACGGGAAAATTCATCACCAAAATCGTCACAAAATCTCGACCCCGATGATTTAGAGTCTCTTAAATCACTGCCTCGGAAGCTGCTTCTCCGTTCTGGTGCTCCTCTGCTTCTGCTTCCTCTAGGGTTTCGAGAAGAAAACCCGTCATCTGAATCGTCGCTAAATCTTGACCGGGGTTTAGAGTTTCTTGAATCGTTGCCCCTAAAATTGCTTCTTGGTGCTCCTCTGCTTCCTCTGGTGTTCCGAGGAGAGACTTCATCATCGGAACCGTCGCTAAATCTTGATCGGATCTTGGAGATTCTCGAATCATGGCCCCTGAAGTTGCTGCTCAGTGCTCCTCTGCTCCCTCCTCCTCTAGGGCTAATAGAGATTTCATCATCAGAACCGTCGCTAAATCTAGATTTAGGGTTCCGGGAAGGCATGCCACCATCAGAGTCGAAATTACTTCGTGTAAAACCCTTTTTACTCGAATATTCTTCCGATTTACTCTTGCTCGATCCAAACCCATCATCATCTGAATCGATTTCAAGATCATCGTCAGAGCCATAGCTCAATCTGCCAGACCGAACCCTTGAAGCTCGGTTTCTTGTATCCCCCACATGGCTAGATCGCCAATCGGGATGAACAGACGGTTCCTTCTTTGATCCTACATCGTCATCTTCAGAATCAGAGAACTCCTGTGATTTCATTCTCCTATTCCTGACGATTTCCTCATCGGATCCATCTTCGAAATCCAAATCTCGCTCAATTTCTTCAAAATCCCGAGACTTTACCCCCCGGGTTGAATTGTCTCTCAATGAATCCACCTCATAACTGTCCACGTCATCATCCTCGTCATCAAAATCATCAAACCCGCTCTGGTTCCGACGGTTAGCAGAAAATTCTGCATCCTTTTTCGGGAATTTGGCGCCTCGTTGGAAATCAAAATCACCCTCCAAACCTTCCAAAGGAGGATCATTGTTGGCTGCTCTAGGGTCTGCGTATTCAAAGGCAGCAACATCTGCACCGTCAGATTCATCGTCATCGAAATCAAAATTCCATGCATTCGAGACATCCTCGCGCCTCCTAGGATTTCTGTCCGGGTTTGTTCTTGAATTGGTTTGTGGTTCTTGCAGTCTATCCTCCATGAACTGATCGTGGGGCCGCTCACATTCACAGTGAAAAATTCTCATCAAGTTTTACACTTTGAAAAAAAAGGCACATACTTTGTACATAACCAATCTCCTTTCTTCATTTCAACGTCGTCCCTTCCAACTCGTCTCTTTGGAGGAGGTGGAGGCTGCTTCACCTTTGGTGGAGGTTTCCTGATAACTGGTGGGGGAAGGTTTGGATCTATTGGGACTGCACTTAACTTGACAACCTCGTGAAGCAATTTCCGAACAACATTCTTAACGGATTTTTGTTTCAGAACGGCTTTGTTGTGCACATGGTCAAATCCAAATGACATTAAAACTCGCATAATATCAATAGTTCGAGCCTCATCCTCCTTGTTAGTTACTAGATAGGCTCTTTCACATGAACTCCTCAAACTACAGGAACTGCACACCTGCAAAACAAATAAATAAATAAAAATTCAAGCAAGCAAAAAAAGTTGCTAAAAATTTTCAAATTTATCAAAATTGAAACCCCATTGAATTTCTATGATTAAAAGAATAATATGGTTTAGTCAATAGATAGTACGAATCAATGATCAGCATTCTTCTATATGCAGGAAAACAATATGGCATTAAGAGGTCACTCAATTTAGCATCAATAAGTTGAACAAAAATATTACCTTTTATTGAAAGTAAGATGAACTTCTTACCTCTCCTTCATCAAAGTGGACGTGCTTCCTCAACAGTTTGGCAGAGAAAACCACCTTCTTGTCTGTAGTTGGACATCCATAACCGACCAAAATTTGAATGTCCTGTCTTGGCAATGACCTGAGATTAATTTCTACCTCATTATACAAATCTTTACATAGAACAAACACTGAAATGACAAACCATTAAAACACAAGAAATTCCAGCAACAAATCGATCTAAAACTATTCCATGCCTGATTGAAACATAGAACACAATTTGAAATGTGACCAAGCAGTAAGCAATGATTCCAAAGCAATGTGTGATGATTCAATATGGCTTGCCCGAACCTGAATATGTCGAATCGGTCCTTCCCAAAATTTAGACCAGCAACCTGTACTGTCTTGAGATCCTTAGTAAAGTCGAAATGTTGATCCTCCACCACTTCATCTTCTCCCATATCAAACCCTGCTTCACTCACCATTTTTCCCTCATCTCTTCTCTTATGGTAGTTCTGCTGAACTAGCATCTCCATCAGCTCTATCCACTCAGGCCACGGATGAACCAGCTCCGCCGCCTTCTTGGAAGCAACCACTGAGTTAACACCAATTGAATCTCCCGACTCAACAACTCTCGACTCAGCTGGTTGATCCTTACTAGTGTCGGAAGCTGATTCATTGTCGACTTGAGACCTCTGAGCTCGTTTCGAATCCCTCCAATTGCGAATCTGATGAAGAGTTTCGTCCTTCTGAGCGCGGTAGCGTTCAATGGAATCAATTTGGTCGAACACAAAGCTGAGCAGAGCAGAGAGATTCGAGGGTTTGGATGGGTTCGGCAACGGAGTTGACGGCAGCGAAGAGAAGCGGCGAGAACTGTAGCGGAGACGGTGTGTTTGCTGCAGAGACGATAGATGAATGCGGCGTCGAAGAAGGAGGAGGCAAAATGGAGTCTTTGCCATTGAAAAGGGAAGAATCACTGCTCAAAGCAAATTTTCATGGATGAAGGGTTTAAGGTTTAGGCTTCCAGTAGCAGTTCCATGAAGCTGGAGAAACGAAGACGATAGAGGAATAGAGAGCGGCCCCTTCAAGGACTCATCTTCAGACCAGGCCCAGTTCAGTTTACAATTAATTTACAGATTGCACCCTAACATTTAGGACTTATTAAATTTAGCACACCAACATCCTAAATGTGTTCATTTTCAGTCATCTCTACTCTCTAATAAAAAGTCTGTCTAGACCGAATTCCCGACAAGAACGGTCCGACTAGGACGGAGACCAAACAATCGTTTTTTTTTATTCAAGGGCGGTCTCGGCATCGGGCTTTTTCCCCAAAAGCCCGACTAGGACCGGACCGGCCCGAGCTTGAAGGAAACCCTCCTAGAAATTCATGGTTTAACCATAAAAACACTAGTAATTCATAACCTTGAAGCATTCAACAATCCTTGGATCGGTTCCATAAGGGAAGTGTGACGGAAGACGAGAGGGTTCAAGACCAAAACTTCGTTGATTTTTTTTTGTGAATACAACTATTTTTTTTTACCAAAAATTTCGATCCAAAACCGAAACTGGACCGAGTCAAGCAAGACCGACTCAGGCGGACTTTTTTTGGCCAAAGTCGGTCTCAGTCCTCCAGATGTCAAGACCGAAATTCCGGTCTCGATCTTAGTCCTACCTCAAAAACCGCCCCACCCCGCCCATGAACAGCCCTATCTAAGACCACACTAGGTACGGTTGTCCCTATTTCTTAACTTTGCAAATACAACAGAATCCAAATACAACACCATCTAATATTATATAATATATATGGTGTAATGTTGAATAGTTGAAACACTACAAAGACATCAAACCCTAACCACTCAATCAACCCTCCAAAGTTTCCCAATCTCATCATCCTCTTGGAGGATGATATCTCAACGCATTCGTATTATCTCACCTGACCCCTCCTCATTGTTCATTGCATATATACAAAATCATTAATCTTTCGTGATTAGGCAGTGAGGGATGAACCGTCATAACTAGGTCGGGACCAACGCGAGTATCTGGGTCCGGAGCCTACCCATCGAAGTCTGTATTTCTCTGTAAAGTGGGAGGTTCTCAGGGCAACACGGGCGGAGGCTCGACACAGCTGAGTCCAGGATACGTGCCACATCAGCAGGGGGGTAATGCCTCTCTGTACATGTCTGCAAAATAGCACCATTTGAAGGAAAGGGATCATTACCAAAGTGCATACTCAATCTGAAACTTTTTTGTTCAAAAGAAAAGCAAGTGTTCAAAAATAGATCATAGAAAGACAGTATTTATGAAGTCTTCGACTTCTGTTGAGTACATTTTATTTTATTTTTAAAGAAGAAAAAAAACTGTTTTATATTGTACTTTAGAAGCATTAATTTCGCCTTTTTTTGGTTTAGAGGGGTAAAATTAAGAGTTAGGCATTTGTATTTATTAAAAACAAATCCAAGAAATTTAAGAGACAAAAGTGCCAGTAAATGCTGGAGTATGTTGTTTGCAACTTCAATTTGTTTTTTGTCAATCAAGAAAAAAAAATCAGCAAATATTTTGCAATTAACCCTTGAAGGAATTACCTGAATCATAAGCAAAGTAGCGACACAAGATGTGATGAGTTCTGCAGGGACTTGATCTTCGGGTTTGTCAGGTGGTGTAGATGGCTTTGCAGCAGCTGATGTATCACTGTTGGGCTCTGATGTTCCATTGTTTTGCTGTGGCAGATTAGGAGCCTTATCTGGTGAAGCTGTTGATAGCCGAGGGTCGGAATTAAGTTGTTGACTGCTCATGGAATCGAAGGCTTCCCCAATCCTCGTGAAAGCGTCTTCTCCTTCTTTCAGTGTTGAAATAGCCTATATGAATACCAGCAACATTATATAGAACTGTAAAAACAGAGCTGCTACAAGAAAAAATAAGGCTAACAGCATATAGAGGTAAGAAGCATAGGGGTGACAATCATGTCGTATCGTGTTATTAATTGTGCCGTGTCTAAACATGTCTCGTGTCTAAACGGATAAGTCTTAAACGTGTCTCAAAATTTCAAACACAAACACGACACGGTTATTAATCGTGTCGTGTCGTATAAGAGTTGTTTAGACACGAGTTCCGTTAAGTTCAAACTCATATACACTTTAAGGCAGATATATACACAAATCCATATATACAAAGTATCGTGTCAAAGTTAAATATAAAAAGTAAGTGAATATTTTATTATTATTATTATACTTAAATGTGTCTATACGTGTCACATGTATATATGACACGATTAGTTAATCGTGTTTATACAGATATCTGCAGATCTGAGCTGTTTAGACACAATTATTAATCGTGTCTAAACGTATAATAGTTGTTTAGACACTAGATTCGTTAACGTCAAACACATATACGCTTTAAAGCAGATCGTGTCGTGTCAGAAACTGAGAGCCCAAAAGAAGCACAAGAAAAAAAAAGTATTTTTCAAGTAAAGAGATAGGATTTTGTGAAACCTTTATTGCGGTATCGACCATTGCATGGGCTTTTAATCTCGAGCCATTCACAATTTCAAGAACGTTGCATTCTGATTCTTGGGAGAACAAGGATTTATCATCAGCGCTCGGAAGGCAGAGAGGAATGCTATTTATAGGAGGCTTCATCCAAGGAGGCAACGCGTTTCCTGGGTAAGTATTCCGTTCCCTTAGATGAACCAGAGCAGAAGAAGCCTGCAATATGAACGTGATATATCAATATATAGATAGAAAAAGTGAAATCTACAATAAATTTAAAAGTGTGAATTATTGAAAATATCACGGAAGCCACATGCCTGGCTACCGGCTTCCTTTAGCTGAACAAGTACCGTGGCGTAATGCTTTTTGAACGAATCAGAATCTTTTAAAGATACATCCCCGTCTATTTGTCGCTGTAGTACATCATTATTCATGTTCCTAAGCTCCATTAACAACGCCTCCTATATAGCTCACACAGACATCAACAATAGATATAAGAGTCTTCATGATCATCTTTCTCAATGCATTTTGCTTCCAAATAATTTTATACATGGCGTTCAACTAGATCAATACCCATTTAAATGATAATTATGCAAGGCAAATGGAACCCTACACATATAACCTTGCGTAAAAGTGAATAACTATTAACTATACTACCTGCTTATCCAATGAACGAGTAAGATTGGACAGAGCTACAATATCAGCTTCCCTTGCCTGGAAATGAGCAGCTGGGCCACTTTGATTATAAGCCAATTGAGGCGCCCCAGCAGCATTGGCTGCAGTTCCTTTAATTTGCAAATTAGCTTGCTTTAAATCCTGGACAGTACAGTAAATAAGCTTTAGATACTCAAATCTTTAGATTATAAGAAAAAATTATTTCTCCATATTTTCTACCAAATTAAGAAACCATGTGGAAGCAGAGTTGGAGGGAAAATTTGTCAATCTTTTAATACAAAACTTATGCATAATCTCTGTTTCGTAAAGTTGGATGAAATGATAAGGTGGAGGGATAAATTGTGCAACAGAATTAACTACAATTACCTTTCCTTGCGTCAAAGTACTCATCGGGCTTTCTAAAGGATGAGCACTTGGATTATAAACAAGCGCTCCTCCAAAATTTATGTTCATATTACCATTCATATGAGGCTCCTTAGGTACCAAAGTGAATTTATCTGCGAAAAGGCTTTGCCTCCTAAGAGCCTCAGGCATATTATCAAGAGGATTCATAGGCATACAATCCACATCCTGCAGGAATATAATCGGATGCAATCAAATAATGATTTTTTATAACGAGCATGACAAATCAAATTTGGGGAAGGAAACTACCTTAACAAATTCAACTCCTATATCAGGACGATCAAACTGAACCCTGCATATGTCATGATCTGTTGTGAGCACACTCCCATCATGAATCTCTCTTGTCTTGGGATGAATAGCAATCACTCTCTGTCCAACAGTTAGAGGTCGTGCTAAATCTGCAGGAAGTCCCTCCTTTGCACCAGTTCGCACATCAGTGTAATGCTTCCTCACGGATTCCCTATATTGTTCAAGCTTCTTCCTCTCTTCAGATAAGAAATTTCCTGAAAATCTGCGGGGTTTGCCTAGGGAGCTGCATGGAGACAGAGTTTCTCCGTTAATATCTTTAATCACAGTTCAGTATAGTAGGTAGAGATTTTCATTAAGACCTTCTAATGACGCTCCACTCAATTCTAGTTAGCCTCGGGATCTCTCCAAGCCCAACATGATTCAAGTACTCCACAAACTCTTTTTTTGCAAACCAAGGATAATCAATTGCACTGTAGAACCATTCATACATGCACCACGTCCGTGCTAGATCTGATGATAGCCAACAAGACAATTTGTCCTGAAAAAAATGCAGTGTAAACAAGATCAAAATCCTCTTATCTGGGACATCAAATGAAATGCATCGAGAGAAAAAGCAAAACATGCAAAACCTTCAGATTGACTGTTTTTTCTTGCATGGGTATGGCCTGTTTATGGGTCCTAGTTGCATTATTAGAAGCATTACTATCCTTTGGGCCCCAAGACCTCTGTGGAATTCTTTTTCGTCTACTTGTATGCTTGTTGGATAAGTTCGCGTGACTCGGCACAGGTTGTATTGCTGATACAAATGAAACAGTTTCTCTTCCTTTCTGATCGCCATCATATGAACTTTCTTGTGGCTTGGGCAATTTCCACTGTTTTGGAGCATTAGATGATTGGTTTGTTCTTTTACCTTTGAGAGGTTTATTGCCTTCTTCACCATCAGCCTAAAGCATGTGCAGAAGAAACATGAGCACAATTAGATCTACGCACTAAAAGAGGATTATAACACACCCAACCTAGATAGTGATTGCACCTACTAACGATACATTGATCCTCATAAAGATTAATAACTAAGAAATCATAAGCCACAAAAATATGTGCAGTCCAGGCTCATGTTAGTTTAACATAAATCATATATAACAGACAAGAGTCAATATGCAAAGAAACTGATTCAAACAAGTCTTAAAACATGTTAGTTCAATGCATGAAATCCAAAGAATCAAATATGCACAGTAATTGATACATACCTCACTCTTCAAATGAACATCAAGATGAGAACCTGCACGGCCTTCTGCAATAGGTGACTGCAAGAACAGAGGCACATGATTCAAGCATCTCGATAAAGAAGTCAACGAGGATAAGAGAACGGATGACACAGAAATTGTAGTATCTGAATTACAATAATTGAACTGTCATCGATGATTACCTTAGAAACCACGGGTTTGCCTTTCCTTCTCCATATTTTGTTATTAGGTTTAGGGCTTTCATCCACGTGAGAGATAGCAGCAGATTTGACTACACGTCCGGGTTTTAGTTTACTAGTCTCAAATCCAGAACTGGGAAAAGATATTTTCTCTTTTTCTCCAAGAGAATCCTTCTGGTTATCCATAGATGTATCTTCATGCACATTTGTCTCGTCGTCATTGTCAAGAGTAGGCCTTTCTTCCTTCAACTGGACAGAGGATTCTATGCCACATCATAATGAAGAGCAAAGTTAAAACAAAAGAGGATGAGGCAATAAAATAATGCTGAACATGAATTTTAACACATGCACAAGCAAAAAACAAAATGGAGAATACATAAAGTACTAACCTGATTCTATCAAAGACAAATCCGCCAGCGTTTGAAGAGCATCTAGGGCTGCAGTTTCATCTGAATAATGCAGAACATCAGCTGATGCAAATTAGCTTACGGATAATTATTGTTTAAAAAGGAAAAATTATCTGGCATTCTAACCTGACTAAAACAGAACGGCAATAATAAATTTCCCCAAAGTATATACTAATTCAGTGAAGTGGTCTTATCAGAGATACAAGATGAAGGCTCTAAAGCAAGATGGTTCAATAGAATATAACCCGCCTATTAAGCATATGTGGACACTAGCCAATAGGTTGTCTTCGCAACCTAACATTGGACACGGGTTTGCACAGCAGGTTAATGGTTGGTCTTAGACCATGGACGATATGATGGACATTAACTAATCACAGTTTGAGATTCATGGAAACATGTTCCTTTTGGTAGCCACTGCATGGATCCTAAATGTTTAAAAAGCCGTGATTGGTCGAGTCTAATGGTCCAAGACATGCAATTATCTCTCGGTTTGCACTCTCTTCACTCCCACTAACGAATTCTGCATAGAGAAATTTTGACATACGAAAATACTTAAAAGAGACAAAGAGGAAGTTAAGAGTCATACCTCCAAAGTAAAGTTTCTTGATTCTCTTTTTTTGACCTTGCCGAACATGTCGCTCTACTTTTTCTCCGCCAACTTTTCTTTTAACACGACCTCTTTCTTCAGTTCCACTACATGCTTCTCCACCATCATCAAACTCTTTAATTTCCTTCTCCTCAGCTTTCTCCTTTTTCCTGTAAATCTTCTTCCCCTTACACCGAACTTCAACAGTACCTACACCTTCCATATCCAACAAGGATCTCGTACTCCTTGCATGTTCTCCAGCTTCAGTTCCTCTACTACCAGTGCTACACTCTGGGACTTCGTCATCCATTGACACATCCCCACGCTTATTGGCTGCTGATCGTGAGTTCTAGAAACATGACAGTACATATTAAAAAAAAAATCCCATGAAAGGGCAGGAACAAAAACCATTTAAAAAGAAAAGACAAAAGTAGACAATGTGAATACCATCCTTTCCCAGCTCCCAGGTGATGGCTTCATGAGGTCTGACCTGCCAAAGGGACTTCGGGAAACTTGAGGAGAACCACCTTTGTGTGCTGTTGTCAATGCTAGTGCTGCTTCATGAGCAACATCATCATCATTAGCACGAACTTCTGATTTTCGACCCCATCTGTTCAGTGAAACAAAATTTTCCCTACCATCTCTCCTGTGTAGAGAGGAAACAGGAAAACGGGGTGTCCTCTTTCCAACTGCACGTGGTTGGCCACCTAATACAAAAAATGGAAAAATAAAATCACTTAATGATGCATGTCGGACCGTCAACGACCACCGTTACGGAATGTTCAGGCTTTCCTTGTTGGTAAGTTTTCAAAACTCTTAAAACACTTTGGTTTAGTAAAGAAAAAACATGGTACAGCTCCACTTAGTAGACAGCATTTAAAATTTTCATCCACATAAAAATTTCTATACTCGATCAGGAGATGATAGGTAGGTATTAATTACAGTTCCATAAACCAAGCACAAGCACAATATAAGCTGAAGGATGGAGTTAATTACCCTCAATTCTTCTCTTCTTCAAAAGTGATAAGCAACCATCATTTGATAAATCATCATTGGAGGGTAAAAGCTCTTTTGGAACGGCATGTTGACCTTTCATCCGCTTGCGCTTTTGCAACTTCCTCGTTTCTATCGCACCAATACTATCTTGGTCACTCTCACTTCCTTCCTGTAATTACAGAATGAAAAAAGAAGAAGAAAAACTCCATTCAGAGTTCTATATCCATTCTGCCCCGCAATATTTGGTATTTTGCCTCTATGTTAAATAAGAAACAATTGTTAGAGATAACGGCAAACTTCCAACCCACCAGAACATTGTAATGATCAGTCATCATTGCCTTGAGGCCAGCCACAGAAACCATACCCTCTGGAAGCGATAAATATGCCTGCCATAAAGTTAACCAGAACACAATGAAAAAAAAAAAATCTAGCTTTCAAAATGATGGTAGGATAGTAATATATCAGGTTATCACAAGGACAGGCCAAACTATATATTAAAAAAAATAGAGACATTAAATCTTGCACTAGGCAGAACAACTACAATAGAACCACTCTATATGTTCTATGAATTTTACCCGGTTGATGCTGAAAAGAGCCTCCACCATTCCTACTGATCTGGATGTCAATGCAGCAGCAACCTAAATATGATTGAGAACATCCTTAATACCCAAACGGTACTTTTCATTTTTGTAAGAGAAAGTTTCATGAGGGAGAGAGATCACAGAAGAACAAGCAACTTGCCACAGCCTCAACCAAACCGATCAAGAAATTGAAATTTCACAGCAAAAAGGAGTATTACCTTTTTCCAATCTTTCCCATGCTTCCGAAAGGAATCATAGAAATGCTCAAGTTCTTCGTGGCTCCATTGCGGTCCTAACATATCAGTCAGTTTCTTCTTCTGCACAGAATTTATGAAATTCAACTCATTATCCTTCATCAACAAGAGCTCAGACTTCAAAACAGCAGTCAACTAGCACTTTGTATATATTCTATAGAGGACTTAACAGTTATATAATACCAATAAAAAATGTCCAAACAGAAAAATAGGCTCACCCGGTGCTTGCTACTCTTTGAACTCCCCGCATCTTTTTCAGGAGATACTTCATTTAAATTTGAAAACCGCTTATATGCACTTCTCGATTTTCTGGGTGGGGCCATTATAGTGAATTTATCTATAAATACACAATTAAAAAGTAGTTAGATTTTCTTGTCGTAGAGGTCAGATGAGAGAACACTGATGGCTCAATCGCTACCAAATGTAGTATAACCATGTAACATGCCGTTCCCGCTTTAGAGGCAAAAACACATTTTCCTCGCTCATCTGCATGCTCGATTTTGAAAATCAACAAGATCTAACCCATTTCAAAATTCATAGGATACGATGCAGTAATGCTCCGCCTCAAAAAAACGATTATATTCCAGAAACTCGCTGTCTGTTTCCAGATAGGGGAAACCCAGAACCAATTGGAGTATTCAAAAACACCAAATTCAAATTACCCACAGAAGGCTTACCAGGAACAGTGACAGCAGCAAATCTCAGTGCTCCAATACTACCAAAAATCAACGGACCGAGTAATCTTCAGCTAAATCTCGAGATGCGAACTCGAGAATTGATTCTCAGAACATCACTCGAAAGCAGACAAAAACTACTCCAATGTCCAAACTTTTGAAATTCAAACCGCAGCAACAGATCACGTAAGCGAAATCCACCGTCCAGGCGCACCAATTGAACGGATACGACGATCAGAGGCCGGCCGTGAAGGAGGGGAGGGAACGAGGATGGAGGGTTTTAGAGAGAGAAAGTGAGCTTTAGAGAGAGAGGGAGAGGCTTTTAGGAGAAAGGGGAATGGGAAGGACGTTGCCGCGAAACTTGAATACAAGGGGTAGATTTCAGTCTCCACCTAGCCAATGGTAGTGATTCGTATTGTGGGAGATGAGGCCATGATCACCGTACACGTGTTCCGGTTGAAAATAAACGGCCCAATGTTGTTTTGTTTTTGTGGGCCTCAGAGAGAGCGGAAGTAGAAGATTAGGGTTCGATTTGAACTTTGAAAATGTGCTGTCCCTCAGTTATTCTTAATTATAATTTGTACCATGTTACTTTATTTTATTTCAATAAGGCCCCATCTAGATTGAATCTGTTAAGGTTAAGGTTAAGATTAAGGCTTATTATTGTTCCTTCACTTTGGATAAAGAGTTAATTAGTCAATATATATTTGTTTGAAAAGGGACAATATTGACCCAATAGTTTTTGCAATTGATATAAAGGGATTTTAAACTCTTCGATCGTCATTTTGAACCCTCCGACGAGGCTGCATATGGTTTGAATTCTTGTTATGATGATGGTGCAATCTTCGGCTTAAGACATCGAATTTGTGGTCAGAGCCCTCTATTTGATAGAACAAGACCCAAAATTTCCATTAATTACAAAATACTCCCTAAATTATCTATTGTCTAGCTTTATAATACAAGTTATTTGATTTTAGAAGAGGGCATATCAGTAATTTAACTCATAAAACAATCACATGCTGAACTAAAAATAAAAATAACAAATTATAATTTGAAAAAAAATATTCCCTTACTAAAAATATAAAATTAACAAATTATAATTTGAAAAAAAAATAACATTTTTAAATATATGTGATTAAATAACATATATTTAAACTAAGGGTTAAATACCAAGGAGCTGCCTGAACTTTGAACGGTTTGCAATGAGCTACTCGAACTTTAAAAAATCAAAACGAGCTACCTCAATTTTGGATGAAGGTGCAACGAGTTACCTCCGTCCAATTTCTGACGAATTTCCGACAAATTTTCAACGAACTTCCGACGAATTTCTGTCAACACTTGACGGTAATTTGGACGGAAGTAGCTCGTTGCACCTTCGCTAAAGTTGAGGTAGCCCGTTTTTATTTTTAAAGTTCGGGTAGCTCGTTGGAAAACGTCTCAAGTTCATGTAGCTCCGTGAAATTTAACCCTTAAACTAATAAGTAATTTACTCAAAAAATTATTTGCTTACACTCCAAGTCTCTTCACCTTTCATTGCTTGCACTTCAAGTCTCCTTCTCTTGATCCATTTACTCTCAACTGCCAGTTAGATCCTTTCAAAACATCCCCGTCCACCTCTCCCACTGCACGTCTTCAGAGAATTCAAACAAGGCAGCTCTCGGGGCCCCATCGGTGACAGACAAATAGTACAGAGCAGTGCCATCATCGACTTGCATGCTCCTCCTCAAAGATTCGAGTATCCTTTTCTTGCCATGTTCATGCAGAACTTTTGATGAAGTTTCTTGGATTGATCTGAATTCGTGACGACATTTTTCATATTGAAACAATTTGGTGGCACCCAAACTTTCAATCAGATAAAATTAGAATTTTGAACTAGAACTTGAGAAGGAATGTGAATGTTTGAGATAAAATTTTCGGACCTCCCCTATGACCAATGTTTGACACACTCTTTGGAAGATGCACCACACCCTTTGGAAGAGACACCACACCATTTGGAACCCATGAGAACCATTCGGCCTAAACATGCCCATTCATTCGAAATTTTGGCTCCAAAGCAAAGGGACACCTTGGGATGATGACTTGGAGTCGAAGTCATTGCAACATTTCGGCATAAACTTGGCTCCAAAGCAACTGTCCAAAAACCGAGAATTTTGAGGTTAAAATGTTAAGTCATTAACTTGGACCCCGCTAGGGGAGCTGCCTCCGGACCCCTGCAAAGGGGACGTTGCCCCCTTTGACTCCCATTGCGCGTTCCTAAATAACTGATGAATCTTCGATACAGTGAATCATAACATAATTAAACAAATGTGTACTTCGCACCCTCCTGACTTATTTAATGAGATATTATGATTCTATTGGTCAACTAGTCAATACAATTACACTAAAATATCTAACAGTTCAGAGTTTACCCGGTTCAGTAAGGACCCCACCCTTATGTTGGGGGGCTCGCCTTCCAAATACACCACGGCTACTTCTCGTTGGGCATGGTTGTCAAGCTCAATGTAGCATGCTTTGTTGACAAGGATGTCGGGTTTGCTTACAGGGATCAGCAGCCTCTCCCTCGAGTATATGCCGTGGTCACTCATCATGTTGTTTAGCCTTTTAATGTCCACAACCTACCAATGGGATTTGAGTTTCATTCGTTTTAAGGGGATCTTACTTAGTTTTACCAGTTAATTGGACATTGCCTTATTACTTACTACCAAACATAACTTAGTGGAGACTGCAGAGCAACCTGCACTAGGTAGCCAAGGTTCCACGTACTCATTTTAATGAAAAGAAAAATAAGGGTTCAAGGTTTGTGTTATTAAAATAAGTTGGAGGACCATCTCATATTTTCTTAATTGTATAGAACATATTTATTATTGTTATTATATTATTAACTGCATCTAATAAATCACAAAATGTCGTTGTAGTATAGTGGTAAGTATTCCCGCCTGTCACGCGGGTGACCCGGGTTCGATCCCCGGCAACGGCGATTTTTTTCCTTTTTTTTCCCCTCTTGGAGTCCTCCTTCCACTGCTGGGCATCCCATTCACTCTTCTCTCTCATTGCGCTGCCGGTGAAGGTGGCCCTCTCTCCAGCTCCTCCTCGTATCTTGATTGGTTGATTCATCGTTTAATTTTGCCCTGAACCGATTTGATCGGTCCTGGCTTGATTCTATGAAAGTGAAGCAGTACCATCCTGATGTAATTCAGGTTTAAGATGATGAGTTCACGATTCGGCGAGTAATTCATGCTTACGAGGTACGTAAATCAGCAGTTAATCATCTTTCTTATGTTCTTCGCATCAAATTGTTCGGAAATAGATGCATAATTGTTAAATTTTAATATCGGGATCGAGTCACACCCAAATAGCAACCACATTATACTACTCGAGGTTCATCCTAAAACCAGTTGATGATAGTAGGAGTTAGCTTTGTTATATATATGGTGCATATTTTTTGTGTATACCACCGGTGTGGTATTTTGTATTTGTTACAGTGTAATATTCCCAACACTCTCCCGCACTGTGACGACTCGTATTTTTAAAGGCACGACACCGACACATTTAATCCAGACGAGTTGAGACTCAACAAATCCTCTCTCACGTCAAGGTCTGACCCGAACTCTGTTACGTGAAGTAAACGGGACACAACAAACCCGGGGCACCCACAACGGAAAACAACTCAACACCGTCAAATGAAAACGGACTCTGATACCATGTTAAATTTTAATATCGGGGCTGAGCCACACCCATATAGCAACCACATTATATAACTCAGATTTCATCCTAAACCCATTAAAATACAACTCGGGTTCAATCATAAAACCAGTTGGTGATAGAAGGAGTTAGCGTTGTTATATATATGGTGCCTATTTTTTGTGTATACCACCGGTGTGGTATTTTGTATTTGTTACAGTGTGATATTTCTAACACTCTCCCGCACTGTGACGACTCATATTTTGAAAGGCATGACACCGACACATTTAATCCAGACGGGTTGAGACTCAACAAATTATCTCTCACGTCAAGGTCTGACCCGAACTCTGGTACGTGGAGTAAACGGGACACAACAAACCCGGGGCACCCACAACGGAAAACAACTCAACACCGTCAAATGAAAACGGACTCTGATACCATGTTAAATTTTAATATCGGGGCTGAGCCACACCCATATAGCAACCACATTATATAACTCAGATTTCATCCTAAATCCATTAAAATTTAACAATAATTAATAAATTTTCGCAATTGACCCTCTTCAGTTCATGATGCTCTGCATATGTACGTTTTGTGTAATTTGCTCATTTGCTGTGGATGGTAAGTGAGGCTTAGATATCTTTAGCTTAAAAAAAGATGGTCAAATTCATTATCACATAATACATGTAATTAACTTTATTTATTTTAACTTAAATTTAAAAGAAAGTCTGTATTTATTTATTTAAAAAAGTTTGATTACCTATTTGTTTTAATAAAAAAAAAAAAGCCTAGTTATCAAACCATATAAAATTTTCTTACTCATTTAATAATTAATCCTAAAGTAAAAGGGTCCTATGTAGGAAATTTGTATCTACCCTTCATAGTTGTTTTATTTACTTTTTCCTTCTCAACCTTTTATAGTGGGAGCGTGGGGACCTCATAGTATTTTTAGGGGTCAAATTGAACCAATCTCATAGTATCGAGTGGTTATTAATCGTCCATTTATTTTATTTTTCTATAACAAGATATTAAGCTAATTATTTATGGAATGTTTTTTTCACCACTATTTGCATTTAAGTTTAACGGTTATTAACTAAGTTCCGTTAAGTTGACATAGACAATAGATAAATGCGTAAAAAGACCATGATACCCTTTAAAAGAATAAGAATTTAATCCATGTATTCAAGAATTGGAGAACAATTCAGTCTGAATATTTAAAAAAAAAAATACCCTTGAATATTCATTGTTTTCATATATATATATTTTTTGTCAATCAAATTCAATAATTAAGATTAATTTATTTTCTTATAGAGAATTTATTTTGATTAAAATAGTTGAAAATGAATTTGAAAGATAAATTAAAATATGTAAAAAATAATAATTTTTAAAAAATTACAAAAAGTGTATTTCATGATCTTAATTAATTGAATTTAAAATATTTATTAGAGATAAAAATATCCCTTTAAATGGTTCACATATTTTATTTACATTTATTTATTTTTAAATTTTAGGTTTAAATACCAATGAGTTATTTAAACTTTGGACGTTTTGCAACGAGCTACTCGAACTTTAAAAATTCAAAACGGGCTACTTCAATTTGGACGAATGTGTACATAGTTACTCTATCTAACTTTTGACGAAATTCTGTCAACCGTTGATGATAAATTGGACATATATATCTATTTGCACATTTGTTAAAGTTAAAATAACACAATTTTAATTTTTAAAGTTCTTGTATATCTTTACAAAACGTCCCACGTTCATATAAAAATTTGATATTTAATCCTAAAATCTATGAGTGCGAAAAGAGTATCCATTTGTTGGATATTCGACCGTTGAACACACAAAGATATCCGTTGCCGAAGCATTTCCTTCTTCACTCTCTTTCATCCCCGCTCCTCCACCCGACCAATCCGAAACTGATTTGAGGAACACAAAGCGAGTTCAAACTCTTCTTGTCTCTCTAGAGAGAGAAACTGCAACCGCAATCACAGAGAGAGTAAGAGTAACCGAAATCAGATCCATTGATTTGAAAATATGTGCTCCTCCTCTTCTGGGGTATGCTCTGATTGATCGATATATAAATGAGAAGGGCAGCACAGACCAAAGCAAGAACACTTTCCAGAGAGAGAAAGATTTGTTCTTTTGTCATTTCTAGAGAGAGAGAGAGAAATGGTCGCCAGAACCCCACCAAAGCTGAAGAAGGTGGCTGCTTCTATTGATCCAGCTCTGCTCAGAGATATCCTGAAAAAGGTACCAAATTGGAGTTCAATTCAGATCAACCTTGATCGAAAATGCGAAAAATAAAGCTTTTTTGAATGTCAGAGAAACATAAGACATTAACTCAAGTTTTTGATTGTGAACAGCTGAAGAAAAAAGAATTCTTTTTTTGTTTTTGTTTAATTGTGGTGTTTATGAAGGTGGACAAATGCATGGAGAGACTGCAAGAGCTGCAGTACACGGTGGCAGGTGGTCGGAAAGTTGTCGCCGGAGTCAGCCTAAGTCCGAGGAGCACCCGAGTTTACCTAAAGACCAGTCTCAGATGCAAGCAAGAGTCTTTAAGGTTTAAAAAGCCTTCCTTTTTTCAACAACCCGATCTGTTTTCATCAAAAAGTTGCCATTTTCTTGTTTATTTTCTCCAATCTGATCTGGATTGTGCTCATCTTGTCGGAATTTTCAGTGTCAAGAGTTCAGCTCCGTCGAAATCTCCAGTTAAAAAGTTCCCACAAAGTTCAGGAGGTTTTGTTTCTGCTTTTCCATAGCATGGGTGCTAACCTACTAGGATGTATATTTCTGACAATATTTATCCAAATACAGGAGAATGGCGTCGAATGTCGTTACCGGCAATGCTCGTCGGAGAAACGGTCGGAGAAATTCTTCAAGCAACTCAATTTGCTAGAGAAGTCTTAACTGCTTCAGTCAGCAACAAAACCAAACCAACGCTTGATGGGCCAACAACACCATTAACACAACAAGGCAAGAAACAATTCAAGTCCGGTTCCGAGAACACCGAGCTCCGATCGAAACGAAAGAAAGAGAAACAGAACCGAGAATCTGGTTCACCGTCGCTTCAAAGAGCCCGATCTCGAATCAATTTCAAGGTTTCTCCTCCAAAGGTGAGGGAGATCGAGAAGGACAGTGGCAGGTATGGTGCGAACCGAGTGTCGCCGAGGAACAGACCATGGGCTAGAAAGGCTGTCTTGTTCCCCAACCCTACTTTCTTATCTTCACCGACGAAACAGCAACGGAATTCCAACGAAAGTAGGTTACCACACAAGTTCTTGATCAAGTCTTGCCCGAACAAGCCTAGTTCTAATTCAAATACGAAGTTCCAAGTGAAGATCATCGATCTCTCCCATGAGGAATCCTAGCAAGACAACCTTAAATTCCTCCAAGCTGAGGAGATCTTTCTCACCATCGAGAATCGCCAACAGATTACTGTCAATGTCTCCGCTGAAGGGAAAGAAGAATTCGGAGAAAAGCTGTGATGTTGCGAAAGGGTTGAAGCAGAGTCCGGGTATGAATTCTGCATTGATTCAGTTATCCACTCGGAGAGCTCAAGTGCAGAGTTATTGTTGATTTGAAAATCCAAATATATCTGCTGATATTTTCTCAATGTCTATAGTTGTGTTCTTGTGTTTACAGTTGATTGATTTCTCATTTAATTCTGAAATAGAAATACTTGTTGATGTTGCGATTTTATGGTATTTCGTTATCTAAAACCAAACTACAGTTGGCTTGCTTGCACATCAAGTAATCACCCAAAAGAATGTCTACCAGTTTGGTTTCATATTACAAGAAGGGTTAATAATAAAAAAAAAAAAACGAACTTTAAGAAAAAACCAAACAGCAAACCAAACTTTTGGAATTGAGCAATTAACAAACCTACCTCAAATTTTTATTATGTTTGAACGGATTTTTCAATGTTTGAGGAAGTTATTAAGTCAACATTAGTTGAAATATTCTAAGGAAAGATTATTACGACTTAATAACTCCCTCAAACATTGAAAAATTCATTCAAACATAATGAAAATTTGAGGTATGTTTATTGATTGCTCAATTTCATAAGTTTGATTTGTTGTTTGTTAAAAAAAAAATAGGTTTGCCATTTGTTTTTTTCTCAAAGTTCGGTTTGTTTTTTGATAAGTAACTCTGCCAAGAACTCTACATAACTTGCGTCTTAAGAAACCGACTCTCATGATCATGTTTATTGATGAACATTTCACTTTACAATATTTGATCAAAACATAGGAAAGAAAACAAAAAAAATGACGATAGAGTTTCCTTCGAATTTGGTGTCTATCGTCCAAGAACTCACTTAACTTGCATCTCAAGAAATCGAACCTTTGTTCAAAATCCTTGTTCTATCATGTTTACTAACCTTTTCTTGCAGTCCAAGGCAATTAGTTCTTCACTAGATGATGCCTTCTGGGATCAGTTACCTTAATCTTCCAATGCCCGTTTGGCAGGCTGAGATTCTTCGCTATTCCTCTCCACTTCTGAATCCTAAAATTCATCAGCTTCGTTAGCCCGCAATATCCTTGCAACTGCTTCGGCATGGAATCGTAAATCTCCCACCACTTTTCATTCGCCGCGTCACTAGCGAAAATGTGGTGATGCTTTTCATCCCAGTTACAGTCGTAGTCTCGATAACACATCCATGGCTTGAACCCCAAGTAATGTATGGTGTAGAGATTTTCCGGGATTGTATGCTCCTTGTTGTTATGGTTATTAAAGTTTTTGAGAAAATTTAGATTCGACGGTAACCGATGCCACCAAGTGAAGAACTCATTGAGGAAACCCTGGTCGCCCCCGTTATAGGACCCGAGCTCGGAAATCTTCACGGTAAGCTCCTCAAAAACGCAACTCGATGGTTCCAACACCATGACCCCCGAATTGAACAAAACATTGTCATTTTTCGTGGCAGACAACTCTGGGTAGTTGAAGAATCGGTCGATGTTTCTGAGGACGATGAGGTCAGCATCAATGAATATAACCTTATCGTATTGCGTGAGCTGCCAAACGCGAAACTTGCTATAATTCCACTCGTTGTAAGCTCCTTTGGCGGCGTGCGGCGATCGAATGCGCTTTATTGTGATGATTTTCCAACCGGCAGCTGCAAGACCGATCCGGGACCGTTTCGTAATTGAGTCATCGGCTAGGAGGACTAGGTCGCGGGTCGAGTTGGTTCTTCTAATGCTCTGGGCTAAGGTGATAGCACCACATACGTATGCCTCCGACGAGTGCAGGACCGTCACGTAGGCTTCGAGTCGTGTTCCATGTGTCTCGGTTCGAGTCACGGGTTCTGTTCAGATCAAACCAATTGATGTTAGTTAGTCCGATAGAGTCCATGTAGGTTCCATCTATAGTATGATAATAATAGAAGTAAGGCTGAATTAAAATAAGGTAGGCATTATTAAATATATTATTATTATTATTATCTATTACATAACGGAGTAAAATACCGATTTATTCCTTTATTTTATTTTTTCATTCATTATTTATTTTGTCAATAAAATTAGAGAATTTTATCTTAAGGCACTTATAAAAAAATACTTGGAAAAACGTGTGTAGCTTGAATTTTTTTTTTATATAATTTGATAAGAAAATATATATGATATTTCCATTGATTATAGTATAGATTAACTATTTCACTAATGGATTTGTTTTCAATAAAAATAATAATAATTTTATATGGTTGAAAAATAACCTTGAAGTCTTGGACTATCTAGGAAAATAATATGTATAAAATGGTACTCCTTTAATAATAAAAACAAGGGTTAAATATCAAGAAGCTACCTCAATTTTGAATGTTTTGCAACGAACTACCCGAACTTTAAAATTAAAACGGACCACCTCAACTTTGGAGAAGGTGCAACGAGCTACCTCCGTCCAAATTACCGTCAACTGTTGACGGAAATTCGTCGGAATTTCGTCAGAAATTGGACGGAGGTAACTCATTGCACCTTCGTTCAAAGTTGAGGTAGCCCGTTTTGATTTTTTAAAGTTCGGGTAGCTCGTTGCAAAACGTCCAAAGTTCAGGTAGCTCGTTGCAAAACGTCTCGTTGATATTTAACCCTAAAAACAAATATAAGAACTTAGAAATGAAAATTAAATTTTAAAAAAAATGGATAAATCAACAAATGGCGTTATGATTTGCAGTTTTGCACCCTTGGCCGTCCATCAATTATTTTTATTTCCATAAATAAATAAACTATTTATTTATTTATTTGTATTAGCAAAGTCATTTCTTGCACGTCTCAAATGATTTCTATTCCAAATTAGCCAAAAGCAATAACCTACAAAATAAAACATTGCAAATTTGGAAATATATTTAGAGAAAATTACTATCTATGGAATAATAAATTGATTTAATAATTTAAATAAAAGATTAATATTTTTATTTACCATTCAGTGCATGAGAGGAAGCTAGTTCGCATGACCCAACAGGCATCATAACCTTCTGCTGCAACCTTCCATGGTCAGGTTTATAGAGCCAGTAGTGCCTCGCCCTCCGCACCAAGTCGTCGCACCGGAAAATCTCGACCATGGGCCCACACGGACCCACAAAAACAACGTGAACCACCCTATCCCGACCGCTCGCCACCGCTAAATGAGCAGCCACCAAGTTAACTTGCAGCCTAAGCAAGTCCCTAACCCCGGTCTTACCGTTGCTACTTGACCCGCAAGGCACCCGAGCCACGACCACATCGAGGTCTTTATAGTCTTCGAGGTTTGGCATCGGCATTTTAGGGCACGAGGGTTTGTGAAATTTCACTTCTTCGTCGATCCATTCCGGGAAGAAGTCCTTCCATTTTAGGGTTTCTGATATCAGTTCGAATTTCACTTCCACCACGTCGGCTAGTCCTTTGAGGAGGTTCGGGTCGAGGTCAGTGTCTGAGTCGGGCTCACTGATGAGCCCGACTTTGAGGGTTCGGCTCGAAGGAGGGTCTTCAATGAGGTTGAACCATTCGGGGAAGCGGCGGGCTAGGGTTTCTGGTTCGAGGAGGTGGTTGTGTGGGATGTTTGACGTCCTCGGAGTCGAGCTCTCCGGCGGCGACTTTGGCCATGGCCGGAAGTTTAGAGAGAGGAAGAGGAGAGGGACAAAGAGTATGAGTAGAGAGAGAATGATGGGTGGTGCTCTATGCTTCTGCTTTGTTGAGGATGCCATTAGTATGCTTCACACGTCTTTGCGATGTTCTTGATGACTCTTTTTATAGTAGAAATGGCAAGAGTTGCGTGCATGGATGCACGTTGCTTTGTTTTTATTTTATTTAAGTGTTAAATAGTTAGCATTTACATGGGCTTTGGACGTTTTGCAACGAGCTACTCGAATTTTAAAAATTCAAAACGGGTTAACTCAACTTGGACGAAGGTGCAAATAGCTACATCCGTCTAATTTATCATCAACTGTTGACAGAATTTCGTCGGAAATTTAACAAAAATTCATCGAAAATTCGTTAGAAATTGGACGGAGGTAACTATTTGCACATTCGTCCAAGTTGAGATAACCTTTTTTTTTTTTTTTTAAAGTTTGGATAGCTCGTTGCAAGACGTTCAAAGTTCATGTAACTCATTGATATTTAACCATTTATTTAATTATTCGAATAATTTATGGAATTAAATTACTTACAAATATATTTATTCGTTCTATTTCTTAATTATACTTGATCAAAGAAAAAAACCGTGTGTTATCTACTTTCCTTTCTCTATCCAATTATTGGTTAGTGGAATCATCCAGATTTGTTTTCTAAAGTTGGTGGAAGAAATAGGAAACTAAAAAAATAGTAATTATATATTATTATTATAATTAACTAGTATTTAAGGTGAGATTAAACCAAAAATTTCCAGATATTCCAAAATAAATTTCGGATAATTTACATTAATTGCAACTTATCATATGTCTATTTATTTATAGAGTTAATATGTTCAATGATACTATATGTTTAAGTCATGCGATTGGATGATACCATATAATTTTTGGTGTGGTCAAATGCTCCGTTATGTTTGGAGGATGTTGTTCTACGGTATTCTGATAGTCAACCGTTAGATTTTTCTGTTAAATGATTCATGTCAGCGCCATATCAACGCCATATCAGCGCCACGTAGATATATAATTTAATATTTAATTTAAAAAATAAAAATAAATAGAAAAAATATGGAAAATTGGAAAAAAGTTTACAAAATTATTTTAAAACTGTATATATTAATAAAATTATTGTTTATAAATTTATTTTAAAAAAAAACTTAAAAAACAACAATTAGTCGACTTGGGTCGAATTGACCAGCCTATGGGTTGGACCCCAACAGGTCGCCTGACCTTGCGGTCCAAGATCTGGGATTTTCGATCTTCTTCTGGAGTGAAGACTACACAGAGGAATAGCCATGTCCTTGTACTCTCCTTCCCTAATCTTCAACTGCAAGCTTAAACCCACCATCTGCAGCCACTCCAATGGCGGCAAACATGCCCTTGAGGCCACTTTCATACACCGCGCCGCCAATTTGGCTGACAAATCCGCGGGCTTCACCTCTCCCCATCCCAATTTCGGATGCGTCATTGTCAATCACCCTGGAAATGTGGTCGGAGAGGGATATCTTTATGCGCAGGGGGCTAAACCCGCGGAGGTCCTCGCCGCGGAGGCTGCTGCCGGGGACCTGTGCAGAGGTTCCACTGCTTACCTCAATATGGAGCCTGGTGACTGCCATGGAGACCACACTGCTGTTTCTGCTCTTGTTCAGGTCTCTACTTGGTTTCAACTTCCAACTATCTTCTCTGTGCACGGACTAATCTTCTTGATGGATAATGATTTGGAATAAATACATTTTTTTTTGGAAGTACTATGAGTTTATATTTAATTTGCGTCCTTGCTAAATTAGTTCTGAAGTGTTCAAAGTTCATGACTTGGTTATTAAAATTAGTTTTTCTTAGGTTGGATTTCACTTAGTAGTAAGCTTAGCTGAAGTCCAATTCAATTTGATAACATGCTCAAACTCAAATTATATGTATTTAAGCAAAAATATTGAAATTACGCTCTCAATTTATGTTCATGTTTGGTGTGAGACGAGGGTCAATTCATACCTTCAAAAGATACATTTCGAGTTTGCGCATGTTATTTTTCCGAAGAACAATGTTTTATAATGTCTGTCAAAAGTTGGGAAAAGTTTGTCTTAGATGTGGTTAGTGCAATATTAATAATTGCTGCCTTAAAATGGTGTTGTAATTAATATTTGATGTAAGAGTTACTTACCAAAAAACAAACTGAATTTTGAGGAAAAACCAGACAGCAAACCAAACTTTTTTTGTTGACAAACAACAAACCAAATTTTTAGAATTGAGCAAACAACAAACCTACCTCAAATTTTCATCATTTTTGAACAAATTTTTCAATGTTTGAGAGAGTTAGTAAGTCAACATTAGTTAAAGTATTATAAGGAAATGGTATTACGACTTAATAACTCTCTCAAACATTGAAAAATACGTTCAAACATAATCAAAATTTGAGTTAGGTTTGTTCTTTGCTCAATTCCCAAAGTTTGGTTTGTTGTTTGTCAACAAAAAAAGTTCGGTTTGCTGTTTGTTTTTTCCTTAAAGTTCAGTTTGTTTTTTGATAATTAACCCTTGATGTAAAATTAGGCAGGGATTACACGGGTAGTCATTGGAATGAGACACCCTCTTAAACATCTTCGTGGTAGTGCAATCCGTGCATTTAGAAGTCAAGGAATCCATGTCGATGTCCTTGGAGAGGATCTGCAAAGTAAAATGGTTGAGGTAAATATTAACCTCTTTGCTGTGACTTGAAACTTGAAAGTTACAACTTTTTAATGGTGAAATATAATTCTTCAATTTTATTTTTAAATGATGTAATGCACAGGATGCTCAAAAGTCATGCCGCCTCGTGAATGCCCATTTGATTTATAGAGCAGCTTCCCGAGTTCCATTTTCTGTCCTTAAGTACGCCATGACCCTTGATGGTAAAAATGCATCCATTTCGAGTAAAAAGCTTACATTTGTAGAAATGAAATTCAAAATAAGGGCTCAAATGGGTTCTGATGCATCTTGTTGTATTCAGGAAAGATTGCTACCAATAGTGGACATGCCTCATGGATAAGCAGCAAGTTATCAAGAACGAGAGTCTTTGAACTGCGGGGCAGAAGTGATGCTGTAATTGTTGGAGGAAATACTGTACGTAGAGATAGTAAGTATCATGATTTTCTCAACAGTTCATTTGTTTTAAAGAAAAAGATGATTCGAAAGACCGTTGATTTGCTAACTATGTTTCAAATGATTGATTTTTATCTGTTCAAGATCCGCGCTTGACAGCAAGGCATGGGGGTGGGCACTTACCTATGCGGATCGTGATGTCACAAACCCTAGACCTTCCCGAGGAAGCCAATCTGTGGGACATCTCCGAAGTTTCCACCATCGTTGTAACACAAAGAGGTGCAAGGAGAAGTTTTCAGAAGTATCTAGCATCCAAAGGTGTTGAGGTTGTTGAATTTGACATTCTGAATCCTCGAGAAGTTATGGAGTATTTCTATGATCGAGGGTACCTTTCGATGTTGTGGGAGTGTGGAGGAACATTATCTGCATCCGCCATTTCATCTGGCGTGATACACAAGGTATTATTACATTCCAACCCTTGTTCTTGCAAAATTCATATATTTTTTATTAATATATAGGGTTAATACCAAGGAGCTACGTGAACTTTGAACGTTTTGCAACGAGCTAACCGAACTTTGAAAATTCAAAACGGGCTACCTCAACTTTGAAAAATGTGCAAATAGCTACCTCCGTCCAATTTTCCGTCAACTGTTGACGGAAATTCGTTGGAAATTTGTCAAAAATTGGACGGAGTTAGCTATTTGCACATTTTTCAAAGTTGAAATAGCCCGTTTTGAATTTTCAAAGTTCGGGTAGCTCGTTGCAAAACGTCCAAAGTTCAGGTAGCTCATTGGTATTTAACCCATATATATATCCCTTTCTTCAAGTTTATCCAAACTTTTGCAGGTTTATGCATTTGTTGCTCCTAAGATTATTGGTGGAAGAAAGGCTCCATCTCCTGTGGGTGAACTGGGGATGGTTGAGATGACACAAGCTTTGGATCTCATTGATGTCAGCTATGAACAGGTTTTGTAGTGATTTTGCTTTCAGGAATCTACAATTGTGAAAATGGTGTCTTTTTCCATTTCTGGATCACCTTTTTCGTAAAATTGCATTTTTTTCTCACTTCCCCACAAAGTTTCACACTTTATAGAATTCGTCAGCTCCTTCATATCTATCCTGTTTCTTTCTTTTCAATGTCATTTGAATTACTTCATTTTGATGTCCCCATGTCTGTATTTTTACCAATTTTTGAATTGATTCTGAAGGCATATATTTTTCAAACAACCGGAACTTAAAGATCCTTGTTTTTGGTCTTTCTAGCTTAGTAACAGATGAAGGGACTGAACTGCTAATCTTTTGCCATCTGCTTTATTCATGTAGGTGGGACCCGACATGCTCGTGAGCGGTTTCCTTGAGCCAATCCCTGAGTTGACACCTGTCATTCCCTCGGTGGAAGAGACTTCCGCAATCGATCCTTCCGTTACTTCCCACGAACCTCAAATCATATTCTTCTACAAAACTTGGGACCCTTATGGAGCTTTCTCTAATTTCTCTCCTCATCCAATTCAAATGCCTGACGAGAATGGAAAGTACACTACTTGGTCAAGCGTGGAGCATTATTATCAGGTAAATTTCATCTGTTAATGGGGATTAATCATTTTATGTAGCCGTTAATTATATGATAGCTAGCCACAAACGATGAACAATCATGAGTTTCTGCTTCAAATTGCAGGCTCATAAATTTGTTGGACTCGATGATTCTCTTGCAAAAAAACTTGTTGAAGACATAAGATCTGCAAAGAGTCCAGAAGAGGCAGCAAGAATTGGAAGGTTTGCTCAAAGGAGACACCCCAAACTTGTAAGTCAAGAAAACCATTTGGTTTAACCCCTCCCCATAAAAGAGAAAACAAACCCATTTTCATGATTTAGATCAAGAGTTAATTATCAAATAGGTAGCCGAACTTGACATGGTTTGGCAAGTAGGTACCCAAACTTATTTTTCTCGCAAATAGATTGCCGACCTTTTGGAAATTAGCAAATAGGTGCTTGACGTTAATTTTTCCGTTGGTTTGTGACAGAACTCGGTTCAAAAACCGATTCAGAACCAGTTCGATCAAACCACTTTTGTTTTTTTAAAGGTAGGATTTATATACCAAACGCATGCATGACTCAACCCTAAACTAAGCCATTCATGTGTTTGGTATATAAATCCTACATTTTTTAAAGAAAATAAATAAAATGATTCGATCGAACCGGTTCTGAACCGATTTCCGTCACATACCACTATAAAAATTAACGTCAGAAACTTATTTGCTAATTTTCAAAAGTTCGGTAACCTCTTTGCAGCAAAAAAAAGTTTGGGTACCTATTTGTCAAACCATGTCAAGTTCGGCTACCTATTTGATAATTAACCCTTAGATCAATTCATTGTCTGTTTGAGATTTTGCTCTAATTTAAGGAAAATTCTTAAAATTCATAGTGAAAGTGGGGAAAAAAATGTGATTGAGATAGTCAATGGTTTTCATCAAATGAAAAAAAATCAATTTTTTCTACAGATTTTCACAGTTTGCAGCATTGTTCGAATATTAACGTTTATAGAGCTGTTGAATTAACTGCAGGTGAGATCTGATTGGGAAAGTATGAAGATTGAAGTAATGTATAGAGCTTTGAAATGCAAGTTTTCGATCTACCCTCACTTGAACTCGACCCTGATTTCAACAGCGGGATCTGTACTCGTTGAAGCTTCCCCACACGATCTCTTTTGGGGCGGAGGAAGGGAAGGAGAAGGTTTGAATCATCTGGGCAGGTTGTTGATGCAGTTGAGATCCGAGTTTCTTGGGGAGTATTCTGCGTCCACTGATACCTCAATTCTTTCTTCTTGATGTAGTTTATACACAAAAGAATTGCTTGAGCTAATGTCAAAGAAGTTCTACAAAAGTGAACTTCCATTTTTGCCCCTTACTGAAAAAGATCCCTCTTTTATTGAGAAAGTATGATCCTATTTAGTGTTAACCTTTTGCTGCAATATCATGCCAATCAAGTATACGCGGGTTGCAGTAGGGCTAATCATGGGCGGGTCGGTCCGGTCTTGGAGGTAGGACCGAGCCCGTAATCTCGGTCTTGACATTTGGAGGACCGAGATTGAATTTGACCAAAAAAAACCGCCGAGTCAGTCTTGCTTGACTCGGGCCAGTCTCGATCTTAGATCGAAATTTTTGATAAAAAAAAATCAACTGAATTGTCCAAAATAATCACTGAAATTTTGGTCTTGAACCCAGTTTCTCGTCTTCCATCACACTTCCCTTATGGAACAGATCCAAGGGTTGTTGAATGTTTAAAGATCATAAATTATTAGTGTTTCAAGGGTTACACCATGAATTTCTACGATTTTCTTCAAGGTCGGGTCAATTCGATTTTAGTCAGGCTTTGGGGAAAAAAGCCCGAGAGCGAGCCCGACCTTGAAGGAAAAAACTCACCCGTTCGATCTCAATTATAGTCGAGCCGGTATTGTCAGGTATTCGTTACAACCATTCTTTTTTGATCACCCCTAGGTTGCAGATATTCTTGCTTTGTCGTTGCAAAGGGTATTGTGGTCTTACAAAAAAGACATGAATTCCTTATAATTTTATTCAGGACTAAGAAATTATAGAATTTGAGGGTGAAACTGAATCCAATAGAGATTCGAGGACTAAATCATGAACAATGAGAATTAGAGGATCAAAGCAGGATTATCAGTAATGGTAACAATAAACTGGTGTATGTTTGAAGAAAGCAAAAACAGACCCCTTTAACCTCTCAAGGCATTTCTTCTGATTGCTCACCTTATCACTTACCTAAACCAAAGCAAGTCTGCAAAGCTTCTTTGCCGCTGCATTTTCTCGAACATAAAGCACGATCTTCTATCAATGAGACAGAGATTCTAAGAATCCGAACTGAACAAAGTTAGATTCCGTCTTTGTCTAAGAATCTTTCGTGACAGCTGCATCGGGATTTCTTGGCAGAAAATATGATGGCAGAAACAATGGAAGAATGAACGACGACACCAAGCAGAGCAAGACCAAAACCCCGACCCACCAAGCTTGGTGAGGTATCCCCAATAGAAGCTCATTACAAACTGCCATATATCCAGAGAAACCAACCATTTTTACAATGTATCAGAGAATCTATCTAAGATGGTGTTTGAGAAATAGCCAAATCAAGAGCTTTTTGTGTCGGATCACCAAACTCAAGTAACAAAATCAACACTTTTGATGGATGATGATAAGAAAATAAGATACTCGGATTACCTATGTTGAAGATTATAGATTCTCTCTCAGGAACATGTTTCATAGCAACAACACCTTCTGGTTCAACAGTAACTAGCACAAATGTTCCTCCCTGCAAAAAAGGATGTTAGATTATAATGCCAAAACCCAATTCCTCAATTGTCATCTGTACAGGAAACCTCTTAGCATCTAATGCATATACAGTTTGTTGATATGGGAAAAAAATCTTCACCTGTTCAAGATTCTCATTCTTGAAAATCAGCTTCTCGGTATTGAGCAATCTTCTATTGAGGTTCATTTCCACATCGCCCTTCTTCAGTTGTATCGAAAAAGATGCAGGAATCTAACAACCGGAGAACATTACAATGAAATTCAAATGGAATGGAAATGCAAAGGCAGTAATGAATGATTTATGTGCATATATATGGACGGACATACAGAAGCTGGGTATGATATCTTCACTTCGTACCACGAAAAGGGTTTCAATCCTTCCAATTTGTAAAATCGAGATCCCCTCTGCAGAGGTAGGATTTCGCCGATCAACTCTTCCTCGGCCTTCAAAATCGCTTCTTTTTCAATCCTACCCATTTCAGTTGCATAAATTGAGCTAAGGAATGAATTTTGCAGATAGTAAAGTATGTGCAATTGCAAATGTCGTGTATACTGACAATGGGCCACGGCTAGAAGCAGCGCTATGGATGGCGAAGTTGAGAACGCAGAGGATACTGAACATGTTGCTCAAAGAAGGTCCATTTACACGAAACATCTGTTGAAAGGGAGGTTGCCGTCAATCGGATAATCTTAATTGGAATGGTAAAGGTTGATGGTCGATACCTTTGGAGATTTGACGACAGAAGTGGGAAGAAGACGCCGTCGCTGGATACCTCAGTTGCCGCTCACGGTGTCTGCCAAGGAGGTTTCAACTCTCGAGAGGTTTCGGCGCGGGTTAGTCCTCTTTTACATCTAAATTATTAGCTAGTCCTTAATCTTTATACTAACATATAATTCAGTCTTATATATATATATATTATAATTTTTATACAAATGATATATGAATCCAACCATACCATATCTAAAAATAATAATTTGTTTAGTAACTTTTAAGTTTAAAATTAAGGGTTAATTATAAAACAAACAAACCGAACTTTGAGAAAAAACCAAACAGCAAACCGAACTCTTTTTGTTGACAAACAACAAACCAATTTTTTGGAATTGAGCAATCAACAAACCTACCTCAAATTTTTATTATGTTTGAACGGATTTTTTAGTGTATGAGGAAGTTATTAAGTTATAATACCATTTCCTTAGATTAATAAATATTATAATATAAATTTTAAGTGAAGTAAAAATTATGGATCATTAGTGAGTGTCATCAAAATCATTAAAAAAATAAATAAATAGGATAAAACATTTCATGTGACCAAATATCCATTGTTTTAGGGTGAAAATTGCTCTTAATATAAGTGTTGGACATAAATGCATTGCCGGTATATTACAGAAGGACCATAATCGGCCCAAGTTGTCGGCTTATTAAATCGTCCCAAGTCATCCACCACCGGCGCAGAAAAATAACAGAAAAGAAGTAGAAAAGACTCGACTCAGCGAAGAAGAAGAGGGAGATCAGAGATCTGCAGTAGCTCGGGTCTCAATTTGAATCTATAGTGGGAGACATAGAGGAGGATCGAGAAGATGATGAGCGGCGGCGGAAAGTATACGACCATCGACAGCCAGAAGGATACTGGATCTGTGCCGGTGAGGAACCGTCTATCTTCATCATTTTCCGTTATCAGCTCCTTGAATCATGTCTAGATGGAGAATTCTTAGCGTTTATATGGCTAGATGGTCTAGTTTTTGCATCTAGATCTTCGTCATTGAGCTTTACTTGTTTGGATTTTGCAGGCGGTTCCAGATTCAGGCGAGGTCGCCATCAAATTCACAGGTCAGTTCCGTTCATTTGAATGGATTTCAGTTCTCTATGATCTGTTATCTGGAACATAGAATTGCGGTGGTTTTAGCAGTAGTGAGCTGCATTTGCTTCAACTGGTGACCGAGCTGTTCCTGGTTAGCTAAAAAATGAGTCAATGGTCAATAAGGATTTTTTCATTTGTGCTTCAAATTGGTTTTGTTTAAGCTTCATTGTATAAACTGTAAAGATTTTGTAAGTGTTTCTGCATGGGATCTATGGATCTTTCAATCAGAACAATTGCAGAAGTTTTTGAACTTTAGGAATTAGCTGGTGGAATGTCTGATCTTTTGATGAGAAACTGAATTTTTGCACCTTCAAATACCTTTCCCGAAAGGTCAAGAATTGCTGAAATATCATGAACCATATTGCCTAATTTATTGAATCAATTTTTGTAAATGAAGTGTTCTTATTGTCTAGTCTTCAATTTAACTGGAGTTTCTTATCCTTTCAGATTCAACCCTCCAGACATTTCCTCCATCTGGAACTCAGGGGAAGATCACTGGTGGTTCAAGGCCTCCTCGAGATGCAGATGGTATATTCATCTAATCCTGTACTCAGATTGTGAATGCTCACTATAAGTGTCTCGAAACTCGAAAGTATCTGACTTTACATTCGTCTCCTCTTCAGACACATTTTCAAAAGTAGGATTTGGCAGTTCTGATGAATCACAACGCTCTGGTGGGTGGTTTCGATTTTTCACAGTAGATGCATACACGCCATACTTTGATGTTGACACTTCTGATGTGTTGGAGAGAATTAAAGAGTCTATCTTTCCATTTAAAGGAAGCTTCAATGAAAAAACGGCCACCAACCCTGATCTGTAAGTTGTTATCATTCAGAGATATTATATTAATGCTTCTTGTTGTTGCTGATTATTTGCTTTATTTACCCTAACTACAACATCTCACTTGTTTAGTGTAATATTCCAACTACGCTATTGATTTATCAAAATTTCGATTCCAACTGAAGAAAAATATACGTTTTCTTTGCTTCCTTTTATTTATTTGTTCCTTTCAGATATGGGCCATTTTGGATTTGCACTACTCTAATATTCGTGGCAGCTGCTATCGGCACTTTCGTGACGTACATAGCCCACAAACTTATAAACTTGGTTACTTGGACAGCTAGTCTATTCTACGGCTACGTGACCATTGTTCCTCTAGGTTTGTATGTGATCCTCAAATACTTCTCCGCACCTTCAGGCCTCGTTCAGCTGTTCTGTCTCTATGGATACTCTCTCTTCATCTTCATTCCGGCACTGGTAAGTCCTTATTCCTGTCTCCTGCTTAAAAAACCTAGAAATAGCAGAACAAAAATCATAAATAGCAAACATACACAGATGCACATCGTTGTGTTAGAATAAAACTTCTCAGCTTTTTTTCTTCTCATAGCGTTCTTTACGCCTTAACCGCCACCAACCAAACTCGAGGGTTGGTTATATACGCCTTAAACACCACAACTTGTGAGTGAAAACCTACTGTTAATATATCTCAAGATCGAGGTAGCCAGCAGAGTGATTTGGCATTTGTAGTCAACTCATGGTAACGAATTGTGGATGCAGTGTCTCTCAGTCGTGCCAGTCGACATCTTCCAGTGGGTTGTGGCTGGGGTTGCAGGGTCCATGTCGGCTACATTCGTGGCTCTAAACCTCAGAGCCCACATCATGTCGGCTGGTGAAAGGTGGTTCTTCATCGTGGCAGCCATCTTCCTCCTGCAAGTCGCTCTCTCCGTGCTGCTCAAAATCTATTTGTTCACCGTCACGGTATAGAAGAAATGGCATGCTCCATATTACAGAACAATACTGTATCAATAATTCAGGTAAAAAACAGTTTTGAGTTTTGACACTTTCATCCTTCCGTAAATGATTCAATTTTGCCCCCATCTCTTCTACCTATTAATTTTGGTCCCAATGTTTGCTCATTACATATGTTGATGCTCAAGTTTTGACAGCTGAACAAAAGGTCTCTTAAGGTACAAATAGGCACATACAATGCAAAGCAGTGTAAAACCAGAAACACTCTAATCTACAAGCAGTTCACAATCATCATCAAGATACCAACACACTTCCACACCACACCCAAACCCGACCCCATCCTCACCGGGCTCCCACTCACAAAGCTCCCACTCACACTACTTCTAGTCAAAACCACCACTACCCAATCATCCTCCTTCCCGACCCCAGCACTCGTAAACCTCGAATCATTCAAATAAGTTGAGTACCCTGTCCTTGTGTAATTTGTCAGGACAAGAGACGGTACCCGCTTAGGGACACACACAGGGAGGATTACCCCATCTCGTGTGGTGTTTACATCGATCTTGCATTTCGACAGTTGCTTTTGGTAGTTGGAGTAGATCTGGGGGCCAGTGCCGAGAATGGCGTTGGCAGCTGTGGTGGCCACGCATGGCTTGTCCTCAAGCTGGTCAGCAATTTCATTGGCGAGGCACCCGGCTTTGTCGTTCTTGGTTAATGGGGAGAGGTTGAAGGAGGTTCTGTAGCTGTTGATTCCTTGGAGAAGGTTATCTTCATCACTGACTGCATGGAATACTGATAAGATACAGGTTAAATTATCTATTCGGGTCCCCGGAGTGGCTAGGGTTTATAGACCCTAATTGGGTCCTATTCGATCTTGGTTCGGACCACGGTCATGTATTAAAGATCGCCCGTGTTCCCAAAATAACGTCTTTATCAAAGATTGATGGAAAAATTAACGACACTGACACAAAGTTGATCAAAATCTGCAGATTAATTGCATGAAAAGCAAAGCTAAAGAGTAGTATGAAGTGTTATGTATATGTATATACCTTTGCAGGTCACCCGATGAGAACTCAGCAAGATAAGGAGTGGAAGAAGAAGTGCCGACACAAAGCAGAAATACTTCACAGACGCCATTGACAGAGCTTTTGGGGTCAATGGTGAATGGAAATCTGGTGAGTTAAGAGAGTTGAAGGTGATGATTTTCATATCGGTGTGTGTGTCTGCATGTAGAGTTTCCAGGTGCCGTGGTTACCCTTGATCTTAATGTTCACGAACTTACAAGTGTCCGACAGTCGGGAGTTGTCACGTGTCCACCATGCAGATTGCACTACTGAAAATCTGGTATTTACCGACGAAAAAATAATTTCGTCGGTAAAAAAATTATTTTACCGACACTATCAAATTTTGTTGGTAAATTTTTTTTACCGACAAAAAGTAGTAATATCGTCGGTAAAATCTCATGTTTTTGCCGAATACATGTAATTATTGTCGGTAATTAGGTTTTTACTGACGAAACTTAATATATCGTCGGCAAATAAATATAACAACTATAAAAAGAAAACGTAACAAATGGAGAGTTGGAGTTGTTTTCAAATGTTGGGTTCGATACCCTTAAATATCTATTGAAATTTACACTATTTTCAACTGTGGATATATATACTTTTAAGTATAAATTAAGATTATGATGCCTAAATTGAAGCAATTATTCCATACAATACTCTAATATATAAAGGTCAAAATAGATACCGTCTCCGTCTCCATGCAACGTAACTAGCTTATGCTTAAACCCTTGTGACGGGAGAAGATTCAGGGATCGGAAGGGCGGTGTGTCACTGCTTCGTCCAAGAGGGCACCACCATGGCCTTCACCTTCGTGAAGGGCCAGGAGGACAAAGGACGCCATTGGCAGTACTCTCCATATACTCAAGCAAGAAAAGAAGGCGGACGTTAGGGATCCGATGGTGATACCGACATATGCTTTCAAGCTCTACAAGCCTAAGGCAAGGCAACGCTTGGGCTCATTCGGAACACTACGTCGCCATCGCACAACCCTGGTCATAGCCAGAGGGGTGCGCTACTAATCGGGACGCTTCCTCCCATTCTTGGCACCCTTTTTATAGGGGACAAGATGACATAAGACATAATGCATGTCAGGGGCAATTGAGTACCTTCAGCCTATAATACGGCGCCCCTGATCTATTTATGACCATTTATGAATGACACAGATAGACCTGACAACAACCTGTCAAAAATACATGTATATTTGACACTTTAACGAGGACCTAACCATGGTCACTTGATCAAATGACACCTGAGATGATCAGAGTAAGGTTTGATCCAACCAAGGTTAGAGGTGAGGAGTTATAAATATCCCCACCTACCATCCTTTTACCTTTTAATGTTATATTGAATGCTCTCTACTCCATACTCTCTTGCATTTACTCTCCTATCAACAAATCTTCGTCTGACTTGATTGTCGGAGTGGAAACAACAGGAACACCTCGATCTTTTTTTCCGTGCATGTTACCGGAGCAACAAGAGGACCGATTCAGGACGCACCAAACTGAGTCCTACCAAAGAACGTGATCCAACATGTGGGGAATGCGTTCAGAAGGATCGATATACTGGAACTGCACGGTGGAGGAGATCGATGAGGCGAGGCTGGATAAGGGTGTTCAGTACAAATATATTGTCGCACTTCTTTCTGTTCAGGTAAATACAGAAACATTTTGAACACGTGGTAGTTTTGACGTTTTTGAAACGAAATTGAAAAAATAATAATTGAAGTATAATTTTCCTAAAAATATCTAGATGGATAACCTTTGGAAATAGTGGATAGATAATCTTTAAAAGAACGTGGGCCATTTATGGATTTATCTAGGCATAACATTTTGTTTTTATCATAAAAAAAAATATTAGTGCCGATCCTATGCCTATCCCATTACATAATGTTCGGATTTTCTATTGTCATATGTGAGTTCTATAGTTATCTACCACATCTGAGAATAATAAGTGTTTTACACTGACTCTGTCACCATAGTTCCACCGACATTTTAGAGTTGAGAGACCAGCTCTTCAGATATAAGTTGACCATTTCTCAAGATCACTTAGCAGATTCAAACTTGTGCACGTGGAACCAAATAAATTGGGAGTCAGCGTTTTCGACCACGGGTAACATAACATTTGGTGGTACTTTATCTACCTCGGCGTAGTTTAGAAATATATACTTCTATTCACTACACTGCGCTTCAAAATTTTATCCAACCCCACGCGCTTCCCTTCTTCAATCACGTTGCTGCTCCTGTCTCTCAGTACACGCCTTTATTGCTCCCAGCAGAAGAGATAGATCAAGTTTTGGCCCCCCCACTACTTATTGCTCCTCATCACCACCAAGCTACGATCTTTCTAGAGATCGCGGAATCAACGTCACCCGAAGATTGAATTTCATTTCTGGGGAGTCGCTGAATCAGAAATCGGTTTCCAGATCGAGTGTCGAAGCTATTTGAAGGAAAGATTCAGTCTGATATTGAAGTTGTAGATTTGGATCTTCATTCCATGTCATGGCTGGGAGTAATCAAGTCAATATTAACGAATCCAAGGTAATTGATTCCGTTCAGATGCTGCTTCATTTAATTTCTGGTTCAACTCTACGAATCATAAAAATTGCAAATTTCGTCTCTAGTTTTGCGTTTGAAGATCGTGGAATCACTAATTGAGCTTCAAAACCTTCAGAGATCTTGCCTTTCTGGGCCCTGATAGTTTAACAAGAAATTTGGACCTATGTTAATAATCGAGATTCTGATAGATTCGTTCTGATCTGTTCTTTACAGAGGGTTGTTCCATTGAACACATGGGTCTTAATCTCCAATTTCAAATTAGCATATAACCTGCTCCGCCGCCCAGACGGAACCTTCAACCGCCACCTCGCCGAGTTTCTCGATCGGAAAGTCCCTGCAAATGCAAACCCAGTAGAAGGCGTGTTCTCCTTCGATGTAATCATCGACCGCGGCTCGAACCTCCTCACCCGAATCTACCGCCCCTCGATCAATGAACAACCTCAAACCATTGCTGATCTCGAAAAGCCGGTTGAGTCCGATGTTATCCCAGTGATACTCTTCTTCCACGGTGGTAGCTTCGCCCATTCGTCTGCAAACAGTGCTATATACGATACTCTGTGCAGGAGACTCGTCGGCATCTGTGAGGCCATTGTGGTATCAGTGAATTATCGTAGGGCACCTGAGAACCCGTACCCTTGTGCTTATGATGACGGATGGACCGCCCTTCAATGGGTCAGTTCAAGAACCTGGCTTCGAACCAAACCCGACTCCAAAGTTCGCATCTTTCTGGCTGGAGACAGCTCGGGGGGAAACATTGTACACAATGTGGCTCTAAGGGCAGTAGATTCGGGACTCGAAGTTCTGGGAAACATACTCTTGAACCCGATGTTCGGTGGGGAGGAGAGGACTGAGTCGGAGACTCGGTTAGATGGAAAGTACTTTGTTACTCTCAGGGATCGGGATTGGTATTGGAAGGCGTTTCTGCCTGAAGGAGCCGATCGGGACCATTCGGCCTGTAACCCGTTTGGGCCGAATGGGAAGAGTCTGGAAGGGGTCGGGTTTCCAAAGAGTCTTGTTGTTGTGGCGGGTTTGGATTTGATTCAAGATTGGCAATTGAGGTATGTTAAGGGTCTTGAGAGGTACGATCAGAAGGTAAAGCTTTTGTTTTTGAAGGATGCGACGATCGGGTTTTACTTGTTGCCTAACAACAATCACTTCTACATCGTGATGGATGAGATCAAGGAGTTCATCAACTCTGAACAGCATTGCTGCTGAAAGTTTGATGAATTCTGGTGTATTAGTGCTGGTACGAGAGTTTTAATTATCAAAAAACAAACCGATCTTTGATGAAAAATTAAACAGCAAATCGAATTTTTTGTTTTGACAAACAACAAACTAAATTTTTGGAATTGAGTAATCAACAAACCTACCTCAAATTTTCATTATGTTTGAACGGATTTTTCAATGTTTGAGAGAGTTATTAAGTCTTAATACCCTTTCTTTAGTATAATTCAACTAATGCTGACTTAATAACTTTCTTAAACATAATGAAAATTTGAGGTAAGTTTGTTGATTGCTCAATTCCAAAAGTTTAGTTTGTTGTTTGTCAAAAAATCAAGTTCAGTTTGCTGTCTGGTTTTTCCTCAAAGTTCGGTTTGTTTTTTGTTAATTAACCCGCTGGTATGATTATGATGCATAAACTTAGTAGTTTTCTGTAGAAGAGTTAACATTTGCACCAAATTGAAGTGTATGGATTTGGTAGCAAAAGACTAATATGGGTCGGGTCGGGTCTCGAACTATATAGACATGAGTAATTGTATATATATATAGATATAAATGTGGAAATATCCAAGGGATTGGATCAATGTGGAAGAATTCCATACCACTAGTAGAAGATAAAGTATAAAGACATTGTTGTTTGGTTATTCTAGGTTGTCTATGTTTTTTTTTTGGATTTTTTTATATTTAATGTTAAGTTGACATCTTCAGTAATATTCAAACTTTGTTGGTGTTTGTGAATCAAGTTCAATCAGTCTTGATTTTCTGTAAATAGAAATTATGTTACATATGTAGTACCTATACAAAAAAAGGTATAAGTTCTATTTAGGGACTTATACTTTTTTGTGTATGAATGAATATAATCTTCTACTTTTAAGGATGTTTTTTTATGGTCCTTTTTGTATGTTTGTTGAAGTATCTACTTTTGGTATACAACTATACATTCCTCTTTGCTACTTACTTTCTCTTGTAACATGTTTGTATGAGTAATTTCTCAACACAAAAAAAGTACACCCAAAAGTTTTGTTTGGATACAAAGGTACAAATAACTGTCTTTAATAGTCCTTTAATATCTCTAATCGCAATAATAGTCCCTATTCTTTAGTATCATTTCCATTTTCCGCAGTCTATTTTGATCAAGGGTTGTAACTTAGTCCCCAAGCAAAGGTCAAAATGAGACAAATTTTCTAATTTTTGGACTAGTTTGGTAGAGATATAGGTTGATTACCAAAATCCAAATCAATTTATGTATTTTCCATCACTAACCGTTTCAGCGCCAAACCAATTTTAAAACCATATCGTACGAAAAAACTTATATTAGTATGGTTTGCAGATGAGTTAATTATAAAAATAACAAACCGAAATTTGAGGAAAAATCAAACAAGAAACCATTTATTTGACAAATAACAAACCAAACTTTTGGAATTGAGCCATCAACAAATTTACCTTAAATTTTCATTATGTTTGAACTTATTTTTCCAATGTTTTAAGAGAATTATTAAGTTATAATACTCTTTACTTAGAATAGTTCAACTAATGCTGACTTAATAATTCCATTCAATACTGAAAAATTCGTTCAAACATAATGAAAATTTGAGGTAGGTTTGTTGATTGGTCAGTTCCAAAAGTTTTGGTTTGTTGTTTGTAAAAAAAAAGGTTCGGTTTGCTATTTGATTTTTCCTCAAAATTCGGTTTGTTTGTTGGTAATTAACTCGTTTGCATATAAACATAGTTCAGTACTTCGGATATGGAAATTTCATAGTAAATATCCAGATTTGCTATCAAAATTGGGATTCGACAGTTTAATATCCCAATTCATCGGTCTAAGAACCCTAGCAGTTTAGTAGTTACTACAACTCATTCTATCCCAAAAGATGAGTAAAAAAAAGATGCTTACCAAGTAATTTTCACCATTCCAACCTTAAGCAGATGGCGAAATCATGGCTGATAGTAGGCACCAAGTTGATCAAACTGTGCAAGTCCAGACCTTCTCCTGTTTCGAACCCTAAATTCTGCTTGACCCGCACTCCTTTCAGCTGATACTTCCAACACTTGGTATTGCCTCTGAACATCTACAGTTATGCGTTGCTTTCTTTGCCAGTTCCTCACAGAAGTACTAATTTCAATCGTAATAAGATAACTAAACAGGGTATAATGCCGATGCTTAAACACTCCATTGTAAGGGGGGGGGGGGGGGGGGGGGTATATTCACTGTTTCGTTCTTCAAGAACATCAAGTTTATCATTTGAAAGGGCAAGAATCGGATTCTAGCAAGCAATAGTATCTAGTTCATCCAAGTAAGTTTGATTGCATACCTTAGATTGCCTTGCTGCTACATAAAATCCAAAATCTGTAAATGGGATTGAACTCGTGAGAAACTCTTGCAGCTGGAAGAACACGTTGGAATTGAGCATTATATCTCAGCAAAGAGTACCGCATCTAATTTGAGCATAGGCAGTAACTGGAGGACCATCCATTGTTATGATCATCCTTGGCAATGCAGTCATCCATCCATATGTTCTTAAAGATTTCACTTTCTTCGATTTAATCTGAACATCTTTCAGATTGTCGCACTCTCGGATGCTTATCTGATGGAGAAGAGGGTTGGTGATTTGAATCCTCTTCAATGAATTGCAGCTATCAGTGCCCAAGTTTTTCAACAAAGGAAACTTGGCAAGAAACTCATTGAACCACTTATCAGTCTTCTTCTTATCGCTTATATCCAAGGTTTTCAGATTCCAATGTGGGAGCTTTGATCCTGAACAGAGAAAGATTAGCAGTCTGAGTGGTGACGGATATCCCCACAGACTTGCGGTTAGGGAAGCCTGAAACTATGATCTCAGACAGGGAATCACATTCTACTAGAGTAATGAAGATCTTCCAGCTTCGGGCAGCCTCGCAAGATTTTCCAAAGCTGCTCGTCGGAAATAATGGAGTTTTTGAGACCCAGCAATGTCAGGGAAGGCAGATTCACTGAGCTAACCTCATCTAATGGTAGAACTATCATAGGCCCAATCAAAGCCAGCCAGTGAAGTAATGCAATCGGCATAAAGAACCCTAACGGGAAGCGGACAGGGCACCCAATCGGAACTATCGGCTTTGAGTAAGGCACGAATAACCACCTTCTGTACATCATTATCTAAAGCCATCTCCATCCATCGAATGAATTATCTGAGGAGCCATCCAATCGACGGTGGTGAGGAGGAAGCCGCCACAACTAGCGGTTGAACTTGCAGCACTGAGCTTCCATTTGATCGTCCGACTCCGGAATGACTCCTACCATGAATTCCCCTATATCGTACTCTTGGATCGGATACGATCGCCAAACTCGTAACCATTGTTTCGAGATAGCACTGGTTCTAGCTGCTTCTTTAGTGCTTCCGAGGCACCAGACGATGCGGTAGATGAGTTCATCGGGCAGCCTAGAAAACGGATCAGCAGACAAGGACAGCTGAGAGAGCGCTTCCACTGTGGCTGAAGCCTTGATCGAGGTCATGTCGTTCTCCATTGCGGCCTTCTCTAGGGTTTCAGTTTAGTGGAGAGAGCGCAGACTGGAAATGGCATGGACGAGGAAGAAGGAAACATTCGATCTTCTAGAAGGTGTAAGCTTTTGTGCTTTTATTTTTATTATTTTTGGGCCAACGTGCTTTGATTTTATTGGTTGCATGGAATTTGCACGGAACACAAAATTTGTATCATTTCTTGATAAGAGCTCTTTATTATAATTTTTTAAAGATATTTTAATTAGTAATATTAAATTTAGTGTAATAATATGGTGAAATTGAAAATATGTGATTGTTTTTAATCAACATTTTTTAAAATACTATAATAGATAAGAATAATATTTAGTAGTAATCTAACTCTTTTAATTCGTACAACTATATAAATATTTTTTTTTAAATTCAAATCACAGTTTTTAGTTCAGTACGTGGTTTGTATTTAATTATTTTATGCGTTAAAATGCTAAAAATATTCTCTTTTAAAATCAAAACAATCACCTTTTAAAATTAGAATATGAAGAAAAATTAACTATTAATTAATATTCTAAATCGTAAATAACTATTAAATAAAAAAACAATAACAAAAAAGTACACGAAACACGACACGATCTGTGACGATATGCATTTTACACGATACGATTAATAACCTTGTTTAAATAACTCTTATCCGTTTTGACACAATTAATAACCGTGTCTAAACACATCTAACATGCAAATACATGATTAAACACGACTAAACACAATTAAGTATATTTATCTAATAATTTGATTTATTTTTTAATTAACTGTTAATCACTTATGAATTTTAAAACTTGATTATGAAATTAAATTATAGAATTTATGAATTTGACATTGTATTATTTATGTCGTGTCATTTTTTGTCATGTGACAGAGTTTGTCTCGTGTATATATAAATTTTTTATTTGTTCAAAAAGTTAATCGTGTCTTAACATGTGTTTCTCATATGATCTGTGTAATGCTCTATTTGTTGTCTTAACATGTGTTCCGCATATGATCTGTGTAATGCTCTATATGTTAAAATACGATATACGTTTAAAATGTATATGTTTACACGATACCTCCGTTTATACACACCCATGAACAAATTTGCCACCCCTAACACGACACAACCATAATAAATGATAAAAAATCAACAAGCCACATGAGTTTCTGTGTCTCAAACTTCGTCGTTAGTGTCTTATATCGTACTACTCCATTTGTCCCTTCCTTCATTATTACTGATAGTGGGTGAGGTGAGGGGCAGAGTCCAGAAAAAAACTGAACATCAGTCATGGCGAGAGATGAAGATATTGAAGAAGCAAAGAGATCGTCGTCGACTATTCCTCTTCTTGGGGACATAGAAATCTCTCACAAACTTCATAGAAATGGAAAATCTGCTGTTTCATCTTCCGCCACGTCTGCTTTGCTGCTTACCACTTTGGTTGCTGTCTCTGGTTCTTACGTTTTCGGCTCAGCAGTAAGTTTGTTCATATGCTACACTGTTCTTCTTCACGGTTGATTCAAAATCACCTTTTTAATCACGGTATTGCTCTGAATTCATGCTTGATTTATGATTTCGGCTAATTTGTATAAAAATATATGAACAAAAAAAGAAATAGGATCTGGGTTTTAATTCTGCAATGAAGATTGAATTTGCTAGAATATAACTGATTGAGTAGGGTTAGAAATTGGCAAAATTCAGCAACTTTAATCTGCTTAACTCAATATAGCTCCTTAGCCTAAGTTTTCATCTCGTAGATTGGATATTCATCACCTGCACAATTGGGTATCATGGCGGATTTGGGATTAAATTCAGCCGAGGTTGGTTCGCTAAACTCGATTTTGTTTTGTTAATTTCGTACTAATTCCATGAAATCTCATTGCTTTGTTCTTCCACAATCTTCTGTTGCAATTATATTTGCAGTACTCTGTGTTTGGTTCTATCCTAACAATAGGAGCCATGGTCGGAGCAATCATCAGTGGAAGAATAGCCGATTGTATCGGTCGCAGAGGCGTAAGTAGAAATCAATCTTTATTAGGTTCTGTCAATTCTTGCTTCTATGAACAAATTCAACATTAGAAGATTTAGTCTTTTCTTTTCCATGATTCAGACGATGGCAATATCTCAAATTTTCTGCATTATTGGTTGGATTGCAATAGCATTCTCAAAGGTTTGATTCTGTTCTTGATTTCTTACCTTAAAATCGGCATTATGTTCTGAATTCTTGATCATCTCTTACTTGCAGTAATTAGTTCATCACATATAGATGCATGAACCAGTTCAAATCGTAACAATAACCTGATATGGCAATTAATTATCTAGGTATGTTGGTTGCTCGATATTGGGAGATTGATGGTGGGGTGCGGAATGGGCCTTCTATCTTACGTGGTAAATATCCGAACAAATTTAATCGTCAAAGATCGTTTTTTTTTATCTTGATCTTGTGTTCTTCATCAAATAGGTGCCCATCTACATAGCAGAAATTACACCAACAAATCTGCGAGGAGGATTTACTGCAGTTCATCAGGTAAAAGAAAAGGGTAATTGCCTAGGTCAATAAACTAGTATATTAGGTGAGAGAACCATTTAGCTTATAAACACCACCATGGTTGCCCATACAACCAATGTGGTACAAGTCTCATACCTTGCAATATGTATAAACCATAACATTCATCCCCCCTTAAGGAGACTAACATCCTCGTTGGTCACGGTCACGTTGGTCACGACTAGCTTTTCTAGGCCACCACTTCGAGCCCTTGTTGGTCACGACTGACTTTTTCCAGGCCACCACTCCAAGGTCTGACTATGATACCAATTGTTACAAGTCAAATGGAAGAGTCCAACCAAATAAACTAGTCTATTAGGTGAGAGAACCCATTTAACTTATAAACACCACCATGGTTGCCTATACTAGGGCTGATCATGGGCGGGCTGAGCCGGTCTTGGAGGCAGGACCGAGACTGAAATTTTCGGTCTTGATATCTGGAGGACCGAGACCGACTTTGACCAAAAATTCCGTCCGAGTCGGTCTTGCTTGACAGGCCAGTCTCGGTCTTGGACCAAATTTTTTGGTAAAAAAAAAATCAACTGGATTAGCCAAAAACATCACTGAAGTTTTGGTCTTGAACCCGCTGGCTTCTCGTTTTCTGTAGCACTTCCCTTATGGAACTGATCCAAGGGTAGTTGAATGCTTTAAGATCATGAATTACTAGTGTTTCAAGGGTTATGCCATGAATTTCTAGGATTTTCTTCAAGGTCGGGCCGGTTCGGTCCTAGTCGGGCTTTTTGGGAAAAAATCGAGACCGACCTTGAAGAAAAAAACTCGCCCGCTCGGTCTCAGTCCTAGTTGGGCTCGATCCTATTTGGGTCGGTCTCAGGCCAGTCTTGTCGGGAATTCGGTCCAGACAGTCTTTTTTGATCACCCCTATCCTATACAACAAATGTGGTACAAGTCTTATACCTTGCAATGGGTATATACTATAACATTCGTCCCCCATTAAAGAGACCAACATTCTCGTTGGTCATAACTAACTTTTCTAGGCCACCACTCCGTGAGCCACCACTCCGAGCCCTTGTTGGTCACGACTGACTTTTTTCAGGCCATCACTCCTTGGGCCACCACTCCAAGGTCTGACTCTGATACCAATTGTTACAAACCAAATGTAACATCCCAACCCAATAAACTAGTCTATTGGGTGGGAGAACCCATTTAGCTTATAAACACCACCATGGTTGCCCATACAACTAATGTGGTACAAGTCCCATACCTTGCAATGGGTATAGACCATAACATTTACGAGTATGCAAAATTCAGCTAGCAAGTCGCAAATTTCTCAAGAGTTCTTGCACAAAAAAGAGATTAAACTAATAAATAAAATGCAAATTTCCGTCATAACATTAAATTAGACAGAGCCAATAAATTGCAACTTTATGTATATTAACTTTGTTTTAAAAAAAGTCAACTAGCAATTAGGTACTCCCCCAATAAAAAGATCACTAGCGACACATGCATAATCATCGCTATATCTGATTATACCTCTTTTGATTCAACTTTAACAGTTAATGATATGTTGTGGTGTGTCAATAACTTACCTATTCGGGGCTTTCGTTTCTTGGCGCGCTTTGGCTTTGATCGGTAAATTTCACTGTCTTTATCCCTCGTTGTGTCATTTTCACGAGTAACAATGAAATCATTGTGCTGCTGCCTCTGCTTAATTTCAGGGATCATTCCATGTATTATCCAAGTTGTCGGGTTATTCTTCATCCCTGAATCTCCTCGGTGGCTGGTGAGCTACGTCAAAAATGAACATCATATCTATATTGCAATGAAATCAATAGCTTTAGATGAGTCTTTCAATATCCATCTAGGCAAAAGTAGGTCGAGGCAAAGAAAGCGAAGCTGCTTTGTTGCACCTGAGAGGCAACCATGCTGATATTTCACAAGAAGCATCTGAAATTCGGGTAAATTTCATTATCCCACGATATAAAAACACATTTCCCCTCTTAGATTTTTTTAAAAAAACATGATTTTTATCTCCTTTTTTGCAGGAGTATACAGAATCTCTTCAGTCCCTTCCTGAAGCAACAATCTTCGAGCTGTTCCAGAAAAAATACTCCTATTCACTCGTCGTAAGAGCTTGAAATATTTACATATATCATTACAAATGGCATCTTTCAACTCCCCCCTCGAATTCAGTAATTCCTAATTCTTGAATATGTTCTAGGTTGGAGTTGGATTAATGGTATTGCAGCAATTTGGCGGCGTCAATGCAATCGCATTTTACGCTAGTTCTATTTTCATATCAGCAGGTAGATATTTCTTGTATATATATACATATGAATTAATCCATTGAAGCATCTGATTCAAAAAGTTTACTCTTTGCAGGTTTTTCAGACAGTGTTGGGACCATAGCCATGGTTGTTGTGCAGGTGATGGATGGTTCGAGTCCCCATTTCATGATTCTGCAGCTCTGGTTCTTGATCCTTCTAGTTATTGATTGATAAAGAAGATTCTTTTCTTGTATTGTAGATTCCTTTGACGATGTTGGGTGTGCTGTTGATGGACAAATCAGGGAGGAGACCGCTTTTGTTGGTAAGAATCCGACATACAAAGAAATCGATCTGCAGAACATTCCATAATGAATCTTGTTGATGAATCTTGACAGGTTTCTGCAGCAGGAACATGTCTTGGGTGCCTACTAGCAGGGTTGTCTTTCCTCTTCCAGGTACCTAATAGGATTGCTTAGAAATCCGTCCCGGCTATACCAAACTTTCTAAACCGGTTCATGCCCAACCTTGTAGCTTGCCATGGTATGAACAAGGGACGAAGCTAGAAAATTTATTCAGTGAGTACAAATATTAGAGTAATGATAAATAGTTGAACTAAAAAATAATTCAGTGGGGGCAAATGTAGGTCTGATCATGGGCGGGCCGAGCTGATCTTGGAGGCAGGACCGAGATCGAAATTTCGGTCTTGACATCTGGAGGGCCGAGACCTAATTTGGCCAAAAAAGCCCGTCCGAGTCGGTCTTGCTTGACTCGGGCCGGTCTCGGTCTTGGACCGAATTTTTTGATAAAAAAAATCATTTCGATTGACAAAAAAAATCACCGAAATTTTGGTCTTGAACCCACTCGCTTCTCGTCTTCCGTCGCACTTGCCTTATGGAACTGATCCAAGGGTTGATGAATGCTTCAATGTCATGAATTATTAGTGTTTCAAGGGTTACCTCATGAATTTCTAGGGTTTTCTTGAAGGTCGGGTCGAGTCGGTCCTAGTATGGCTTTTGGGGAGAAAAACCCGAGACCGAGCCCGACTTTGAAGAAAAAAATCCGCCTGCTCGGTCTCGATTCTAGTCAGACCGGTCTCGGGTCGGTCTTGTCGGGAATTCAGTCCAACCAGTCTTTTTTTTATCACCCCTAGGCAAATGTATGATTTAAAAGGACTAAATTGAAAATTATTACATTTTTAGGGTTAAATTTATACAAAATCAAAAGTTGAGGGAGACACCTCTTCCCTATGTGGCTCCGTGCATGGTATGAACCACCTTTACACCAAATTGTTTGAGCCGTGGTTGGTTTCGAACCTAAGAAATGGCAAACTACACTAGAACTGAATCTCTTGTTCGGTTCAAACTTCAAACCCGAACTGAATTGGCTGCAAAACTGAATCGATTTCGGATTTCCCATGCAGGATCTTCAAATGTGGGAAAGAACCGCTCCATTCTTTGCACTCGTCGGCGTCCTGGTTTTTACGGGCTCGTTTTCATTAGGCATGGGAGGCATTCCTTGGGTCATAATGTCTGAGGTGACTTGTTTCCTTAAAATTTCTCTCTTTCATTCGACAAAAATACTAATCTTCGATTATTGTTTGTTCAATCGTATCGTGTCAGATATTCCCGATAAACATGAAAGGCATTGCGGGTGGGTTAGTGACCCTAGTGAGTTGGTTAGGCTCTTTGATCATCTCGTACTCCTTCGGTTTCATGATGGATTGGAATTCTTTCGCGACTTTCTTCATATTCTCGAGCATTTGCGGATTCACCGTGTTGTTCGTGGCAAAGCTCGTACCAGAGACGAAGGGAAGAACCCTAGAAGAAATTCAAGCAACCATGAACCCTAGTCCCTAGTCATGGTTCTTGGTTCTTTCTAGTATTACCTTAATGTGTTGTTTACTTGACTACCACGTTATCTTTCTTGCTCCCCAAGAAATAAATAATGTAACAACCTAAGTTCGATCGACTATTCGCACTGATCCAATTTAGCTTCACTAAACTCTGCTTTGTTTTCACTTTAACCTGAAAAAAATAATTTATTATTATACTTGATAATTGTTTTTTAATTATATAAAAGTCTAAATTATTTTTAATGTGGAACAATTCATCTAAAGAGGGTTCAATCCTATATATTTGTATTTTAAAGCAATTGCTTAGAAATTATTTTTGAATATTTAATAAATTAACCAACTTTATTTTTATTTTTTTATAACAAGCAAAATATTATTTCTTAAAATATAAATATTCAATTACCTATTCACTAATTTAACTTTAAATTTGCAATTTTTTTAAATATTCAAATAGCAAAGTTCAAATGTTTACAAAATTCAGTTAGCAAAGATAATATTTTCAAAAATTTATATAACAATTTGCAAAAAAAAAATAAAAAAAAATAAAGAAACATAGTAAGATAATAAACACAATGTAAACTCTTGTCACCATTTAATAATAAGTTAGACAAAGTTAGCAAATTATAACTTTATATAAAGTCAACTACAATTTGTCTAATCAGTTAAAAGTTAGCTAGCAATACTGTATAGAATGATACGATTTTTACTATTTACATAGTATTATATATATATATAATAATAATTTGGTTGTATTATATATATATATATCACGTTGATAATTGACTGCACAGTAGAGCCGCCGGAAAGAAATGAACGGTGAAGCAGCCATATTGACTTTCCGTTAGCCATGCAGATCGATCCAAGACATTACGGTAAACCTACCACCACTTTTTTTTGGCCAAGTAAACCTACCACCACAAACAGACAACATTTGATGTTCATGTTATCATCTGTGACTCCAACATCGGACGAAGAGACAACATGGAAGAACAAGGTCTCTTAACAAACAAGCTTCTGGACACACAAATCGCCAGCAGCAGTAGAGACACAGAGAACAACTCCGATGGATCCGCCGCCATGGTCACGGCGGTCCTGATGTTCAGCACATTGATTGCAGTCTGCGGGTCCTACGAGTTCGGAGTTGCCGTATGTACTGATTTTCATAGAGTTTGGAAATGCAGATCATTACATATATATATGATATGTTCATGTTCATGTATTCTGCAGATTGGATTCTCTTCACCTGCAGAAGATGGAATCATGAATGAGTTAGGCCTCACTGTAGCTGAGGTAATTATAACAATCAAGGAAGGTGATGGTAGAGTTGATTCTGAAATTACTCTAGTAAAAATGATTGATTGATGTCGATTTTACGTGTGTAGTATTCATTTTTCGGGTCAATCCTGACCATCGGGGCAATACTGGGTGCGATAACAAGTGGGAAGGTTTCGGACTATATCGGGCGGCGGGGCGTAAGTTCCCCCCCTCCCGACTTTTGACTTTTAAGCGTAGTTGATCGAGACCTATGATAAGGGACAGAGCTATCAAGGGAACATGGGGCATCAACTTTTGACTTTGTCTAAATTTGACCTTAAAAAATATAATAATTTTAATTTTAGTCATTTTAAATTATACATTTGTCCCCACTGATTTTTTTTAGTTCAACTATTTACCCTTACAGTAATACTTGCCCTCACTGAAGAAATTTTCTGGCTTCGTCCCTACCTATGATCGTTATTGATTAGTTACTTTCCCGGTTATGAATTAGGCGATGGGTGTTTCTCAATTGTTTTGCGCGTCGGGATGGATCACCATCGGCTTCGCAAAGGTATTTTTCGTACCTTGGTTGATTAACTTGAAGGGTAAGTAAATTTTTGAATTTGTTGATCAGGGTGCTTGGTCACTTGATATCGGAAGATTGTTACTCGGATGCGGGATCGGGCTCATATCGTATGTGGTAATTATCGTTACTCTAGTAGAAACATCGATCATCGATACAAACTCGTCGAGATCTTTACATTGTCAGGTGAAATTTGCAGGTGCCAGTATATATATCTGAAATAACACCGAAGAACCTTCGAGGCGGATTCACGAGTGCCCATCAGGTCATGATAACGGTTAGCGGCTGCACGATGTACTTTATCGCGACCGTTGTTGATTGGCGCATTTTGTCTTTGATAGGTAATGTCGATCGTGGTTCGACATTTTGTAGAACGTAATTGTTTTCTAGTGACGAACCGAGATCCTCCCTTCGCGCAGGAATCGGGCCTTGTGTTGTTCAACTGATCGGCCTATTCTTCGTTCCTGAGTCACCAAGATGGCTTGTGGGTTGAGTCCTTTAGTAGTTTAGTTCACCGACCTTTATCGAACCGTTTTATCAATTAAGACCAAACCATTTGATCGATGCAGGCGAAAATCGGTCAGGAAACGCTATGTGAAGCGTCTCTACGATTATTAAGAGGCCAAAGCGCGGAGATCTCGATCGAAGCTGCCGAGATTAGGGTATGTCCTCAATCCTACATATAGGATGAACAAGGTCCTAGGTTGCATCACTTTGAAAAACACACACTCTCATTATGTTTCGATTTGTAGGACAACATCGACAATCTCCGAAACATTCCAGAAGGTAGAATCTCAGACTTGTTTCAAAAGATCTACGCTCGATCTCTCATGGTGAGACCATAAAATGTGCATATCGCACAGTATTAATGACGAAACCGATGTTTCGTCGGCAATGTGTTCATTTTTGACATACGAAAGCTTCACAATTTGTTGGTAAAAACGATCTTTACCGACACAAATTTTCGTCGGTAAAAGTGGTTTACCAAGGAATTTACTTATTTGTTTGTTTTAGTTAGTAAGAACACATTTTTGGTATTGCAAGTTGCACGAAAGTTCAAATCCTATTGAAACTTCGCAGGTTGGGATCGGGTTGATGCTATTCCAACAATTTGGCGGCTCTAATGGGATTTTCTTCTACGCAAATTCAATATTCGAAGATGCAGGTTAATACCTTGCGAAAATGCTTACTATTACGGGTCGAATAGTTAATAACAATGTACTAACAAACAATTTTTTTTCCGAGCTTCTTTAGGGTTCCCGTCCAAGATTGGAACTATAGCATCGTCCGTTGCTCAGGTGATCAACTCGTATAACCAAGAAAATATCACTTCGACTTAATTTTGATTGAATTCGTTCTTATCTCATAATTCGATAGGTTCCGATGGTCTTACTCGCTCTATTTTTAATGGATCGATGGGGGAGAAAGTCGCTTCTTATGGTGGGTGAATAGCTACCGGACAATTTTCATTGCTCGAACCGGGATTATAATGAAAAGTTTGTTTTTATGTGCAACAGATTTCGTCCGGAGGGACTAGTGTCGGGTGCTTCCTAGTCGGTTTTTCGTTCTTACTCGAGGTATCGTGTTTCTATGTTATGAATAAAACCATTAACGTGACCTAATCGATGTCGAACTACATACCTTTAACAGGATAAAAAGCTCTTGGAAAATATTGCACCAAATTTGGTGTTCATCGGTATGTTGGTAAGATACTATAACTTTATCGAATAAAGAGCTAAATAAGAAACTAGTTAGGTTATTAGTTCAATTCAATTCTGATAACACTGATTCTTCCCAATTTCATCGACTTGACATATTGATAGATCTTTTTATGCAAAACTAGTTATTCAATGCATCATTCGTGTTCGGTCTCGCTGGAATTCCATGGCTCATAATGTCTGAGGTGATTCTTACCAAACACACGACTTTCCTAATTTAACACAACACGTTAAGAACGTTTAAACACCCATTAAACATGGTTGTTATCGGTGTTGTGGTTTTAGATATTTCCGATAAACATGAAGGGCTCTGCCGGAAGTTTGATATCGCTAATCAACTGGTTTAGCGCTTGGATCGTTGCATACCTATTCAACTTCTTGATGGAGCTCAGTTCGTCAGGTACACTAACCATTCCCACACACATTGGGTAAACAGTGCGATCCGATGGAACTTATTGTATACAATTTTACAGGAACATTCTTCCTATTCGCGATCATCTCGGGTCTGACCATCTTGTTCGTGTCGAAGCTTGTGCCGGAAACAAAAGGGCGAACATTGGAAGAAATACAAGCCGATATGAATCCTATATTAGCATGATCATGTATAATAGTGTTGTTAGGAAGGTAAAAAATGAAGGCACGAAATATTAGAAAGATAGCGCCAAGACGGTAGAAAATGTTATTAAAAGAACAAAATTAACATTCTCTTACGTTTTTTTTTTTATAAATTTTTTCATCATCTCACTTGAAATTTTATTTTTGATGAAATCAATTTTACGCATAATTTTACTCAACGTAAATGATCATTGTAATATTAATATCATAACTATTTTTGGACCGCAAAATCCTTAATTTTCGTGAAGGTATACCCCCTACGCGCTTCGACCGATTTGCTAATTTTGTTTTCTCATTTCTTCATTTGGAACTCTATTTATGATTAAATTAGTTTTATTCACATTATTACTCGACGTATATAATCATAGTAATGTTAAGTATATAGCTGTTTTTGGACCCCAAAACTCATACTTTACATGATGGCACCCCTTTGATTTTCAACAGATTTGTTAAATGTTTCAAAATCTTTTCACTCGGAACTCTATTTTAGATTAAATTAGTTTTATATACATTGTTACTCAATGTATATGATCGTAGTAATGTAAAGATCTTAACTAGTTTTGAACCCCCAAACACCTATTTTCCATGATGGTACCCCTTTGGGTTTCCACTTTCCACGTATTTACTAGATTTAAAATATCTCCTCATTCATAACACTATTCCTCACTCAGAATTCTATTTTGGATGAAATAAGTTTTATTTACATTTATACTCAATATAAATGATCGTAGTAATGATAATATCTTAACTATTTTTTGGCCCCAAAACACCTACAATCCGTGATGGTACCCCTTTAAGTTTATACCGAGTTGCTAAATTTTCAATATCTCCTTACTCGGAACTCAATTTTCTATTAAATTAGTTTTATATACATTGTTACTCAACATATATGTTCTTCGTAACATAATTTCATAACTAGTTTTCAACCCCAAAACACCTACAATCCGTGATGGTACCCCTTTGGTTTTCCACGTATTTGCTAGATTTTCAATATATCCACAGTTGGAACTCTATTTTCGATGAAACACGTTTTATTTACATTCGTACTCAATGTAAATGATAGTATTAATGTTAAGATCATAACTATTTTTGGGCCCCAAAGTACTGACAATACGTGATGGTACCCCTTTGAGTTTAGACCGATTTGCTAAATTTTAAATATTTCCTCACTCGAAACTCTATTTCCTATTAATTCTATTTTATATACATTGTTACTCAACGTATTTAATCTTAGTAACGTAAATGTCATAACTAGTTTATATACATAATTATATACATAACTATTTTCTATTAAATTATACGCATAATTTTACTCAACGTAAATGATCATTGTAATATTAATATCAAAACTATTTTTGGACCGCAAAACCCTTAATTTTCGTGAAGGTACTACCCCCTACGCGTTTCGACCGATTTGCTAATTTGTTTTCTCATTTCTTCATTTGGAACTCTATTTATGATTAAATTAGTTTTATTCACATTATTACTTGACATATATAATCGTAGTAATGTTAAGTATAAAGCTGTTTTTGGACCCAAAACTCATACTTTACATGATGTACCCCTTTGATTTTCAACAGATTTGTTAAATTTTTCAAAATCTATTCACTCGGACTCAATTTTAGATTAAATTAGTTTTATATACATTGTTACTCGATGTATATGATCGTAGTAACGCAAATATCTTATCTATTTTTGGACCCCAAAACACCTATTTTCCGTGATGTTACCCATTTGGGTTTCCACGTATTTACTAGATTTAAAATATCTCCGCATTGATAACACTATTTTTGATGAAATAAGTTTTATTTACATTCTTAATGAATGTAAATGATCGTATAAATTTTAAGATCCTAACTATTTTTGGGCGCCAAAACACCTACAATCCGTAATGCTACCCATTTGAGCTTGGGCCTATTTGCTAAACATTGTTACTCGACATATATAATCTTAGTAACGTAAAGACCATAACTAGTCTTGGACCCCAAAACACCTATTTTCAGTGATGATATCCGTTTGGGTTTCCACGTATTTGCCATATTTTCAATTACTCCTTACTCAGAACATTATTTTCGATGAAACAAGTTTTATTTACACAATGTAAATGCTCGTAATAATGTTAAGATCATAACTATTTTTGGACCCCAAAGCATCAACAATCCGTGATGGTACCCCTTTGGGTTTACACATATTTGTTAGATTTTCAATATCTCCTGACTCGAAACTCTATTTTCGATGAAATAAGTTTGATTTATATCCTTACTCAATGCAAATGATCGTAGTAATGTTAAGATCATAACTATTTTTGGACCCCAAAGCACATACAATATGCGATGGTACCTCATTGAGTTTAGGCCAATTTGCTAAATTTTCAATATCTCTTCACTAGGAACTCTATTTTCTATAAAATAAGTTTTATATACATTGTTACTCGACGTATATGATCTTAGTAACATAAAGATCATAACCAGTTTTGGACCCTAAAGAACCTACAATCCGTGATGGTACCCCTTAGAGTTTTGGTCGATTTGCTCTATTTTCAATATATCCTCACTCGAAACTCTATTTTGTTTCAAATCAGTATTATATACACTGTAACTCAACGTATTTAATCTTAGTAATGTAGAAATGATAACTAGTTTTGGACCCCAAAACACCTATTTTCCGTGATGGTACACCTTTGGGCTTACACGTATTTGCTAGATTTGCAATATCTCCCGACTCAAAACTCTATTTTCGATGAAATAAATTTATTTATATCCTTACTCAATGTAAGTGATCGTAGTAATGTTAATATCATAACTATTTTTGGACCCGAAAGCACCTACAATCCGTGATAGTACCCCTTAGAATTTTCGCCGATTTGCTTAATTTTCAATATCCTGTCACTCGAAACTCTATTTTCTATTAAATCAGTTTTATATACATGGCACCTACATTGTTACTCTACGTATGTAATCTTAGTAACATAAAGATCATAACTAGTTTTGGACCCGAAAGCACCTATAATCCATGATGGTACCCCTTAGAGTTTTGGCCGATTTGCTCAATTTTCAATATATCCTCACCCGGAACTCTATTTTCTATTAAATTAGTTTTATATACATTGTAACTCAACGTATTTGATCTAAGTAACGTAAAAATTATATCTAGTTTTGGACCCCCAAACAGCTATTTTCCATGATGGTACCCCTTTGGGTTTACACGTATTTGCTAGATTTGCAATATCTCCCCACTCGAAAGTCTATTTTTGATGAAATAAGTTTTATTTATATCCTTACTCAATGTAAATGATCGTAATAATGTTAAGATCATAACTATTTTTGGACCCGAGTGTACCTACAAATCGTGAAGGTACCCCTTAGAGTTTTGGCCGATTTGCTCAATTTTCAATATCTCCTGACTCGGAACTCTATTTTCTATGTAATCAGTTGTATATACACTGTAACCCAACGTATTTGATCTGAGTACCGTAAAATGCATAACTAGTTTTGCACCCCAAAACACCTATTTTCCGTGATGGTACCCCTTTGGGTTTACATGAATTTGCTGGATTTTCAATATCTCCTTACTTGAAACTCTATTTTCGATGAAATAAGTTTTATTTATATCATTAATCAATATAAATTATCGTAGTACTGTTAAGATCATAACTAGTTTTGGACCCGAAAGCACCTACAATCTGTGATGGTACCCCTTAGAGTTTTGGCCGATTAGCTCAATTTTCAATATCCTCACCCAGAACTCTAATATCTATGAAATCAGTTATATATACACTGTAAGTCAAAGTATTTGATCTTAGTAACGTAAAAATTATAACTAGTTTTGGACCCTAAGCCACCTATTTTCCGTTATAGTACCCCTTTGAGTTTACACGTATTTGCTAGATTTGCAATATCTCTCGACTCGAAATTCTTTATTCGATGAAATAAGTTTTATTTATATCCTTACTCAATGTAAATGATCGTAGTAATGCTAAGATCATAACTATTTTTGGACCCGAAAGTACCTACAATCCGTGATGGTACCCATTAGAGTTTTGGCCGTTTTGCTCAATTTTCAATATCTCGTGACTTAGAACTCTATTTTCTATGAAATCAGTTTTATATACACTGTAACCCAACGTATTTGATCTGAGTAACGTAAAAGGCATAACTAGTTTTGCACCCCAAAACGTCCATTTTCCGTGATGGTACCCCCTTTGGGTTTACACGTATTTGCTGGATTTTCAATATCTCCTGACTCGAAACTCTTTTTTTGATGAAATAAGTTTTATTTATATCCTTACTCAATGTAAATGATCGTAGTAATGTTAAGATCATAACTAGTTTTGGACCCGAAAGCACCTATAATCCGTGATGGTACCCCTTAGAGTTTTGGCCGATTTGCTCAATTTTTAATATCTCGTCACTCGGAACTCTATTTTCTATTAAATCAGTTTATATACATTGGAAACCAACGTATTTGATCTTAGGAACGTAAAAATCATAACTAGTTTTGGACCCCAAAAAGCCTATATTCCGTGATGGTACCCCTTTGGGTTTACACGTATTTGCTAGATTTGCAATATCTCCTGACTCAAAACCCTTTTTTTGATGAAATAAGTTTTATTTATATTCTTACTCAATGTAAATGATCGTAGTAATGTTAAGATCATAACTATTTTTGGACCCGAAAGCACCTACAATCCGTGATGGTACACCTTAGAGTTTTCGTCGATTTGCTTAATTTTCAATATCCTGTCACTCGAAACTCTATTTTCTATTTTCTCAGTTTTATATACATTGTAACCCAACGTATTTGATCTTAGTAACGTAAAAATCATAACTAGTTTTGGACCCCAAAACACCTATTTTCCGTAATGGTACCCCTTTGGGTTTACACGTATTTGCTAGATTTTCAATATCTCTTGATTCAAAACTCAATTTTCGATGAAATAAGTTTTATTTATATCATTACTCAATGTAAATGATCGTAGTAATGTTAAGATCATAACTAGTTTTGGACCCCGAAAGCACCTACAATCCGTGATGGTACCCCTTAGAGTTTTGGCCAATTTGCTCAATTTTCAATATCTCGTCACTCGAAACTCTATTTTCTATTAACTCAGTTTTATATACATTGTAACTCAAAGTATTTGATCTTAGTAACTTAAAAATCATTACTAGTTTTGGACCCCCAAACACCCATTTTCCGTGATGGTACCCCTTTGGGTTTACACATATTGCCTAGATTTTTAATATCTCCTGATTCTAAACTCCATTTTCGATAAAATAAGTATTTTTTGTAAACTCACTCAATGCAAATGATCGTAGTAATGTTAATATCATAACTATTCTGGGCCCCAAAGCACCTACAACCTGTGATGGTACCCCATTGAGTTTAGACCGATTGGCTAAATTTTCAATATGTCCTCACTCGGAACTCTATTTTCTATCAAATCAGTTTTCTATGCATTGCTACTCGACGTATATGAGCTTAGTAACATAAATATCATAACCAGTTTTGGATCTGAAAGTACCTACAATCCGTGATGGTACCCCTTACAGTTTTGGCTGATTCGCTCAATTCTTAATATATCCTCACCCGAAACTCTATTTTCTATGAAATCAGTTTTATATAAACTCTAACCCAACGTATTTGATCTGAGTAACGTAAAAAGCATAACTAGTTTTGGACCCCAAACGCCTATTTTCTGTGATGGTACCCCTATGGGTGTACACGTATTTGCTAGATTTGCAATATGTCCTGACTCGAAACTCTATTTTTGATGAAATAGGTTTTATTTATATCCTTACCCAATGTAAATGATCGTAGTAATGTTAAGATCATAACTAGGTTTGGACCCGAAAGCACCTATAATCCGTGATGGTACCCCTTTGGCCGATTTGCTCAATTTTCAATATCTCGTCACTCGGAACTCTATTTTCTATTAAATCATTTTATATACATTGGAAACCAACGTATTTGATGGTACCAGTTTTGGACCCCCAAACGCTTATTTTCCGTGATGGTACCCCTTTGGGTTTGCACGTATTTGATAGATTTTAAATATCTCCTGACTCGAAACTCTATTTTCGATGAAATAAGTTTTATTTATATCCTTACTCATTGTAAATGATCGTAGTAATGTTAAGATCATAAGTAGTTTTGGTTCCGAAAACAACTACAATCAGTGATGGTACCGTTTAGAGTTTTGGCCGATTTGCTCAATTTTCAATATCTCGTCACTCGAAACTCTATTTTCTATTAACTCAGTTTTATATATCTCGTCACCACAAAACACCCATTTTCCGTAATGGAACCCCTTTGGGTTTACACGTATTTCCTAGATTTTTAATATCTCCTGATTCGAAACTCTATTTTCGATGAAATAAGTATTTTTTATATCATTACTCAATGTAAATGATCGTAGTAATGTTAAGATCATAACTAGTTTTGGACCCGAAAGCACCTATAATCCGTGATGGTACCCCTTAGAGTTTTGGCCGATTTGCTCAATTTTCAATATCTCGCCACTCGGAACTCTATTTTAAATTAAATTAGTTTTATATACATTGTAAACCAATGTATTTGTTCTTAGGAACATAAATATCATAACTAGTTGTGGACCCCAAAACACGTATTTTCCGTTATAGTACCCCTTTGGGTTTGCACGTATTTGCTAGATTTTCAATATCTCCTGACTCGAAACTCTATTTTCGTCCTTACTCAATGTAAATGATCGTAGTAATGTTAATATCATAATTATTTTTGGGCCCCAAAGCACCTACAACGTGTGATGGTACCCAATTGAGTTTAGACAGATTGGCTAAATTTTCAATATGTGCTCACTCGGAACTCTATTTTCTATTAAATCAATTTTCTATACATTGCTACTCGACGTATATGAGCTTAGTAACATAAATATCATAACCAGTTTTGGACCTGAAAGTACCTACAATCCGTGATGGTACCCCTATCAGTTTTGGCTGATTCGCTCAATTCTTAATATATCCTCACCCGAAACTCTATTTTCTATGAAATCAGTTTTATATACACTGTAACCCAACGTATTTGAAATGAGTAACGTAAAAAGCATAACTAGTTTTGGACCCCAAACGCCTATTTTCTGTTATAGTACCCCTTTGGGTTTATACGTATTTGTTGGATTTGCAATATCTCCAGACTCGAAACTCTATTTTCGATGAAATAAGTTTTATTTATATCCTTACTCAATGTAAATGATCATAGTAATGTTAAGATCATAACTATTTTTGGACCCGAAAGCACCTACAACCTGTGATGGAACCCCATTGAGTTTAGACCGATTGGATAAATTTTCAATATGTCCTCACTCAGAACTCTATTTTCTATTAAATCAGTTTTCTATACATTGCTACTCGACGTATATGAGCTTAGTAACATAAATATCATAACCAGTTTAGGATTTGAAATTACCTACAATCCGCGATGGTACCCCTTACAGTTTTGGCTGATTCGCTCAATTCTTAATATATCCTCACCCAAAACTCTATTTTCTATGAAACTAGTTTATATATGATATGAGTCACGTAAAGCATAACTAGTTATTGACCCCAAACGCCTATTTTCTGTGATGGTACCCCTTTGGGTTTACACGTATTTGCTGGATTTGCAATATGTCCTCACTCGAAACTCTATTTTCGATGAAATAAGTTTTATTTATATCCTTACCCAATGTAAATGATCGTAGTAATGTTAAGATCATAACTAGTTTTGGACCCGAAAGCACCTATAATCCGTGATGGTACCCCTTAGAGTTTTGGCCGATTTGCTCAATTTTCAATATCTCGTCACTCGGAACTCTATTTTAAATTAATTTAGTTTTATATACATTGTAAACCAATGTATTTGATCTTAGGAACGTAAAAATCATAACTAGTTGTGGACCCCAAAACATGTATTTTCCGTTATAGTACCCCTTTGGGTTTGCAGGTATTTGCTAGATTTTCAATATCTCCTGACTCGAAACTCTATTTTCGTCTTTACTCAATGTAAATGATTGTAGTAATGTTTATATCATAATTATTTTTGGGCCCCAAAGCACCTACAACCTGTAATGGTACCCCCATTCAGTTTAGACCGATTTGCTAAATTTTCAATATGTCCTCACTCGGAAATCAATTTTCTATTAAATCAGTTTTCTACACATTGCTACTCGACGTATATGATCTTAGTAACATAAATATCATAACCAGTTTTGGATCCGAAAGTACCTACAATCCGTGATGGTACCCCTTAGAGTTTTAGCCAATTCGCTCAATTCTTAATATATCCTCACCTGAAACTCTATTTTCTATAAAATAAGTTTTATATACATTGTAACTCAACCTATTTGATCTTAGTAACGTAAAAACTATAACTAGTTTTGGACCCCAAAACACTCATTTTCCGTGATGGTACTCCTTTGGGTTTACACGTATTTGCTAGATTTGCAATATCTCCAGACTCGAAACTCTAGTTTCGATGAAATAAGTTTTATTTATATCCTTACTCTATGTATACGATCATAGTAATGTTAAGATCATAACTATTTTTGGACCCGAAAGTACCTACAACCTATGATGGTACCCCATTGAGTTTAGACCGATTGACTAAATTTTCAATATGTCCTCACTCGGAACTCTATTTTCTATTAAATCAGTTTTCTATACATTGCTACTCACCGTATATGAGCTTAGTACCATAAATATCACAACCAGTTTTGGATCTGAAAGTACCTACAATCCATGATGGTACCCCTTACAATTTTGGTTGATTCGCTCTATTCTTAATATATCCTCACCCGAAACTCTAATTTCTATAAATTAGTTTTATAAAAACTGTAACCCAACGTATTTGATATGAGTAACGTAAAAAGCATAACTAGTTTTGGACCCCAAACGCCTATTTTCTGTGATGGTACCCCTTTGGGTTTAACCGTATTTGCTGGATTTGCAATATGTCCTGACTCGAAACTCTATTTTCGATGAAATAAGTTTTATTTATATCCTTACCCAATGTAAATGATCGTAGTAATGTTAAGATCATAACTAGTTTTGGACCCGAAGCACCTATAATCTTTGATAGTACCCCTTAGAGTTTTGCCGATTTGCTCTATTTTCAATATCTCATCACTCGGAACTCTATTTTAAATTAAATTAGTTTTATATACATTGTAAACCAATGTATTTGATCTTAGGAACATAAAAATCATAACAAGTTTTGGACCCCCAAAACGCATATTTTCCGTTATGGTACCTTTTTGGGTTTGCACGTATTTGCTAGATTTTCAATATCTCCTGACTCGAAATTCTATTTTCGTTCTTACTCAATGCAAATGATCGTCGAAAAAATAAGTATTTTTTGTAAACTCACTCAATGCAAATGATCGTAGTAATGTTAATATCATAACTATTCTGGGCCCCAAAGCACCTACAACCTGTGATGGTACCCCATTGAGTTTAGACCGATTGGCTAAATTTTCAATATGTCCTCACTCGGAACTCTATTTTCTATCAAATCAGTTTTCTATGCATTGCTACTCGACGTATATGAGCTTAGTAACATAAATATCATAACCAGTTTTGGATCTGAAAGTACCTACAATCCGTGATGGTACCCCTTACAGTTTTGGCTGATTCGCTCAATTCTTAATATATCCTCACCCGAAACTCTATTTTCTATGAAATCAGTTTTATATAAACTCTAACCCAACGTATTTGATCTGAGTAACGTAAAAAGCATAACTAGTTTTGGACCCCAAACGCCTATTTTCTGTGATGGTACCCCTATGGGTGTACACGTATTTGCTAGATTTGCAATATGTCCTGACTCGAAACTCTATTTTTGATGAAATAAGTTTTATTTATATCCTTACCCAATGTAAATGATCGTAGTAATGTTAAGATCATAACTAGGTTTGGACCCGAAAGCACCTATAATCCGTGATGGTACCCCTTTGGCCGATTTGCTCAATTTTCAATATCTCGTCACTCGGAACTCTATTTTAAATTAAATTAGTTTTATATACATTGTAAACCAATGTATTTGATCTTAGGAACATAAAAATCATAACAAGTTTTGGACCCCCAAAACGCATATTTTCTGTTATGGTACCCCTTTGGGTTTGCACGTATTTGCTAGATTTTCAATATCTCCTGACTCGAAATTCTATTTTCGTCCTTACTCAATGTAAATCATCGTAGTAATGTTAATATCATAACTATTTTGGGCCCCAAAGCACCTACAACCTGTGATGGTACCCCATTGAGTTTAGACCGATTGCCTAAATTTTCAATATGTCTTGACTCAGAACTCTATTTTCTATTAAATCAGTTTTCTATACATTGCTACTCGACGTATATGATCTTAGTAACATAAATATCATAACCAGTTTTGGATCCGAAAGTACCTACAATCCGTGATGGTACCCCTTAGAGTTTTGGCTGATTCGCTCAATTCTTAATGTATCCTCACCCGAAACTCTATTTTCTATAAAATCAGTTTTATATATATTGTAACTCAACCTATTTGATTTTACTAACGTAAAACTTATAACTAGTTTTGGACCCCCAAACACTTATTTTCTGTGATGGTACTTCTTTGGGTTTACACGTATTTGCTAGATTTGCAATACCTCCAGACTCAAAACTCTATTTTCGATGAAATAAGTTTTATATACATTGTAACCCAACGTATTTGATCTTAGTAACGTAAAAATCATAACTAGTTTTGGACCCCAAAACACCTATTTTCCGTAATGGTACCCCTTTGGGTTTACACGTATTTGCTAGATTTTCAATATCTCTTGATTCAAAACTCAATTTTCGATGAAATAAGTTTTATTTATATCATTACTCAATTTCCGATTTGCTCAATTTTCAATATCTCATCACTCGGAACTCTATTTTAAATTAAATTAGTTTTATATACATTGTAAACCAATGTATTTGATCTTAGGAACGTAAAAATCATAACAAGTTTTGGACCCCCAAAACGCGTATTTTCCGTTATGGTACCCCTTTGGGTTTGCACGTATTTCCTAGATATTCAATATCTCCTGACTCGAAATTCTATTTTCGTCCTTACTCAATGTAAATCATCGTAGTAATGTTAATATCGTAACTATTTTGGGCCCCAAAGCACCTACAACCTGTGATGGTACCCCATTGAGTTTAGACCGATTGCCTAAATTTTCAATATGTCCTGACTCAGAACTCTATTTTCTATTAAATCAGTTTTCTATGCATTGCTACTCGACGTATATGAGATTAGTAACATAAATATCATAACCAGTTTTGGATCTGAAAGTACCTACAATCCGTGATGGTACCCCTTAGAGTTTTGGCTGATTCGCTCAATTCTTAATGTATCCTCACCCGAAACTCTATTTTCTATAAAATCAGTTTTATATACATTGTAACTCAACCTATTTGATTTTACTAACGTAAAAAGCATAACTAGTTTTGGACCCCAAACGCCTATTTTCTGTGATGGTACCCCTATGGGTGTACACGTATTTGCTAGATTTGCAATATGTCCTGACTCGAAACTCTATTTTCGATGAAATAAGTTTTATATACATTGTAACCCAACGTATTTGATCTTAGTAACGTAAAAATCATAACTAGTTTTGGACCCCAAAACACCTATTTTCCGTAATGGTACCCCTTTGGGTTTACACGTATTTGCTAGATTTTCAATATCTCTTGATTCAAAACTCAATTTTCGATGAAATAAGTTTTATTTATATCATTACTCAATGTAAATGATCGTAGTAATGTTAAGATCATAACTAGTTTTGGACCCCGAAAGCACCTACAATCCGTGATGGTACCCCTTAGAGTTTTGGCCAATTTGCTCAATTTTCAATATCTCGTCACTCGAAACTCTATTTTCTATTAACTCAGTTTTATATACATTGTAACTCAAAGTATTTGATCTTAGTAACTTAAAAATCATAACTAGTTTTGGACCCCCAAACACCCATTTTCCGTGATGGTACCCCTTTGGGTATACACATATTGCCTAGATTTTTAATATCTCCTGATTCTAAACTCCATTTTCGATAAAATAAGTATTTTTTGTAAACTCACTCAATGCAAATGATCGTAGTAATGTTAATATCATAACTATTCTGGGCCCCAAAGCACCTACAACCTGTGATGGTACCCCATTGAGTTTAGACCGATTGGCTAAATTTTCAATATGTCCTCACTCGGAACTCTATTTTCTATCAAATCAGTTTTCTATGCATTGCTACTCGACGTATATGAGCTTAGTAACATAAATATCATAACCAGTTTTGGATCTGAAAGTACCTACAATCCGTGATGGTACCCCTTACAGTTTTGGCTGATTCGCTCAATTCTTAATATATCCTCACCCGAAACTCTATTTTCTATGAAATCAGTTTTATATAAACTCTAACCCAACGTATTTGATCTGAGTAACGTAAAAAGCATAACTAGTTTTGGACCCCAAACGCCTATTTTCTGTGATGGTACCCCTATGGGTGTACACGTATTTGCTAGATTTGCAATATGTCCTGACTCGAAACTCTATTTTTGATGAAATAGGTTTTATTTATATCCTTACCCAATGTAAATGATCGTAGTAATGTTAAGATCATAACTAGGTTTGGACCCGAAAGCACCTATAATCCGTGATGGTACCCCTTTGGCCGATTTGTTCAATTTTCAATATCTCGTCACTCGGAACTCTATTTTAAATTAAATTAGTTTTATATACATTGTAAACCAATGTATTTGATCTTAGGAACATAAAAATCATAACAAGTTTTGGACCCCCAAAACGCGTATTTTCCGTTATGGTACCCCTTTGGGTTTGCACGTATTTGCTAGATTTTCAATATCTCCTAACTCGAAATTCTATTTTCGTCTTTACTCAATGTAAATGATTGTAGTAATGTTAATATCATAACTATTCTGGGCCCCAAAGCACCTACAACCTGTGATGGTACCCCATTGAGTTTAGACCGATTGGCTAAATTTTCAATATGTCCTCACTCGGAACTCTATTTTCTATTAAATCAGTTTTCTATGCATTGCTACTCGACGTATATGATCTTAGTAACATAAATATCATAACCAGTTTTGGATCCGAAAGTACTTACAATCCGTGATGGTACCCCTTAGAGTTTTGGCTGATTCGCTCAATTCTTAATGTATCCTCACCCGAAACTCTATTTTCTATAAAATTAGTTTTATATATATTGTAACTCAACCTATTTGATTTTACTAACGTAAAACTTATAACTAGTTTTGGACCCCCAAACACTTATTTTCTGTGATGGTACTTATTAGGGTTTACACGTATTTGCTAGATTTGCAAAACCTCCAGACTCAAAACTCTATTTTCGATGAAATAAGTTTTATATACATTGTAACCCAACGTATTTGATCTTAGTAACGTAAAAATCATAACTAGTTTTGGACCCCAAAACACCTATTTTCCGTAATGGTACCCCTTTGGGTTTACACGTATTTGCTAGATTTTCAATATCTCTTGATTCAAAACTCAATTTTCGATGAAATAAGTTTTATTTATATCATTACTCAATTTCCGATTTGCTCAATTTTCAATATCTCATCAATCGGAACTCTATTTTAAATTAAATTAGTTTTATATACATTGTAAACCAATGTATTTGATCTTAGGAACGTAAAAATCATAACAAGTTTTGGACCCCCAAAACGCGTATTTTCCGTTATGGTACCCCTTTGGGTTTGCACGTATTTCCTAGATATTCAATATCTCCTGACTCGAAATTCTATTTTCGTCCTTACTCAATGTAAATCATCGTAGTAATGTTAATATCATAACTATTTTGGGCCCCAAAGCACCTACAACCTGTGATGGTACCCCATTGAGTTTAGACCGATTGCCTAAATTTTCAATATGTCCTGACTCAGAACTCTATTTTCTATTAAATCAGTTTTCTATACATTGCTACTCGACGTATATGATCTTAGTAACATAAATATCATAACCAGTTTTGGATCCGAAAGTACTTACAATCCGTGATGGTACCCCTTAGAGTTTTGGCTGATTCGCTCAATTCTTAATGTATCCTCACCCGAAACTCTATTTTCTATAAAATCAGTTTTATATATATTGTAACTCAACCTATTTGATTTTACTAACGTAAAACTTATAACTAGTTTTGGACCCCCAAACACTTATTTTCCGTGATGGTACTCCTTTGGGTTTACACGTATTTGCTAGATTTGCAAAACCTCCAGACTCGAAACTCTATTTTCGATGAAATAAGTTTTATATACATTGTAACCCAACGTATTTGATCTTAGTAACGTAAAAATCATAACTAGTTTTGGACCCCAAAACACCTATTTTCCGTAATGGTACCCCTTTGGGTTTACACGTATTTGCTAGATTTTCAATATCTCTTGATTCAAAACTCAATTTTCAATGAAATAAGTTTTATTTATATCATTACTCAATGTAAATGATCGTAGTAATGTTAAGATCATAACTAGTTTTGGACCCCGAAAGCACCTACAATCCGTGATGGTACCCCTTAGAGTTTTGGCCAATTTGCTCAATTTTCAATATCTCGTCACTCGAAACTCTATTTTCTATTAACTCAGTTTTATATACATTGTAACTCAAAGTATTTGATCTTAGTAACTTAAAAATCATAACTAGTTTTGGACCCCCAAACACCCATTTTCCGTGATGGTACCCCTTTGGGTTTACACATATTGCCTAGATTTTTAATATCTCCTGATTCTAAACTCCATTTTCGATAAAATAAGTATTTTTTGTAAACTCACTCAATGCAAATGATCGTAGTAATGTTAATATCATAACTATTCTGGGCCCCAAAGCACCTACAACCTGTGATGGTACCCCATTGAGTTTAGACCGATTGGCTAAATTTTCAATATGTCCTCACTCGGAACTCTATTTTCTATAAAATCAGTTTTCTATGCATTGCTACTCGACGTATATGAGCTTAGTAACATAAATATCATAACCAGTTTTGGATCTGAAAGTACCTACAATCCGTGATGGTACCCCTTACAGTTTTGGCTGATTCGCTCAATTCTTAATATATCCTCACCCGAAACTCTATTTTCTATGAAATCAGTTTTATATAAACTCTAACCCAACGTATTTGATCTGAGTAACGTAAAAAGCATAACTAGTTTTGGACCCCAAACGCCTATTTTCTGTGATGGTACCCCTATGGGTGTACACGTATTTGCTAGATTTGCAATATGTCCTGACTCGAAACTCTATTTTTGATGAAATAGGTTTTATTTATATCCTTACCCAATGTAAATGATCGTAGTAATGTTAAGATCATAACTAGGTTTGGACCCGAAAGCACCTATAATCCGTGATGGTACCCCTTTGGCCGATTTGTTCAATTTTCAATATCTCGTCACTCGGAACTCTATTTTAAATTAAATTAGTTTTATATACATTGTAAACCAATGTATTTGATCTTAGGAACATAAAAATCATAACAAGTTTTGGACCCCCAAAACGCATATTTTCCGTTATGGTACCCCTTTGGGTTTGCACGTATTTGCTAGATATTCAATATCTCCTGACTCGAAATTCTATTTTCGTCCTTACTCAATGTAAATCATCGTAGTAATGTTAATATCATAACTATTTTGGGCCCCAAAGCACCTACAACCTGTGATGGTACCCCATTGAGTTTAGACCGATTGCCTAAATTTTCAATATGTCCTGACTCGGAACTCTATTTTCTATTAAATCAGTTTTCTATACATTGCTACTCGACGTATATGAGCTTAGTAACATAAATATCGTAACCAGTTTTGGATCCGAAGGTACCTACAATCCGTGATGGTACCCCTTAGAGTTTTGGCCAATTCTCTCAATTCTTAATATATCCTCACCTGAAACTCTATTTTCTATAAAATCAGTTTTATATACATTGTAACTCAACCTATTTGATCTTAGTAACGTAAAAATTATAACTAGTTTTGGACCCCAAAACACTTATTTTCCGTGATGGTACTCCTTTGGGTTTACACGTATTTGCTAGATTTGCAATATCTCCAGACTCGAAACTCTATTTTCGATGAAATAAGTTTTATTTATATCCTTACTCTATGTATACGATCATAGTAATGTTAAGATCATAACTATTTTTGGACCCGAAAGTACCTACAACCTGTGATGGTACCCCATTGAGTTTAGACCGATTGACTAAATTTTCAATATGTCCTCACTCGGAACTCTATTTTCTATTAAATCAGTTTTCTATACATTGCTACTCACCATATATGAGCTTAGTACCATAAATATCATAACCAGTTTTGGATCTGAAAGTACCTACAATCCGTGATGGTACCCCTTACAATTTTGGTTGATTCGCTCTATTCTTAATATATTCTCACCCGAAACTCTAATTTCTATGAAATCAGTTTTATAAAAACTGTAACCCAACGTATTTGATATGAGTAACGTAAAAAGCATAACTAGTTTTGGACCCCAAACGCCTATTTTCTGTGATGGTACCCCTTTGGGTTTACACGTATTTGCTGGATTTGCAATATGTCCTGACTCGAAACTCTATTTTCGATGAAATAAGTTTTATTTATATCCTTACCCAATGTAAATGATCGTAGTAATGTTAAGATCATAACTAGTTTTGGACCCGAAGCACCTATAATCTGTGATGGTACCCCTTAGAGTTTTGCCGATTTGCTCAATTTTCAATATCTCATCACTCGGAACTATATTTTAAATTAAATTAGTTTTATATACATTGTAAACCAATCTATTTGATCTTAGGAACGTAAAAATCATAACTAGTTTTGGACCCCCAAAACGCATATTTTCCGTTATGGTACCCCTTTGGGTTTGCACGTATTTGCTAGATTTTCAATATCTCCTGACTCGAAATTCTATTTTCGTCCTTACTCAATGTAAATCATCGTAGTAATGTTAATATCATAACTATTTTTGGCCCCAAAGCACCTACAACTTGTGATGGTACCCCATTGAGTTTAGACCGATTGCCTAAATTTTCAATATGTCCTGACTCGGAACTCTATTTTCTATTAAATCAGTTTTCTATACATTGCTACTCGACGTATATGAGCTTAGTAACATAAATATCGTAACCAGTTTTGGATCCGAAGGTACCTACAATCCGTGATGGTACCCCTTAGAGTTTTGGCCAATTCTCTCAATTCTTAATATATCCTCACCTGAAACTCTATTTTCTATCAAATCAGTTTTATATAAATTGTAACTCAACCTATTTGATCTTAGTAACGTAAAAATTATAACTAGTTTTGGACCCCAAAACACTTATTTTCCGTGATGGTACTCCTTTGGGTTTACACGTATTTGCTAGATTTGCAATATCTCCAGACTCGAAACTCTATTTTCGATGAAATAAGTTTTATTTATATCCTTACTCTATGTATACGATCATAGTAATGTTAAGATCATAACTATTTTTGGACCTGAAAGTACCTACAACCTGTGATGGTACCCCATTGAGTTTAGACCGATTGACTAAATTTTCAATATGTCCTCACTCGGAACTCTATTTTCTATTAAATCAGTTTTCTATACATTACTACTCACCGTATATGAGCTTAGTACCATAAATATCATAACCAGTTTTGGATCTGAAAGTACCTACAATCCGTGATGGTACCCCTTACAATTTTGGTTGATTCGCTCTATTCTTAATATATCCTCACCCGAAACTCTAATTTCTATTAAATCAGTTTTATAAAAACTGTAACCCAACGTATTTGATATGAGTAACGTAAAAAGCATAACTAGTTTTGGACCCCAAACGCCTATTTTCTGTGATGGTACCCCTTTGGGTTTACACGTATTTGCTGGATTTGCAATATGTCCTGACTCGAAACTCTATTTTCGATGAAATAAGTTTTATTTATATCCTTACCCAATGTAAATGATCGTAGTAATGTTAAGATCATAACTAGTTTTGGACCCGAAGCACCTATAATATGTGATGGTACCTCTTAGAGTTTTGCCGATTTGCTCAATTTTCAATATCTCATCACTCGGAACTATATTTTAAATTAAATTAGTTTTATATACATTGTAAACCAATCTATTTGATCTTAGGAACGTAAAAATCATAACTAGTTTTGGACCCCCAAAACGCATATTTTCCGTTATGGTACCCCTTTGGGTTTGCACGTATTTGCTAAATTTTCAATATCTCCTGACTCGAAATTCTATTTTCGTCCTTACTCAATGTAAATCATCGTAGTAATGTTAATATCATAACTATTTTGGGCCCCAAAGCACCTACAACCTGTGATGGTACCCCATTGAGTTTAGACCGATTGCCTAAATTTTCAATATGTCCTGACTCAGAACTCTATTTTCTATTAAATCAGTTTTCTATAAATTGCTACTCGACGTATATGATCTTAGTAACATAAATATCATAACCAGTTTTGGATCCGAAAGTACTTACAATCCGTGATGGTACCCCTTAGAGTTTTGGCTGATTCGCTCAATTCTTAATGTATCCTCACCCGAAACTCTATTTTCTATAAAATCAGTTTTATATATATTGTAACTCAACCTATTTGATTTTACTAACGTAAAACTTATAACTAGTTTTGGACCCCCAAACACTTATTTTCCGTGATGGTACTCCTTTGGGTTTACACGTATTTGCTAGATTTGCAAAACCTCCAGACTCGAAACTCTATTTTCGATGAAATAAGTTTTATATACATTGTAACCCAACGTATTTGATCTTAGTAACGTAAAAATCATAACTAGTTTTGGACCCTAAAACACATATTTTCCGTAATGGTACCCCTTTGGGTTTACACGTATTTGCTAGATTTTCAATATCTCTTGACTCAAAACTCAATTTTCGATGAAATAAGTTTTATTTATATCATTACTCAATGTAAATGATCGTAGTAATGTTAAGATCATAACTAGTTTTGGACCCCGAAAGCACCTACAATCCGTGATGGTACCCCTTAGAGTTTTGGCCAATTTGCTCAATTTTCAATATCTCGTCACCCGAAACTCTATTTTCTATTAACTCAGTTTTATATACATTGTAACTCAAAGTATTTGATCTTAGTAACTTAAAAATCATAACTAGTTTTGGACCCCCAAACACCCATTTTCTGTGATGATACCCCTTTGGGTTTACACATATTTCCTAGATTTTTAATATCTCCTGATTCTAAACTCCATTTTCGATGAAATAAGTATTTTTTGTATACTCACTCAATGCAAATGATCGTAGTAATGTTAATATCATAACTATTCTGGGCCCCAAAGCACCTACAACCTGTGATGGTACTCCATTGAGTTTAGACCGATTGGCTAAATTTTCAATATGTCCTCACTCGGAACTCTATTTTCTATAAAATCAGTTTTCTATACATTGCTACTCGACGTATATGAGCTTAGTAACATAAATATCATAACCAGTTTTGGATCTGAAAGTACCTACAATCCGTGATGGTACCCCTTACAGTTTTGGCTGATTCGCTCAATTCTTAATATATCCTCACCCGAAACTCTATTTTCTATGAAATCAGTTTTATATAAACTCTAACCCAACGTATTTGATCTGAGTAACGTAAAAAGCATAACTAGTTTTGGACCCCAAACGCCTATTTTCTGTGATGGTACCCCTATGGGTGTACACGTATTTGCTAGATTTGCAATATGTCCTGACTCGAAACTCTATTTTTGATGAAATAAGTTTTATTTATATCCTTACCCAATGTAAATGATCGTAGTAATGTTAAGATCATAACTAGGTTTGGACCCGAAAGCACCTATAATCCGTGATGGTACCCCTTAGAGCTTTGGCCGATTTGCTCAATTTTCAATATCTCGTCACTCGGAACTCTATTTTAAATTAAATTAGTTTTATATACATTGTAAACCAATGTATTTGATCTTAGGAACATAAAAATCATAACAAGTTTTGGACCCCCAAAACGCATATTTTCCGTTATGGTACCCCTTTGGGTTTGCACGTATTTGCTAGATATTCAATATCTCCTGACTCGAAATTCTATTTTCGTCCTTACTCAATGTAAATCATCGTAGTAATGTTAATATCATAACTATTTTGGGCCCCAAAGCACCTACAACCTGTGATGGTACCCCATTGAGTTTAGACCGATTGCCTAAATTTTCAATATGTCCTGACTCGGAACTCTATTTTCTATTAAATCAGTTTTCTATACATTGCTACTCGACGTATATGAGCTTAGTAACATAAATATCGTAACCAGTTTTGGATCCGAAGGTACCTACAATCCGTGATGGTACCCCTTAGAGTTTTGGCCAATTCTCTCAATTCTTAATATATCCTCACCTGAAACTCTATTTTCTATAAAATCAGTTTTATATACATTGTAACTCAACCTATTTGATCTTAGTAACGTAAAAATTATAACTAGTTTTGGACCCCAAAACACTTATTTTCCGTGATGGTACTCCTTTGGGTTTACACGTATTTGCTAGATTTGCAATATCTCCAGACTCGAAACTCCATTTTCGATGAAATAAGTTTTATTTATATCCTTACTCTATGTATACGATCATAGTAATGTTAAGATCATAACTATTTTTGGACCCGAAAGTACCTACAACCTGTGATGGTACCCCATTGAGTTTAGACCGATTGACTAAATTTTCAATATGTCCTCACTCGGAACTCTATTTTCTATTAAATCAGTTTTCTATACATTGCTACTCACCGTATATGAGCTTAGTACCATAAATATCATAACCAGTTTTGGATCTGAAAGTACCTACAATCCGTGATGGTACCCCTTACAATTTTGGTTGATTCGCTCTATTCTTAATATATTCTCACCCGAAACTCTAATTTCTATGAAATCAGTTTTATAAAAACTGTAACCCAACGTATTTGATATGAGTAACGTAAAAAGCATAACTAGTTTTGGACCCCAAACGCCTATTTTCTGTGATGGTACCCCTTTGGGTTTACACGTATTTGCTGGATTTGCAATATGTCCTGACTCGAAACTCTATTTTCGATGAAATAAGTTTTATTTATATCCTCACCCGGAACTCAAATTTCTATTAAATCAGTTGTATATACATTGTAACTCAACGTTTTTTTATCTTAGTAACGTAAAAGTTATAACTATTTTTGGACCCCAAAACACCTATTTTCCGTGATGGTACCCCTTTGGGTTTACACGTATTTGGTAGATTTGCAATATCTCCCGACTAAAAACTATTTTCTGGATGAAATAAGTTTTATTTATATCCTTACTCAATGTAAATGATCTTAGTAATGTTAAGATCATAACTAGTTTTGGACCCGAAAGCACCTATAATCCATGATGATAGCCCTTAGAGTTTTGGCCGATTTCCTCAATTTTCAATACCTCGTCACTCGAAACTCTATTTTCTATTAACACAGTTTTATATACATTGTAACTTAAAAATCATAACTACTTTTGGACCCAAAAACACCCATTATCAGTGATAGTACCCCCTTTGGGTTTACACATATTTCCTAGATTTTTAATATCTCCTGACTCGAAACTCTATTTTCGCTGAAATAAGTATTATTTGTATCCTCACTCAATGCAAATGATCGTAGTAATGTTAAGATCATAACTATTTTTGGAACCCAAAGTACCTTCAATCTGTGATGGTACCCCTTAGAGTTTTGGCCGATTTCCACAATTTTTAATAACTCATCACTCGGAACTCTATTTTCTATTAACTCGGTTTTATATACATTCTAACTCAACATATTTGATCTTAGTAACGTGAATATCAAAACCAGTTCTGGACTTCAAAGCACATACAATCCGTGATGGTACCCCTAAGAGTTTTGGCTGATTCGCTCAATTTTCAATATAACCTCACCCGAAAATCTATTTTCTATTAAATCAGTTTTATATACATTGTAACTCAACGTTTTTGATCTTAGTAACGTAAAAATTATAACTAGTTTTGGACCCGAAAACACCTATTTTCCGTGATGGCACCCCTTTGGGTTTACACGTATTTGCTAGATTTGCAATATCTCCCGACTCGAAACTCTATTTTTGATGAAGTAAGTTTTATTTATATCCTTACTGAATGTAAATGATCATAGTAATGTTAAGATCATAACTATTTTTGGACACGAAAGTACATACAATCCGTGATGGTACCCCTTAGAAACTTGGTCGTTTTGCGCAATTTTCAATATCTCGTCACTCGGAACTCTATTTTCTATTAAATCAGTTTTATATACATTGTAACTGAACGTATTTGATATTAGTAACGTAAAAATTATAACTATTTTTGGACCCAAAAACACCTATTTTTCGTGATGGTACCCCTTTAGGTTTACACATATTTGTTATATTAGCAACATCTCCTCACTCCAAACTCTATTTTCGATGAAATAAGTTTTGTTTATATCCTTACTCAATGTAAATGATCGTAGTAATGTTAAGATCATAACTAGTTTTGGACCCGAAAGCACCTATAATCCGTGATGGTACCCCTTAGAGTTTTGGCCGATTTGCTCAATTTTCAATATCTCGTCACTCGGAACTCTATTTTCTATTAACTCAGTTTATATACATTGGAAACCAACGTATTTGATCTTAGGAACGTAAAAATCATAACTAGTTTTGGACCCCAAAATGCATATTTTCCGTGATGGTACCCATTTGGTTTTGCACGTATTTGATAGATTTTCAATATCTTCTGACTCGAAACTCTATTTTCGATGAAATAAGTTTTATTTATATCCTTACTCAATGCAACTGATCGTATTAATGTTAAGATCATAACTATTTTTGGAACCCAAAGTACCTACAATATGTGATGGTACATCTTTGAGTTTAGGCCGATTTGCTAATTTTCAATATCTCCTCACTCGGAAATCTATTTTCTATTAAATCAGTTTTATATACATTGTTACTCGACGTATATAATCTTAGTAACATAAATATCATAACCAGTTATGGACTTCAAAGCACATACAATCCGTGATGGTACCCCTTAGAGTTTTGGCCGATTCGCTCACTTTTCAAAAGATCCTCACCCGGAACTCTACTTTCTATTAAATCAGTTTTATATACATTGCAACTCAACGTATTTTATCTTAGTAACGTAAAAAGTATAACTATTTTTGGACCCCAAAACACCTATTTTCCGTGATGGTACCCCTTTGGGTTTACACGTATTTGGTAGATTTGCAATATCTCCCGACTCAAAACTCTTTTCTCGATGAAATAAGTTTTATTTATATCCTTACTCAATGTAAATGATCGTAGTAATGTTAAGATCATAACTAGTTTTGGACCCGAAAGCACCTATTATCCGTGATGGTACCCCTTAGAGTTTTGGCCGATTTGCTCAATTTTCAATATCTCATCACTCAGAACTCTATTTTCTATTAAATCAGTTTTTATGCATTGTAAACCAACGTATTTGATCTTAGGAACATAAAAATCATAACTAGTTTTGGACCCCAAAACGCATATTTTTCGTGATGGTACCCCTTTGGGTTTGCACGTATTTGCTAGATTTGCAATATCTCCTAACTCGAAACTCTATTTTTGATGAAATAAGTGTTATTTATATCATTAATAAATGTAAATGATCGTAGTAATGTTAAGATCATAACTATTTTTTGACCTGAAAGCACCTACAATCTGTGATGGTACCCTTTAGAGTTTTGGCCGATTTGCTCAATTTTCAATATCTCGTGACTCGGAACTCTACTTTCTATTAAATCAGTTTTATATACATTGCAACTCAACGTATTTTATCTTAGTAACGTAAAAAGTATAACTATTTTTGGACCCCAAAACACCTATTTTCCGTGATGGTACCCCTTTGGGTTTACACGTATTTGGTTGATTTGCAATATCTCCCGACTCAAAACTCTTTTCTCGATGAAATAAGTTTTATTTATATCCTTACTCAATGTAAATAATCGTAGTAATGTTAAGATCATAACTAGTTTTGGACCTGAAAGTACCTACAATCTGTGATGGTACCCCCTTAGAGTTTTTGCCGATTTGCTCAATTTTCAATAACTCGTGACTTGGAACTCTATTTTCTATGAAATCAGTTTTATATACATTGTAACCCAACGTATTTGATCTTAGTAACGTAAAAAGCTTAACTAGTTTTGGACCCCAAAATGCCTATTTTCCGTGATGGTACCCCTTTGGGTTTACACGTATTTGCTAGATTTGCAATATCTCCCGACTCGAAACTCTATTTTTGATGAAATAAGTTTTATTTATATCGTTACTCAATGCAACTGATCATAGTAATGTTAAGATCATAACTATTTTTGGAACCCAAAGTACCTACAATCTGTGATGGTACATCTTTGAGTTTAGGCCAATTTGCTAAATTTTAAATATCTCCTCACTCGGAAATCTATTTTCTATTAAATCAGTTTTATATACATTGTAACTCAACGTATTTGATCTTAGAAACGTAAAAATTATAACTATTTTTGGACCCCAAAACACCTATTTTTCGTGATGGTACCCCTTTGGGTTTACACATATTTGCTAGATTTGCAACATCTCCCGACTCCAAACTCTATTTTCGATGAAATAAGTTTTGTTTATATCCTTACTCAATGTAAAGGATCGTAGTAATGTTAAGATCATAAATATTTTTGGACCCGAAAGTACCTACAATCTGTGATGGTACCCCTTAGAGTTTTGGATGATTTCCTCAATTTTCAATATCTCGTCACTCGGAACTCTATTTTCTATTAACTCAGTTTTATATACATTCTAACTCAACATATTTGATCTTAGTAACGTAAAAATCATAACTAGTTTTGGACCCTAAAACACCCATTTTCCGTGATGGTCCCTTTGGGTTTTCAGATATTTGCTAGATTTTCAATATCTCCTGACTCGAAACTCTATTTTCGATGAACTAAGTTTTATTATATCCTTACTCAATGCAATTCATCCTACTAATGTTAAGATCATAACTATTTTGGAACCCAAAGTACCTATAATATGTGATGGTACATCTTTCAGTTTAGGCCAATTTGCTAAATTTTCAATATCACCTCACTTGGAAATCTATTTTCTATTAAATCAGTTTTATATACATTGTTACTCGACGTATATAATATTAGTAACATAAATATCATGACCAGTTATGGACTTCAAAGCACATACAATCAGTGATGGTACCCATTAGAGTTTTGGCCGATTCGCTCACTTTTCAAAAGATCCTCACCCGGAACTCTAATTTCTATTAAATCAGTTTTATATACATTGTAAATCAACGTATTTTATCTTAGTAACGTAAAAATTATAACTATTTTTGGACCCCAAAACACCTATTTTCCGTGATGGTACCCCTTTGCGTTTACACGTATTTGCTAAATTTGCAATATCTCCCGACTCAAAACAAAATTTTGATGAAATAAGTTTTATTTATATCCTTACTCAATGTAATTGATCGTAGTAATGTTAAGATCATAAATATTTTTCGACCCGTAAGTACCTACAATCCGCGATGGTACCCCTTAGAGTTTTGGCCGATTTGCTCAATTTTCAATAACGGGTGACTCAGAACTCTATTTTCTATTAAATAAGTTTTATTTACATTGTAACCCAACATATTTGATCTGAGTAACGTAAAAAGCATAACTAGTTTTGGACCCCAAAACGCCTATTTTCCGTGATGGTACCCCTTTGGGTTTACACGTATTTGCTGAATTTTCAATATGTCCTGACTCGAACTCTATTTTCGATGAAATAAGTTTTATTTATATCCTTACTCAATGTAAATGATCATAGTAATGTTAAGATCATAACTAGTTTTGGACCTGAAAGTACCTACAATCTGTGATGGTACCCCCTTAGAGTTTTTGCCGATTTGCTCAATTTTCAATATCTCGTGACTTGGAACTCTATTTTCTATGAAATTAGTTTTATATACATTGTAACCCAACGTATTTGATCTTAGTAATGTAAAAAGCTTAACTAGTTTTGGACCCCAAAATGCCTATTTTCCGTGATGGTACCCCTTTGGGTTTACACATATTTGCTAGATTTTCAATATCTCCTGACTCGAAACTCTATTTCCGATGAAATAAGTTTTATTTATATTCTTACTCAATGTAAATGGTCGTAGTAATGTTAAGATCATAACTAGTTTTGCACCCGAAAGCACCTACAATCTGTGATGGTATCCCTTAGAGTTTTGACCGATTTCCGTAATTTTCAATATCTCGTCACTCGGAACTCTATTTTCTATTAAATCAGTTTTATATACATTGTAACCCAACGTATTTGATCTTAGTAACGTAAAAATCATAACTAGTTTTGGACCCCAAAACGCTTATATTCTGTGATGGTACCCCTTTGGGTTTACACGTATTTGCTAGATTTTCAATATCTCCTGATTTGAAACTCTCTTTTCGATTAAATAAGTTTTATTTATATCCTTATTCGATGTAAATGATTTTATTAATGTTAATATCATAACTATTTTTGGGCTCCAAAGCACCTACAACCTGTGATGGTACCCCCATTGAGTTTAGACCGATTTGCTAAATTTTCAATATGTCCTCACTCGGAACTCTATTTTCTATTAAATCAGTTTTATATACATTCCTACTCGACGTATATAATCTTAGTAACATAAATATCATAGCCAGTTATGGACTTCAAAGCACATACAATCTGTAATGGTACCCCTTAGAGTTTTGGCCGATTCGCTCAATTTTCAATATATCCTCACCCGGAACTCTAATTTCTATTATGTAAGTTTTATAAGCATTGTAACCCAACGTAGTTGATCTTAGTAACGTAAAAGTTATTACTATTTTTGGACCCTAAAACACTTATTTTCTGTGATGGTACCCATTTGGGTTTACACGTATTTGCTAGATTTGCAATATCTCCCAACTCAAAACTCTATTTTCAATGAAATAAGTTTTGTTTATATACTTACTCAATGTAAATGATCTGAGTAATCTTAATATCATAACTATTTTTGGACCCGAAAGTACCTACAATTTGTGATGGTACCCCTTAGAGTTTTGGCCGATTTGCTCAATTTTCAATATCTCATCACTCGGAACTCTATTTTCTATTAAATTAGTTTTATATACATTGTAACCCAACGTATTTGATCGTAGGAACGTAAAAATCATAACTATTTTTGGACCCTAAAACGCCTATTTTCCGTGATGGTACCCCTTTGAGTTTACACGTATTTGCTAGATTTTCAATATCTACTGATTCGAAACTCTATTTTCGATGAAATAAGTGGATCCTCCCTCGGAAGATGGAGGTGGAGCCTTCCACGGTCCCTCCTCGGAAGATGAAATAAGTGGAGCCTTCCACGGTCCCTCCTCGAAGATGGGGGTGGAGATGGAGCCTTCGTACATTCTTCCTTCCTCGGAGTCGTCCTCAACCTGGGATGAAGCTGGAGGTGGCCGAACAACCTGGAGCAGGAAGGAACCGTTGAAAAAATCTGGGAAGGCCCCCTGGAAGGAACCGTGGAACCTGGAGCTGGAAGGAACCGTGGAAGGAGCCTTCGTACAGTCACTGCATTTGCCTAAGATTTATTTTTGTTTTAATATATATATTTTTCGCCGCTCATTTTATATGAGTCGTCAAAAAAAAATAAAAAAATAATAATAATTTTCGTGGCTCAACTAAAGATGCCGCCATAATTATTTTAGTAACACTTTTGATTTGGGCCGAGAATTATCACGACTCATTATATCTTGAGTCGTGATAATTGTCCCAACACATCATGTCACGACTCAACTTCCGTTGAGCCGTGATAATTTAACGGCTGAAATTTCCAGCCGTTAAAAAACTATTTTTCAGCCAGCAAATGACCCTTCTCCCGTAGTGTATGATCTTTGTAACATAAAGAGTATAACCAATTTTGCACCCCAAAGCACCTACAATCTGTGATGGTACCCCTTAGAGTTTAGGCCGATTTGCTCAATTTTCAATATCTCCTCACTCTAAACTCTATTTTCTATTAAATCAGTTTTATATACATTGTTACTCAGCGTATTTGATCTTAGTAACGTAAAAATCATAACTATTTTTGCCCCTAAAACGACTATTTTCTGTGATGGTACCCATTTGGGTTTAAATGTATTTGCAAGATTTTCAATATCTCTTTACTCGAAACTCTATTTTCGTTGAAATGTCTTTTATTTACATTCTTACTCAATGTAAATGATCGTAGTAAGGTTAAGATCAGAACTATTTTTGGGTTTACATTGTTACGCGACGTATTTGATCTTAGTATCGTAAATATCATAATAAGTTTTGGACCCCAATACATTTATATTTCATGATGGTGTCCCTTTGGGTTTTCACGTATTTGCAACATTTTCAATATCTCCTCACTCGAAACTCTATTTTTGATTAAATAAGTTTTATTTACATCCTTACTCAATGTAAATTATCGTAGTAATGTTAAGATCATAACTATTTTTGGGCCTCAAAGCACCTAAAATCTGTGATGGTACCCCTTTGAGTTTAGACCGGTTTGCTATATTTTCAATATCTCGGAACTCGGAACTCTATTTTCTATTAAATCAGTTTTATATACATTGTTACTCGCGTATATGATCATAGTAACATAAATATCATAACCACTCTTGGACCCCAAAGCACCTACAATCTGTGATGGTACTTATTTGAGTTTAGGCCAATTTGCTAAATTTTCAATATATCCCCACTCGAAATTTATTTTCTATCAAATTCGTTTTATATACATTGTTACGCCATGTATTTGATATTAGTATCGTAAAGATCATAATTAGTTTTGGACTCCAATACATCTATTTTCCGTGATGGTATCCCTTTGGGTTTCCACATATTTGCTAGATTTAGGGGTTTCCACAAACTGACATAACAACTTACATATTTGATTGTTGATATAAGGGTATGAAGAACTTGATCGGGTATTGGTCGCGAAAACCTAATTCAACATGTCTAAGAGATCAAAGAGAAGAAAAAAAAAAGCATCATAGATCTAATATTCAATAATAGCCTTTGTGTTTCACTACTATCTACAAGGACTTCCCACCACCACCACCCACCCACCCATCCCCACCACCACCACCCCACTTCCCCCCCCCCCCCCCCCCCCCCCACCCCCCACCCCACCCCCACCCCACCCCTTTGTATCATGTAGCATTCTGATCCATGTTTATTGAGATGTATGTTTAAAAATATACGAAATACTTTCTCCTATAAATTTAATTTTATAGATTATTTTGTTGAATTGTGCGACTTCTTCTCTGATAATGTTTATTCAAGTGTACATATTTGAATCATGGGACAACATTAAAAATATTTGATACCAAAGTAGCTAGACTGAGTACCACAATATGAACTCAAATATACCATTTTAAGGAAATATAGTGGGATATATGTAAATGTATACCAAGGAGGATGAAGAAAACTATTTCTTCATCTAAACATTTGTTTGAGCTATGCGTCTTTTTTCCTAATAATGTTTATAAGAAAGGGCATGTTCGTATCACAATAGACACTGTTAAAAGTAAAAAGGTTAAATTAAGTCTCATATAATGTTATAATATGTGTAAAATATCAAAAATATTTATTGATGGGTAATGGGCCTTGGGCTCATATATTTTCGTATTTGGCCCAAGACGGATCGGGTCCGGATTTGATGATCCAAAGGTGTCCCTCTTATGCTCTCCACTTTGGCGTCGTCCTTACGAGATGTGTATGAGGGCACCGCTCATGTGGGATGCGTCAAACACCATTGTTCCTTTTATGGGGCACCAGACATGAAAGTACGAAGATTAAATGCATGCCAGAGCACCTAGTGACTACCCTAATCTAAACGTCTTCGCTCCTACTGCCTAGTTCGGCCATTTATGGCAAGGCAATGATCAAGATGACAAGAAGGACAACCTACAGTAGGGTAGTTGTCATACACCATATCATTACCTCTACAAACTACAGTTCGCTCGCCCTAGAGACAGCTCGGATTACCATGGTATGATTTGACTTTACCTTGGTCTAGGTATGGAGGGTTATAAATACCCCTCCATCAACCTCATTTGAACAAAAAGTGTGACATTTACTCATTTCACCCACCATATTGCTCGATATTTAGTTCCCATTTCGAATGAACCTCCGACTGACTTCATCACCGGAGGGAAAATAACCGGAACACTCCGGAATTTCCTTCTATGCATGTAACCGCTCCAGTTAGGAGTGACCGGAAGAAGAGACACCAGTTTTTGTGATCCAACATTTATCATTGTCAATAATTCTTGCTAAAATATGATAAGTTGACATTCTGCCTCCTGACTAATGACATGTAATTGACTAGTAGCCGATGTGTTAAATTAGTTATGTGTTGGTTAGTCAGTTATAGAGTTGTGTAAAAACATGATTTATTAGGACAAATTTAGTAAATAGTTACTTTTGGGGTCGTTTTAAAATTTCGAATTGAAATGCGTGACGAAATAGTAATACTTTACATTTTAAAGCTGTAATTAATTTAAACTTCTCAAATTTGTATACATTTCAATATCTAACTTAATTCTACTAGAATTATATATAAATTTTAAAAAATATTTAAAAGAGTGATGAAATTTGACTATGAAGTGGTTGACCTTCTAAGAAACTTCTAATATTCCAAGTCAGTTTCGTGTGGGTTTGCATTTAATCAGTCAAGTCAACAATGATGTCGTAAGACATGACAGCGCAATCTACAACAAAGTACTATGAGTCTAACTTAGATCAAGAATACCTAATCAACTTATTTAATTAAATATTGGTCAAAAAAAAACTTATTTAATTAAATAATCATCTTAATATGAAGGAACAATTTAGCATTTTATCCCTTATTTAGAGATTTTTCGGGACTTGGAAATAAAAAGATATTTATAACTAACATTTTACTCTTTACGGGTTGGCCACGAGCTAACTCTACGACTGTTTATTTATTTACAGAGACAGTTTCTCATTGTATAGCAATATTACTTAAGGACGAGAAAGTAATTGTCTTCCAGTATAATTTATACTTAAATATATAATGATTTTAAAGTTAATCTTTTAGAATTTTATATTTTCCCCTTTAATTATTTTTAGTTTAATTGTTTATCATTATTTTAATTGTTACCTTAATTGAAATGAATTTTTGAATTCGTTTGTGGATATCTATGCAAATATGGTTGTATGTCCACAATAGGACACATTACTTGAATGAAAAGAATAACCATTCAAATTACAATCAATTATCTGTTTACTTATATAAGACTCATGATTAATCACATCACTAATGGCTTAGAACATTTATTAGTGTTGAAAATTTAGAGATAAATATTAAAATTTAAAGGGTTAAATTAAAATAATTATATTTTTAAATTTACATAATGCTAAAAATTAATGGAGTGCATCTGCCCTCTATTTTTTTCTAAAAAAATGATAAATTTGAGGCCGTGTCATCACTTAATAGGTTAGCATGACACCCAATAATAATAATAATAATAATAATAATAATAAATTGTAGAATTAGTCAATGCCATGACAAATGTATTATATAGTGGGGTTTCTGAATTTGGCAGTTATCGTGGCTCCTATATGACCAAAAAAACAAATCGTGGCTCCTAGAAATAGATAAAGATATGGCCACATGGGACCATTTTGACTATTGATTTTGCCGTTGAAGTAAGACATATATATATAATAGATGCAAATAAGAAAACCAACTAATATTAATTTATAAATTAAACATAGATGTAAATATAGTTTTATCAGCTATATACAATGGCATATATGTTATACACTAATGATATATATATATATACTATTATCTTAATATATAATAATGACATTATATTTGGAGTAAAAATATTATTCTTACAATATATTATTACTAAAAATATAGGATGGATATTCTAAATTGAAAAGAGTAGCTACAAATTCCAAATTTGTAAGTGTTCCTCGTTTGAGGTAAATAAAGTTGTAAATATCTTATATAAATATAATTCTCCTACTTGTTATTAGGGGTGGGAAAACTGACTCAACGTGTGGGTAATTCGCCCACGGGTCGTGTTTGTGTCAGTATTTTTGACTCACATGTCATTTTGACACGACTCATGGCTGACCCGTAAAAACACAACTCATGTCTAACCCGTGAAAACATGGGTCAGAAACTTTGACCCACGGGTCAACCCGTGAACCGCACCTAATTATATGTTATATTAAAAAATACTTCTGCATGTAACCTAGCAAAAAATAGGTTTCAGTTTCATGCTATCCATCCAATCTCCTCTTCGGCGCAGACATGCTCTTCTGAGTCTCCTCTCGAGCTCTTGGCGGTTTGACTCCATCGACAATCTCTCCTCTCCATCAACAAGTTGTTATGTTAGGAATGGACCGTTTTCTTTCTAGAAGGCCAGTTTAGCTCCATATACCTCCATTCATTTGGTGTTATGGTGATGTTATAGTCATGGAAATTGAGGTAGAGATTAATTTAAAAGACTTGTACTAGAATAACAATCTGTCAATACGTGTGAACATGAACACACACGATAATTTTGTTGTATCATGTTTCTCTACACAAACACAACACAATTTTGTATGCGTGTTCATGTTGTTTTGTGTTGTTAAGTTAGTCAGTTATACGTCCACATGCGAGATTAATAAGAAAATAATAATTTGTAATATAGTAAGAATTATGAATACAAATATCAGATATCACAAGTTTTTAATGCATAATTAACAAACTTTAAAAAGTACATATTTAAATAGTCTTAAAAATTATTACAAGATGCTTGTTATAATGTGTATCGTGTTATGATACTTATATACAATCACGACATGAAAATTACCTTGCGGTTATTGTCTTCATGCTATTTTTTTGTCATTTACTTCTAATAACACAATTTTTTATATATATTTTTGTGTTGTATTATCGTGTTGCATAAGATATTATGAACTTTAACTCATAATTTAACAAAATTGACACCACTATTTTATTATTAATTTATTCATATTCAAGAAAAAAAATATAAATAGATTAAAACACTAAAGTCTACTCACTACTAAAATATAATAATCTTCATAGTCAATAGTTAATGATGACTTTGTAAGTTTTACATTAAGTACGAATATCATTCATTTTATTTAAAATATTTGAATTATTGAATGAAAAATATCATCCATCACTCATAGTTAAAATACTTTATAAAAATTAATTAATTTTATATATTTTTCCAAAAATGTTCTAGTACGTGATTTATGTTCTGCTACATAATTCAAAAATTGACAACCTCAACCATCCACGTGCCCTTTTTGTGTGTGTGCTAAGATTAATTTAAAATTTAAATTCCATATAATTTTTTATAAAGTAGATAAAATTGAGATTATTTTTGTCATAATTATCCATTTATAAACAAATTTAGTAACTAATGGCAACTCTTTCAACATAGAGTTACTACAATGTTTTAAAAATGGAATCAATTCCACGTCACCACATTGTTATTGTCCATGATTTAATAACAAATAAACAATTTTGAAACATCAAATCAAACACGACAATGAGGATCTTCTCTCTTCTCACCGATGCCACCAACGACTAACGAATTTCAAAAGAAGCTGCTCGGTTTATATGTGGGCCCCCTTCTTACCATCTTATTCCTCGATTATTCGACTTTTCACACACGTCAATGGCATCTGCTTCTCGCTTATATACTCCATACGCGTACACACTCACCTTTACATCTCTTTAGCTCCGTAGATGAAGATTCCTACCGCAAAACATGGAACTTCAGCCACACTCCTGGCCGTCCTCCTCCTCTTGCCGCTCTTGGCCGCCGCGCAGACTCCACCTGACATGGCAACTGCTCCTTACAACGGCCGCTTTAGCCCCTCCATGGCCATAATCATCATCATCCTCGTGGCTGCCCTCTTCTTCATGGCCTTCTTCTCCATCTACGTTCGCCACCGCCACGCCGCTACCTTTGGCTCCGCTGTAGGTGCCCGGGCCACCAACGGCCGATCCCGCCGCCTCCCGAGAGGGCTCGGGAGAGAAGTCATCGATACGTTTCCGACGCTTGAGTACTCCAAGGTGAAGGGTATGAAGATCGGGAAAGGAGCGTTGGAGTGCGCTGTGTGTTTGTGCGAGTTTGAGGATGATGAAACGCTGCGTTTGATTCCCAAATGCAACCACGTGTTCCATCCTGAATGCATCGATGAGTGGCTGGCTTCGAAAACCACGTGTCCTGTCTGTCGGGCTAATCTGGTGCCGGAGCCCGGCGAGGAGACGTACCAGCTGCCGGAGCTCGAGGCCGAGCCCGGGGAGGTCAGACAAGTTGGAGACGATGCTGACTTGGAGCAAGGTCAGGTATCGTTGGAACCGCCACCGCAGGTGGTTGATTTAAGCAAGACAACATTGAACAGGAACCGAACACGCGGTTCGAGATCAAACCGGTCTCGTCGGTTCCCACGCTCTCATTCAACGGGGCACTCCTTGGTCCAACCAGGTGAGGACACGGAGCGGTTCACTCTACGGCTCCCGGTTCAAGTGAGGCAGCAGATTGTGAGCCGGCAGTTGGACCGGGCCATGAGCATGATGGTTCTCCCAAGGGAAGGAAGTTCGAGGCGAGGTTATCGAACCAGTGGTGAGGCAAGCAACCAAAGCATCCGAAACACATTCTCGAGACGGTTTGATCAGTTGAGCCGATCAGTCCGGTCTGACCAATGGGGGTTTAGTGTAGTCCCTCCTTTTTTCACTAAATCATCTTCTCTGCGGTCGCCTAAGGTTGCTGCAGCCGATGGCGACAGAGGGCCTTCTTTTAAACCGGCGTTAAGCTCAACTGAGGAAGCGACTCGACCACCGGTCTAGACATGCAATATATATTTAATGTTTGTAATTAAATTTTGTTAATTAATTATACTATCTAGATTTGTGCCCACAAACTCGATCATATGACATTATTATTTTTAAAAAATAAATAAATAAAAAAGATCACCTATAATTTGACAAAGATGGTCAAATGAAAAATCATTGATCAAATTATATTAAGATTTTTCATGAAAGTCAATCATAATATTATATAAACATTCCTAGCCAAGACAAATCAATATTATTATTATTATTAATATTCATTAACACTAGTTGATAAATTTATTTAGAATCTATGACTTTAACCAATGAATTAGTCCATTTACAAATCATAATTCAATTATATTTTGAGATAGTGATTACGATCAATTACATTACTGTAAATATTAATATTATTATTAAGGATGACAATCGTGTCGTGTCATTAATCGTGTCGTGTTTAAACATGTTTTGTGTCTAAACGGATAAGTTTTAAACGTATTTCAAAACTTTAAATACAAACATGACACGATTATTAATCGTGTCTAAACGTATAAGAGTTGTTTAGACACGGGATCCGTTAATGTCAAACTCATATACGTTTTAAAGCAGATATATACACAAATTCGTATATACACAAATCCATATATACAAAGTAAGGTGTTCAAAGTTCAATATTAAAAAGTAAGTATGTATTTTAATATTTTAATATTTTATTATTATTATTATTATACTTAAATGTGTTCAAATGTGTCACATGTATACATGAGTCAATTAGACACAATTAGTTAATTGTGTTTATACAGATATTTGCAGATCTGATGTGTTTAGACACTATTATTAATCGTGTATAAACGTCGTATAAGAGTTGTTTAGGCACGAAATTCATTAAGGTCAATCTCATATACGCTTTAAAGCAGATCGTGTCGTGTTAGAAATGTAGCCTTAATAATTATTATGCATGTCACATAAATGTTGCACAGTGACGATACAACTAATGTGGAAAGCGTGTGAATCGAATTCCGATTCCTTGGAGGGTTTTCTGGCTCTCCATTGTTGACCCTAATTTGCGGAAGCTACTAGGAAGAATAGCAAGGTGGCCACTTGTCCCATCTATAAATATATTGATTTATTTAAAAATTAATGAGATAAAATTCTTTAAAAGGATTAAAGTTTGAATTTTCTTGAAAATATATTATTTTAAAAGGGTGTTAAATTTAACATTTGAATATATTTTTTAAATGATTTTCCTTAAGATGAGGTGCTTTTTCCTCAACTTAAGAATCACACGAAGTTAGAATTGATGGGTACTTCTCTTCTTTTTCTATTATTAATACTAATTGACTCGTTTATGTGTTATCTTTTCTTTTCTCATTTCTTGTTATGCATTTTCCGCTAAGTAAGCTTTTTAATACCATGTTATTGATAGTTTTTTTTTTATAAAAACAAATAGGGAAATATACAAAATAATTTAGAAATGTAGGTGAGATTAATTAACACGTGTCCATAATTACCTACTTAGTATGAAATATATGGCACAAAACAAAAGGAAGATCAATCCAAATTGAATCAAATACCATTTTTTCTCTCTAGCTATCACAACTACAGTGAATAAGATGATGATACAGCTATAAGGTCGGCAATGGTGCGGTGAAAAACTCAAAAACATGGTTATGACCGTTATTTTTTATATGGTTAATCGTACTATTATAGTGTGGTGCGGTTATGGTGATGAATTTTTTATCCGTAATGGTTATGGTATTTTAGTCATACTCATAGTTATAACCATGGTTATTATAAATATAATAATAAATTAATATTAATATATTAATAAATACTAATATCAGAAGTACAATTTTCACTTTTAGATTTCACGAATCAATAATTCAAAGACGAACTGTAATTGAATGATGTAAATGTTAAATGGTATTAGTGTTAATTTTAAATGATGCTAATGTTGAATATTTTTATTGTTTGTAACATAATTTTATGTATTTATTAAGATAATATTTATAATGTTCCATTACATTTCACATAGTGATAATAAATATGGGTATACGGTTAAAACCGTGGTTAATAACCATGGTTATGGATATGGTTATGGTATTGGAAATTGTACCAGTAATGGTTATGGTTATGGTATGCAATTTAAAAATATGGTATGGTTATGTTATTTGACATACCCATACCATACAGGCATACACTAACCATTGACAGCCCTGTACAAATACAGTAAATTGGGAAAGACAAAAGTCAATAATTGGGAGCAATGAAAAACCATTTTCATAACCTTTTGGATGATCCATAAAGCAACAACATTAGGAGACTGTACCTCATTTGCTCCATTTTGTGTTGATCTTTTTTGAAGTTGAGTAGACTTGTAAGCTTATTGATAATGAGCTGAGTGAGATCATGTGTTTGAGGAATGTCAAGCTGTCATAAGCTAGCGAGAAACATCAACTGAACCTTGTCACTCTGCCCGTCGCGACAAGGTTGGAGTGTGGGACCCCAAAACAAGGAGCGGGACAAGGGTTATAGCTCGAGACACCCACAGCATCATGGTTGATGGACGTCACTCGGCCGTCGCAACACATCGACGATCAACGCTGAAGCACGGGTTGTGTTGCATGCAGTCGAACTGGCACTACACCGGAATTGGAAAGAAGTCATCATAGAGTCTGATTGCGAGTGGCTCATCAAGCAGATAAGTGGGGAAGCCGACAGTGGTGATTGGAGGCTAGAGAATATCATAGCCACGATCAGGAGGAAAGCGAGCCACATCCCAATAATTAAGTGGCAATGGATCAAGCGACAAGCAAATAGATGTGCGGATTGGATTGCTAAACAATCCAAAAGAGAGATGTGTCTGGTGAATTGGATATTCGTACCCACCCCATCTACTGTAGTTTCGTTGTTATTATTAGACCAAACTATTGATAACGATTCTTAATCTAATTTACAATTATTATTGGCCAAAAAAATACCTTGTCACTGAACTTTCTAGTCACTTTTGGAAATGGTTCGATTAAATATTGAAGTAGATCAACTTAATTATAGGCACCAAAAGGTCCGAGCTCACAGCTGAATGATATCTTGATTCAATTGAGCAACAGAAACACATTATTCCGTATACGATTAAACAATCATTTCAAAATCAGGAAATGAATTCTCTGTAAAGATTGCTGAGTTTTCAGCTACTGCAGCAGAAGTGCAGAACTCCTAAGCATGCTTCTCCATCAGTGTCCTGAACAATTCTTCAGGTGCTGAATAGAACAGAAAATTACAAACATCCATTATTAACAGTGATTCCAAAGCATAAACGGATCGTAGGAATTTAAGTTTATACGTACCGGGCAAGCCAGTGAAGTTCCTGTACTGTTCAAAGCCTTGTCGGATCAACATCTCCGTCCCATACACAATGATTGCACCCGTTTCCCTCGCTTCCCGTAAGAGTTTGGTGTCTTTCGGGGTGTAAATCGCATCAAAGACAACGCAATAATGTTTCAAAGCATGCTTTGGTAATGGGGTATCATCGATTTTCGGTTTCATTCCGACCGAAGTAGTGTTGGCGAGAACCATGCCGTCTTCTGGGTGGAAATGCTCGATTTCCTCAAGAGTCATGGCTTGTCCTCCAACCTTATCAGCGAGTTCTTTCGCGCGTTCTAAAGTAACACAAAAAAACACAACTTCTTAGTATCGAACATTCCACTTCAATTAAGGAACCAAACTGCAAATGTGAAAAGACAGTTGTGCCCCCAAAGATCATAATCGTACCCAATGTGCGGTTGGCTACAACGACTCGTGCTCCTTTCTGTGCAGCTCCATAGGCAAGTGACTTCCCCGCTCCACCAGCTCCAAGGACAACGAACAATTTGCCCGCCAAAGGAGAACCCACATCAGGGTTTTTACCATTTAAACCTGTAAAACATTTGCAATAATCACATCAGAGTTTTAGTGACACATAATAAGCGTCGCAAAAAAGTAGCATAGGGAGGGAAATACCGCGTAGACCATCTTCGATTGCAGAAATGGCACCGATATAGTCCGTGTTAAAAGCAGTTAGTGTCCCGTCGGGTCTCCTGACGATGTTATTGATCGCGCCAATTTTCTGCAGAAAGTTCATGCATGCAAAGAAGTCAGAAAGAAATATGCAAGATTTTAACTTCGGAACAGAGATTTTCAGGAAGAAAAGATACCTTAGCGATCGGGTCTATCTCGTCCATAGATTTTAATGCCGCCTCCTTGTGAGGAATTGTGCAACTATATTAAAAAAAGTCACTTTACTTTACTATAAACAGTAGACAAATAACTGATATCTGATAATGGAAGATCAACTGATACCTGCATCCAGACACAAAGTCCACTGCTGAATAAGTTCTGAAGAACTTTTCAACATCATCGACCAAAAGATGAACATAAACAGCATTTAGACCGACGGATTTGAACGCGGCGTTAAAAAGTAAAGGGCTCTTGCTGTGAGCAACGGGTTTCCCGATGATGCCGTAGATTTTGGTGTCAGGTCTTATGAGTCTGAAGTTGTAGAGATCTAATAAGTCCTTTGCTAAGGGCTGCCCTGGAGCTGATATGGCTCCTGCCTCAAGGGCGGCGTATGTGAGGTATCCGCTGAATTTAGGGCTAAGTAGTCGAGAAATCAGACCTCTCTCTCCCATCACGATTCCTATTGTTGGTATCTGCAAAACATTGCAATGAGTCATAATAAACGAAATGGTTAGACACAAGGATTAATAAATAAATAAAAAACGAACTTTGAGGAAAAACCAAACAGCAAACTAATCTTTTTTTTGTTGATAAACAACAAACCAAACTTTTGGAATTGAGCAATCAACAAAAGTACCTCAAATTTTCATTATGTTTGAACGGATTTTTCAATGTTTGAGAGAGTTATTAAGTCAACATTAGTTGAAGTATTCTAATAAAAGGGTATTACGACTTAATAACTTCCTCAAACATTGAAAAATCCGTTTAAACATAATGAAAATTTGAGATACGTTTGTTAATTGCTCAATTTCAAAAGTTTGGTTTGTTGTTTATCAACGAAAAAAGTTTGGTTTGCTGTTTGGTTTTTCCTCAAACTTCGGTTTGTTTTTTGATAATTAACCCTAGACACAATTATCATGCTAAAATAACAAAGTTAACGTGTACTACGTACCACACGTTGTCCTACATTGGTAAACACCTTATAAGCAAGAGATATACTTCTTAAATTTAACAAGAATTCTTCATTTTTTGGGTTCAAGGAAGGCAATAGATTCACTCAAGTTGGATTAGGTTAGTAAGGATAGTCACTCTGACTTGGAATGTTACAAATTGTTTCAGACCCGAGATACTGATCGCATTTGCAAAATACAAGACTCGAGACAGTGAGAGTAAATAGTTGGTCAAATGAACCCTACGTGTACTTGGACTTGCAAGTTTGAATCACCTATAGAGAACAAAAATTCAGGATTTGGTCGCGATAAAGATGTTGCATCTGAAAAGTATAGGATTTGCAACTGTGAGTCATAACCGTGACGCTTTAAGGAGTGTAAGTTGTGGCACCGTGTCTCACATCAGAAAGAAAAAATGATTTGGACCTCTTATAAGCAAGAAATGTAATAGTTACTCGAGTTCAACAAAAAAAACAATCATTTTATGAGTGCATGTGAGAACACAGTAATTATGAATACAACGGACATGCACATCTGCACTACTGACATATTAAGTAAAAATATGTTTTCTAAATCTTTATTTATCGAGATCAATTACCTGAGAATGCACCATTATTTGAAAGACCCGAGCACAATCCGTTATGTCCAAGGCAGTGGTTGCTATCTTGACAATGTCAGCCCCAGAAGCCTGAATTCTGGCCACGAGGTTGCCGATCGCCTCTTTAGATGGAGTGTTGTGGAAGTTGTGGGAGGAGACAATGACTTTGAAGTTGTCTGGTTTCTTGCCATGGATTGAACTGATGAACTCATAAGCAACCTGCCAAAACAAATGCATGATTTTCACATTTCTAAACTTAGATCTAAAGCTCACTACTTTGGCTTGAACCAATGGAAATCTCATGAACCCGAGTTAAATTCGATCAATTGTGTTAAATTTTAACTCAATTTAGCTCGAATACAACTTGGTTAGTTGTGAAATCGAATCCAAAGAGATACCTCGAGCTCAATGTCGATGTAGCTAGCACCCAGGTGCATTGCCAGCCGAAGAGAGTCTTGCCTTTTGTTCTCATCACCGTCATATTGACCACCTTCCCAAAATGGTCTGTCAAAACAAGATATATGGAAAACGTTTGTCTAAACATCAAATATATACAAAACCTTACTAAAATTTTTTTGTAGAAATTAACAATAAAAACTTTTTTAAGTAAAAAATTTACTGAATATATTAAAAATTCTAGACATGACATGGAAGGTTCTTACCTGCAGGTGACTAGAGTCGGCAGAGGAGACCGTTTGATTAGTATTTCAAGATCCTGCAGAGGATTGAACTTCCTCAAGCAATCCAGCCGAATCTCCACCACGTCAGCTCCGATCTCCTTCGCCTTCCTCATCTCTATCAGCATCTGATCCACCGTCGTCCCCATCAACGGCGTGCACAGCAACGTCGAGCTTCCCCTTATCCCATCATTACTCGTGCCGAGCTCCGAGCTAGCCAACTGAAAATGAGGTAACGTTTAGATCGACCCACATGGAAAATTTCAAGCTTTGGATCCACAAAAAGTTGTAGAAGATGAAGAACAGAAGAAGTTAGGATTTTCGATGCTAAAATGAAACTTTGACAGTAAAGAACGCCGACCCATATGAAAAAAATCCAATATTTGGATCACCAAGAAATTGCAGGAGAGAAAAAAAAGGGAGAAAGGAAATGAGTACCGAGAGAATTGCCATGGTGGAGGAGAGCAGTTCAACTGTGATGGCTCTGGAATTGGAAGGAAGGCAAGAATGTCGAATTGGAACATAATTTTCTAATTGATCAGGCTTATATATGTCGTTGTATCTGAATCGAATGTATATGGAGATGAGAGAAAGTTTGTTCAACAGTTTGAGAGTTGGATGGAGAGGAGGAGGAGGGAATTTAAGAGGGAAACGCCATTTTCTTGTCTGTGATCGTTGAATTTAGGTGGCAGACTGCCATGGAGAAATTTAGGTGGGTCGTCTGTACTGTGTAGAGTTTTTTAAAAGATAAATTGGCCATCGGACCATTTGTTTTCTCTACTAATTTGTTCAATCAATGGGATTTTTCAACAGATTTTCAACAACAGATTTTTGCCACCTAAAAAGAGGCGGCATAATAAAAATGTATATATTAATGAATGTGTAATTATTATTTTTCAATGAAGTAGAACTGCTATTTCACAAAAACATTTTTTTGTTTATAAAGTCAAGTTACTGTTTAGATTTTTTTGAATTATATGTAGAATTTTTTATGTATCGTATTATACGGTCAGTCTAAAAGTAAAAAATTAGCGCATAGTTAGCGTCATTTAATTCGTAATTAAATTATCTACGCACTGTAATTTTTTTTTGAGTAAGTACATAATTAAATTTCTCACCTAATGCATTTAATTATTTCGGTCAAATTATTGAACAAACGTTGTTAGGTTAAAATCTCACTGTATTTCTAATCAAAAAAATTACCCTAGGTAGAGGTAGATAATTGAATTACGACATAAATGACGTTAACCGTGGTGAGTTTGGACTTACAGGGTATGAATTATATTTTTTTAAGTTAATTAAATTTTCATATCTCAACTTACGGCGGAGCGTACAATCAATCCGTAATTCCAAATTTAATATTGCTTGCATCATTTGAATCGCAATTAAAATATCTACTTACTATAATTTTTTATTTTTTTAATAGATACATAATTTTATTTCTAATTAAATATCGAAACATCAAAATTAAATTAAATTTAAAAAAAAAAAAAAAAAGAATAGGCGCTACTAGCACCTTAAGTATACCCAGATTTCAAAATATTTTTTCTTTATACTTACTTTTCTAAAAAAATAATTGCACTCATGACCCACTGCTTCTAAATCTTCAATGGTGGAAAAGACAACTTCCAAAGACTTGTCGCAGTTTTGTCTAAATGTTTTGTCTATTCAGTTGATTCTTGGGTTGTTTCTCTGTTGTCTTAATATCTTTTTGCAAACCTTTTATTTATGATTCTTGTGAAATTACGAAATGTATTTTCTAAAACTTTGATGCGATACATCAAAATCGTACCATAGAGTACAAGAAAAAGAAACCTCACAAATGCGAGATAATAACACAAAACTCAAAAGAATGGACAAGACTAACCACCCAACATCTATTCACCCTTAAAGAAGATTGCTTTGCTGTAGTATTCGAACTAATTATTGTGGAGAAATGTTTTTCAACAATAATTTTATCCTGGTGAGATATCGATCGAGTGCGGGACAGCCTGAGCTTACGACCTTCAACTTTTCAAGATCAATTTCTTCATCAATATCCTGCTGATTAAGCCCTTCCAACTGCATAAGCTCTTTTAATACAATGCAATCCTGGAGCACAATCTTCTCAAGGTTCTGAAGTCTTCTGATCATATTAGATGGAATAACAGTCACCAAGTTGTGACATCTTTGAATCTTCAGATACTTGAGCTTACTGAAAGAATCTGAAGGGATCAATCTATCAGTATTCCATACTTTCTGCATACCAAGGTTGCATAGAAGGATCTGGTGCAAGTTTGGGAACTCCACCTGCAATATTCATACAAACTGTTTTAACACTAGCTAACTCTTTGAGACACTTTGTAAATAAGATAACATTGATCATTGATAACACTAGAAGCACGGACACTCTCGATGTGCATGAACATTTACGTAAATCATTTTGGTTTGTAAGTAATGCCAAGAAAATTATGCAATTCTAAGTTGAAACAATTTGAAGGCCCCCAAACTTTCAATCGGATAAAATCAGAATACTGAACTAGAACTTGAGAAGGATTGTGAATGTTTGAGATGGAATTTTCGGACCTCCCCTATGACCAATTTATAGTGTTTGTCACACCATTTGGAAGAGACACCATGCCCCTTAGAAGAGACACTACACCCTTTGGCAAAGGCATGTGTCATTTCGGCCACCATATGTCCCTTGGATTCAAAATTTGGCTCCAAAACCAAAGGAACACCTTAGGATGATGACTTGGAGCCGAAGCAATAGCAATGGTTCGGCCTAATACTTGGCTCTAAAGCAAGTGTCCAAAAACCGAGAATTTTGACGTTAAAATGTTAAGTCATTAGTTCCAAAAATTCAAATTTACAATGAATTTTTAGAATAGTGACTTTATGAATCTTTGAAATGTTGCCCCCTTTGACCCACATTGGCTCGTCTCTAATCAACTGATGAATATTTGATACAGTGAATCATAATATACGTAAACAAGCGTGCACTCCGCACTCTCCTAACTTGTTTAATGAGATACTATGATCCTATTGGTTAACTAGTCAATCCAATTACACTAAAATATCTAAAATATAGTACTTGCCAAAACTTATGAAATGGTAGAAATCATGCAGTAGTCTCCACCTATAGTAATAGTAACCATCATCATCATCATATTTGTGTAAGATTCTACTTTGATTTTGCTAAAGAATGGAATGGTAGAAATCATGCAGTAGTTGTTTCAATAAGAGAGACAAAGGAAAGCAAAATGAAGCAAGTTCAGATGAACATTAATTAGTATCAGAAGATCAACACCAGTGACGAAGGAACAGATATAATAGCAATAAGAGAAGCATTATAATGTACCTTGTCATCAAAAAGAGAATGAACTTTCAAGTTCAGTCGATCATCTTGAACTGCTGGCCCGTGGATAAATGTCTTCAAGGAAGAGCATTCGGAAATGGACAGAGTTATCAAAGATGGAAAATCAACGTCACAACTTTTGGGTACGAAACTGTATAGGCGATCGAGCATAGAGAGTTCCACGGAACACAAGCGAGGGAATGTTATCTTTCTCACTTGTTCTGGGCCTGGGCGGAAGTCGACTGTGCTTACTACCTGTTCCATGCTCTCACACTCCCCAATCTTGATGGAATCTAGTTCTGAAAGAGTTCGAGCTGTAGCAATGTTTGGAAAAAGGTGGATTAGCTTCTTGCATTTGAACAACTCCACCTCTTTTAACCTTGGTAGAGTGTAGGGTACAGGGTGATTGCCCTTGAATATATATTTCAGCTCCGTTAGTTCTTGCACCTTAAGAATCTGTAGTTCAGGTAACATCAATTCCTCGCGGTTTGGATACAGGCGTACATAGTCAAATAGCACGTCCATTGACTCACACTTCTCAACAGTAACCTCTTTTAGGCTCTGGAGCTTCTTCATGGGAGTTATCTGGACAAGTGGAGACGACAGTTTTTTACATCCAACGATTCTCAGAACACGGAGTTTGGAAAACGACTCTTGGTTAGGAAGTTCGCCAAACCATATCTTTTCAAGGATTTCCATAGAGCTAATGCACAATTTCTCCAACCCAGGAAGAGAAACCTGTGAGATCATGAATAGAAGCAATAACTATTATATACCTCTGTAAGGATGATGATGATCATGGATAATTTGTGAGGATATGAAAATTATGTTTAGGTATATACCTTTTGACTGAATAAACATACTGGCCCAGCAATATCTTGAGTCCCACCAACAAATGCAGACAGAAGAGGCAATTCCTCAAGCTTTAGAGATTTAAGCTCAGGAAAATCTAGAGTGTCTTGTGGGGAAGAATCAACCAGAATAATTGACTTCACCCCCTTGCATTCTACTATGCTTAGTCTCTCCAAGACATTATCAAGACATTGAGCAGTCTTCAGAGAGAAAAGGTTCATCAATCTGTGACATTTTTCCACTTTCACAGTCTTCAGTTTTCTGAATATGATTTGATCTGATGAAATACTGTCTGTTAATATGCCAATCAGATTGGATAGATCAACCAAGGTCAGTTCTTCCATTTTAGGTAGTAAAAGTATCTCCTCATGATCCTCCTGACCAGTAGACTCCAGTTCTTGGATGTCAAAAACATGTTGTATCGAGCTGCAGCTTTGCACAGTTAATGATTTCAACTGGTTAAAACTTTTTACAACTCCAGATGGGATACAAATGGAGAGGCTTATGCAATCCACCACTTCCAGGGATTTTAAATTACCAAACTCCATGGAAGAACTATGCCAAGCCGGCCAGATCTCTTTCAGCTTTCTAAGTCCAGACAGTTCCATGGACTCCAAATTTGGAAATGAAACCTGAGACCACAACATTATTTTTACACTCCATTAGTACTTAGATATAGTTTGGTTGTGGTATTTTTCATAAGGTAAAGCTTGAACAGAACGAGTAAACTACATAGGAACTGAAATAAATAAACATATTAATTAGTACCTCAATTTTATGGATCTTGGGACTGCCTGAAACACTTCTATCCGTTAACATTTCATAATTGATGCCTCCTTCAGTAGCATCGTCATTGCGATTTAGCCCGTCTTCCATTTGGAAAATCTCTTCTAGTACAATGCAGTTCGAGATCTTAAGCTTCTCTAGATTCTCCAGTCTTGTCAACATGCAAGATGGAATGATTGTCACCAAGTTTGGGCAATTTCCAATTACTAAAGAATTGAGCTTACTGAAAGAATCCGAAGGAGGCTGATCATGATCAGTCCAGACTTTGTGCACAGCGACCTTATACAGATAGATATGGTCCAAGTTTGGGAACTCCACCTACAAAAATATTCATATGTATGAATAAGAAACCGCTTCAATAACCTCATCTTTTCTTGATGATTTAATCAAAACGCAAAATAGTTTTGGTTCAGTGGAGAAAAATGGAACAGGGTAAGCAACGCATTGATATATATATATATATACACATACATACCTTGTCATCAAAAAGGGAAGGGGGCCTTGAGTCTGAAGCAACATAGTCGAATGCAGGCCTCTGGATAAGTGTCTTCAAGCCGGTGCATTCACTAATATGAAGAGTTTCCAGAGATAGAAATTCAAACTCAGAATCTCCGTATGCAAAACATTTCAGGCTACGGAGCTTAGAAAGTTTTAGCAGATTCAGGTGTTGAAACAATATCGGCACTAGAACTACTTGTTCTTCACCATCTTGTTTGCTCACGATTTGTTGCATGCTCTCACACTCTTCAATGTCCAGTTTCTTGAGTTGTGATAGAGTTCTTGCAGTTGCCTCCGGGAAGAGGTGGATTAAATTCTTGCAATTTAAAACCGTGACCTCATATAGACTCGGGAGACCAAGGGGTATATTGGAGTTGCCACCCTTGCAGATATACTTCAACTCTGTTAGATTCCACAGAGTTAGACGATGCAATTCAGGTAACCTCAATGCATCACACTGATTTAGTCTGCTGCCACAATCAAATAGCACTTCCAATGATTCACACTCTCCTACTAAAACGTGTTCAAGTTTCTGGAGCTTATCTATGAGAGCTGTTGGGATAAGAGAAGATGACAAATTTTTGCACTTGGTGATCCTCAAATTGCGGAGTATGGAAAAGGAAATCGTTTCTTCTTCGTTAGAGGGTTCTTCAGGCCACATCTTTTCAAGGCTTTCCATCGACTCAAGCACCAATCGTTCCAACCGCGGAAGAGAAACCTGCAGGAAACACGTATTAGTCCTTAAAATGAAGTAGAACAAGCAACAAGGTTGCAACCATCTTTGTAATCCTTAACTTAGTTAAAGTTTCTTTTTTTATGTATGCACACATACCTTTTGATAGAAGAAACATACAGAGGGAACGCGTGCCTCACTCGTTGTAGAGAAGGTCTTCATTTTGTTGCACTCTTTGATGAAAATCTTTTGCAGTTGTGGACAAGCAATATCCTGAGTTCCACAAACAAACGTAGCTAGACCATGCAATTTCTCAAGCCTTATAAATTCCAGCATTGGGAGATTGAGTTTGTTGCCTGTTAACTTCGTACTCCCATTCTTGGAATAAGGTCTGGCATTATCATCGGCAAGATTAATAATCGCCTCCACGTTTTTGCATTCCACTATCCTCAGTGTTTCAACATTCTGAAGGTGTTTAGCAGTGGTTAGAGAGAAGACATTCATCAATCTGTCACATTTTTCCACTCTCACCCACTTCAGTTTTCTGAATATGGTCATCATTACTGCTGCATCATCGTTTGCTAATATGCTCGTCAGATCGGGTAAATTGACCAAGCTCAGCTCTTGTAACTGAGGTAGAATCTCTTCATAATTCCCACCAGTAGAGCTCCGGCTTCCTCCAATGTCGAAAACATGTTGCATCGAACTGCATCTTTCAATGCTTAATGATTCCAACAACTTAAGACTTGTTAGAACTCCAAATGGAATACAAAAGGAGAGGCTTCCACAATCCACCACTTCCAGAGATTTCAAATGACAAAACTCCATGGAAGGATACCGACACGACCAGATCTCTTTCAGTTTACCTAGTCCAGACAGTACCAAGGACTCCAGCTGAGGAAATGAAACCTGCAGAAGGATTGATTTAAATGTTACATGACAGTCAAATCCACTTAGCAGAAGAACAGTGCGTGTTATGGCATGTTGATGGTGTAAAGCATAAAGAGCATGACGACCAACCACGTGCAGCGTTTCCAGCTGAGAGTTTATGAGGCATCCAGCGAAATTGGCCTACGCGGCATCCACCTCTTCAAGATTGGATCAGCTGTCTCTATATCCAATGTCGTTCTTGATAGCCCACACTCGCAATGTGCATACGGACAAGGGATGTTCCCCTCCATCCGGAACGTATCATCGTTAAGGTGTCCAACTCGATATAGCACGTCGACTTGTTTTCGATTTGCTTTGTCTATCATTAGGGAAACGACATTAGCTCTCAAACCAGCAAGGTCCCGAATAACGTGTCACGCCTTAACTTATGATGGCACGACCTGTTCGCTAGGAAAACCAGTCGAATCCAATAGTCGACACCAAGGATGGGCACCGCATCGGATGGGTGGAGGAGTATGTCACGGTCCAGGAATTTTCATCCATCGGAACACGGCGCCCATCCTTGGAGGGTGTCGACTATTGGATTCGACTGGTTTTCTTATGTATAAGGCACGGTACGTCCTTCGATACCTTGTTGGTTTGGGAGCTAATGTCATTTTCCTAATGATGCCCAAGGCAGACCAAAAACCAGTCGACGTGTGCTATATTGAGTTGGACACCTTAACGACGATACGTTCCGGGTGGAGTGAAACATCCATTGTCTGTATGCGCAGTGCGAGTGTGAGCTATCAAGAACGATCTTCGGCATAGAGATGGTCGATCCAGCCTCGAAGAGATGAATGTCGCGCGGGCCAATTCTTATGGACGCTTCATAAACTCCAGACCCGTCACACTAACTTCTTCTTTTTTTACATACATTTAGTGTGTAGCAAAATAACTACCTAAACATATGTAGTAAGGATATAGATTGAAATTGATGGAATGGAGTAAAGATATAGATTGAAACAGGAAGGATGATGGAGCTTACTTGACTATAAAAGAGCGTAGCAACAGAATTGCCATCTGATGTGATAGCCGAATCTGTCTGACCATCATCAACATTGTTGCAGAAGGTAGTGAATTCAGGCAATTTGTGCAACTTCAATCTGCGTAGATTGCATGGCTTAACTTCGACATTGTCCCATTCTACTCCATCCCCTTGCATAATCCCCGTCATCATCGTACAGTCGCTTATCTCGATCTCTTCGAGTTCCGGTAGTCCCCCACGGACTACTATTGACGCAGAGAAGAGATTTTTGAGATTCCTACAATTCGTAACCCTTATAAACTTGAGTTTGGAAAACGATTCTGGTAACTGGGGAGGAGGGCCATTGCAAACTTGCTCCAAATTATCCAAACTGTGAAGAGACAAAGTCTCTAACTTCACAAAGGACGGCAGGGGGGGTGTCCTGCTGACAGACTGAACCACGTAGCGGATCAATGGACTGTTTTGCACGTGAAGACGCTTTATTCCGGCAAAGCCTCCTATCGATAGGCTATGAATGCTCTTGAGTGTGCCCTTCAATCCATCCAAGTAGAGGTCTTCAATTCGATCTAGAGTGGCTTGCACCCATCCTTTTAGCAGGATGCTGCGAGAATCCCCCTTGAGCTTTAGCATATTCCCCTCTCTTTGATGATCATCAGACCAATCCCAGCAATCACCAATAAGGATTCTGAACTTCTCCAACTTAGTAATGATTGGAAGGTTTTCTGGGACCAAAGTGTCAGTTAGAACATGAATGTCCAGAGTGCTCAGTTTGGACAATCCGTTCAACTCGTCTAGTGTCGCATTACTCGGCTCAGACTTCCCATCATTACACTCCCAGTTTTTGAAACCATTCTCCATGAAAAGCTCTTCTAAATTAGCCAATCTTCTTAGTACTCCTGGGTAAATCTTACTTAGCTCTGAGCATTTGCTAAGATCCAACAACCTCAATTCCCCTAATTGTCCTATTTCTTTTGGCAAGTACGTGATCAAAGACCCCATGAAGCTAAGAACCTGCAACCTACTCAGGCCCCCTATCATGGCTATACCCTCCTCATCAATTCCCTCACAACAATCCAAGCATAAAGTTGTAAGGTTTTCAAGCCCTCCAATGGATGATGGTAAAGATGTAGTAAGAGACATCCCAGAAAGGTCTAGGACGTTAAGCTTCTTCATACCTAGGAATAGCCCTGATGGAAGCTCAACGAATTCTGATTCTGCTTTCCCAATCAAGATAAATGTCTTCAGTTTGGGGAAGTCGTTCGTCTCGATCAATGAAGCAAGAAAGTCATCGACATGAACGAACGGTAAGGATATAGCGGTACATTCGCTTAGTTTTTCTGCTGGATATTTCTCATAGTCAGAGACAGATTCTGCCACGAAAGTGTGTCGTTCCTTGGCCGCGATTCTGATGGATGCTTCGTGAACCACATCATGCATCTTGATGCAATCAGCGCTGTCGGATAGAACCAATGAAGCTTTGCGGAGGCGTTCAACCAATGACCGGAGTCGAGGCCTAGCGCTTGATACCCTATCAATGCCTTCAAATATGCCCGATCCCATAGAGTATCTGATCAGGTCTCTAGCTGGGATCGAACTTCCGGCACCGAAAAGTGCACATGTCAAGAAAAGAGATTTGAGTTCCTCCTCTTTTAGACAATGGTAGCTGAGCTCCAGGGTAGAATAAGCATCGTTGGATCGATTCATCTGTTTGTCAAGTTCATCTTCCCAATCAGTAAGCCCACCATTTCGCCTGAATGTTGTAGCCAGTGCCTTGATTGAAATGGGAAGCCCCTCACATTTCTCGACCAGCTTAATCCCGACAGATGATTCATCTGCTTCTTCTCCGGCCGTACTTCGGAACAAATCGTTCGCCTCCGCACCTAACAAGGGTTCTAGTTGGAAAACCACCAGCTCACCGGCTGACCTCATCTCAGCTAGCACCGTCCGGCTTCTCGACGTGACCACCAGCTTGATACCTTTACTTGGAAGAATCCCGATATCCTCTAGATTCACTGCTTCCCAGAGGCCGTCCAAGATAATGAGGGCCTTTTCCTTTTGAGTTTTCTTCAACCTCTTGTCCAAGAGAGATGCCCTTTGTCCTATGGTTTCCTCGCGATTGAACTTGAGGCCAAGCATCGCTGCTATATCTTCTTGTATCTTCTCTAGATCCACCTCCCTCGTCACGGTGGCCATCGCCACATCATCGCCGAACAACCTCTTCTCCACGACTTGCCTATACACTTCCTGCACTAGGGTGGTCTTGCCCACTCCACCCATACCCCAAATCCCGATCGTCACGTGGTCATAGCCGTCACTAGTAAGAGCTTTCATGATGCCTTCAACGATTGGCTCCCTCGACGGGAAAGACGTGTAGTTCGAGGAAGATACCAGCGATGGCTGGGTTCTCCGCGGATAACTAGTACCGTTAGGTGGTACTGTATCACAGAGCTTGGTCATCTTCTTCTTCAACTCATTGGCCTTGGAAGCTATGGAGTAACGTGTTACTACATCAAGGATGGATCCTGCTTCCTTGGCTAGTAACTTTTCAGCTCTTCCGACAGCTTCTTTAGCTTCCGCAAGCCAGTTACTGACCGAGGTTTCAACATCTTCCACGTTGCGTGATGCAGCGTCCACGCGATTCTGAATGCTGTCTCGGAAGATGCGCAACTGGGTTACTTCTTCTCGCAGTTCCTCCATGTGACGCTTGTAGGAGAATGCATAGCTACTATGCTTCTTGACAGGGACGAAAACAGGCTTCCCAAGCTTTAGAGCAAGAGCAGCAAAGTCAAAGACAGACATACTTTTTTTTTTCTTCACTTTTCAAAATTGATGGAGTAGAAACTATAGAAAGAGGATGAAACAGTAGACCAAACTACAGATGAAACAGGAACAACAGATCAACGAGGATGTTCCTCCAAATTGAAAGAGGAAAATGAAGCAAATGACAGATTAGATCAAAGATCTAATGGTGGGCTAAGGCAAACAAAGGACGAAGAGCAGTTGCTAGCAGCATATGCAGAAAGGTGGCTCACAGAGAGTAGAACGTATGTTTGTTGTAGCTTGATGTTGTGTTTGGAAAGCTTATTTTTATATGTAAAGTAAGCCAAATACACAGATGTAAGAGGAATGGAAGAAAAACAAAACCCTATCTCTAATTAGAAGTTAAAATAATACATTTTTCACATGGTATAGCCAAAAAAATGTTATTTTTAATATGTTCACGTTCTGTTTAGTAGTAATATATATTTGTTGAAGACTCAAAGTCATTGTTTAATTAGTGAGATTGATATGATTCCAGATTCTGAGATTTTATTTAATTGATATATTAGAGGGGAGGAAGAAGTCAACTTCTAACTCTTGGACAGCACAAACCCGATCATATTAACATTATGATTTGAGTTTATTATCAATGTAGTGGTTTTTTTAAATGAAAAATTACAATAAAATACTAAAGAAAAATGATACATTAGGCTCAATTTTATTTTTAACCGAATGTACCTCCGTACATATTTAACCGTTAATAGCATAAATGAAAATTAGTATGTATAGCACCTTATGAACTTTTGGAAACAATAAAAAGGGTTAATAATCAAATAACAAACCGAACTTTGAGAAAAAATCAAACAGCAAACTGAACTTTTTTTTGTTAACAAACAACAAACAAAACTTTAGAAATTTAGCAAACAACAAACCTACCTCAAATTTTCATTATGTTTAAACGGATTTTTCAATGTTTCTTCAACTAATGTTGACTTAATAATTCCCTCAAACATTGAAAAATTCATTCAAACATAATAAAAAATTGAGGTAGGTTTGTTGATTGCTCAATTCCAAAAGTTTGGTTTGTTGTTTGTCAACAAAAAAAGTTTGGTTTGCTGTTTGGTTTTTCCTCAAAGTTCGGTTTGTTTTTTGTTTATTAACCTCAATAAAAAAAATAAAATTTATTGGAAAGATTTAAATGGATATAATACACTTTTGGAAAGATTTATAGCTAGTGGGTATGAGTATTTTAGTCATTTTAGTCTAAGGAACTACTCTACATATATTAATTTTCATTCATTTTTAACATTTAAATTGATGGAGTTAGAATTTTGTCTCAGGTCAGGTCTGAATGTATAGGTAACAAAATTTAAAAAATAAGTCTACGAATTATAATTATTAGTAAAATAACCAAATTCTGAACACTGTTTATTCTGTAATTAATTCTAAAGTTAATTTCTATACCCAACCTCCACATAGAAAGCCCTAATGAATTTGTTTTTCAACTTAATTCAAGTTGCCACATTCTTGAAAGAGTCATGCGTGTCACGTTAGGTTTTTGTTATCTCTGTTGAAGGATAAGAAATGTTTTTTTACACAATGATTCTATCATTAACCAACCATCATCCATCAATCATGCACAACTAACTACATAGTACTAAACAAATAATTAAAATTCAGCACATGTTACTAAACATCAGTTGACCTTATTCTGCAGTTGACTTGTAGTTGTAGTGTTACTATTGTATATACTAGCTGTAGCACCTAAACCCTAACCATCATAAGTCCTCAGATTTGTGGTTTTCCATATATACAACCATGTTACCTCCTCCTATCACCAATTGATTTTAGGATGGAACCCAAGTTGTATATTGTAGTTGTTATTTGGACGTGCCTCGACCCCGATAATAAAATTTAACATGGTATCAAAGTCCGATTCCGTTTGACGGTGTTGGGTTTCTAAACAATTAGGCACCATATATACAATTAGACACCATATATACAACAAGACAACATATATAAAATTTAAAGTATAAGTTCCACATCGATGGGTTTCTAAACAATTAGGCACCATTAGGGTGGGGAAAACGGGTCATGGGTCGTGTCGGTCTTGAGTCGTGTCAGGATCCCCTGACCCAAATCTGCCCCGTGTAATAGTATGAGTCAATTTTTCAAACTCAAACTTGACCCGCGGATTGATGGGTCAACTCGCGGGTTAGAATGACCCGTCAGAAATGAAAGGGTTGGGTCAGACTGACCCATTGGACCCCTATGATCCGTGGGTCAGTCTGACCCGTTCGACCCATGCATACCAAAAAACCTGTTATTTTAATATAATATAAAAATATCACGGGTTGACCCGTGGGTCAAACCTTCATACCCAAACCTGATTTGTGGTATCACGAGTCATCTACGGGTTGGGTCAAAATGATTCATGGGTCAAAAACTTTGACCCAAACACGACCCGTGGACGGGTCAACCACGAGTTGGGTCACGGTTTGCCAGCCCTAGGCACCATATGTACAACAAGGCTACCTCCTCTTATCACCGATTGATTTTAGGATGGAACCCAAGTTATATATTGTGGTTGCTATTTTGGTGTGGGTCGTGTGGCTGACCCGATAATAAAATTTAACATTAGTAACCTGCAACTACATGAATACATTTGTATATGAGTCGTATTACTGTATATAGAGGTGACAATTACTGACATAAACCCGACCCAGATTTACATTTGGGTTTGGAACGCCCAACTCGTATACAAAACAGGTCGAGTTTGAGTTAAATGGGTTAACCCTAAACCACATCCCGCCCATCTCCATAACCCTAGCAGCAGTACCCCAGGTCCCCAACTCCTTTACACTCTGCAGTTCATTTCTGCTTATTTGTTTTCACTTCTCTTAGGGTTGTGTGAGCTGACTGCTTAGGGTTGTATCTGACTGGAGACATTCGAAGGCCGAACCACCTCATTCCTTCTCTTAACGAAGAGCTTCTTTGATGAAGGTGTAATGTAAACCCTAGTTTATGATCAGTTTAAAATACATTTATAGCTTATGATGAGCTGCTCAAGGGCAGTCGCAGTGTTATCAAGCTCGAAGTCGACTTCGACACAAATGTAAGATGGGATAAAAATACGAATGATTATCCACGACAAAAAAAAACATTATCTTTAAACTTTAAACTTTAATATTTGGGTATAATTTGAGTATCCCTTTATACTTGTTTCCAAAAATGTCGTTTCTTAATATTTGGTTATCTATCATGTTTTTCACTTTAGTTAAGTTTTCTATCCAAACTTAATAAAATATGTTTTAAAGATAGTAAAAATAACAAAATACTTTAAAAAATATCACAATTAAACACTTCAAAATTTTACTGTGTTATAATTGAGTCTAGATTATATCAAGATTCAATTGAACCTCAATTGAAAGAGTTAGGGTTTGAGTTTTAGCCTAAACTACTCGTCCACGGATGAAGGGTTGGTCTAGGTCAAAACCCATACCCTAGCTTACTTGGGCTTAATTGAGTCGTCGATCAAATAGAAATTTAATTGTAATATATATTATAGTTTTGAATGATTAAATTATAATATTGTTAAAAATATTCTATTATTTTTGCTTTTAAGCATATTGTACAAAATGGGAAACTGAATATATGGTCAAATATTAAGGAACGGCCTTAACGGAAAAACTTGAATTGTACACAAATATACTGTAAGTTTCAAATATTAATGGGTCAATCACATTAAGTAGTGGTGTCAAATCATATTAATGGGTCAATCGCATGTCATGTGGTAGATAGATCGCATCGAAATATGTTCAACTCAAACACAATATGTAATTATCGACGGGTTAATTTTGAAAATCAAAACACGATTTGCATGACTCATGAATCTATGTCCATTTCGAATTTACGAATCAACCTGTTAACTTGCACTACCCTTAGACCTATCTACTTATGCAACTCATAAACTTTTATAGAATATATTATATTTTATTATACAAGTTGGAAATTACAACTCAAATATGACTAATTTTTACGAGAGTTGCACAAATCATATCAAAATGACTCGTAAAACAAAAAAAATATTCATTTTAAACACAATCCTAAAGCGAATTACCTATAGATCAAGTCCAAAAGTGAGACTCTATATTTTAAATATGATTGGAAAAAAAGTAGTTATTGCTTCTTAGCCATGACCCAATTTTAAAATAGGGAAAGACTGTCTTCCACTATGTAAACAAATGATAGGATGCCACCAAATTATATGTTAAGTAAATATATAAAACAATTAATAATAATTAGGATGACACCAAATTATATGTTAAGTAAATATATAAAACAATTAATAATAATCTCATATATAGCTAAATCAGTATTATCATAATCGGATCGGCCCTCGAACTGACAAGAGGATCGATTCCCGGTTCGTCCGGTTAGACCCAGTTCAGTATGTGGTTCACTGTTTCTCTCAGACCCGAGCCCAGCCCCAACCCTCCATTTTCTCCCTATCCCTCCCTCTCCCCCGCCTCCTCTCCCTCTCCCTTCAGCCTGCCCACCCTCTTCCTCTTCTTATTCTTCCTTCTTTTTATTCTTCTCTTCTTTCTTATTTTTCTTCTCATCTCTTCTTCTTCTTTTCTCAACTCTTCTATTCTCCCTTAACCGATCGGTCGATTTTTTGTATTAAAAAAAAACTCTCCCAAAATAAGTGAATCGAAAATCGATCGATTCACTCCGGTTTAAATCATGTTAAGATGCAAATCAGTATTTTTAGTTGAATCAAACCAAATATGAATCCGATTTCTAATTGGACCGCTGGTCCGATTCTGATAACACTTAGTTAAATTTTATTTTATTTTGGTCATAAAAAACACTGAGAGAGGTCTCCTTAAGTTGTTTTTTTTTTAAAAAGCCTCCTTAAGTGAGCATTCTCTGGCGTCTGGCCCCCGGTTTCCATCAATGCACCATCATCATACTTTGACATGTCGGAATATTAATAATTAACGCATTTAAATAGGATAATTAAACTTTAAAGTCAATAAATAATAGTTATGGTAGGACCAAATATATATTTTTAATAAACAGTGTCGTATGAACTTACCAAACGATTTGAAGACTTGTATTTTATTTGCCATAAGGTCTCTTTTTTATTTATAATAATAATAATAGAAGGGAAATTACGCTATGTAATGTGGTCAATCTAGAAAAATGCGAATATTCATCCACGTTTGCCGTTGAAGAAGATTGAAGAACGGAAAGTGAAGAGACTTTGACACTCTTTTAATCTAGGAATATGCATTGAAAAGCGGAGTGAGCAAAAGAGACTCACTGAACTAAATTTTCAATAAAATCGATCCAATATCGATCCGAGGTTAAAATCGAGACCGAACAGGCGAGCGTTTTTTCCTTCTAAATCAGTCTCGAGTTCGGTCCCCCAAAAAAGTCCGAAAAGGATTGATCCGACCTGACTTCATAAAAACTATAGCATTGCTAATTTGCTATCACGGTGTCATGTAGTTCATTTCGCGGCGGAGCTCAAAATTTTCCTATGTGGCGTTGATTTCACTACTAAGTCAGACCATTTTTTTCGGCGGTGCTCAATTGCTCACCCAAAATTTCGATTCAAGACCGAGACTACCCCGAGTCAAGCAAGACCACTTAGACATTTTTTTTTTTGCAGAAACTGGTATTAGTCCTCCAGAAGTTAGGACCGAAAATTCGAGCTCAGTCTCGATCTTGTGAAAAAGACTGTCCCGTCACGCCCGAGCTCATCTTTATTTGACAACCAACCCGGTCATAATTAATTTTAAAAAAATAAAATAATGTAAATAAATACATAAATATCCAAGAATAATCATTTCAACTTTCAACATGAGTAAATAATAAAAATAATTATCATGTAAATCAATATTTCATTTTATTAAAATCTATTTATTTTCCCTCACCCGCATGGAATGAAAAGTAATTATATACTATTATAGTACTCAAGGAGAAAAGAACCAACCTTTTCTTCCTTGTCAGGAGAAAACGAGCCAACTACTTAATGAACAACTGAGACTTTTCACTGGGATCTATCTACTGTATCTCTCCCTCTCTGCAAGCTCAATATACAGAAATCCAATCCGCGCCTGCTCCAGAATTTATCAAGCTGCTCAACAAATCAATACCTGCTGTATTCTCCAGTTCAGACCCAAGGGACCAGATTCGGACCAAGTATCTTTGTCTGTTTCGAAGGCACAAATCCACGTTCAGATACTTCCAAAATCCAGTAAAAAACTTTGTTTTTTCTGCTTAATTTGTATTATTTAGAGATTTGGGCATCTGGGTATGCCTCAAGTTAGTATCTTTCAGCTTAAATAGGAATGAATCGAATCTGCTGCGCGTTTGAGCTATCAGGTTGCTGATTTTGTTTTTGGTATAACCATGTTTGGTTCTTGTTGAAGCTGTAGTTGAGCTAACTTCTTGATTCAATCGCGTTAAATTACTGATTTTGAAGTGATTGTCGATTTCTCAATGTGTGTATTGAGCAGTTCATAACAAAAAGGATGAATTTTTGTTAGGAAATGTTGAGAAATGAAGATTGATCGCGAAGAAAGGAGATGGGTTGTGTGTTCGGTCGAGAGTCACACTCGAAATCAGAGGAAGTGGTGAATCGGAGTGTAGAGCCAAATGAGAGATTAGATGTTGATTCGGTGAGTATAGCAGAATCAGGTGTTTCCAATAGTAGTAAATTCAAGGTTTACAATGGCGTGGGTGAGAATGGAGAGGAGGAGGACGATGAAGAGAAGGCTAAAGAGGAACAGCAATCTCGGGAGATTCAAAGAAAGACAAAATCGAGCACAAGACCAAGAAATCTGCCAAAGCATTCGCGTGGAGAGCAGGTTGCTGCTGGATGGCCTTCATGGCTTTCAGATGCATGTGGAGAAGTCATCAATGGTTGGATACCACGAAAAGCAAATTCGTTTGAAAAAATTGACAAGGTTGGTTCGATATCTTTAAAAACTTCTAATTTTAGAGCATCAATTGTGATTAGAATTCTTAAATACTTGTTCTGTTCTTTAAAAACAACTAAGTTTGTTTGTTTTAAACATGTTAGATTGGGCAAGGAACATACAGCAATGTGTACAAGGCTAAGGATTTACTGACCGGTAAAATTGTAGCTCTGAAGAAAGTTCGATTCGACAATTTAGAACCAGAAAGTGTGAAATTCATGGCTCGGGAAATTCTCATTCTACGAAGATTAGATCATCCCAATGTTGTCAAGTTAGAGGGTTTGGTCACTTCAAGAATGTCCTGTAGTCTTTACCTTGTATTCCAATACATGGAGCACGATTTGTCTGGACTTGCAGCAAGCCCTACAATCAAATTTACCGAACCACAGGTAACTGCTAACATGTTTTTTTTATTACTTACAACATCAAAACCATGAAAAGATCAAACTTTTATTCCTTCTTTGTAGATTAAATGTTATATGCAGCAGCTCTTGTCTGGGCTTGAACACTGTCACAACCGTCATGTTCTTCATCGAGACATAAAGGGATCCAATCTTCTAATTGACAATAGTGGGGTCCTCAAGATTGCGGATTTTGGGTTGGCTTCTTTCTTTGATCCGAATAACAAGCATCCAATGACTAGTCGGGTCGTCACATTATGGTATCGGCCTCCTGAACTTTTGCTTGGAGCCACTGATTATAGTGTTGGGGTTGATATGTGGAGTGCTGGGTGTATTTTGGCTGAACTCTTGGCCGGAAAACCCATTATGCCCGGCCGCACCGAGGTACACTCTTTTTTGTTCAACTTCTTACTAAATTCAAAATTTCATAGTTGATGAATACATTAAAGATCTTACAAAGTGAAGAACTTTCTAAAAAAGACAACTTGTACCTCTTTACAAGGGAAAACACGGTTTCTTGAAAGGGTTAATTATCAAAAAACAAACCGAACTTTGAGGAAAAAACAAACAGCAAATCGAATTTTTTTTTGACAAACAACAAACCAAATTTTTGGAATTGACCAATCAACAAACCTACCTTAAATTTTTATTATGTTTGAACGAATTTTTCAATGTTTGAGGGAGTTATTAAGTCATAATACCATTTCCTTAGAATACTTTAACTAATGTTGACTTAATAACTCCCTCAAACATTGAAAAATTCGTTCAAACATAATGAAAATTTGAGGTAGGTTTGTTGATTGCTCAATTCCAAAAGCTTGGTTTGCTGTTTGTAAAAAAAAAGGTTCGGTTTACTGCTTGATTTTTCCTCAAAATTCGATTTGGTTTTTGGTAATTAACCCTTCTTGAAATAGTAAAAAAACACTACTTTTTTCATAAAGTTCAAAAAATTTACATGTTGTAGAATTCTTCAAGGACATTGGCACCTGGGTTTCATTTACATTACATAAACTGTTCATGGGTTTAGTTTTATAGTCGTAAATTCACCAAGCTAGTCCTTTTTTACATTTCATTGGTTTCTCTCTATGATCGTGTTTCATGCGAACTTTGCAGTGCAAATTGATGAATGTTTACAGATGATTTTATTCTCAAATCTATAATATAATCCACCATCTATGTTGTTTAGGTAGAGCAACTCCACAAGATATACAAATTATGCGGCTCGCCTTCTGAAGAGTACTGGAAGAAGTACAAGTTGCCAAACGCGACCTTATTCAAACCCCGAGAGCCTTACAGAAGATGCATCAAGGAGACATTTAAAAACTTCCCTCCCTCATCTCTTCCACTCATTGAAACCCTTCTTGCAATTGATCCAGCCGAACGTCTAACAGCCACCGCAGCATTACAAAGTGAAGTGAGTTCATCATAACTAAACAAATTTGATGTAATTTATGTAGAATTTTATTTATCTCTAAATGTTGAGTGATTGTTTGTGCAGTTTTTTGAAACCGAACCATGTGCGTGTGATCCTTCTAGTCTTCCAAAATACCCTCCAAGCAAGGAAATTGATGCCAAACGACGTGATGATGAAGCTCGAAGGTACTTCTCAGTAGGGGTGTCAATTTTGGACACGATCCATTGGTCGTGTTTAGGTCGAAGATTTTGGATTCGTGGGTCATTTTGACATGACCCGTCCAACCCGTATGAAAACTGAGATTGAGTTTGGGTCATACCTATCTACCAATGGATCAACCCGTGGACCTGTATAACTAAATATATATTATATAAAAATCCATGAGTTGCACGGAAGGTGTGTAGAGGTGGCAAAACCTGACCCAACTCGTGGGTTCACGGGTCGTGTTTGGGTCAAGGTTTTTGACCCAACCCGTAGATGACTCGTGATACCACGGGTCAGGTTTGGATATGAAGTTTTGACCCACTGGTCAACCCGTGACTTTTTAATATTATATTAAAATAACATTTTTTTTTGTATGCATGGGTCGAGCGGGTCATAAGGGTCCAATGGGTCAATTTGACCCAACCATTTTATTTTTGACTCACCAACCCGCGGGTCAAGTTTGGGTTTGAAAAATTGACTCATATTATTACACGGGTCAAGTTTGGGTCAGGGGGTCTCTGACACGACCCATGGTTCGACCCATGGATCGATCCATGACCCGTTTCCCCACCCCTAATCGTGTGGATCGCATGGGTTATGTGAATTGCATGAATCAGTGGGTCATATGGGTCACGTGGGTCGACGAGTTGACCCACAAATTTCATATTGTACAAATTAAAATGATACGGGTCCACGGGTTGACCGTGGACCTCCGGGTTGTGTTTGAGTCTTAAAAATTGACCCATTATGAATCACGAATCGTGTTTGTGTTGAACATATTTTGACACGACCCACAGTTATCCGTCAACGCAAATTGATACCTCTACTTCTCGGTTTCACTATTTTTATGTAAGCTTTTTTGCATGGCTAATTCACTGGGCTCGATTGCAACACTCATAAAAGTTTTAGGAGGCTTAGTTATAACAAATTCAAAAGTGATTCATCTAATTTCTCGGTTTAAATTAGAGTTTATGAACCGTATTCGATAAAATTATGAGTATTAGGATTATATGAACAACGATTATATTCAATCTAGTATAACATTGTTATTCATTGACTTTACTTGCTCTCCAGGCTAAGAGCAGCTAACAAACCTCCTGGAGAAGATGGAAAGAAGACCCGAACCCGAACCCGAGCTGCAGTTAGGGCATACCCTGCTCCCGAAGCCAATGCAGAGCTTCAATCCAATATCGACGTAAACTTGTTATTTCAACTTAATTTCCGTATTTTTCTAAATCATATTTTCCTTAATTCTAGTTATTGTTTTTTGGTTGCAGAGGAGGCGAATGATTTCGACTGCAAATGCAAAGAGCAAGAGCGAGAAGTTCCCGCCACCTCACCAAGACGGAGTGGCCGCCATTACCCTCGGAGTTTCTCACCACTTCAACCCGACCTTCCTATCTTCTGCAGGCCCTTTCACGTCCAGTTCGTTCACTGATTCCAAAGAGACGAACAATGGATGGTCGGGGCCCATCGATGGCCATAAGCGTAAGGTAAAGAAGCACCGTGATGGAGGAAAGAAGAGCGTAGTTGCTTGAGCTGCAAGACACCGAAAATTCAGCAAGTTTTTGGGAAGGATTTAATTCATTGATGAAGGACAGTGAAAAGGGTAGAGGATAGGTGGGTTTCTCTTATGGGTGTATCGGTTGGATCGGTTTTTACTATTTCGGTTGGGTATCTATATTTTCGGATCAGTTTTTCTTCAAAAAAAAAAAGTCCAACCAAAATACCGTATAAGGAAAAATAAATTGTCCATTTGGATTTCGGATTTTTGGTTTAAACCGAAAAAACAAACAAAAAATACACATTCAAAACCAAAATAAGTTCGGCCAAAAAAAAAAAAAAAAAAAAATAAGTATTCAATATTAAATTAAACAATAAAATAACTTGATTTAACAATGTTTACATAACTTTCTACTAAACCGATTAAACAATTAAAATAATTATTAAATAATAAAATTATTATTTATTTTATTCATTGATTAATTATATTAATTAATATAATATATAAAATTATATATGCATAAACGGGCGGACCAGACTTCACGGTCTTTTAGATTTATAGACCGAACGGTCTAAAAAATCATTTCAAACAAAAAATCAGACCATAAACCGAAACGTATATTTTCGAATCAATTTTTTTGTTCGGACTGTTTTTCCCGTTTTTCATCGACTTTTCAGACCACCTGATTTTTACTTTCACCCCTAGTTTCTCTTACTCTCAAGTGAATATTTTGATTTTTTTTTAATCTTCAATTTGATTTTCTAAGAAAGTGGTGGTGTAATGTTGTGGAACAAAAGAGTACAACAAATATTATTATTATCAAAATACGACATGCACGATAAAATTGAATGGTTAAGTTTAATTTTTGAATATTTTTTTAAAACAAATCTCGTTTTATAACTTCATTTAATTTTTTTATTTTCTCAATTCTATAATAACAGCTCGTGAAATTTGAATTCATATCTTTTTTTTACTATTAGTTCATTATTTTGATATTTTCTGTAAACATCGCATGTGGACGTATATAACTGATTAATTTAACAAAATACGATAACACAACATAAACATGCATAAAAAATTATGTATCGTATTCGTGTTAAGAAACATGACACAATAAAGCTATGTGTATGTTAATGTTTGGTAAATATAATACGATAAATGTATTGATACGCATGATTGCATATATATATATATATAAATATAAATGAAGAATAGAAACAGCACCTCGTGTCCTCAACATGTAGTAACGTTTTACTTGTGTGTTGGTAATGGATTAGGATACGTAACTTCTTGGGCTCAAGCCCATTATGAATATATGGGTCTAGTGGGCTTTCTGAAGGCCTATTGGGTCGTCTTTAGACCCATCTAATCCTTGAACAGTTCATTTTATTTGAGGTTATTAATATTTTCTAATTTTGCCAAAAAAAATCAATATAAAACTAAATTTATATATGAATTATAGAGTAAAAATTTCATCAAAAAAATGATTATTTTTATAATTAGTACATTAGGAAAGTAAACATTATTAGTCGTTGGCAAATGAAAGATATCCCTTAATTGTTGCTTCATTAATTAATGTGCATTGAAGAATAACAATCCAAATCCAATAATAAATAATAACTAATTACGGAAATTGAATTAATTAATTAATAAAATCCAAGCGATGAAATCATGAAACTCTGATAGTGACAGCTGTCAGGTGAGGATTGGATGAGGTTTGTGTCAATGTCAGTCATCTTATCTTATCATTTTCCATATGAGGAAAAGAATCAAGTCTCGTGGATATGTCTTAGAACTTATCATTCTTTGTAATGTAATGTGATCTGTCTATGTGATTATATTCAGGTTTAAATAACAAGTAGCTACCTAAATTTTGAACGTTTTATAATGAGGTACCCGTTTTAAAAAAAAATTAAACGGACTATCTCAACTTTGGCGAAGGTGTTACGAGTTACCTCCGTCCAAATTACCGTCAACTATTGACAGAAATTCGTCGGAAGTTCGTCAGAAATTGGACGTAGGTATCTCGTTGCACCTTTGTCCAACGTTGAGGTAGCCCGTTTTGATTTTTGAAAGTTCGGGTAGGTCGTTGCAAAACGTCCAAAGTTCAGGTAGTTTCTTAATATTTAACTCATATATCAATTAACTGTATTTATTAATTTAATCTAACTGAGCTCATTATTATTATTTGGATTTAAATATAAATAAAAATTTATATTATATATCTAACTTATAAATTTGTTTCCGAATTTCTATATATTATATAATTTTTATTATTCCTAAGGGAAAAATAGTAAAATACAGTAGCAAAGCCATGAATATATTAAAATTTAAGGTGTATGATTATTGTTAAATTATTAATTAAGAGGAAGACAAGATATTTCTCCTTTGTAATATAATAATAATAATGTTATTTATTTTCTTATTAAAAAATAAACAGTAGTAAATAACACCAGAATATAATAATATATAGTTAAATAATTTATTTCACATCCTTATTAAAAATTAGACTTTATAGTACTTTAAATCAATGTAGATCGACAGTAATTATTATAAGAGGACATAAAAGCAATAAGTGATCGATCCGGCCCTACCAATTTTAGATTCTTACGAAAGTTGAGGGTCCAATTTGACTCAAAAGGAAAATACGTGTCTTTCCAGATTCAGATTCACATGCAGAGGTAGCCGTAGATTGATTACCAGCCTATATCTTCTCCATCGTCATCAAATTGTCTCCGCCACTGTTTTCCCGAAGAACACGACTCTCTCTAGACCTTTCTCCTTCCATTCCCTCCCTTTCTTACAGACAATCCTGGGAAGGTCATTTTCTGATGGATTGAGTTCGTTAATTGTTCTTCCTCCTCTTTGAGATCGTAATCAACCATTTTATCTCTGACATTTGCGCCCTCAGCTGCCGTTTCCATTTCCAGACTGATTTCGAGCTTTAGATTTGAAGATTGGAGAAACTCTCACCATTTCTTGCTCTGTCGTGTTTGTTCTTGCTGAGCAGGTAAGTCAGAAATTTCGTTGAAGCTGTTTCCACACATTTGCAATTAGATTATGCTGTAAATCGATGATGCGTCCAAAGTTTCCATTTTGATGATATCCCTGAAAAAATGAAGAGATTTTTGATCTGGGATTTGATTTTGATTTTCATATATGCGGCCAAATTATAGAAGCTGTCCATTCGTTTGCCTTTGGATGTTTCCTTTGTGACATAGACCTTTTGTCTTCTCTTCCAATCTATTTATGGAGGCAATTCATTTGCTGTTCTATTCTGCAACCCAGTTCATGATTTTGATCATATGAATGCACATTCAATTTGCTTTCAATTCATCTATATACAGAAACCAGAATTTCGATCAACGATTCGGTTTTAAACAGAAACAGTGATAGAAGAAGGTGATACAATGGCTGCAATAACGAGCGCCGTTGTATCAAGAGTTCAATCACTCTCCACGTCAGATCACGCATCCGTGGTGGCACTGAATCTGTTTGTGGCGCTCCTCTGCGCGTGTATAGTGATTGGCCATCTATTGGAGGAGAATCGGTGGATGAACGAATCGATCACTGCTCTCTTGATCGTAAGTTTGGGCCTAAATTCTTACTGCTTCGGGTTTCTTGAAATTCTGTGATTGAATTGATCTCGATTTGATCAGGGTCTCTGTACCGGCGTTGTGATTTTGATGATCACCGGGATGAAAAGCTCGCATCTTCTGTTGTTCAGTGAAGATCTGTTCTTCATCTATCTCCTGCCACCTATTATATTCAATGCAGGGTAAGTAATCTTTTCGGATCATTCAATTTGACACTCAGATTGATAGGAAAGTAGCAATCTTTTCACAAATTTGTTGAAAACCCAGATCAGTAATTGCTACGTAAGTGTAAAAATCGATTATTTTAAAAAAAAATTACGACCTAAAATTCATCTTTTTATGAATGATACTAATCTTTCTTCTTTGTGGATGATATTCTGCAGCTTCCAAGTGAAGAAGAAGCAGTTCTTCAGAAATTTCATCACTATTATGCTATTTGGTGCTATTGGTACTCTAGTGTCTTGTGCAGTTATATCACTAGGTAACGGAAAAACCCGACACTTCTATAAGTAGAAGTGTTATCGTTCTGTAATACTGCATATGGGATCCCGAGATACTCGATAAACTGCATATAGGGATGAATTAAATTTGCGAAAAAATCTACAAAGCCTGAAAAACATATTGAAAAGTTACCTTTTTTAGGAAAAAACTGATGGAATTTGATAGTCTAACAGTTTTCAGAAATGGAAAGATTCATTAGCATTGTTCTTATATTTGAAGTTATCCTGTCATGATTGCATGATCTACTCAGGTGCTCGGGAATCTTTCAAGTTGCTTGACATTGGTTCATTGGACATTGGAGATTATCTGGGTACACCATTGATGCTCCTATTGTTTCATAGATACAATATATGTCAGCTTTACTGAATTTTTCTCTCTTTTTTGGGTTATTTTAAGCAATTGGCGCCATATTTGCAGCAACAGATTCGGTTTGCACCTTGCAGGTTAATACAATTTACTTTAAAACTGTTCATATTTCATAGTTTTGAGCCGATTTACTTTAAAACTGTTCATATTTCCTTTGGCAGGTGCTGAATCAAGATGAAACCCCATTACTTTACAGTTTGGTGTTTGGAGAAGGTGTTGTGAACGATGCCACATCGGTTGTGCTCTTCAATGCAATCCAGAGCTTCGACTTGACTCATATCAACCATAAAACCGCTTTACAGTTCGTTGGGAACTTCTTGTATCTATTCTGTACGAGCACCATACTCGGAGTCGCGGTGAGTTTTCTCTTTGATTAGTCTTATTATTAGGGTTTAACAAAAAAGAAACCGAACTTTGAGGAAAATTCAAACAAATCGAACTTTTTTTTTGGACAAACAAACCAAACTTTTAAAATTGAGCAATCAACAAACCTACCTCAAATTTTTATTATGTTTGAACGAATTTTTCAATGTTTGAGGGAGTTATTAAGTCAGCATTAGTTGAAGTATTCTAAGGAAAGAGTATTATGACTTAATAACTCCCTCAAACATTGAAAAATTCGTTCAAATATAATGAAAATTTGAGGTAGGTTTGTTGATTGTTTAATTCCAAAAGTTTGATTTGTTATTTGTAAAAAAAAATTGATTTGCTGTTTGGTTTTTTCTCAAAATTCGCTTTGTTTTTTTATAATTAACCCTTCTTATTATGCACGGGTTTATGCCAGAATCGTCCATTATTTTTTGACCAAATTGATGATTTTTAACATGAAAAGCATTCTCTTTTGTCTTTGTAGACAGGATTGCTTAGCGCATTCATCATCAAAAAGCTCTACTTTGGTCGGTATGTATCCAAACTTGCTTCAACTTTATCGAGCTAATACGGGGTTGTTTGGTGTGCGGGAATCCATTCAAGAATGAATGTCAGATATCCCTTACTTTCCCGCGTTAATGCAAAACAAACACTGGAATTGTAGAGATTTCTCGAGCAATTTATTTAGATTTGGTATGAACTATTGCAACTCTAATTTACTTGCAATACAAAAACTTCAGGCACTCAACGGATCGTGAAGTCGCGCTCATGATGCTAATGGCATACCTCTCGTATATGCTTGCCGAAGTAAGTCTCCCTACAAATTTTGTGATACCATGTCCCACAATTGATAGAAAAAAGTGATTTGGAACATATATAAGCAGAGATGTACTACTCAAGTCTAACATGAATTCTCACTTTTCTGAGCCGAGGATAACGAGCTTAGTCAGACTGGGTTGGTGCTAAGTGAGGACAGTCGCTCGGACTTGGAGCGTTACAAATTTACAGTCGATCTTCGTTATTTATGATTTCGGGACTTAAATCATGTCTTGTTTGTTCATGCAGTTGTTCTACTTAAGCGGCATTCTCACTGTGTTTTTCTGCGGTATCACGATGTCGCATTACACGTGGCACAACGTGACCGAGAGTTCCCGAATCACTACCAAGTATGCTTTCTAAACAATCTTTAGGAGCATCTGCAATGGTGTTTTCAGTGTCAATCATAATCATCATGTGTCTTGAATTTTTTCAGACATACTTTTGCAACCTTGTCTTTCGTGTTTGAGATCTTCATCTTCCTCTATGTCGGAATGGATGCTTTGGACATCGAGAAATGGCGATTCGTGAGCGACAGGCATGTCTATATTATTATGTTTGCTAAGCATTGAGTTCACAGCAGAACACATTCATTGAAAACTTCATTTTGATGCAGTCCGGGAACCTCGGTGGCAGTGAGCTCTATATTGTTAGTGCTGGTTATGGCGGGACGAGCCGCGTTCGTCTTTCCCTTATCGTTTCTGACCAATTTATGGAAGAAATCTCCGATCGACAAAATCTCCCTTAGGCAGCAAGTAATTCCAACTTCTTTCCCAATGAATTGACAATTAGTGACAGTGGAACACGGCTCGGGTTTTGCTTGCCTTGTAGTGGTGATCAAGTAATAATTCTTTTGCTTAAACAGGTGATTATCTGGTGGGCCGGACTAATGCGAGGCGCGGTATCGATGGCCCTTGCGTATAACAAGGTTCGTGGTGGTTCCCCATTTTTCTACTCCGACAATTACGGTTAGGGGTGGCAAAACCTGACTCAACCCGTGGGTGACCCGCCACGTGTCGTATTTGGGTCAGTTTTTTTTACCCTTGGGTCATTTTGACCCAATCCGTAGATGACCCATGATACCACGGGTCAGGTATGGGTATGAAGGTTTGACCCACGAGTCAACCCGTGATATTTTTATATTATATTAAAATAACAGTTGTCATTCTTTTTTTTTGTATACGCGGGTCGAACGGGTTAGACTGACCCACGAGTCATATGGGTCAAACAAATCAGTATGACTCAATCATTTCATTCCTGACGGATCATTCTGACCCGCGGGTTAGGTTTGAGTTTGAAAAATTGACTCATATTATTACACGAGTCGTGTTTGTGTCAGGGGATTCCTGACACGACCCATGACCCGTTTTCCTACCCCTAATTACGGTGATCCGAGTCCGTCACAGTTTATATTGACGCTTTTTTTTATTCTGTCGCTACAGTTCACGAGCTCAGGTCACACTCATCTACGAGCAAATGCGATCATGATCACAAGCACCATCAGCGTCGTCCTCTTCAGCACGGTGGTAAGATAAATCGTCGCTAATTCCTCAAGATGATTCGATTTTTTTATTCATATGCTAGATAATCCGTCGCTAATTATCTGTTGAACAGGTTTTTGGTCTACTGACCAAACCGTTGATAAGACTACTCTTGCCTAATCCAAAGCAGTACACGAGCACGACATCTCTGGAGAATGTCGCCACAAAGTCGTTCACCATTCCGCTCCTCGGTGTCGCACAAGAGTCAGAAGGCGAGCTCGCCTTCCACGATGTGATCCGGCCGAGCAGCATCCGTGCCCTACTGACCACCCCAACCCACACAGTACACCGCTACTGGCGAAAATTCGACAACGCTTTTATGCGCCCGGTCTTCGGCGGGCGTGGTTTTGTTCCATTTGTTCCAGGGTCCCCTACGGAGCGAAGCGTCCACCAACCTGAGTAAAAACTCGTAGACTCTGAGAGAGTTTGATGATTTTACTTGGAATTACACGGTGTAGTTTCGACTGTTTTTCAGTGTAATTATTATTAAAACAATTATGTAAGGTTTAGGTCATTTTTGGGTGCATGGTGGCCCGACCATTGAGTCGTTGGGCTGAAATCGAGGTGTTGGCCTGAACATATGTATATTTTGGTAATATGCAAGTGATCTTTAGCGACGGTTTGGTCAAGTGTTTGTAAAGTGAAGTTTATGAGGAATTTTCTTATCTTGAATTCAAGTTATCTGTTCACACAATTTTCTTTAGACCATAGCTCTCGATTGGGTTTTAATTTAATTCTACTCAATTATAATTCACTGTAACATATAGAAAAAATTAAAGAGTTTAATGACGTCATTTTTATTTAATATTATTATTATTATTTTTAAAACATATTATATTAACTTTGGATTAAAAAAAATTCATCACAAGATAAAACTGAAAATTTATCTAAACGTTAAAAATTAAAATTTATCCATTCTATCTCGAGGTTTATCCATCCAAACTCCGAACCCAATATATTTATTTTAAAAAAATAATTAAAAATATGAGTACACACTTAGCCTTAAGCAAAACAACAGCATAATTTCAAAGCTCTAAACCCTAAACCCTTGCATATTTTAAGTACAAAGGTGAAATGATCTCTATAATTACATATCATATGAGTGTTGCTTCAGGCATTAACCAGTTTCAAAGAAAAAATGACAAGAAAATCTATTGGCTTGGGTCGGATCAGCTCAACTTAACCGAATTCTTCAAACCCTAATATAGAATATATACTTTGATTTAGAATTTTCTCAAACCTGGTCGTCTTGAACCATCATATTCTTCATATAATTACTCCCATTCTGAGTCGAAGAAACCTGCATCTTTCATTTCTGAGTAGTAGACGTTCTCCAGATGCAGATCTTCCTCCTATTGATATCAAAGCAGTGAAATTTAAACACGATTCGATGAAATTAAGTGAAAAAGATTCGATCATTACAGGTTCGGTATTGACCTGGAAGAAATCAGCTAGAAATGTGTAGTATAGAAGGGGCAGATAGAAGGCGTGGTAGCAAACGATTGTAGCACCATATAACCTGAGATTCATAGGAGTTATAATTTGATCGCAGCAGCTCGGTTAACATGATAATGTTAGTTAATGGAATTACCAGAATCCAAAACCTGCCCCGTTCCCAGTAAGTCCACAGGCAAAGACTGCTATGGCATTCACGATGAACATGATGATGATATATCTGTAAAATGCTGGTCTTGCTGCATGAAGTGTGGTAAAAATCATTAATTACTGTTGATCGTGAATATGAGTAGTGAATATGATATGTAATGCCGTGGAAGCTGCTCTTACCAGGTAATCTTTCCCTCCACCTCGAGTGGTACATACATAGTATGCAGCCATAGACTGCTGTAAGCACTAGCCGGTGAACGACCCACAGACTCCACTTAATATGGTACGGGTGTTCTTTGTCATCGATGAACAATGGGATTCCGAGTCCAAACAGGTAAATTGCCTGATAGATAATAATAAAAAAATGATTTGACTCTTGGAATAACAAAATTTCTGCATTGAATGGAAACTCCACAATATCATAAGCATATACCATCTTTAAGAACTTAGATATTTGGCCAAGGCTAATAATCAAAGGCCTAGTATCATATTTAAATCAGCTAAAAAGTGGGTGCACGGTATTATAAGAATTCAATCTTTGAGCTGTAATTTACTATATCGATATGACAAAATAACTATGGAGAGTACCTTGAGGAAGAGATCCAAACCAACAACTAGCCCCGAGATGACGAAGGTCCGGGTCAGAGCTTCTAATCCACTCGCATAATTTCCTTGAAACAAAAACGCCACCAAGCTTACTTCCAGAAACAGCATTCCAGTTGTTGTAAATAAAGATAACACATTCCATGGTACTTCCTTCCCTGGAGTACATTCCCATGCCTACACCAAGAAACACCCACCCAATCAAACACAATCTGAGCTCATCTTCCAATTGATTCAATGAAATTCTAGAACATGATAAAAAAAATTGATCTAAATGGTTCAAAATCTCATCACGTGAGATTGTGTCATAGACAATCCGCTTCACTTGGAAAAGACTGTAAGAGGACAAGATTAACGGTGAAAAAAATCTGGTGGTACATCTCCAACATGTAAACCATTCCACAACTAATCTCATATGATCTAAAGTTTCTGCTGCACTGAGACAACTTATAAAGTTATAAGTAATTAAAAGCTTAATACTTCACAATTTTGAAACTTTTGCATCTAATTATAACTGGACAAGCAGTATAAAGATAAACCTCAGCTGATTTAGCAAATGATTTCGATCAAATTAACTTTCCAATACAGTGCACTTGCCAAGAAGAACAAACAAAATTCTCAGCTGATAAGAGTAATCAAAAAGCTACATACCTTACAATTTTGAAACTTTCGCATCTAATTCTAATTGGACAAGCAGTGTAAGGATAATCCTCAGCTAATTTTGACTAGTGATTCTACCAAGTTAACTTTCCGCTAGAATGCAGAGCATAAAGCAAAACCTAGTTAGGAGCTAATCAGATGAATCCACTTGAAATGATGCCGCAATTTAGTGATTTTGAAAGAGAACGGTTTTGTTGATTGACGAAAGATAACCTGAAACCAGCACCAGACGAGGTTCAGAAAGCTAACGAGCCAGAGACTCCCATAGTAAGACATCATGATGTACGATCTTCCATGAGAGAGCTTTGAGAAGCTCTTCTTTGCTTGAACACCCAAATAGAGAACGAACAGCATAGAAGATGTCATCAAGAGCGCATTGTGCCAAAATCCGTGGCACGAGAAGAGCCAATTGTACATCTTGGGCGCGATTTTCACCTTCGATAAGGCGTCAACGAAATCCTCTACTAAGTTGCGCATCTTCGAAGGATTCGTCAAAACCCTAATGGAAGATCAATGACAAATTCTGATTGTGCTGCGAATGTGTGTCGTCGAAGGGCCGTTGAATGCTGAGAGAGAGAGAGAGAGAGAGAGAGAGAATCCGAAAACTGTTAGGTGATAATGAGAAACTTGAGTTTGAAGGACCGGTGAAGAAAAAGAACGAAGAGCAAGGAGCCAAGAAACCTTCTGCCACGTCAGCGATTGTATCTTATGTCATATTCCTAATACCATGTCATTGACAATTAATTATCAATTGAACATATACATGAACTTGACCATTGTTTGTCAGTTAGATATTAAACATTAGTCTGCACAACTTTCTTAAATAAGGAAATACGTACTTCCCAATAATTTTTAGCGAAAAACAGCACGTGAGAATCGTGTGTCTACTTGGATTTAAGGGTTAATTAGCAAACATGTGTCTAAAGTTACACGAATTAGCAAGTAGATACTTGAACCAGTTTAAAAATTGGTTCAGAACCAATTCGACCGAACTACTTTATTTATATAAAAGAAAGTAATACATAAATTGTTGAGTGTCGATCCATAATACATTCAGTCAACCACTTATCCATAATATAATCAACTGGAAAAAAATCCAATACATAAACCTTTGATCCTTAATACTAGAGTAACTGACATAAATACATGAATTATTCCCAATCAAACAGTGACTCGAAAGATTTCGCTACGAGTTGATTCAACGCATTAATGCTATATTTGTTTGGTAACAAGAGTTGTTTTTGCTTTAGGCTAGGATCAAACTGATCACCCTAATCGGAATAAGTCACCACCTCAACCAATCGCATTGATTGTTTGTTTTTATTTCTTGATGATAAACAAGGAATAGTTTTCCAAAATTTAGAACGTTTGGGTTAACTTGACTTTCAGACCTTATTTTCATTATGAAGAACACACCGCCGATGGCCCGATGTTGTCTTAACACACAGCACTCATTACATTTGAAACAAAACTCAAGTGCATTTAGTTAACCCACATAGATAGCACATTCCTTTATTCATAGACCAGGCAAGATCTCTTAGAATTTGTGTCTATAATGCCCATCGAACTCTAATCTTCAATTGAACATGGTTGCTGCATTCAACCCTGCAGACCTATAACGCCACAAGCGATTCTGCCACCAGCATTTCCAGTTGTTAAGCTAAGCTCATGTCCACCTGGGCAAAAAAGAAAATAGGAAATTGAGGATACGGGCTAGAGAGAGCTAAAAATTGGTGATGGTGATACTGCTCGAGATTAGTATTTACCCTTGCCAAGATCATCGGGATCGCCATGAACAACTACAGCCCTTCCAACAATTGAGTTTGGTCCAGTCAGAGGGATCTGCAGCATAATGCGTAAATAGTCTCAATGCAAGAAACTAAATGTCTAAATGTAGATGAAGTGACGTAGTAATATATACAGACTCTCAAGGAGATGGACTAACTAAACACAAACCTGGCTGTCAGTAATTGTGAATTCAGCAGTACCTGGAGAATAAACATAAAACCGAAATCGCTAATTAAAACCATTACTGCAGGATCTATTACAAATGCAGAATATCTTGATGACATGACTTGTATATGTTGTCTCTCTCTAATTGTTCAGACACTTATAAGAAACAACAATTGCGTAATTTGGTAGCTGACGCAGTTCTATATCGAAGCATAATATAAACATATCTAAAACTGAAATTTCTGACACAAAGCATACCTTCTGCACAGACATTGATATTGCCCAGATCTCCTGCATGGCGGTTCTCATCCTCAGGGGCACCATGTGTCTTACCAGCAGGATTAAAGTGTGGTCCTGCATAAAAAAATAACATTAGGAACCTTCACGAGATGACATATTTGTTTTAATAAATAAATAATCTAATGAAAAAGATAATCAAAAAGTTTGAGGATACCAGTCGACATGCACCCATTTGTGGTGTCTCCAAGAGCATGGACATGGAATCCGTGAAGCCCGGGCTTGAGACCAGATAGGCTTCCTGTTACAGTGGTCGGCCCTGGGTCACATAAAGCAAATGTTACTCTTCAGACATAGAGATACTTAAAAAGTACCAAACTATTGACCTCTACTATTCAAATAAGATATTTTTAACTGTTAAGGTGGTGAGTATTAAAAAGATGTAATGTACCATCTCCCTCTTGGGTAAAGTGGACAGTTCCCTTGACACCCTCACTGCTGCTAAGCACAACAACAGCCTTCACCATGTTTCTGTGATCTGTGAAAGGGATGACTACATGAAAAAGGGTTTGTATATAGTAGATGGATGTCTCATTATGTATGATCACGAGTTGTAAAGATATAATCTGTCAATAGCTATTCCTGCAACTTTTGCCCTTTTAAAATCAGGAAAAAAACCCCGAACATGAGCTGAAAATGGAGTTGTATCTTTTCTTGAAAGAAAGAAACTATTAAATGATTCCGTTTCCAGAATAAAAAGAAGATTATCAATCTAACTAAGGCTATGACAAAAATGAATCCAGAACAAAATCAAAGAATAGGTACTACTACGGAGGATGAAGCGCGCATAAAAAGGAGATCTAAGTATAGTATATACACAAATCATTAAATCAATTTCAAAATAACCAATTCCAAAAATTGAAAACAAAGGTTTATAAGTTCTGATCAAACTGAAAGCCTGAGCAGATCGGTTATCAAAACAAATCACCACTCTCCAATCATCTGAACCACCTCGCAACAATCAGAGCCAAATTGATCAATACGTCACTTATTCGCTAATCCAAAGCTCAGTCTGAATCGTCAAATTACAAAGACGATGACTCAAACCATTTCTGTACACCATCCGGGACTGATTTATGCCATGTACAGCTTAACTTAAAAGATTATATGGAAATCAGTAGAGCAAGGCAGATCTTACAGATTTCAGTCTATGACCAAGAACAAAATCACCAATACCGAAGAAAATCAGCTAAAACCTGAAAGCACCTAAGCAGATCATGGACAGTAAGCTACGCGGAACTATCAATTACGGCGATTCAACCATCGGATCAGATGAAGATCGCAACGTACCTCAGGACACCCCTTGGAGGAGATAAGAGAGCGGACGAAGAGAGAATCCGGTGACGAGAACGATGAAATGGAAGAGGTGCGAGAGGAGATCGTTTTATATGGAAGCAGATATGGACTGTAGACTGTAGAGCAATCCAATCCAATCCAATCCAATTAGATGACGAGTTAGTTCCCGCTATTTACTCTCACCTACTAGCCATTTAACGGCGTTACATTTTCCGTTATGATATTGTAAATTATTAAATTACATCATTTGGTCCTCAACTTGTGAACGAACATCTGCGTGGTTTATTTATCCATCTATTGTCTTACGGTGCGTTTGTTTGACGGAATTCGGAATACGGAATACGGAATAGGAGTTGGGAATAAGGAATATGAGTTAAAAATATGAAGTTGTTTTTTTGGTGGAATTGAATAGAACGGAATAAGGAATTCTGTTGTTTCTTTGGTGGAATTGTGTACGGAAAAGGAATGGAATGTGGTAAAATGACATATTTGCCCCTCTTTGTATATGTATAGTATATAATAAAAATAATTTGTATTAATTAATTATAAAACTTTAAAATATTAAAAACGTTTATTAAAAAAAAAAATTAAAAATGAATTTTTTTTTTTAAAAAGACCAATTTATTAATTCTATTTAAAAAAAATAAAGAATGTAAACATGACCACATACATAATACATCTTACCTACATAATACAAAATGTTGTTAGTCACCACATACATTATACAGAACGTGGGTTTGTCCTTAATCAGTTTAGTAAATCATTATATAAACATTGTTAAATTGAATTGTTTTATTATTTTAATTTAATTTTAAATACTAATTTTGATTTTGATTTTGGTATTTTTTTTGAATTTTCAGTTTAAATAAAAAAAACACTCAAAAATCTATAATATAAATTAGGGGTGATAAAAAACACAGTTGTCGATATGTCCGAGTGGTTAAGGAGACAGACTTGAAATCTGTTGGGCTACGCCCCCGCTGGTACGAACCCTGCTGTCAACGTTTGCAGAAGCTGTTTATCAGAATCAGCTGATGGCACGCTCGTAAATTCTGCAAAATGGCGAGGGCAATTTGGTCTTTTTGGCAGCTGATTCTGGATTCCGACCCGTGTGGGCTTAGGAAATCCGAGGTTTTTACCCGGATTCCCTAAGCCCGGACCGCCCGGAATCCATTTTCAAGGAATGGCCAATTCCACCAAACGAACATGGGCTTACGGAATCCGTAAGCCCAAATCCGTGGTCATTCCTTGAAACGAACGGGCCATTAGTCAAAATAGTGCAGCTGACAAAGAGGATCCTAAATCTTAATCTTTGTGTTTCTTTTGACTATTGTGCCATGTCATTTAATACACAAAACAAAGGGTAAAAATTAAGGTTAAGCTCGGGACGGACTAAACGAGTATTTTTTAACAAAAAAAAAAGAAATTGTTGGAGAACTGAGACCGAGCCCAAGTTCATCGTAAAAAAAACGTCAAAATCGATATTGTCTTGCTCGGACCAGTCTCGATACTGGAGTGATTTTTACTCTATTTTTAAAAAAAAAATATATCCAAAACCTTTAAATACAAAATAGAATGTAAATATTATACAAAGTATCTAATACAAAATACAAATATCATACCAAATATCTAATATAAAAAAGTTTAAATTTCAAACACAACTTTAAACAACCAACCAACTAATTTAAAAAACATAATAAATGTTGAATTCAACCTATACTCGTACCAGACAGGTTTATTCGGTCTTTTGGGTAAAAAACTTTGACCCCAGCCCCGAGTTTGAGATAATAAAAAAAATGTATGTTTTGACTCAGTCTTAAGACGGTTTTTTCGCTCCACGGGTCTTTTTTGTAGTTTTTATTTCATTTTTTAGGTAATTAATTGTATCATTATAGTATGATATACTTATATGAATTAATTTTCTATCCGTTATTATTATAATTACACTTATCCACGAAATTCGTCTCAAATTCAATCCGAACTTGATTACTCTGATATGCAAAGCTTGAGTACTCTGATGTTCGGCTCGGGTCGGCTTGTTTAAACCTGGGCCCAATCCATGAATTATAATGAACTCGAGCTTTGATATTTGATTTAGATGGGCTTTGTTGGATCCACCAAGCAGCTTGCCTTCTCCTTTCTCTCCTTTCACAGAGCGAGCTGAACTTAGCTTCGAGGAGTGGAACTGGAGGAGAGGAGAGGAGAGGAGAGGAAGAAGAAGAGATGGTGAAAGAGGTATCAGAAAGCTGCATCGATGTTCTGGTGATCGAAATGGTGTCTTCCTACTGCAACAGACTATATCCCAACACGCCGGACCTCGCCGCCCGCCGGATCGAGGCTATCGGTTACCAGGTCGGGCACCAGCTCAGCGAGAGGTACGCGACACTACCAAGCTCAATTTATTTATCCAATATTCTATTGAAGGTTTGAAGAAACTGAATTTCAGCCTCACCATACCGTATGAATGATTTTGAAACACCCGATCCATTTTCGTGTTTCTAATCATGCAATCGAGACTCGATAGGTTTTATTGGGGACGATGCAATTGATTCTCAGGATTGGTGTTGGAATAGGATCTTATTCGTGGTAAAATCATGGTAACTAAATTGTTAGATCTTCTTTGGGGGGATTGATCCAATTGACTGGACTGATTAGTTAATAGTATATGTTTCCATTGTGCTTCAATTCTATTCATGGCCTGAGGTAACTTGCAGTCTTCAATTCAGAGGAAGGGGTAAAATCTTGTATGATTGATCAAATCATTTGTTCGACCTTTGATCAAATCACATGTACTTGATGACATGGAGAAGCTTGTGTTCCCCGATGTATCTTTGTTTAATCTCCACTCAAGTTCAACTCTTTATGCTTCTGAACTGACTCGTGGTGTCTGAAATATGATCTTTGTTCCAATGCTAGTAGGTTTTAGTAATTGCATATTTCCCGTTGAAATTGTTTCAAAGTTCTTTGGTCTTGCACAAACACAGTTAGACAAACCGACTATCATGGTATTTCTTGGATTTATATTCCCTTTCTGTTGAAATTTAGAAATATCTGCAACTAAAATTTCTTCTTATTTTGAATCAACCGTGCATTGTTTCCATTTTATTGATGAATCATTGAATCACAAAACATGGTGCATATTTTGTACTTTCTTCCTAGATACACTATGGAGCGTCCCAGGTTTGTTGACCACTTAGAAGCAATCAAGTTCATATGCAAGGACTTCTGGTCTGAGGTTTTCAAGAAGCAGATAGACAATCTGAAGACTAACCACAGAGTATGAGCATATAAAACATTCAATAAAGTGAGACTCTTTTAGAGCACATTATTCAGTTCTGAAGATTATTTGTTCATTTTTAGGGTACCTTTGTGCTGCAAGACAACCGCTTTCGGTTCCTTTCACGGATGTCCTTAGATCCATCATCTGAAGCTTCTGCTCAGCCCCAAGATGGTGAAAGCAAAGCAACACAAGCAATGAGCATGCATCTCTACTTCCCTTGTGGACTTATAAGAGGTGCTCTATCAAATTTGGGAATCCCCTGTGCAGTATCTGCAGATATCTCAAATCTCCCTGCTTGTAAGTACCACATTCTTCACTTGATGAGAGTTTGTTTCCTGCATAACTTTTATCTACTCTTAACCATTTCATGCAGAGATCCCTATCTAGCTGATGAATTATTGGTGTACGAATCTTCTTTCATTGCATTTGCAAATACTATTCCCTGCCTCTTAATGAATCTATTAGTCAGCTACATTAGGATTGAGTTTGAGTGCTGTTTATCAAAGCTTACACTCTCCTGCATGTTGTGGGATAACATTTTCAGTATGGATGGATGAAATGATATCACATTTTCACTTCCCTATCATCATCTTTCTGATTTTAGCATAAGTTAAGCAATGTGCTTCATTTTTTGTTTTATCAGGTTCTTTTGTTGTCCGAGTAAAGATCTGATGAACTAGTCGACAAATTGGGTCAGTATTTTCTTCCAAATTCCGGTTATCCGATGAATCAACACATTCTCGGAAGAAAGAAAGAAAAAAATTGCGATCCCTTGTCTAGACGAAGTTCATAACTTCTGTTAACTGGTTATTGTTTGTATTAGAGACCTATATAGCCTCCTATGGTTTATTAAAAATGGCAGCTCTGTGTGCATTACAGTGTTTATTATTTCATTGCCTTTTCAGTTATTCACAGCAGCAGCAGCAGCAAACTGAGCGGCTGTTTTAACCTTTTATATATACATGTTGATATATATATATATATATATTCAATATTTGTTTCTTTATTAATATTTCAATATCCCTTATCAGAGGCTTATTTTACATATAGAGTGCACCCTCAAGTCTAACTCAAGCCAAATACTGAAATTACCATTAGGAAACGAACCTTATTATAATTCAAGCTATAGACTGCTTGGTCTGGTTTTCGTTGATAAATTTTCACTATCACATTGCTCGTCGGACACTCGGACATACCAGTTTCCATAATATCAGGTACGATCTTGCCCCATTTTTGTTTCCATTGATTACCGTCGACGAAAATAGGTCTTGTTTCCATACCTGTTCAATGGATCGACTATCGGCTCCACCGTTTCAACATACTGTTGGGTCCCATGGCCCACGTACTGTGAACTTGGCGCAGTCGAACCCGTGCCCTCCTTCTGCAAGTAGTCCATGGCCAGCCCGATATTGTTGGTCGGGTCAGACATGGGTGCACCTGGGAGATTGGACCCGTACTCGCTTCGAGGTTGGTATCCACTAGACTTATACAAATCCTTCTTGTAGTAGTCAGTGTATTCGTTAGGTTTTTGGGACCGAACATAGGAGGAGGAGACCTGTCCACTAGGTTTGATGTAATCAGTTGCTACCCTCATAACATATTCATCAAAGCTCCCTCGACGGTCATAGGTTCGGCCGGCGGTCTCCGGCTGCTTATTTTGCCAGTTATCGCTAGATACGGCATAGCTTTTTGGTGGGGCCGTCCACGTGACATGCTGATAGGAGCCAGGAGTGCTCCGATCATATGTGGCGTCATGATCGGTTTTGTGCCAAGTGTCACCAGCCCAAGCATCTGTCTTGGTTGTGGCAGGGTAGGAGCCGAGAGTTCGGCCTGAACTGCCGTACTCGCTCGTCGGGTCGGCGTGATTGCCGGTTCTTCCATAGTTTGAATAGTCACGAGGGTCGTAGTAATGTGCCATGGATGAGAAGATGGTGCTCTTTCTCTTGTATATGAAAGAAATGAGGTTGGTTCTCCGTAGTATAAACCTACCACATCTAGTACTTCATTTATAGGAGGCTTAGGTTAATAGTAGAAGAGGAACACAACCCTATGGTGCACGAAAAGGACCTTATTCTCACTTTCTTTTAATATTTTGTAATTTTTCAGATCCGAACGAGTTTTCCCACAACTCAGTTTAACGGGGGTCTGTTGTTCTCACTATAAATCCAGAAATGAGGATTTCTTGATAAGTTTTAGTAGTATATCTCTTATTTATAACAGAATAAATCATTTTTATTACCAATGTGAAACTTTTCAAAGTGTCACAATTTTATCAACTCTGATACTATTTGTAACATCCCAAACTTGAGTGATTGTCCTCACTAGCCTATTTTAACTGTCTGTTATTTCCATTTAGACCTAGAAAATAAGAAATTCATGTTGAGTTTATAATCTTGTTTTTAGTGATGCATTCCCAATTTATTATCTACCATCCCAATATCTTAGCTTAGATTGTATTCCAAGAGCTGACAACGGTGAAGAACACGCAGCCTGCAGCTTTCTCCCAGTTCCCATTTCTTGCTTTGTCTTCAAGAAAAGTTGCAGAATCATGTTCTATTTTGAGGGCAATGGATGACAGAAAGTGATGCCAACTTGAACCATTACAGAATAAGTCCGACGAAGACGATAAAGACCAAAGGACAATGGAGGAAGGTATTGATTCCTAAAGCACAAGCTAACTTGGAGAAGGAGACAGTTTGGTTCATCCACATCAAATCAATTGTCATCATGGACGACACTTATTAAGTGGATACAAATAATACTGGAAAATTAAATAGTTGAACTAAAAAAATTCACATGGGGCAAATGTATGATTCTAAAGTGCTAAATTGAAAGTTATTACATTTTTTAGGGTTAAATTTATACAAAGTCAAAAGTTGAGGGGGAATGCCCCCCTCATCCACAAATGACTGTCCATGATTGTCAATATCGAACCAAGCTCGGGTCCAAGTTCGGGACTCGAATGTTGTAGCTTGTGACTCAAATCAATCACATAAGCTTTTGCTTTTCTGAGAAGATAAAGAAACTTGAGGCTCTAAGTAAGCATCACAACATAAATTTGGTATGTGAAAAAACGAATAGTGGACGCACCACAGTTATGGTATTTTAGTCATACTTATTGCTATAACCATGAGTATTATATATATATATATATATATATATATAATTATTTAATATTAATATATTAGTATATACTAATAATAGAAATAAAAATTTTACTTTTTAAATTTCACAAATTCAGGATTCTAGAATGAACTCTAATTGAATAGCGTTAATTTTGAATGGTGTTATTGTTGAATATTTTTATTGTTTGTAACATAAATTTATGTATTTATTAAGAAAATATGTATGGTGTTGCATTACTTTCACATGTGGTAATGAATATGGGCATACAAGTAAAACTGTGGTTAATAACCACAGTTATAGTATTGTAAATCGTATCCGTAATGGTTATGGTATGCAGTTTAAGAATATGGTATGATTACGGTATTTATCATAAATGTACCATACCCTAACCATTTGCAATCCTAAACACGAGATAGGAACAAGTGGTGTAGATCCATCTAGTTAAACATTGAACTTGAGAAAGTTCCAATAACAAGTTGGTTTGTGTCAACATTCAAACTCTAAACTATTTGATCGGGAATCAATTGAGTTACGATCGAATCATAACTTAATTGTAAAATATACAAAAAAAAATTTGAAGAGTTAAATTGTATATTCTTACAAATATTATATTATTTTTGCAAATTTCAAATCATATTATATTAAGTTTGGATGAAAAATCTTATGGGAAGGTAAACTAGACTAATAACTGATGGGCCCAAAATATTTTCATGACAAAGGCCCAAAGAAGCCGACGCCCAAGAGGCTGAAGCCCATAGAGGTCATCGCCTCCCAGAGAGGCATCACCTTTAGCGACCAACACCCAAGAGGTCGATGTCCAAGAGGTTGACGTCGACGCCCAAAGAGGTCATCGCCTCCCAGAGAGGCATCACCCTTAGCGGCTGACGCCCAAGAGGCCGCAACGCCCAAAGAGGTCATCGCTTCCTAGAGAGGCATCACCCTTAGCGGTCGATGTCCAAGAGGCCGATGCTGACGCCCAATAGGCTAACACCCAAAGAGGTCATCGCCTCCCAGAAAGGCCGATGCTGACGCCTAAGAGGCTGATGCCGACGCCTTAGAGGCTGACGCCCAAAGAGGCTCCGTCCTACGCGACGCCCTTGTCAGCTAATGAGCGACGCCTAAAAACGACTAGGGGACAGAAAGGATCGTGTATGGATGATAGTGACCGTGTCAGGATAAAAAGTTACCACAGTTAGTGGTGTCAGCCTCACAAAGGTGTGACTATGGTAAGGAACTGACCATGGACTCATGTTAAGTATCCCTATATATACCTCTCTCCTACTTCATTTGAAGATGACTGATTTTTCAGACACGTCTTATGTGCTCTCCAAAACGAACCTCCGACTGACTTTATTATCGGAGAGGAACCATGGGCAACACCCTGGCTTTTCTTCTTGCAGGTCGCCGGAGCAGCATTTGAAGCCAAATGTGTAAACATCAGGATCCAACAATAACTAAACTTGAAAAAATGAAATTTTCGAAAACAATCTTTACAAAAAAAAAGTTAATTTTGACACATTACTTTTACGTATTTTGGCAATCGTATTTTACGTATTTATCTATGAAAGAATCAATTGATGAAGATGAAAGTTTATTTAGATAGTTGTGAAATTTCGGTTTTACAAATAGTTACTTAATTTCCTTTTACAGTGTTGCTCCGTATTTACTTTTAGGTACTTGAGATTTTTACAGTGTTGCTCCGTATTTTACCTGACTAATTTTGGGTGAAAAACTATAACATTCAAGTATTTATACTTTATCTTATTGTTGACTTATTATAAGCTTATACATACATATACTTTATCTTACTATTTTAATATGATATTTACTTTTTTCTTATTTTTTACATTCAGTTTCAAATTGATGATTAAAAAAATCGGGTAACATTTAAAAAATCTAATTTACCTGAAATAATATATAAGGCATATTCAAGTTTTATAGTAATTTATAAAATGTGATTTTGTAAGTAGGTAAAAGATATTTATTGTCTAAGGCCCCAGTCAATAGAACTCTCCTTTCAAGTGTAAAAAGTAAAAGGCTCTCTCTATTTGATAAGTCTTTCAAGTGTAATTGAAAAATAAGCTTGAAGATAATCATGTTATGAATAGAAGTAATGGTTAAAGTAAATGTTATAGTATTTAAATTGATTATAACTATAATTGTAATTAGGATATATACTAATGAATAGTGCTAGAAGTGGGTTTTATCACCTACTAATCCAAAAAAAAGCATTAATTACATTAAAATTATAGTGTTTTAATTCTAAGTTTCGATTATGTTAAAATTATATATAATTATAGTATTTTAATAATTAATTTTTTTTTATCAAAATATTTAAATTTAAGTTATACAAACTTGAATAAAATATAGTCATTTTGAATATAAATAAACAAGTAAAAGTGTAATTATGAATATAATTATAATATTAAAAATTATACACAATAATATATAATTTAAAAATATAATATAATTATGATATCCGTGATTGAATTTCCCATTTTGCCCATCACTTCCCCACGCTCCTCCAAAAAAGCAATACACTTTGCTCTGTGTAGTTCCTTTACAGATCCCGACCAAACTAAAAGATTCTCTCTATCTCCCGCGTGTTAATATAAATTATTGATTTACATACAATATACACTATACAGTTGTACTTACTGCACAGTGGTAGTGTGTCCATTCACTGATCTCATCTCATTTCAACTTTCTGGCCTTTATCACCCTCTTAATCAGCATTGTACAGTCTCCAATCATCGAATCCAAGTTCACTTTTTAGTTTTTACTGTGATCTTTCCATCACCAGTTTCTTTTCTAGGGTTCTTGAAAAAATCAGAGTTTGACTTTTTAGGTTCATAACCATCCACTGTTGTCCCTTTTCATATATGAATTTAGAAATATCCCCTATATCCTCATTTAACTCCTTTCTCGATCTGGGTTTCGGGCATTAGCTTTCTATTGTGATTGTGACCCTTTACTCCATTTGAGCTCAATTTTGTATTTCTCCAATTGGGTTTGTCTCGATTCCAGCCAGAAGGGGGGGAAATTTTGAGTTTTGATGCTTTCAACACCTTTCTCGATCTGGGTTTTGGACATTAACTTTCTATAGATGATTCTTACCTAATTTGAGCTGAAATTTGGATTTTTTGAACTGAATCTGGTATGATTCCAGCTAGAAAGAGAGAAAAATTGGAGCTTTATGGTGATTTGGTGGCTGAATCTGTTATGGTTCTTAGTTCTTGGTAGTTTCTACTGATTTTCTTCTGCGTTTCCCAAATGGGTCAGCTTCAAGATCTCGTAGCCAAAAGAAGTATAGTAAAAAAATTGAGTCTTGATTGCGATATCTTCAATCTGAATCTTTCATTTTCATGGATATCGTGTGTTGCTTAAAACAAGAGTGCTCTTTACGTATCGGTACCTTGTTCCCATCAAAGTTCAGACTTTGATCTGCTCTTTTACGTCTCTCTGTTGTCTGTAAAATGATGGTTTCTTCTGAGAAAGAAAACCATGTCTCACCTACAATGGAGGATCTGAAAGAGCCACCTCCAATGGGACCTACGCCTCCGGCACCTTGTATCCTGGCAGCTTACACTGATGTTAGTGTCGTTCCCGAGCAGGAAAAGCACGAGCTTGAGAAGACGATAGTGAATCTTCAAGGTTTAATTGAATCATAGCAGTGATTTTCTTGATTAATGGCTAAAACTGCTGTTTTTAGTGTTAAATGTTGATTACGATTCTGCAGAAGAGATTGCTCAATTGAGGCACAAGCAGAGGTTGATTGATGAGAAAAGGAAGGTGGCTCTGAACAACATAATAGACATCAAAGGTAACCGTTAGTGATGGTGTTTTCATTTTAGAGAGCTATCCAATTGTCGAAGAAACACAATCATTGCTTCAGTTAATGAAATGCCAATAAGCTATAAAGAAATTGTAAGGTAATGGAGAGTTGAAATTTCAGGAAGAATTAGGGTGTTTTGTCGGGTTCGGCCAGTTTTATCTACAAATAGAAGGAAACTGCACCAACTCTTTTCAACTGAATTGGATAAGATTATGGTCAAGATTCCGGGAGCTTCCAAAGAGTTCGGGTTTGATAAGGTGTTTCATCATGAATCAAACCAAGGTCAGCTGTTTCCCTCATAAAAATTAATTATGCAGAGGATTATTAACAAGAATCATGAAAATTGTGAGATATAAGACGTAAGCCTTAACCAACTGTCTCAAAAGTCCGAACTTGTGAGTGAAGGCGACCGGTATACTCTTAAGTCATTTTAACATCCTCCCTTAAACTGATGTTTATGAACATCGGTTTACCCATGGGCTTAGTGCCCGACCTCGGCCTTTAATAGGAGTGTATCAATATTTTCAACGTCGCCAGGATTTGAACCTGCGCGCTCTGATACCATGTGAGATATAAGACGTAAGCCTTAACCAACTGTCTCAAAAGTCCGAACTTGTGATTGAAGGCGACCGGTATACTCTTAAGTCATTTTAACAAAAATTTAAAACATTTGCAGAGGATGTTTTTACCGAGGTAAAACCGATCCTCAGATCCGCACTTGATGGCCACAATGTATGTGTGTTGGCTTATGGACAGACAGGCACAGGCAAGACATTCACAATGGTAAATAAATCTTCATCTTGTTTTTACTTTTTACCTCATCATTTTGAAAGTCTGTAAATTCGTTAAAATACCTTGTTTTACTCTTACCATTTAATCGTTTATCATAGACTCGAGCTTTTAGGACAGTTGATCAATGGTTCCTCACGTTTAACAAATCAAATATTTACCGTTTTCTCCATATACTTTTGCGCATTGATCGATTAAATGTTCTACAAAGTGTGAAACTTAGTGAGGAATTGAAAAAAGTTACATTTTTTAGGTAAAATGTGATTGAATGAGAGAACTATCGGCTTCTCGAAATGAAAAAATTTCACTTTTACACACTTTTAGTTTAAGCATTGATGAAAGATTGATTCTTTAGGATGGAGCAAATGGGCAACCTGGGATTGTTCCTCGGGTTCTTGAAGAGCTCTTCAATGGAGTCGATCAGGATGAGTTGTCTTCCCATGTTTTCTCTATGAGCATGTTGGAGGTCTATTTGGGTAACCTAAAAGATTTGTTAGCTCAAAAACCCGCCCTCAAGCCACACGAAGCCTCAGCTAGATGGTAAGTGACATCAAAATTGTTCATTTCCATATGGGTTGGGTTGATTCAAAAAAAAGTTGCAGTTTCCATTTAAAGTTGATTGAATTGGATTCTCAACAGTAACCCTAAACGGAAAAGGTTCTGTTTTTCTTACTAATTTCCACAGTTTGCAGCATAACAATGAATTAACATTGGAGAAATCAGTAACTTTCCCATGGTTCCCAACTGGATGAACTTATCTTTCATACTCATCTATCTGAACTTGAACAGCAATCTCAACATCCAAACGGATCCTAAGGGACTAGTCGAGATCGAGGGCCTCACAGAAGTGCAAGTCTCTGACATAGCAAAAGCGAAATGGTGGTATAACAAGGGTAGACGAGCAAGATCAACTTCATGGACAAATGTGAATGAAGCTTCGAGCCGCTCACACTGGTGGGTAAAAAGGTCAATTCACAATGTTCCAAACTTCAGCACAGTAACTATTTCGAAACTTACATTAATTACCTGTTTAGCTTTATTCATCTAGCTTGACGAGGATCAGCATCACCCGTGTCTGGGATTCGGGTGCAAAAACAGAAACAAGCAAATTATGGATGGTTGATCTTGGAGGAAGCGAGCGTGTACTGAAAACAGGAGCCACGGGACAAACTCTTGATGAGGGAAGAGCTATAAATCTTTCTCTTTCAGCTTTGGGTGATGTTATTGCAGCTTTGAGGAAGAAGAAAGGACATGTTCCTTACAGGCAAGCTCCTTTTTTTTGTTTGTGTAAACTCCATTTTCTTGAAACCCTAATCTCTCAAAAGGGTTTCGTTTGATTGCAGAAATAGCAAACTCACACAAATTCTCAAGGATTCCTTAGGTAAGTTCCTTCATCATCGAGTTCGCAATTGGTTTTAAAAAAAGGATCAAAAGGAAACAAGCAGTAACTTTTTTTCTTGAAAAAAACAGACAAGCTAAACTCACACACAACATCCATGTAATACATTTTAATATGTTGGTTTGCCTCAATTAAAATTAGGGTTGATCATGGGCGGGCCGGTTCGGTCCTGAAGGCAAGACCGAGACCGAAATTTCGGTCTTGCCTTCTGGAGGACCGAGACCGTGACCGACCTCGGCCAAAAAAGCCTGTCCGAGTCGGTCTTTCTTGACTCGGTCCGGTCTCGGTCCTGGACCGAATCTGGCTAAAAAACAAAACTGGATTTGTCCAAATAGTATTTGGCAAATACAAACATCATTGGAATCAAAATAACAAAATTACAAAGTACAAATCAACCAAATAACAAACATACAAAGTTTTAAACAAAGTTCATTTTCCTTAATAGTTCCAAACATACATCATTGGTTTTTAGAGTTTGCATAGTAAATTCGGTTCGGGACGGGCTTAATCGGGCTTTCGGGAAAAAAGCCCGAGACCAAGACCGACCTTGAAGAAAAAAACCTGTCCGCTCGGTCTCGGTCCTAGTCGGGCTGGTCTTGTCGGGAATTCGGTCCAACAGTCTTTTTTGATCACCCCTAGTTAAAATACATCACAATACTGTCACGAGTGTGATTTCCATCACATTTTAATAGAAAAAATTAACATAGTTTGCACTTTACTGTTTTTGTTATCATACGCTCAAAGTTCGGTTTGTTTTTTGGCATTAGCCCTAAAAACCCGTCATCTATAGCTCTTTGGGCATAAAAAAATTGATTCTTTGAGTTACCTGCATCATTGCAGGTTATGGTTCCAAGGTTTTGATGCTAGTCCACGTAAGCCCTAGTGAAGATGATGTTGCAGAGACCATCTGTTCGTTGAGTTTCGCAAAGAGAGCAAGAGCAGTAGAGTCCACAAGAGAGATCGCAGATGTAAAAATGATAACTTTTTTAGCAGAACCGCGAAGATTTACCATTCTTGAAATGAAAAAGATTCCATTTTTACACCTGAATCTAATGATATATACCTTTTGCATAGGACTTGAAGCGAAAGAGGGAGAAGAGATTAGCCGAGCTTGAAAAGCAAATGAAAGCGGCGGAAGAAGAACACTGCAAGATCCGAGACCAATTGCTCAAAACCGAGCTCCTCTTGACTGAAAACAAGAAGCTTTTCTCCACTGCGTATGGCCCCATTACCACAGATCAAGAAGACCAAACAATATCAACACCAGAAGAAGCATTCAAAACTCCAATCCCATTGAGACCAAGAATCTCAAATTCCCTGCCTCGGTTCATGACATCCACAGCTGCAAGCCGCCAAAGACAAGGTGCTTCTGAGAAAGAGTTTGTGCCAAAAGCTCAGAGTCAGAGATCAGTCTCAAGAAGCTCGGTTTTATTAGTCTCACAGTCGTTAAGCTATTCGGGACCTCTAATGATGAACCAAAACAGGAAAACCCGATTCTCAGCAGTGAAGCATCTTCCAATCCCTGCAATGGACAATTTCTTGGACTTAAAGGCACCTTCTTTGGCTCGAAGCAAGGTGGTTACATCATCAGACCCGAACCTGAAGGCAGCATTGGGTCGTCATAAGAGGAGAAATTCTAGCTTGATCTGAACTGAAGGAGCAAGCAAGCTTAAAAAAGTGAACATTCTGGTCCTTCATTTTATAACCTCGGTTTCCAGGTTTTCGATCCAACTTTTCTCATTGCTTTCTTGCGTGGTAAGCTATTTGCGCGTAGAGTTTTTGCATTTGCGCAAATGGTTGATTTTCTCTGATATGGTTCGAGTTCGGGTTGTGGGATAGGAGTTTGATCTTAATAATTTTAGTGAGGCTAATTTTCTGAGTTTTTCTGGCTTTTATTTATAAGGAACGAAGAATGATGAACTATTTTGGTTGCACCGGGTGTTCACGCAAGCCCCTCAAAATGGGTCTAAAACAACAAAATTCACTTTTTTTAACACTGCGTCTTGTGAGCCCGGCGTACTCACCTTTAGCGCGAAACTGAATATTAGCAATGAGAACTGTTCAGTAAAATTGCTAATTTTTGCTGCGCCGGGTGTACGGATAATCTCTATCAAAACAGTCGAAACTAGTTTTTTGAAGAGTGCTTTCTTGTGAGGCCGGTGTATGCAAGAACTTCCATTCTAAGCTAAAAGAATATGGACATTGTGAAGAAAAATAGCCTTTTCTGGGTACATCGGGTGTATAATGAGTAGTATTGGAACCGCTCCAAAACAACTAAAATTAATTTTTTCGGGGGGGTATGTTGGTTAACCCGGTGTACACATCTTTCTGGACATCGTAATACACGAAATAATTTGTCGTCGTTTAACAATTAAAATCTTCTCCAACTATTCTGCTGAATCAAGAAAAAACCCAATGGTGTAAAACCCTAATCCGAGACAGAGAGAAACCAGGGAAGAAGATGTCTTTTGCTCGAACCCTAGCTGCCATTAACAAGAAGCTTCTTAGTTCCTCCTACTCTGTCGCCTATCTCCACCGCGGCAACCAGCTAAATGCGTCGCAGCACCGTAACATCAGCTCCACGGCGCTGCTCCGGAACTCGTGGATGAACAAGATCAAAGGTGTCTTCACCGGAAAAAAGGAAACCTCCGAAGATCCCACTCACCTCTGTGCGGAATCATTTACTCTCCTCAGTAAGTACATTCATCGTTCTCATTTGAACTGGAGCTCGATGCTTCAAAGATTTATGCGTCGATGATTGTTCACCATTGTTGGGCGTCTGTCGTTTCTAGGATTTGCAGAAGAACTCAGGAGCGCGAGAAGGCTAGGGAGCTTCAAGAAATTTATAGTTGGCAGAAGCAGTGAAGCTACATTTGCTGATTCCTTTGAGAAGCAGGAAGCAATTCTTCGATACCTTGGAGGATTCGATGCAACTGGAGAGGTTCGTTCCCCGAGTAATTCTGTCAATTTTTTAAAATCTGATCAATGGAAATTCATTTGAATTGATGCAAATTTGGAGAATTTTTCAATTTGACGTCTTCAATCCAGCTTGTTAGAGTTTCATTTCGATGCTTGACAATGAGATATCATAGTATTTGAAAACTTACCATAGATATGTTAATCATAGTATTCAAATCCACCATTTCATGATCTAATTTTGATCATAGGTATATTGCTTGTAGAATATACAAACCGCCCAAAAACAGGAAGCTGCTCAGAAGTGTAATTGCACGATAGCTGATGTTGAGAACGTGTTAGCCAAGTTCACATGGGCGAAGGAAGCTAATGCCAAGATGGAGAAGTTAAAGGCAGAAGGGAAACCACTGCCAAAGAACATGGTTGAGGTAAAAATTCCTCACCTAATCAATATTACATTTGTTTTGCTTTGGCTAAATGGGTTCTTTTTTCTGCCACTGTGAATTATAGTGGAATTGTTATGACGTAAAATAGTTTCGGTCTATATGAATTTGAAGTTCAATTGCTTGAAATACCAATAAATGCTTATAGTTATAGGAAGGAAAGTTTAGCATTTGCTTGGATATGGGTTGTGGTAGTTAAGCATGAGTTTGTAGGGCTGGGAAAACGGGTCATGGGTCGATCCATGTGTCGTGTCGGCCTTGGGTCGTGTCAGGGACCCCCTCACCCAAACACGACCCGTGTAATAGTATGGGTCAATTTTTTAAACCCAAACCTGACCCACGGGTCAGAAATGAAAAGGGTTGGGTCAGATTGACTCGTTGGAGCCCTATGACCCGCGGGTCAGTCTGATCTGTTCGACCCGCGCATACAAAAAAATACTGTTATTTTAATATAATATAAAAATGTCATGGGTTGATCCGTGGGTCAAACCTTCATACCCAAACTTGATATGTGGTATCACGGGTCATCTACGGGTTGGGTCAAAAACTCTGATCCAAACACGACCGGTGGGCGGGCCACCCACGGGTTGAGTCAGGTTTTGCCACCCCTAAGTTTGTAGAAGGCTGAAACTTTATCTGTCTTGCCATAAGGAAGAGTAATCGTTAATGTAAAATGGACCGACCGAGCTAGCTGTGTCATGACCATACAAAGTATGGGGAGAAAAAGTAGTTTATACTGCTTCTTCTGAAATCTTGGCATTTTTGATTGAGCTACAGGTGCAAAAGCTAATGGGATCAACGCCATTAGACATTGCAAGATCGAATTTGGCTAAGAGTGGACAAATCAGCAGGAACGCTCTTTGTCCATGCGGATCTAAGAAGAGATATAAACGGTATCATACTTCTATTAATCTTGATATGTCCTTGCAATGATATGAAACCATGGAGGATTTCTTGATCCTACTTTGCTTAATGTTTTTCCGGCCGTAGGTGCTGCGGGAAAGATAAAGAAACAGCATAAGAAGATGAAGAAATAGCCAATGGAGTCGGGTTTTCGAGCTTCACCTTTTCTGGTAGAAACGGCCCCTTCAATGTTTGCTTCTATTGAGGTTTGTTACAGACATTAGAGAGTACAGACGATGCATCTTTGCAAGAGCAATAAGTTTATGCTAGCTCGGTCCTACCTTTTTGCAATCTGGTGCTAGTGTTAGTTTCTCTTTAATATATAAGAAGACTTTTTATGCTAAAAGTTAGGATGTTATTAATAGCACCAAGAGGATGCAGCTCATTTACATAAGAGAGACATATATGCAAAAGATGTACAGGATGGGGGAAACACAGAAAAAATATATGCAATGTCCATGAGCCCATGTAAATCCACATTCTTATTCCCTGCTATATAAATAGTTCACAAGTGTTGACCCCACAAGATGCTGAGTTTATAGCAGCATCAACAGGCATCAATCAAGAAATATATAGAAAGATGGGTTAATTACTTAATTGGTTACACATGTTTCTCAATTGTGCAGAATGATTACACATGTTTCAAAATATGATTAATTGATTATTTTGTTAGAAAACCGTTAATTATTTTTTTAAACATATTATTGAATTGTAAAATGACTATTATGCCCTTAGTGGTATTGAAGAACCCAAAATTGAATTGAATTGAAAAATCCAGAAATTCGAGAAAAACAGTTTGGTGATGAAGAACACGGCTTGGTTGATGAAGAACACAACTTGGTTGATGAAAATGGTAATTACGTCATTTTATGTATCTAAATAGTGACTTAACTGTGATTTCTAATGGTGAACAGTAAAAAAACCAATTAGTCACATATCAAAATCAATTAATCACATTTTGAAACATGTGTAATCATTCTGCATAATGGTGAAACATGTGTAACCAATTAAGTAATTAACCCTAGAAAGATTGACAAGATAAATTGGCTAGCTTATGAGTTAGTTAATATATACACTTATCAATATGCAAATTCAGGATCCGTTACAGTATTTTGTAGGTGTAAGCCATTCTGAAAGACCAATAGAGCATTAAGGGTCACTCCCAGTTTGGATGCCACTCTAAGGTCCCGATTCATCTTAAGAGTAGACTCTGATCTGCATAATCATTCTATACAAGATTCAAATGACTTAACATCATTCCAAAATTCAAACTATAAGACCTAATACATTACCCTAGCTCAGTCATAGTGGAAGTTAGGGAACTCCCTAAGTCCACAATTACACAATAAAACTAGAATCTTGTGGAAGAACATATACAGCAAAAATGGTACATTAAACTTCATATATACAACAAAAATTAATGAAACCACCTAAAATATATAGTTAAATTTAGGAGCAAAAAGTATTGCTTACTCAAGTATCTCAAGCATAAATGGCCGCTGGACAGAGACACAGGTAACCAAGATGACTGCAGAATATGTAGAAAAATGTTATGATTGTCAAACTGAGCTCCAACATTAGTTTTTTGAATTAAACACTGAAGAACAAACCAACTGAGCCAAACGAACTGATATTTGTTAAAGCTAGTTAGCCAGAAAGAGAATCTAATAATACAATTCAGCACATACAGATCCACCAGCAGCGAGAGCTGTCAGGTCTTCCAGCAGGATCAACCGAAGTTCCCCACTTGTGCTTACTATTTCCCTCATTGATGATGGCCTACCAGAATCAAATTCATGCTCAATAGACCTGTGATGTAAGAAGTAGTTATCAATTTCAATAAGTAACAGTGACAACTAAATGCTCTTTTACCCTAAATGCTCAAAACAGAACCTACATGCTTAGGGTTTAGGCAGAAATAGTGCAAGGAGCAGACACATAGAAGAACAAGAATCAAATGTTTAAAAAGGGGTTTACTTACTCTGATATATTTATGCTGCGGTCAATATCAGAAATTACTGGAGAACTAGTCCAAGGTATTTGAGTTCCAGACATATGCAGGGAGTGATTCAACAGAAGTCACGTGATCAAATATTAATGCTACTGTTTGCTTGAAAGTAGCTGCAGCAGTACTGATGAAGACCCAAATTGATGAACTATTCCTTAATATAAGTAATCAATGTTTGAGTAGTAAATTTGAACACAGAAAAAATTAAATGCAATCTTTGAATAAGGGTTGACCAGCAGCTCACTCAAGGTAGGAGTAAACAACAAAAGGTCTACTTACTTTTGTACACTGTCAGATGAACGATTGTTCTCTAGAAGTCGAAGACAGATGACTAGAGCTTGAGCCATACTTTCCTGAAATCAAATAAACAGTTAAACCAACAACAGATAACGATGAGCACCAAATGCAGCAAAGGATAAACTCATTTACTCCTAGTAGCATAATTATCATTGTATATCAGTTTCACATCTGCATAACTTAGCATTTTAGTAGGTACGAGTTTCCCCTAATTTTTCTCTTGGAGTGCTATTGAAATGGTTTCCTAAGTTAGCATGCATTACTAGAGAGCAGTTTACACAAGTCAACTTGTTCAACAAACCAGCTTTTTACCTTAAAATTATTAATATAATAGTAAAGACTTATCCAACGGCCAATATATCAGACTTGCAGTACAATGAACTTATCTAGTAGAGCCCAAACCTATTATCAGGATGTGATGTGATTGGAGTACGGTTAATACAGTCTGTAAAGTTTTTAATTGAATGGTTTCATCATTCATCTCAGCATGCTGCAGAATAGGATATGGATAATGGAACAGGTTAGGACATGAACAATGTCCATGTGACAGGTGTATATCTGTATGTGTGTGTGTGTGTGTGTGTGTGTGTGTGTGTGTGTGTGTGTGTGTGTGTGTGTGAGAGAGAGAGAGAGAGAGAGAGAGAGATGGACAGAAGCCATACATCTTTCAGAGTGGGAAGTATTTCCTTTAGAGATGTCCGATTGACTGCATCATGAGATATGAGCCTCTATAAGCATTAAGGTCCAATAACACTCAGATTAACTGTTTTAACCTCATAAGGCCATCAAGAAGATCCTCAGGATGCTATCCTCATTTTGGGAAACTTCCCTTGGACTTGAAAGTGATCAAAGCTGTAAGTCAAGATTAGAAAAGAAATTTTGAGATTGCAGGTTTGCAACCAAGATCAGTCATTAGGAAAATGGAATGCAGATAACTAGGCAAATAAATAAGAAAAAGGGTATAAATATCAAAAGGCTCATGAAAAGTTAGAAGATCTAGGCGTGCTATGCTCAAATCTTATCAAAGTATACGGCTAAATAGGCCAATTTAATACCATCCAGCGTCTTAATTGGCCGTGCAAATAATTATTTCAAGAGTACTATGTGTCATTTGCTAGCAGTCCACCATGTTCTATCGAGGAATGGTTCTAGCAATTCCTACTTCATTCTCAAGCCACTAGATTTCTACTTCGCTAAGTAGAATCCAGAAATGTTCACGAACCACGCTATTATTAAAACTCTTACAGAATAACTAACCAGCAATAATCCTTCCCGCCAAATTCAAACTGCACTAAACATGATAATATCCGTAAATGGGAAGTTACCACAATGCCAACCATTACACATGTATAACATACGCAAGTTGCAACCCGCACAAATGCTAAATCGTCTTCATCAACAAAATTGTAATTAATTAGATCAAAACAAAGCGCCAAAATACGAAAAGCAAACCACCACTGCAGGAAAATGCACGAATCTGGACATTCATAATTCAGAAACAAAAAGGCAAAAGAATCCTAAATCTCAGAATGGAATTCAGAAAAGAGAGATCTAACCTTCGAGGTGCCTCCAGCGAGCTTCAGCGGAGAGAGCACGGAAATCTGATTCCAGAACCGCCATGAACGACATCTTGAGCTCAGATTGAAGACGAAACTTAGCCGCGGTGACAGGGAACAAAGTAGTGTCAGATCAGCGACGGGAACTGAGCGCGGAAGCTCACCGAAACAAAAGAGAAGACAAAAAAGTGTGCACACGTGTGTCTGCGATGGCACGTGCATCGGGATGAAGGGAGAGAGAAAAAGAGGCTTTAGTGGGCCTTTTATTGGGCTACGTTAGAGCATCCGTGGGCTGCAGATGAGCCCAACCGTTTGCCAAAGTAAGATACTGAATCTTTTTTTTAGGAGTGGGTATGAACCGTATCTTTACTACATTTTAAAGAGGTACGGTTTACCGCTCCAATTATTTACCGCTCCAGTTTTTTGCCGCTCCAAATTTTGACAAAATTATCGTACCTCTTCTGAACCTGTTCGGCCGAACCACTTTATATATATTTAAAAAAACTATAATAATACATAATAGTATTATAGTTTATGAATTATTTATTATTATATTATGATAATACATAATAAATAATCCATAAACCATAATTTATAATTCATAATTCATTATACTAATGTAAATGGTAAATCATCACTGAACCAACTTTAGTCTAATGGTTTAAAGTATATATTTTAAAAATTAAATATAATATTATATTAAAAAAGGTACAAGAAGTTGTACGGTTTACCGTTTGCGAACAGGTTTTTTGTACCTATTCTGAACCGCTCCATATTTTTGCAAAAAAAAAATATTTGGTTTGTGAAACAATACAGTTCGGTAGGGTTCGGCCGAACCGGTTTATTATGGTCAACCCTACTTTTTTTTTATATAAAAAATGGCGCTATTTACAAAGAAGGAGGGGGCAAGTTACTAAATAGAAGAAGTTTGAGATGTAAGATCCAATAACGGTAAATGTGAGGATGCACCTGCCAATTGTTTACTTTTCAAACCTAGTAATCCTCAATTTTGTCGGAGCTGACGTGGCGCGGTTGAACTACAATCGTTCCACGCACGACACGCGACAATGGCTGCCAGCCCACACCACCATCGAGTCAAGTCAATCCCAACCAACCCAAACCACCAAACGCGCCCTCTTTCCGCAGCCCTCTCCCAAACCTAACCCTAACTTCTCTCCCCCTCTCTCTCTCTTCGATTCGATCAGCCACCACCAATGGACACTCATACGGATACCCCTCACCTTGACGAAGAAGATATCGGCGACGAAGATAGCCTCACGGAGGACGAAGACGCCAATTCCGCCTCCACTTCATCCTCCCTCCCCACTCTGACAGCCGTCGCCACCACTGCCACCCCAACCTCCTCGTCGGCGCACTTTGTCACCGTCGCCCTTCCGTCCGCCCCTAACGGCTCCGATCTCCTCCACTCTACCACCGTCACCGTCGCCTCCAACCGCCCGGACTACCAGATCATCGCCCTTCCAGCCGCCGGCGACAGGAAGCCCTTCCAGGACGACTCTCGAAAGCTCTTCCAGCGACTATGGACCGATGAGGACGAGATCGAACTCCTCCGCGGATTCCTCGATTACACCTCCCAACGCGGCGGCACCGTCCACTGGGACGCAAATCTGTTCTACGACCAGATCAGATCTAAGCTCCAGCTCGAGTTCAACAAGAGCCAGCTGGTGGAGAAGCTACGGCGCTTGAAGAAGAAGTACAGGAACGCCGTCAGCAAGATCGGCGCTGGCAAGGATGTCGGCTTTAAGAGTGCTCACGATCGGGCCACCTTTGAGATCTCGAGTAAGATCTGGAGCAATATCGCCGCCCCTGTGGTGAATGGCGATAACATGGATGAGGATGACGAGGGGAACCTTCACCATGTTTCTAGCAGCCCTCTGAGGACTCCGAACCCTAACCTAAACCCGAATCATAGTCTCGAGCCGAAAACTGAAGACACGACCTTTAGCTCACGAAAGAGACCAAGATTGCCATCGCAGTCCACACCAGAGAATAATGTCAGTCCAAGTAATAATTTAGTTGCGTTAACTGAAGAAATAGTGAAAAGCAGCTTGACACCATTAATTAAGGAGTTGAAAAGCAGGTCTCATGGTTGTGTGATTGGAGGATTTGCTCCCGCAGCTCCATTCGGGTTTGGAGGGTCGCCGATGTTCGATTTTGGAATGGGAACTGGAATTGGAGGGGACTTGAAGGATGAAAGGTGGAGGAAGCAGCAGATACTGGAATTAGAGGTTTACTCAAAGCGGTTAGATTTGATGCAGGACCAAATTAGGGCACAAATTGAGGATCTTCGATCGAATAGCAGATGATAAAGGATGAAGCTTTTCGAGATGGGTATATCCGTGAGCTTCTCTTCTATGCTTATTGATCTATTATCGATCTTTTATTCGTTTGCGGATTTGATAGAGCAGGCGTTGAATAATGTTTTCTTCTTCTTATCTATTCTTGTGCTTAAATAGAGATTATTCAATTGTAGTAGTCATCTGTATTAGAAGAACTGCTGGTATATATAGATTGGAAACTTGCTCGAAATAATGCTAGAAATGTATTGTGATGAAGCATTCTGTGTTCAGTTTTCTGCTTTACCGTGTTATTTTTCTGAGAACAGACGATGCAGCACTCCATTAAAGCTGGTCTTGAAACATCGATGGTATGATAGAACATATGCTTAATAATGTTCTGGTTTGTTATTTTTGACAAAGCACTTTATTGTCTAGAATCCTAGATATTGAATTATTGTTAGTGTGGTGAGATCTGCAAAGGAACTTGATGGTTTTCAATCCGATCTTGGTCATGTTCATGCTGTTGAGAGAGATTCTAATGATGGTCAGTGGTTATGTTAGTTGTTCAATTCATCTGAAAGCGGACGGAACCTGATAACCAAAAAACTGCTATGAAGTTTGCTTAAAATATTGGATAAATGATCTCATCAGTAATTTATATTGTCAAAATGTTTATTTATGTTTCAAAATAAGACTTAATGATTATAAAAAAAATTATGCAAAAAATGACAAATACCTTTTTAACTTATTTTGTTCATATTTTTCATCTTCATCCTCAATTCAAACTCAAGAAACTCAAGATCTGATTTCAGCCATTTTCAGGTTTGAATCGAGAAAGAAGATGAACATTAAGAACAATATAAAATGGAAGGGTAAAGTTATTATTTTATTGATCATTTAATCACATTTGTCAAACATATGCGACTAAATATGTCAAGTTTAATTAAAAAAATCACATTTTTGAAACATATGTGACCCATTTAGTTACAAAAAAAAATTATAAGTAAATATTTAGTCATATATAGATTTACCCTCAAATATTTAAAAGTCTGATCATATTATAATAATTTTCTGTCCAATTTTAATGCATATAGTTTTTTATCCTAATTCTAAAAAAAAACTTTCAATAGGAAAGTTTAAAAAATTATTAAAAAACTTTCGGATGATAAAGTTTTAAAAAATAATTAAAATTTGAGTAGTTTTTTATTATTATTATTACTCTTATTATTATATTATATTAAGTTTGAATGAGTTACTACTTAATACGATTATTATAGGAATGATTTTATTATATTAATAAAATATAAATATAATATTTTTGCCAATAAAAATATAAATAATTAACTACCAACTAAATGGACGTTAGGTACTAGTCACAATTTATTGGTCGCTAAGCGTTTATATTTAAAGAGGCACTAAACTCATAAGATTCTATTAGTTCAACCAAACTAAGGCTCTAAGTTTGGCTGCACTGCAGGGTGAAATTGCACATTGACTATAAGTTTGGCTACACTTCTGGATAAAATTGCACATTGACTAAACGTTTGAGGATGAAATTGATAGTCTTAAATTAGGGGAGGGATCCATTCCTGATCAGAAACCGTAAAGTTGATTTGACTCCGCCCACGCGCACAGTTTCACTAACCACCCAACCCCTCATCTAAGTCCAACACGCAAGTCTCGAGCCCATAATCCCCACCTTCTGAGGCCCTGACGCGTTGTCTCTCGTTTTCTCCTTCTCTTTCAATCACCACCGTCACCGCCGCCGCACTACTGTCTCGATAGCATCAGGTATTCCACAGAAGACATCAAATGGCCTCTCAGCAGGATCGCACGGCCTTCCCCGATGACGAGGAACTCGACGACGACGACAGCCAGGCGGAGGACGACGATGTCTTCGACGACGACGCCAATTCCGCCTCCACCTCTTCCTCCCTTCCAACCGCCACCCCGGTCCCTCCAGTCACCCCTTCCATCGTTGCGAAGTCCATAGTCACAGTCGCCGTCCACTCCTCCCTCAAAATCCCGTCCGATCCTCCTCCCCCCGCCTCCACCACTGCCCTCTCTACCATTCTTGCTTCTCCAGTCCCCATCAGCCAGCGCTTCGACACTCCCAACGACTCGCGTAAGCTCTTCCAGCGCCTCTGGACCGACGAGGACGAGATCGAGATCCTCCAGGGCTTCCTCGATTACACCGTCCAGCGCGGCTCCGGCCACCACGACACCTCGCTCTTCTACGACCAGATCAGATCCAAGCTCCAGCTCGATTTCAACAAAAACCAGCTGGTCGAGAAGCTGCGCCGCCTGAAGAAGAAGTACAGGAACGTTGTCAGCAAGATCAGCGCCGGCAAGGACGTGGCCTTCAAAAGCCCTCACGATAAGGCGACGTTCGAGATCTCCCGTAAGATCTGGACCAATATCACGGCCTCCCGTGGACCAACCACCGACAATTTTGAAGACGACGACGATAACATCAACCACAACACCCATACCCTAAATCTGAACCACCACTTCTCTAACCCTAACCCTAATTCTGACGATGCTCGTGTGTTTTCCAACCCGAAAAAGAGGGCAAGGACTCAATCTGTCGCCCAATTGCACCAAGTCAAAATCGAGGAACGCAACACAGCTGCCGTTGAAGGATCTAATGCCACCACGAGCATGATCGAGGATACTGTCCGAAGCTGCTTGTCGCCGCTGCTGAAAGAGCTCACTAACGTAGCTGCTACTGGTGGTGGCAGCGTGAGAGGGATGAATGGATTACCATGCGGGCTGTTCAATCCATCACTGCTGAGCTTCGGAGGTCCCCCAATGGCGAGTTTTGTCACCTCCGGTGGAGTTGACGACGAGAGGTGGAAGAAACAGCAGATACTAGAGCTCGAAGTCTTCCTTAAACGGCTAGAGTTGATGCAGGATCAAATCAAGGCGAAGTTAGACGAGTTAAGATCCACAGGACGCTGATGAATTCGATCTTTTCTTCTCCAATCACGAAAGAACTTGCGGTAAGAACAGAGATTCTCATCTTCATTTTATCTTGTCTGTAATTTGTAGTGTTGAATCGTTGATCAATAATGGATTGCTAGTCAAAAATTGGGTATTTGAGTCCCTTTCTCGATTTGATGTTGAATAATGTTTCGGAAAAATCACCAAATGGTACTAGGTTGTAGCCTTGTAACTTAACAACTATTGTAAGCATTATTATGTCAAATTTTACATCCATTTTAGCGGGAAATAGAAAGTAAAAAAAAAAAGCTTTTTATTTTCTTTATAAAAAATTATAATAATATATTATTAAGTTTACACCTATATTAACTCCCTAATTTAAAAAAATAATAATAATAATACAAAGATCATGGTCCTCCAATGTTCATCGGACGGGGCTTGGTCCGAACCAGACCTAAGTTGCCTGATTAGTCTGGATCCCGAACCAGATCATGTTGCTTGTAGCTATTGTCTGATCCACAAGCCATGTAGTAGGTCGATGCAATTTTTTTATTTTGAAAATATTAAGATGAACAAGATGTTTGAAGATGTTAAATGCACCCAACATATTTTGTGTACTATATTTGGAATCGTTGTAATTTGCACCACATTCACCATTACTTTGTCCATTATCTCATAACGTTATAATAACGTAGTTCTGAAAATCAATTGATTTTTCATTAAACTCTCTTCCATTTATTAAATGTTAGCAATTTTCCCCAAAATTTACTAATCCTTATTCTCTCCTACAACAATGGCTTCCTCTTACTGTTCACAAACCATGGTGACAAAGTCTAAACGAGGAGATGTCACTGTGGTCACACGAGTCAATCACGTGCTTTTTAAGGGAAAACCGAGACCGAAATATAACAGTGGATGTATTTAACATCTTCAAACATCATGATGCACAAAACACTTTAAAACAAGTAAATGCATTTAACATCACCGAAACATCCGGATGCAATGGGCCGGCGTGAACGAATTGATAAAGATAGGAAGCATTGGTGTAGTTATTACACTAGACAAGACTGGCAATGTGGTTCGTGGACTGGATGAACCTAAGGACTAGATGCCATAGAGGGCGTGCGACTTGACAAGGAATCACCAATCACCGACTCAAGCCAGCCACCGAGTACTAATTTACTCTAATGTTACACCTCCACAAGTTATCACCAAGAGAAGTGTTCAAAAAGCTTGCAATATTATATTATAACAAACTAGTGTTGAATGAAAATGGTTGGAGAAAATAATCAGAATCCCACTCGACAGAAGTAATACTAGGAAAAGTAACCCTAAAATGACAATAAAACAGCAGATGATATCAAATGTAAACCATAACCTTTCATGATTAACAAAATCTTCAAATCCACTCTACTTCTTCTTCCCTGCCTTGGCTGCATCACCAGCCTTGGTCTGCACAAACAAAGAGTGTTCCAAATCAGCATTGATGTAGCAGAAAGAATACAGTATAGTTAGTAAACCGGTAAAGGCAGCAAAAGAATGAAGACAGGGTCGTCTTAGTGCACCTTCTTTACTCCTCGGATCTTCTTGGCCCTGTTCTTCCTCTCCTTCATTTGCTTCCTTGACCTCTCTACCTTGGTATCGAGACCATTCTGCAAACAGACCATAAAAAGTGTGTTAAATTTTAGACAGTAGAGAATGCAAGAATGTTAGTGTGTGAGGCATAGGAGTAATAGATAATGTAATTGCACCTGCACTCAAGAAGCTTAAAGGAAACACATTTTTTCATGTTTTGACCATATTAGACAACATAATGCAGGAAATGCTAAAAGGATTGCCAAGGCTAAGTGGTGGCGTTCTTGCCAAAGGCACTATCATATAAGTTCATTAAGCCAAACATGCAGAAATCGAAGTACTGTAAACAGCAACCGTGAGAATTAAAAGGAAAACATCATATGTGACACAGCAAACCCAAGAAGATGGCATTTCAATGGATTAGCTCAGCAGAATATGCTGCAAAACCAGGGCTGATCACTAGGAAAAGCCTACATTAACATACTAATTTTGATCATTCAGGGTTTTCAAGATAGGAAACTTGGCTTTCAAATTGAATCATTAAGAAGTATTAGCTCCATAATGGACCATACTGTTGCTATCCAGGAAAACAGAATAATTACCCTGATTAGCCTGTACTTGGGCTCGTATTTCTTGGCAGTCTCCACTGAGTCATAAATCAAACCAAATCCTGTGGATTTCCCACCTCCAAAGTGGGTCCTGAATTTGAAAACAAAGATTGAGCTTGTTTCCTTCACATCATACATCCTTGCAAGCTTTTCCTTCAGCTCAGCCTAAACAACACAAAGAAATTCTTAAAATCACCCAAATACTGAACAAAGTAAAGCAAATCTCAATCAAATCTATCTTAGTTACCTTGGATACATTTGCTCTTCCAGGGTGAAGCACATCAATAACCTGCAATGCATATGCCGATCAAAACTTATATAAATATACTATTTACATATAACATATATGCTACGTCATATCAGAAAACACCAGAGGCATCAATTTCTAACAGATAGAATTCATCACTGAAACAACAACTTGTTTAAACACTCTGCGAAGTCAATCAAACTGTGAAGCATTAAATGTCTCCACCAAGATTGAGATTATAAATTTCACAAATAGCCAGAAACCTAACGCTACGAAATCATCTGACCTTCCAAATCAATCCATCGTTGCTTACGGCGATGACAGAATAAATCTACATTCAATCTACAGCTTATTCTACAGATAACTGACTCTATATAGCTCAAAATACAATTCAGCTAGAAAACATCCCTTTCAGATGCGCAAACCATCGTCTCACATGTGGTGTGTAAACGAAGTTCGGTGAGAAATAATTACTTACAAACTGCTTCCTGGAGAGAAGCCTGTTTGTCATGAACTTCCTGGTCCTGATGGTAACAGCCTTTTCCGCCATGATTAGAGCGCTCTTCAGTCGTTGGTAGCTCAACCACTGAACGAACACGAGAGCACAAAATGTAGAGAGAAAGAGCGGCTCGAGTAAGAGAATTCTAAATGGATGCAAAATTCCATATATATATAAATAGGTAGGGTTTCCACTGCCCTAGGTTCTGTGTTTTCGCGCTCAAATTAGGCTTTCTAATAAAGCCCAATATAATAGGCCTAGAAAAACGCCCAATATATTCACTCCAATATGATAATGGGCTATTCAGAAGGATTTTTTTTCAAATTTAAAACTAATTTAATAATTAATTACTAAATTAACTTTTTTATTTTTGAATTTTTCAAAATAGGACTAAACGCTAACCCATTAGCGTTTAGTCCTATTTTGAAAATTTAAAAAATGAGAGAGTTAATTTGATAATTAATTAATTATTAAATTAAGGTTAATTTTTTTTTAAAAAAAAACATTAATTATTAAATTAAGCTTCAAATTTATTTTTTATATTTAGTATTTAATATCAATCCTACATTCTTTAGGGTTTATAAATGTATTTGAAGCATGCTTTGATCTCCTTGTCATGTTATAGAAACTAGAAGTGAGTGATTTCGGGTACCCTGTAAATTTAGGAGTTCGCATAACCTACCCAATATGTAACAGAGTATTTAAATTTGGAACTAGAACTTACACATTTAATTTTGGAACCGGAATCTACCCGAAACCTATTTGTGTAAACGGTTTCAGGTACCCTGTTAGGAACATGTTTTTATTTTGTCCCCAAAAAACTCTGGTTCTGGTTCAATTCCGGTTCGGTTCTGATTTGGTTTATATTATTAAGGATAATACATTCTTCAATACTGTAACTTCATTCACATTTACACAAATCTCATCATAGATCACAACCTTTATTATAATCATCAACACCTGCGCATGAAGGCTCTTCAGGGTACTCTCGTTCTATCCCCTTAGTTTTTTTATAATATATATATAACCGATTCCGGATCCAATTAATTTAGGGTACTCAAATAAGAGAACCGGAACCGAATAAATTGGTTCTCAATTTTTTTTTCCCCAGAAACTGTCCTATTTTTAAAACTACTACCCAGAACTTAACCAAAGTGTCGTTTCCACATAAGTTTCGGGTTTCCTCGTTATGTTCTTCGAATTTTATATATATATATATATATTCAAAAATCAGAAAAAATCTACAGCAATATGTTCTTCGAATTTTATGCTACTATTCCGACAGAGTAAATATCTGACCGATCGCCTCAAGTGCCGAAACACTCCAACTCTCGGCATGTCGAACAATCTGCAGAAACCGTAAAAACGATTTTACTAATTACCACATCAATCACAGACATTCAAACTACCAGCAGATTCAGTATTGTTACTCTGAACTCGTCATTGAGGTCGTAAACTGTCTTTCCATCGATGGAAATGAGCGGACGCCATGGAAGTTTAAGGTAAGTCCTGCAAACAGCAAGCAAGAACAGAAAACTAGTAAACGCTATGCCAAATCAAGGTCTCTTCAATAAGTAATTTTAGTGATAACGAAAAGTTCATGGCTTTGTACAAATCGAGATTGAATCCGAAGAAGTTACCTTAGCTTCCATGTCGCCAAAACAAACTTCTTTTCACCATCTTTTCCCTGTCGATAGAGAATAATGAAATTTGAAGAACACCAAAACGAATATATAGATATATATAGACGATAAACTGTTCTTCGAATGGTAAAAAGTTCACCTTTTCAATATTTTTCAGTACAATGGAGGGATGATCCAAGAACGGAACAAGCAATTTCAAGTTGCGTTCATACAAACGTTTTCCTGATGAACAAGTAAAGGAATAGTTAGTTGATTCTCAAGAACGAGAAATATGTGTTACTTTTGATGTGAATGTCGAAATATTTACAACATTATGATTCGTTACCTCGAAACCTAATAGTTGGGTCTTCAAAAATACAGTCTTCAGTATATATTTCAGAAGAGAAAACCCCTGTTTGCAGTTCAAAGATGACAATTAGCAGTTGCATGAAACAGAGAACAATTCAGTTAGTTACCTGTTACAAAGTAAGCTTTTACAAAGTCAGATTTAAGGATCTCTATGATATCTTCCACACTTGAACCCAAAAATTCATCCTTTTCCGTGTCGAGTACTTCATTCTTGCTGCAATTATCCAGCATTCAAATTAGAATTTTAGAACAAAAAATTGTGGCGCCTTATATAAATTCATCTAAATTGGTAGCTATAAAGTAATTAAATAAGAACCCATTTGCAGAATTCAATTAATATCGATAATTTGATCATCAACTACTGTAATATGTTCACCTGTCTCTGCTTATGGGAGTGAAGATCCTGAGAAGCTCTGTAATTCCACTGACAGCAATCTTAATCAGCTGTGGTGTCTCTCTGTCAGTACCGTGTTGTCTTCTGCTATTACTGTGGTCTGATGAGCTCGAGCAGCATCTGAGATGATGAATTCTCTGCAGAAGGCCATGGAGAGAGATGACGAAGAGATTGTGGATTGAGAGATTGGAGAAGAAGTTTAAATTTACCTTGGAGTTGAAGGTAAGTGAAGGTCTCATGGTGAATAATATGGCTCCTTCCATCTTTTTTCAAGAGATAGAGCATGTGGTCTCAGTTTCTAGTTTCTACCCAACTTCACAAGATTGTGTGGTTGGCAATGGAAGTTTCAGGTTGTGTGGTTGGTAATGGAAGTGTTGATGTTTTAATTATGGGAAGACATCAGAAATTGCAGACAAATCAAAGATCAACTTGATGATAAAGACATGGATTTGGATTCAAATTTCATTAAAATCAAAGAAAAGAGAAGAAAAAAAGACCTAAAAAATTCTTCAATCTTGATCATTTATTCATGCTCATAGTAGTACAAACAACAAAACACAAGTTTAGTATGAACATACAGAATTGGCGAAATCCAAATGGATTCTTGAAGCTCCACAATCAAGCTGCTTCGGATTCCTCTGCAACGGCGTTCTTTGCTTTTTCGAGATCTTCATCGAAGAAAATGTCCCATTGTCCATCCCACTTAATGAAGAACTCTGTATCCTCAAAGTACTTCACTCTATGAACATCTCCAGCTGGAGTGAAGAGATAATCTCCAGCCTCCAGATCGTGTTTTTCATTCTTGGTCAGATTCCACACGCTCTTCCTACCCAACATCACCACAAGATCATGGCCGAAGGTATGGTGATGAGCCGGTTCGATGCTTCCAGCCTTAAATCTAACAATAGCAGAGGTCGGATTCTCCCTGATGATCTTCATCGATCCGCCAGGAATGATATCGATCGGCTCCAGCTCCCTCTTCTTCACCAAACAGCAGATGGAACAATCCGATTCGCTAGGGTTCTGAATTGGAGCTCCGATTTGAGGCATTTCAGTTAAAGATTTGTCGAAGAAGCTCTGGATGTCTTCCGGCCAGGGCTTGTTATCGTTGGCGGGGCAGGCAGCTTTGAAGGGAGTGTTGAGCCACGCGTCCAGGATCTGTACGGCAGATTCAGGCGGAGTAGCGATGCCGGAGAAGGAGACGACGTTGGAGTTGCTGATGGAACGCGCGTTGACTGCGTCGGCGACGGTGAGGCAGGTGGCAGCGAAGACACCGGGGAACTTGTTGGCGAACATGGAAACGCCGCAGCCGGTGCCGCAGGCGAGGACACCGCGAGTGGTGTCGGCGGAAGAGGAGACGCGGCGGCCGACTTCGGCGGAGATGGAGTAGTAGGGGCCGGTGCCGAGATCCTCCACCTCGAGATTGAGCGAGCGGAGGTGGGCAACGAGAGCGTCCTTGAGCGGAGTGCTTAAGGGGTCAGCTCCGGCGACGTACTTGAAGGCGGTTTCGGCCATCGCGTCAGTAATAACGGCTGTTGCGACGGTAGAAGAATAAATGAGAGAGAGAGAGAGAGAGAGAGAGTCTACTTGATGACACTGATCCACTTGCTGATGAGTGGTCTATGTTCATTTCTTGTCAGGAACCATACTTTTTTAAATGACCACTTTACTCACTAAACTATACATTCTTTTCACAACACCCCTAAAATTTGGAGTTTTTTTAAAAAGTATTTATTTTAGAAAAAAAATTTGAAAAAGTATATATGTAAGAAAAGTATTTAGCAAAATGTGCATTTGCGCAGGTGGGGTAGCGTTTTTCAAAAACGCTACTTTAAGTAGCGTTTTTGGGAAGAACGCTACTGTGAGTGGCGTTTTTGTTTTTTTTTTTCGTTTTTTTTTTTTTGAAAAAAAAAATCAAAAAAATCATAAAAAAATTTTAAAAAATTACAGTAAGTAGATATTTGAATTTTGATTCAAATGATGCAAAAAATATTAAATTTGGACTTACGGATTGACGGTAGGCTCTACCGTAAGTTGAGATATGAAAATTTGACTTAAAAAAATATAACTCATACCCTGTAAGTCCAAACTGACCACGGTGAACGTCATTTATGTCGTAATTCAATTATCTACCTAGAGTAATATTTTTTATTTTTTTTGAGTAAGTACATAATTAAATTTCTCACCTAATGCATTTGATTATTTCGGTCAAATTTTAAGACAAGCGATGTTAGGTTACAAAATCATTGTATTTCTAATCAAAAAAATTACTCTAGGTAGATAATTGAATTACGACATAAATGACGTTCACTGTGGTCAGTTTGGACTTACAGGGTATGAGTTATATTTTTTTAAGTCAAATTTTCATATCTCAACTTACGGCAGAGCCTACCGTCAATCCGTAAGTCCAATTTAATATTTTTTGCATCATTTGAATTGAAATTCAAATATCTACTTACTGTAATTTTTTTAAATTTTATTTTGATTTTTTTTCAAAAAAAAAAAAAAAAAAAAACGCCACTCACAATAGCGTTTTTGCCAAAAACGCTACTGTGAGTAGCTTTTTTCGTAAAAATGCTACTGCCTACCTGCGCAGATACACATTTTGCTAAATATTTTTTTTGTATATATACTTTTTCAAAAAAAAAAACTGACATAGTTATTTTTTAAATTTTATCCTAAAATTTGTTAATAAAAAACGACAACAAATATTTTAAATGCATTATATTTTAATACATTAACCGTATTCATAAATCATAACTATTAATTTACATAACTATTAATTTACTTGCCACACATATTTTAAAAACTCATTTCATTTACAGTTTTACACAAAATTTTGAACTTTTACGAATATCAATTTTAATTGTTGCCAACATCATTTTAGTCCCAAAGTTTAACAACTATTTTATTTTATTCACGAGTCAATTTATATATACATAAGAATGAATGCATCAAGCCGAGACAACAATTTAGGTACATTAGAAGTTGAATTTTTACATTCAGATACGCTACATAGAATTTGTTAGTTTTAGGTATCCAGAAGTTTTAAGTGTGGTTACTTTATTTTGATATCCAAAATGGATGAAAAACGTCAGTTGTGTCAGTCACGTGAAGAAAGATGATATACCTGAGAGTAGAGCTGACAATCGTGTCGTGTCATAATCGTGTCGTGTCTAAACATGTCTCGTGTCTAAACGGATAAATTTTAAACGTGTCTAAACATGTCTCGTGTCTAAACGTATAAGCCGTTTAATCGTGTCTAAACGTATAGAGTTGTTTAGACACGGAATCCGTTAATGTCAAACTCATATACGCTTTAAAACAGATATATACACAAATACATGTACACACAAATTCAAATATACAAAGTAAAGTCTTCATAGTTCAATATTAAAAAGTAAATGAGTATTTTAATATTTTATTATTATTATTATACTTAAATGTGTCTAAACGTGTCACATGTATACACAACAGGATTAGACACGAATAGTTAATCGTGTTCAATCGTGTTTATACAGATATCCGCAGATCTGAGTTGTTTAGACACGATTAATAATCGTGTCTAAACGTATAAGAGTTGTTTAGACACGGGATCCATTAAGGTCAAACCCATATACGCTTTAAAGCAGATCGTGTCGTTTAATCGTGTCGTGTCAGAAATTGTCAGCCCTACCTGAGAGCAACATTTTACGATACATTAAAGTAACATTTTACAAACAAAATGTACTTGATAACAACATTATGTGAGTCACGTGACTGGCACGACTCACGTTTTCCATCCATTTTGTATGTCAAAATAAACTAGTTACACTTACAACTTCTGGGTATCTAAAAGTAATAAATTTTGTGTGAGATACCTATATGTAAAAAACATAACTTATGAGGTACCTGAATGCATTTAATCCCGAGATAGAATCAAATCTGAATCCTAACCACCCCAACATTCTTACTTGTAGTAGTATGTATTGCTTGTTGGGCAAGAAAGATCGTGTAACATCATGCATCTTCATTTCATTCATCATAACATCAGCCAGGAATTTATAAAAAATGGATTTCGGACCTCGGTTAGACATGAACGGTTTGCCCTACCAATTCTTCAGTGGCTGCCGTGATTTGTTTTTTTAGCACCAGCAAGTCCTCTCCGGCATCGCATATATAAGCAGATGTCTGCCTTCCCGATAGAGTCGCACCTTCCATACTGTCTATATAATCCTGCAACGATTTAACAAAAGGGCAAAATGTAATTTCATTACCAGATACCAAATCCTGGACTATTATGATCTGTATTACAAGGAATGTGGATTCCTGCATACTAGAGGAGAGCTCCTAGTTAGAATACTATGAACAAAGTTCATGGGAACTTATGCAAAGTTTTTAGTTCCGTCTAATTTATTGTTAAATGTGGATGTAAGCTTGCCCGTGCAATTAGACTTCAACTAACAAATTACAAATTTTCAGACATTTAGCTAGCAAATTGAAATTTTTCTCAAAGTTCAGGTAACAATATGCATAAAGAACAAGGGAAGAAATAAAGTACAAATGTTAATATCTATTAATAACAAATTAGACTAAATTAAAGTATGTATTGCATCTTTGTATAAGTTTAGTTAACAATTTATCTCCCACCAAAGGCATAAATTGATGTTGGAAATGATACCTGTTTTGTGTATGAACCCGAAAGGAAAAAGTTTCGTACGGGAGTCTTCTGATCAGGCCTTAACGGATCTTGACCTGGTCCTTCGCGGTATAGGGATTGCCCGATTTTAACAACTGATGACCATGTAAGTTCTAGCCCTTGTGATGATGGGAACAAAGTCAAAACCTAACAAGAAGGTGAAAATGCATTGAGACAGCAAAAGAGGAGCAAACTTTCGATTTCAATTGTTATAACCATACCAAATTACCTGCTTAGAGACCCTCTTTACGATCTCATCATTTGTCAAAGGCATGTAAGGGTCACCGGGTGTCAAAACACATCTGGAATATCGATAAATCATATATTCAGGACTAACGTTTAGAACATATAGAAAAGGTCGATGAGGAAAGAGTTCTTACTGGAGCAATGAACCTTGTCCTTCAATGTAGTAATCTTCAGGAGAAGTTAGTGCCAGGTCAGCGAAGCACGAGAAATCTGCATCTGGTGTGTAAAGGAGGTTGTCTAACCCTATGGCTTGCTTCAGTTGCCTATGCATAACAAAGGATGCATTGACATTACAGAATTTCAATTGAGTAATAGAAAGAAGGGAAAAAAAAGTCCCAAATTTCACCTGGACCGCTCTAGATCTTGTAACTCAGTGACCCATCCATTATATCTAAGCTGCACAGTGACAACAGGGACTCCAACTAATTTGTGGATATTATCAAAGAACTCCCAGTCTCTCCACTGTGTTGGAAGTAATCTTTTGATTCCAGGAACATCACATGCTGCCCAGAATTATAGTTTCAGAAATACCCTTCAATCACTCTCACTCCCCACAAAACAAAAAAAATGAAATACATACCTGCCACATAAGCATCGGCAGTTACAATTTTCTTTTGGGTAGCCTGAGAAATAACAACCATGATTAAGCCCTGTCTTTGCTACTAAGTGTGATACTTACAATGGAACTAAGTGTGAAAATGTAATATTTTCTGTTTCGGAATATCTTACTCAATAATTTTTTCCTAAAAAGAAAACTTTTTTTCACTTCAAGACAGCGGGAAGAAGGATTAGTTACCTTAGACATGGCGAGTCCAGTAACGTATGTTTCTCCATTAGAAGATTTAGCATACTGTATCTCTCTGCATCCCCACCGAAGATGGAACCTGTTGCAGTGATGTTATACGCATCAGGTTGTCAACTCTAACAATAGTTGTGGTTTGGACTCTTCGACTGCTTCTCATAATTACCTTCCTCCTTTATCCATTATGTACTTTCTTATTGGCCCACTTAAATAAACATCTGGAGAACCCTTAAGCATGCGGAGTAAAGAAGCCTCGGTCTTGGTAGCAAACAGTGCAAATATGGTCAACATGCATCGAGCACTAATGTTATCGCAGTCAATGAATCCAAGAGCGTAAGCTACTGGGTCCCACATTCTTTGGATACTTTTGCGTGTGCCACCCTTGGACATGAACCAATTGGAGAAACTTATCTGTTGGAGGTATTCAAGTTAACATGACTATAGCTGAGGCAATGCAAAAGAGAGGATCAAGAGTTGATGGGGAAATGAGATAGCATCCTTACACTATCCAAATCCCGGATGTCCTTCAATGCTCCATTTGGGTTAACTAGAGCCTTCACAACAGGGCTTAGAGCTAGAGCCAGAGCGTTTCTAGCTTTATCATAAGGCTGCAGAGTGACAGGCTTCATATTAATTTCATAATAGGAGGAAAAGTACAAAACCCATAAGAATCGGTAAAAATTACTAAGAGGGTGGTTTTTGTGGTGAATAACTGCTACTATTAGGCAAGGATCAAGAAACCTCATCAACTATGTACAAGAAATAGAAATGTAAAGCAGCACATGAAGAACTTCACCTAATAAGATGCCAGTAAAATTCAGAGTTGATACTATTTTGTAAATCAGACCTTTGAGATTTTTAGTTATTTCGGTGATTACAAATGTCCTGGCAAAAGAAAAAGAGAATAAAGAAGGAAAAGACCATTCGGTTTAGGTGCTAACACAAAATTATGTATCCTTATTCATCCTTCAAACTAAGAACATAAATAAGAAATTGATCTATGCAATGTCTTGCACATCAAGCAATTCGATAAATCAGTTGCTAAAGTAATCATGACTTGGGTGATGTGGTGAACCAAAGTGATGAAGTGCTCACAGAGCAGTAAGTAGTACAAAGATCTACCTCCAACTGATTTGTGGTTAAAAAGGCCTGGATGCCATGAAATGGAGCTCCAACTGGAAAACGGAAATCAAGCTCTGGCAACCACAACACCAATTACATGAATAAATGGAACGGTTTCAACTTAGTATAGAATTAGATAAAATATTCTGAGTTTGAAGTATTTATACCACCAATCTGTCCGCCTTTGTTCACGAAGGTGTGAGTATGATCCTTGACAAGCAAGTTTTTATCTGCACCTACCTAAGATACCACAGTTAATGAAGAAGGTCAAAAGAACTGTTTGAATAGTGATGTTTCATCTTTCCGTTCATGTTCAAAACATAAGTTGTGAATTTGCAATGAGATTTCACCTTTTTCATCAATCGGAAAAGATTGTTGTAGCAACCAAAGAAAACGTGCAGACCCATTTCAACGTGGTTTCCACGCTTGTCAACAAAAGAACCCACTTTACCTCCAATGAAGGTCCTTGATTCATAGATGTCAACCTAAAAAGGAATATAGAGTTGATCCAAAGATTCATATGAAACATAAATAAAGCACTCCAACCAATAACTCTGAAATTGATACCCTATCTGACTAAGTATGCTATCACTTTCGAGTATTATCAATTACTTTGTAAAGTTACTGCATTCAAGATTGTAGATTTAAGAACCCAAACCTCGTGGCCTTGATCCAAAAGCTCAACTGCAGTTGACATACCCGCAAGGCCTGCTCCAATGATCGCTACTTTCAATTTTGGCCCTCTATAGTGTTCAGGCTCTGGCGGAAACAAACCCTTCGGAGCTGACAAGTAAGACAACATAAAAAAAAATGTTAAATCATACGCAGTAGATTTGAATTGAAATTGGTAGGAAATAATCAAAGAATTCTTCCAGGCTCCTTTCTTTGTTATTTCATGAAATTGAGATAAAGAAACAACTGGATCACATCAAGTGGAGTGAGTCGGAGCATCATAAATTGGTTCTTTGATTCCCTTATATAAAATAAATGGACTTTTCAGTTTGATCTGCAATACACCCATCCATCGCTTCAACTTTCGGAATCCTCCATCGCCAAAATGAAAATTGAAAGTTAATATTAACTCAACATATGAACATCTACTAGGTAAATCAATGGCAACTCCTATAACTAAATCGCCTAACTCCGCAAACCTTGCTCAATTCCGATAACAACTCAAACCAATAACCCACATAAAAACTCTCATTTCAATACAATAAAGCCAAATTCACCATAAATGAATCCAAAGCTGAATCAAGTTCAAATTCAACAGGTAAGCTGAAGAATCCAAAGCATACCATTGACGCTCATATCGGACACATTTGAATCCAGAGAAGAACGTACGCACAACCTCTGTCTTGTCCTCACAATCAATCGTTGGTTCCGAGACACCAAAAATCGGTTACTATCTCTGTGAGCTCCGGCAGCTGAAGTGACCGGAAAAAGAACGGAAGAAGCCATAAGATACGGAATTGGAGTTGATTCCGAGCTCCTTCAGCTGAGGAGGAAGCGAAGCAGTGGAGGTATCAAAGATGTATATTTACGGTGAGAGAGTAATGTATACGGTAAAGTAGAGAGCGTTGTGGGTAAGAGACAGGCAGAGCAAAGGTATCTGAAGAAGAGGAGATGCTGAAGAGGATGGTCATGAGAATTTTGTCAGTTAATTAGAGAGGGAACAAATATTATAATCATTATATATATAGGAAGAATAAGCAATGGGAATTTAAATTAGATATATATTTTTAGAGTTTAGCTTTTTTTTTAAAAAAAAAGAACATTTGAAGAAAAAAATATTAAATATTTTTAATGGAGATTATTATTATTATTATTTCTGTAAAAAAATAATATTAGTAGAGTTGCTAATTGTAATTGTTGGGTTTGGATTTGGTTTATTTGGGTCCAAAATGTAAAGAAATTACTTGCATTCATTGGGCCTTAAAGTTTGAGTGGGCTTGGATGGATTGTGGAATATTTTGGCAACAAAATATTTCAATTATTAGAAAATTATATTATATATTTGGGTTAATTATAAAAAAACAAATCGAACTTTGAAAAATAATCAAACAGCAAACCAAATTATTTTTTTTACAAACAACAAAAAAAACTTTTGGAATTTAACAAACAACAAACCTAACTCAAATTTTCATTATGTTTGAACGGAATTTTCAATGTTTGAGGGAGTTATTAAGTCATAATACCCTTTCCTTAAAATATTTCAACTAATGATGACTTAATAACTCCTTAAACATTGAAAGATCCGTTCAAACACAATGAAAATTTGAGGTAGGTTTGTTATTTGTTCAATTTCAAAAGTTTGATTTGTTATTTGTAAAAAAAAAAAAGTTCAATTTTCTGTTTGATTTTTCTTCAAAGTTCGGTTTATTTTTTAGTAATCATCCATATAAATTTTGGTTCAAATTATTAAAATAACAATGTGAAATATGTAGATATTCAATAGAACAAATAGTTGGACCCAAAAAATATCTCAAATAGTTTTGTTTTTCTAATCAATTGTTTTCCTACTTATTTACCAAAAACATAATCGAATTTGATATGATTCATTACTAAATTAATTTTGATATGACGATTTTGTTTGTCGTGTTATGTACTAAATATTATATATTGTCGTTATTATGGCCCAAATATGTTTTAGGGTAATAAAGGGGTTTGGAGAGGTGGAGCCTTGCACTATTATGCGTAAATGTAGGCACGATCCCGCTCAGGAAAATGTAAAAGGAAGTATTAAATTAAAAAAATATTGAAAAGGTTGAAAATTTATTTTTGTGAAATAACAATTAGAATAAAACACAATTAATTGTACTAAAAAAATTAGGGATAAAATATGAACCCTAACTTACTAATATGGTAAGAATTAAGTGGGGACAAATATATGATTTAAAATGGATAAATTAAAAATTATTACGTTTTTTATGATCAAATTTACAAAAAAAATAAAAATTGAGGGGACAATAACCCCATTCCTCCTCGTTCCTAGTTGACTCATTCCCTTCTTATTAGATAAAATAACGCATGATGAGCGTATTCTGTTATATTTCTTAATATGAATAAGATACACAATTTTTCGTGTGTGTTTATGTCATATTGTATTAAGTTAGTCAGTTATATATTCACATGCGATATTTATATAAAACAATATATATCAAAATAAATAAAAATTATCAATTCAACCATAAGATTTTATGATTTCTTAATGTAATTTTTTTAAAAAAAACTCTTAAAAATAATTATTTAAATAGAGATTTAAAAGTTTAAACAAGCTCTGTTTAGAAAAATATTTTAAAATTAACTTTTAAAACTAAATTTGGCATGCTACTTAGAGTTCAATTTCATTTCATTTAATTCCAAATAATATATTTTTAATTAATAATGATTTAATTTATAAATTTAGCCAACATTTTTAATTATAATAATTTTAAAAAAATCGAAATAAATTGGGTGGCAAATTAATTAGTGAGGAACCAAGATGGGTAGGGTGCATCATTATGACGGGTGGTAAATGCCAGACAAAAAGGGCAAATGAGTTGGGGAAGGTGAAATGGAAATGTTACCTTTCTTTTTAAGATTTTGTTTTTTTCTACCTTTTTCTTTTGTCTCAACAAGAATGGTAGGGGTGATGATTGATGAAAGCATGGAACTTTATTTATTTATTTACTATATAATATTTGAGCATATTTTGGAGTGACATATTGAATTAAAATTCAATTGTAATTATAAAAAAAAAATTATTAACTTTGATATTCTTAAAAATAATCTATAATTTTTGCAAATTTCAAATTATATTTGGTTACGTTGAATTAGAATTACTAGTTCTCAGTCTATTTTTCACTTTAAAATAAAAAAATAAACACTCAAAACTACCTTAAATAACAAAATAACTCAATTGAACAATTTTTATATAATCTTTTACTAAAACCAATTGAATTAGTAAAAAGTTCAATTAAATGACAAAATTAACATTAGTTTGTATTAGTTAATTATAATAATTAATATAAATCTATAAGTATCACAAATCTGTTTGATTAAAACACCTAACCTGAATAATACAATATATATATATATATATATATATATTTATGCTTTAATTTTTTTTTACAATTTTGACTAATTTTTACCGAATTTTCGAACAATCCTTTTTTTTTTTTTTTTTTTTAAATTCCTTTCACCTCTACATCCAACATGGCAACATGTGAGCTTCATAATTTAGGTCTTTTGTTTGAGGGGAGTACCATGGTTGTTTACTAACCTTGTTCTTCCTTATTATTAAAACATAAAAGTTATGTTTTTAGTTAGACCTAACAATTGCATTGAATCAATATAAGTGAGACACATGCTTCATTGGAAATACTTTTTTTTTATATGCATTTTATATTATTTTAAGGTAAATTTGATAGGACAAATGACAAATTTATTACTAATGCGATGTAAATAATGAAAAAAAAAATTATAATTTAACAAGTTATATAAAAAAATTAGTTAATTTTTTTTTTTTACAATATATATGTTCAATTACTTATTTATTAATAATTTTAAGGATTGAATAATTTGCTAAATAAACTACTTTTTAAAATAAAAATACTAATTAATTTTACATAAACTTGTAATTGTCACTTACGTCTATTTTGTTATTAAATATATTAGAAAACATGCTTGTGTGGTCACGTGTCAACTAATAAATTATTGTTTTTTTTTTAAAATTAATTGGCAAAGGCTTAACTAGGGGTTTGCATTTTTCACATACAATAAAATAAAATATAAAATTTTGTCATTTAAAGTAAATTACACGAGTTACCATGTTATATGTTTATGTATAGTCAACTAATAATTTGTTTAAAAAATTAATTAACAAGTTATTTAAACATTCAAAGTCTAACTAACAATTATCAATTATGTACATAATTTGATTACATATAGTTTAAAGGGTTAATTAGTAATTACCTTTTTATTAGTTGAACTTTGAGGGTTTGAAGTGTGGATAATGTAGGAAAGACTTTTAAAAAAAATTGATAGTTGGTTTTATAAAAAGATAAAATTTGTTAACCTCATTTAATTTGTTGTTAAATGTCGATATTTGTTGTTAAATATTGATAGTGATATACATGTGACTGTAAATGACCAAAAAAAAAGATATACATGTGATGTCAAATGTCACCTGTCAATTATCTAATTGCATATTTTGGAAAGTCCATTTAACCTGTTGCATATTTTTTGCAAAATTTAGTTAGCAGTTTTTTTCCAACAAAATGAATGAGCGGGTAATAGTGATAAACTTCACTCCGCTATGTAATGTTCAGGTTTTTGTCTCACAGTACTCAAAATTCTACTAGAAAATTAGTGCATGCACTGACCCGTCAACGTAGTCTATCAGCAGCTTGGGATTTAGAGATCAATACAAAATAATATAATCCTTTAATAATAAATTAGATAGAATTAATAAATTATTATTTTTAAAAATATAGACTATCACTTTGTTTTAAAAAATGTAGCTAACAAATTTCCTCAAAATTCAATAACAAGTTGTTACTTTAACCTAATTTAAATTTAAAAAAAATAAAATATTTCTTCTCCATTTATTGAAGAGCCCATACAAAATGAAAAAAGAAAGGAAGAAACGTTCCTATGCAGGACAGACCTCTCTTCTCTCCCCCTCGCTCTGAGTTGTCTTTTGCTCCTCTGTTTGCATGTGGCCATTTGCCAAGGCAAAGCGAGAGAGGGAGAGAGAGAGAGACAGTTTTCTGCCTTCGTCTCCTTTTCCAGCAGTGCCCAGTTGCCATATCCTCCTCCTCAGCTACTCCCCTACTTTTTCCCTTCTGCATCCGTTAGTCGATCATTGCAGAGATGTCCCTGTCGTAAAGGTATATTTCCATTTTGTTTATTGTCTCCAATTCTCCCAAAGATTTTGTTAGTTTTTTCACTTTTTCTTACTGAAAAATCCAGACGAGTAGTGTCGAATACAGTGATTTTCACTTTTCCTTTTTCTTCCTTGATTGGTGATTATTATATAGGGTTTTGGTTTTCTTGTCCAATTTCTTCATCTCTGTTAAACCACTCCACGTTTCGTCCTCATCTTCCCAGAATTGAAAATTCGTTCCTACTTTTTTAGCTCATCGTTGTTGCTTGTAATGGTTTTTTTTGGATAGATGAACTCGAGGTTGTTACCCAGATCAAATCCAGGCATCGATCCATGTTTCTCCGACTCCAATCGTTCGTTTCTCTGATGGGTTTCAGAGATTAGCTCACCAAACTGAGGTAAGAGGGTCATTGTCTGGATTTTGAATGTTGAATTGTGTTCAAGTGTGAGCTTCTAATATGATTTTGCTCGCTCTTGTGTTTAATTTCTGGATGCTATAGAACAGACGCCCAGCAACTGTTTGTTAAAAGTCTCCACCGGAAAAAAAATCCAGTTTCAGTCGTCAAAATGAGAGACTTCCCATCTTGTTTTGGCGAAAATGGAGTCCAAATCGCAGACTCTTCCTCATCAAACCCCACTAAATACGCCCAGAATCTGGTCACTCGCATTTATCAGTGCCGATTACGCCGTCGTACTTGCTTAATCACCATCACATGGACGAAGAACATGATGGGCCAAAACCTTAGCATCGGAATCGATGATTCCTCAAACCAATCCCTCTGCAAGGTCGACATAAAGCCATGGCTGTTCTCAAAACGAAAAGGGTCAAAGAGCTTAGAAGCATACTCCACCAAAATCGATGTCTACTGGGACCTCTGCTCATCGAAATTCGGACCCGGACCGGAACCTTTAGAAGGATTCTACGTCACAGTTATCATCGATAGGCAAATGATCCTCCTTTTGGGCGACTTGAAAAAAGAAGCCCTAAAGAAAACAGGAGCCATCCCCTCTCCTTCAACCGCCACCTTCATTGCCAAAAGGGAGAACCTTTTTGGCAAAAGGGTTTTCGCCACAAAGGTGCAGTTCGCCGATTCCGGCCAAATCCACAACTTATCGATTGAATGTGATGACAAGAACTCGTCCCTTAATCTCAGTGTGGACAGCAAATCAGTGATGCAGGTCAAGCGTCTGCACTGGAAGTTCAGAGGGAACCACACAATCGTAGTCGATGGTATGTCTGTCGAGGTTTTCTGGGACGTTCATAATTGGCTGTTTGGTGCTTCCTCCAACGCTGTATTCATGTTCCGGACCTGTCTTTCTGCAGAGAAGCTATGGAGCCATAGCCCTAACGGAAATTCTCAGTCAATTGGTGATCCGAATCTGTTGCCTTGGTCATTTTCACAGAGGTTCATGGACTTGAAATCGCAGGGGCTCGGGTTTTCGCTGATTTTGCACGCATGGAAGAACGAGTAAGTAGATATATGATTAGGTGAGGTTGGGGGAATAGCTACTCGGTGAGTAAGTAGTGGTGTTCACTTTGTTGATGATTCAATGATTACCATAACGTTAATTTGATTGAAATTAGTGTTGTTCGTGCCGTAATTTGATCGGGTTAGGTGAATCAATGAGTTTATGTCGATTAAGTACCATGTTGATAATAGATAGATGTTGATTTCTGCTTACTTAGATTTCAGATATGTTATCAGCATCTGTTTTCTTGTTCTTAGTTTGTTAGAATAAGCAGCATTTTGAGGACCCATTTTGTCAGTTGAATGGGGCGGTTCAAGTCTGGTTGGTTCGGGTCCGACCAACCACTTAAACATTCAACTTAGAACCAGTCCAAGGCTGCTGGATTGGTATGTCGGAAAAGTATGATTGTATATATATGTGTGTGTTTGGTTAGACGTTTATGTTTTATTATTAATACGCACATTAGTTTATGAGGCATAATACCTGTAAACTTTGTGAACCTTTTTTATTTCATATATAAAGTTTGGGTCTCATGTGAATAGAATATTTAGGGGTGGTCATTCTCATTCGTGTGTGACGTGTCATTAATCGTGTTGTGTATAAACGAATGTCGTGTGTAAATAGATAAATTTTAAACGTGCATAAACGTGTATCGTGTTTAAACGGATATTGTCTTAAACAATATCACACGCGGAACGCATGTTAAGACATGATTAATTTTTTAACAAATAAAAAACTCATATATATACGAATCAAACTGTCACATGACAGGAAATAACACGAAATAAATAATACAATATGAAATTTATAAATTTTATAATCAAGTTTTAAAATTCATAAGTGATTAAAAAATAAATTGAAATATTAGATAAATATACTTAATTATGTATTTGCATGTTAGATGTGTTTAGACAATGTTATTAATCGTGTCTAAATGGATAAGACATAGTTATTAATTGTGTCGTGTCAGTATCGTGTAAAATGCAAATCGTTATAGGTCGTTTAATCGTGTCGTGTCAGAAATTGTCACCCCTAAGTAGGATTGTTAATTCGTGATGACAAATCAATTGTGACTCGTGTTAAGTACGAGTTGTGTTAAAATATGTTTTAGCTAATTACGATTTGTAATTTATGATAAGTTAATTTTTAAGATCCAAACATGACTCGCGGGTCCATAGGGTCAATCCATATGACTTGTGGACTCATAATTTTAATTTGTATAATATGAAATTGACGAGTCAAATCGTCGACTCATATGTAACCTAATGATTCATGCAACTTATGTGACTTATGCAACCCAAGTGACATGCAATCCACGTAATTAATGACTCATACAACCTAGGGGTGATAAAAAAAGACTAGTTGAACCGAATTCTCGACAAGACTGGCCCGACTAGGACCGAGACCGAGCATACGTTATTTTTCATGGTCATGCTCAGTCTCGGTCTTTTCCCCAAAAAAGTCCGACTAGGACCGGACTGGCCCGACCTTGAAGAAAACCATAGAAATTCATGGTGTAATCCTTAAAATATTAATAATTCATGACCTTGAAGCATTCAACAACCCTTGGATCGGTTCCATAAAGGAAGTGCGATGGAAGACGAGAAACGAGCGGGTTCAAGACCAAAATTCGGTGATTTTTTTTGCCAATTTAGTTGATTTTGTTTTTTACAAACAATTTCGGTCCAAGACCGAGACCGACCCGATTCAAGCAAGATCGTCTCGATCAGAATTTTTTGGCCAAAGTCGGTCTCAGTCCTCCAAATGTCAAGACCAAAATTTTGGTCTCTCATGCCTCCAAGATCGGCCCGCCCTGCCCATGATCAACCCTAATACGACCTATGCAACACAAACTGTTATAATTTATTATAATATATATTTAGTTAAATTAACGGATTCACGGATTGATAGATACAACTCAAATCCGACCCTATTTTTCATACGGGTTGGATAAATCATGTCAAAATGATCGGCAGGTCTAAAATGTTCAACTCTAAAGAATATTAGTCCGTAAAAATACTTTCTACTAAAGTAAGAACTTAGTATACACATATCTTAGAAGTTCCATGGAACCTTCCTGCCGTGCTTACACATATCTTAGAAACAACACATAATCCATAGTATAACTAACCCATTTCGATCAAACTGAAGCAACGGTTGGTTGGTTGGATGAACTCAGAATTGAGGGATAAAATATCGGAAAAAATTACAAAAGCTTATGAAGAAGAAACTCGCAGGCTTTTCATGGCAGAAGTGAGGAGCCCAAGCTTGTCAGCTGCTCTCTGCTTGTAGTCTTTCTCCAATGCAGTGGCTGCCAAGGAATAAAGCTCGGAACTGTCTTTATCTTCCTTGTTCCTTCCTTTGGAGAGCTGAGAAATTGCAGAGGTGCACTGGAGAGGTAAAAGTAAAAATACAAAAAGTTAATGAATCAATGGAAGGGTTAATTTTCAGAGCTTCATTAGAGAGAAATTTACCAAGCAAATCCCGAATAGGGCTTTTCGGTTCTTCCCTCCCGTCAAGTTAACTGTGGAAGCGTAATATTTCTTTGCTGATTGAAGGTTTTCAAGGCCACCAATGGTGTAAAGCACCTTAAGATCAACAAAGAGAACACAAATCAACGCCAAATACCACTTCATTGGAAATACTTAATTCAACATGAACACTACATGATACTGTGAAACTTTGAGTAATGTGAAAAAATTCACCCTTTTAGAACAAAGGTGTTTGATTGAGATGTCTTGAAATGAAAAAGATTCAATTTTTGCAGTAAATTTCACACTTTATCGTGTTGCCCATATGACAATCTAATCTTAGGGTTGAATATAGTAACTTTGGGTTAAATACCAAGTAGCTACCTGAACTTTGTACGTTTTGGAACGAGCTACCCGAACTTTGAAAATTCAAAACGGGCTACCTCAACTTTGAAGAAGGTGCAAATAGCTACCTCCGTCCAATTTATAACGAATTTCCAACGGAAAATTGGACGGAGGTAGCTATTTGCACCTTCTTCAAAATTGAGGTAGCCCGTTTTGAATTTTTAAAGTTCGGGTAGCTCGTTGCAAAACGTCCAAAGTTCAGGTAGCTACTTGGTATTTAACCCTCGTAACTATTGACTCCTCTTTCACCAAATAGCTCGAGCTTTTACTATAGCTGGTCAAGTGGTGATTGATATTTCACACAGTATGCAATGACATGTTTTCAAAATTACATCTTTAATAAAACAGAAGGAGTTGAGAACTTCGGCTTACATCAGCGTAGATTAAGTGATAAATCGGGTTCGTGGGTTGAGATAATATGAGCTCCTCGTAGCAAAATGCTGCTTGCTTGTACCTAATGGATGTGGGAGAGAGTCAGCATCATTAGATAAGAGGCTAATGGAGAACTAGCAAAAGAAATAAAAGCTAATGAAAGGAAAATATCAATCTCACATCTGCAAGGAGATGTATATTTCAGCGAGTTCTCTCCAAGCATCATGATCTGCCATAAATCTGCCATGGAAGAGGAAGACAGTTGACTTCAAGAAAGCCAAATTGGTCCGAATAACAAGAGATTTAATAGATAATAAGTCTTACACATCAAGATATTTATTGAGGAAGTCAATGGCTGCAGAGATATTGCCTTGTGCCTTTGCCACTGCAACCCTCCTCTTGTGCATAGCCTTCATAAACATTAATTATGATTAAATAATCATGTGCTTATGACTATGAAATTGCTATAAGATTTAGTGTTAATTACTTAATTGGTTACACATGTTTCACCATTGTGCAGAATGGTTACACATGTTTCAAAATGTGATTAATTGGTTTTGAAATGTGACTAATTGGTTTTTTTACTGTTCACCGTTAGAAATCACAGTTAAGTCATTATTTAGATACGTAAAATGACGTAATTACCCCTAGAATCATCTTCAAGAACACATCATCTTCAAGAACAAGAATCGAAGAACCCAGAATCTGGTTTCTTGAAGAACCCAGAATCTGATTTCTGGGTTCTTTGATTCTTGTTCTTGAAGATTATGCTGTGTTCTTGAAGATGATTCTAGGGGCATAATAGTAATTTCACAATTCAATAATATGTTTAAAAAATTAATTAACGGTAAAATTAACGGTTAAATAACGGAATGATCAATTAATCACATTTGGAAAAACATCTGTAACCAATTAGTCACATAGCAAAATCAATTAATCACATTTTGAAACATGTGTAACCATTCTGCACAATGGTGAAACATGTGTAACCAATTAAGTAATTAACCCTAAGATTTATCAGGAAAGAAAGGCATATGACTTACTTGATCAATTGGGTTTTCCTCAAGAAAGCTCGAGTAAGCTTTTTCTGCCTCTGACCAAGAGCCCTTTGCTTCTAGCAGCAGACCCTCCAGCCTCCCTGTAATCCAAAACATACATTAAAATCAAAACTAAGATCTTTCAAAATCATATGAAAAATTCAGCAATCGCTATTTAGTATTTCCAAATTTCATATTTTTAAACCTAATTCAACTTACCGACTCTTTGGCTCTCGGGAAACCTCTTCTGCAAAACCTTTATGCAGTCCTACGAGAGTAATTGAGCATGGACCGGTCAGTTCTAGATTAACAGAAAAGCAATAGCATGAAACTGATGCAGATATATCAGCAGAAATGAGCTCAAGAAATTTGACTGAAAAAGAGGGTACCTTTGCCACATCAAGAGATTGGCAGTCCATTGCTGCAACTGCGACCTGCTCATATAGTGTCCATTCTACAGGTACAAGATCCGTCCAGAAAAATCAGATCATGATCAGAAAAACCAATGATTTGTACAGAAAAATCAGGCTGTAATGGCGCAATTAAAGCAGTGAATTCAATGCATCAAACCCTGAGTATGAAGATTGAATAGTAAAAAGAGCATTCAAATTCAGTAGAGGCACCATTAGTAAAATAGAGGCTAGTGCTCGATTTCATGAATCCTGCGATCCCATTCCACCAAATATAAGAAGACATAGGCACTGATTTCATTAGTTAATTGGAGAAATCAAAGGGATGGAACTACCAATTTCCCCGGAGAAGAGCAACAAAGATAGTAAAGAAGAAGTGAAAATGATCCACTGAAAACATAAATTAAAGCAAGATCAAATAGAATAAGAGAAGCTAGAGAATTGACGATCCAGTCTAGAAGTGAGAGCTTATTTGCAATATCATTCATTTAGAAATTAATGGAGTTATTCTTCCTAGCACAGACCACTTCATATCGCCATCAATTGAAAAATGAAATATTAAATCAAACACCGCCCAATTCAATTGAAAAGGAACAAAATTTCAGCATCCGAGCTCAATTCCAATCCCCATTCCCCAAGCAGCTAAACCTCACAAACTATCCAATATTAGGAGAAGAAGATAGAGGATGGAAGATCAACAACCTTCTGGGCCGAGCGCCGAGCGCTTCTTTGGATCGTTGAGGATGGAAAGTCCGTGCTTGAGGACCTTGTCGGAGCGGCGGACCTTGAGCTTACGGACCAGACAGAGGTACTCCCAAGCTCCGCCACCGCCATTATCGACCTGGTTCTCGAGTCTGTCCAATTGGGTCTCCTCTGTTTTCGTCACCATCTCTGTCTCTACACTGCAGCTTCCTTCTCTCTGGACTGTAGATCTCTGGTGGAAGACGGTAGATCTCGTAAATCTCACACAACCGGAGAAGATCGTTGTCCATAATGTGTAGTCTATAGACTAAGGTAAAAATACCTTTTAGTACCTAAACTATTATGGGTGTGCCTAATTAGTACCTCAATTATAAATTCACTTTTTACTTTCACTATCTCAACTATTATGAAGAGTGACAAATTGTGTGTTATTACGTGTATTAATATGTATATCTTCTGGCACATACTAAATACGAACTCGTACGATGAACTTATCGTGTCATGTTCCTCAATATGAACACGAAACATAAATTTTCGTGCGTGTTATCGTGTTGTGTTAAGTTAGTCAATTATATATTTACATATGAAATTTATAAAAAAAATATCAAAATAACAAATTATTTATAGTAAAAATCATCAATTCAAACATTATATTTCACGGATATTTAATATAGTATTGTCACTCTATAAATTAAATATCTAAATAGTGTTATTTAGAAAAATATTTAAAAAACACTTTCTAGCCTAACTTTATAATTGACAAAAAAATGTGCAATTTTATCATGTATCGTGTTTGATACCTAAATACGAACATAACATGAAAATTTTTGTGTTATCATTTTGTCAGATGCTTCCACAAACACAATTTTTTTTTCCATACGTGTTCTTGTCTGATACCTTAGAGAATTGATCGAATTCAAGCTTCTTCTTCCACTGATTTAGGATGGACATAAGGTAAATATTGGATCGTATTTAAAATCCGATCTATCATCATCTGTTATTTATCATAAATGATGCTTTCTGCATGAGCAGAAAAACCGGAATAACTCAGTTTCAGGTAGGGGGTGTCAATCATGTCGTGTCATTAATCGTGTCGTGTCTAAACGGATAAGTCTTAAACGTATCTCAAAACTTCAAACACGACACTAACTAGCAGATCACGACACTAACTAGCAGATCACGACACTAACCAGCAGATCACATTTGACACAACACATGACACGATTAACTTTTAACTGTCATGACGAAAAAAAATTGAAAACATAACGAGTCATACAAACATATACGTCAACATATTTCCATGTTAGTTGCTTATTCTTTGTAGTAGTGGCTTATTCACGTAGGGGGCCAACCAAACCAATGCAAGCTACTAAAAGTCTAAAACTCAAACCAACAGCACAATTAAATGGCCAAGAATGTTCATATTTATTGTCATCATCTCTTATACAGATGATGAACCAACTTTCAATCTGCTCTACACTCGTTTTTATGTATACATTCAAAACCAAACCCTCAAGAACATTGCAAAATTTCCATCAACCCGAAGCAATACAGTCGTGCCAAGTAAAATGTAAAGTCGACAAATTGGATCGCACATACCGCCATAGCTTCTCAATCCAATTTCATCAGTCACCCTCAACAAATTCCTAACCCTAATGAAGACAGAGACATTTTTGTAAATCAAGTGCCTGAGAATTAACCATTTTTTTTTTCATATGGGAATATATCTCTTTGCTACTTGCTTCCCTGCCACTGCAGCTGCAGCAGCAATTCCTCCTATTGCCCCTGCAATTGCAGCTGACCTTGGACCTGCAGCCGCCTTGTATAGAGCTCCTGGAAACAGAAACTACTATCAGGTACAAGTTTTTTCAATTCAGAAGAGTTCCTTATCATTATATAACTGCAATCATGTCTAACTAAACATGGAAACATATACACTAGTAAAGAAATCAAATCCACATTAAAACTTCATAACCAAAAAATCCAGATTCTAAACCAAAGATTTCTTCCATTTTGCAATAAAAGTTGATTTTTTATACTAGTATACCATGTCTAGTAGAAAACAAGATGGCATATTATGATTTTCTAAAGAATCAAAGCAAAATCAATTTCCATTATAATAGAACTCACAACTAGGGAGAAAAACAACAAATGTTTTAGCTTTTGTTTGTTGAAAATTATGCAAATTAACATTTGATTTTTGATTTTTACACAACCATGATCTCTCCCTTAGTGTTTCAACCAAGCCAATTGAAGTGTCACCATTTTGTACTTTTTTTCTCTCTAAAATACTAAAAAGTGAACCCTAAGGGAAATTTTCTAATTAGTCCACTAGAGGCAAGAAAGATTTTTCAGCAAATATATACATATAAAAGCAAGAATACCAAAGTATATAAATCGTAACACTAACACCCATATCAATGTAAGGAAAAGAGTCGAGTAGGTCAATTATCTACCTGTTCCAAGACCAGCAGCAACACTATTCAGCAAATCATCAGACCCTCTATAATAGATCAATCCACTCTCAAGACCAGCGAAAATCAACCCAACAATTCCGAGCGAGTTTCCAAACTTCCGACCCGACTGACCTCCCTCATTGAGAACCCTATTGACACGAAGCTTGAGGCTGTCGCCGGCCTCCGCCGACCTGATCCCCTCGACCGATCCCTTGGCGCCGCCGAGTATGGCTCCACCAAGGTAGCCGCATCCTGTGTAGTACTGTAAGTTCTCGCCCCAGGAGCGGTGGGGCTTCACGGATTCCTCGTGGAAGAGGTATTCTGGGGAGGTGGGAAGCTCGTAGAGCTGCTTGATGGGGATATTAAGATCCTGGTAAGGGTGGTAATGGCGGGTCTGTCGACGGTCTGGATCTGTTGGGTTAGGGTACGCCATGAAGGGAAGATTTAGGGTTCGAGATTGAAGAAAGGATCGCAGAGATGAAGAACTAAAGAAGGGTGGCGAGGCTGCTTCGTGGAGAGGGAGGAGGCTGGTCCCTTGCTCAACGAAGGGTTCTCGTTTCTAGACTCTTGACTTTGTACAGCTGGCTATATATAGTCATGGACCGGGTAATATTATATTTAGGTAGAATTAGAAACAGGTCCTTAGGTTTAAGGAAACAACGGTTTAGGGGGTTGAGCCTTTTAAATTCGAAAAAACAATCCTGTTTGTGTAAATATTTAAGCGTTTAGTAGGGTGAGCTCGGGACGGGCAAACGATTTTTTCTATAAAAAAAGAAAAAATTTGAGTCCGAATTTTCAGAACTCATACTTGAAGGACCAAGTTTGAGCTCGAGTTTGGCTAAAACAATCCTGTCTGAATCGGTATTTACTTGACTCGAGCCGGTCTCAGTCCTAGATCAATTTTTTATCTAAATTAAATACAATGCAAATATTATATCAAATATTCAGTACAAAACAAAATACTAATATCATACCAAATATCTAATATAAAAAAAATTCAAATTCCAAACATAACTCTAAATATACAATAAATTAATTAAAAAAATACAATAAATGTTTATTCCAATATATACTCGGTAGGGTTGATCATGGGCAGGGCAGGTCAGACCGGTCTTGGAGGCAGGACTGAGACTGAAATTTCGGTCTTGACATCTGGAGGACCGAGATTGAGACTGAAATTTCGGTCTTGACATCTGGAGGCCCAAAAAATCACCGAAGTTTGGGTATTGAACCGGCTCGCTTCTCGTCTTCCGTCACACTTCCCTTATCAAACCGATCCAAGGGTTGTTTAATGCTTCAATGTTATGAATTATTAGTGTTTCATAGGTTACGTCATAAATTTCTAGAGTTTTCTTCAATGTCGGTCTAGTCCGGTCTTAGTCGGACGGGGGAAAACCCGACCTTGAAGAAAAAAACATTTCCACTCGGTTTCGGTCTTAGTCAGACCGATCTTGTCAGAAATTCGGTTCAACCAGTCTTTTTTTATCACGACTAATACTCGAGAGTCGGGTCGAAGCCAGTTTATTTAGTATTTTGAGGAAAATAATTCGACCTCGAGTTTGAGATAAAAAAATATATATATTTTAACTCGATCTTTAATTCGAAACAGACAGTATTTTAGTTTTTTTATCCACCAAATTTCTTTTTCTCATCCCTAGCTTTTATAAAACATTAATTTAATTAATCATATTTAAATATATAAGAGAAATGTATATTAAACATATATGCATAAATACAAATCATTATAAATCGTTTAATTATATCATATCAGAAATTACACAATTATCGGCCTATTTAAGAGCATCCCCCAAAAAAAGTAACACCATCTCCAAAACAAACTGTTTTTTCAACTTAATGGACAGCAGTTTTGAGTTTGACACACTATGGCCTCATCCCTCCTTCCTCTCCCCATTGCAGTTGCAGAGGCTTGCTTGACTTTGTCCAAGTACACACCCACTGATCTGTCATGTCCTCCATACCAACGAATCTACAAAAACGAGTCCAGGTATCTGTAACTGTGTTTCCTGTTATACTGCAAAAGACTGGCATAAGTCCGGTCCCATATCCCGATATACACCGACTCGTCGTCGGGGCTAACTGAAACCCCGGAGATCTCCCCAAAAAAGTCCATCTCTTGCCTCTTGTTGTAGCAACACTTGGTGTTGTACACGTGGACAAAATCAGCAGGCTCAGCCATGACCATGAACTCACCGTCCGATGAGAACTTCACTGATCGGATGGCTCCGAGGTTGCCCTTTAAGACAGCAACAGAAGAGGAGAGGTTTCGGATGTCCCACACACGACAGGTCTTGTCTTGGTTCCCAGTTGCAAAGATATGGCCGTTCGGGTGCCATGCAGATGCGAAGGAGTAGTCTTGGTGACCGACCAATTTGTCGAGAACCTAAGGGAGGAAAAGCATCGAGCACGATTTCAATTTTATCGCGATAAAAGATGGAAAACACGAATCCAGATTGAGATAACATGATTTTGCCTTGGCTACTGCAGAGAAAAATGGTGTTTTGGCCTCATTCCTATACTATACTTGTGCCAATGCAGGAGAGTTGCCCCAAGTTATATTTTTTTCTTAAAAAATGTTTTTTTTTTTTAATTCCGACCTAGAAAACATTTAAAAATATACCTTTTTTAAGAAAAAAACCCATACGCAGCATCAGAGACGAAGTTAGAAAAATTATTCAGTGGGCGCAAGTATTAGAATAAGGAAAAACAGTTAAAATAAAAAAAATCGGGTAAATTTACTGAAGAATCAATTATGTTGACACATATGACTAAATAGTTGAAACTTGTAATGAACAGTTACTTATGTTTCAAAATGTGACTGAACGGTTACAAAAAAAAAACGAAAAAATGACTAAAATGCCTTTTAACTTATCTTGTTCATGTTCTTTATTTTCTTCCACGATTCAAACTCAAAATCTGATTTCGAGTTCAGATTTACGCAAATCTGAGATCAAAATCAAATTTCAGGTTTGAATCGAGGAAGACCATTAAGAACAACAGTATTATTGGGAAGGGTAAAATCGTTTTTTTTATGACCACTTAATCACATTTGTCAAACATAAATGACTTAATATGTCAAGTTTAACCAAAAAATCACATTTCTGAAACATATGTGACTGTTTAGCTACACAAAAAAACATAAGTGATCATTTAGTCACATAGAGTCAACATAAGTGACTATTGAACTGGTTTACCCAAAAAATCAATGGGAGAAAATGTATAATTTAAAATGACTAAATTGAAAATTATTGCATTTTTATGATCAAATTTACACAAAATGAGGGGCTCCATGCCTGGGCAGTATAGGTTCCAACTGAGACTCGATCAAGCCACGTCTGGGACCGCTCAGTATAGGGTCCATACGCAAATCAAGTCTTCACATTGGCACATAAATATGTGGTGGCAACATCACCTTCCTTCTAAAATTAGACTATTTCTCAACAAAGAAGGCAAGAATTTGTACCTTTCCGCTTTGGGCGTCCACGAGAAGACCGTGTAGACTATCCCCGACGACGGTAAAAAGCTTACAGTCAGGGCTCACTGAAGTATGCTGCACACACAAAAATTTACAACTTCATTTTTGGAATTTGTTGATGATCTCACCCAATATCTTTATTTGTTGAGTAAATTTTTTGATAAGTTCCGAGAGAGCATACATTGACTGGCCAGGGAAAACGGTGATGATTCAGAAGTTGGTATCGCTCTGCCTCGTACTCTCTCACGCTCGAGTCATTGTTAGATGCCAAGAAATTTATTCCTCCCCTATCACATGTAAACAAAAAGACATTTTTATTGATTAATAATGCCCCTTATTGATTAGATTGAACTCATTGAAGAGATGTTTTATCTTAATTACCTCTGATTATCATAAATCTCTATGGCATTTGTAATCGCATTATCGTCCAAAGTAGTCCTCGTACAGAAGCTTACTCCTTGTCTATCCAAATGCTGCAAAATGAACAACAAACTTCAATATCTTCTATGCAATTCAAGGCTTTTTTTGTAGATATTCCATCAATTCACCAGACACATACCCAGAATTAGAATCCTAAGAAGAACACCTCAAATTGTGGTCATTTTATATAGGGTTAAATACCAAATAGCTACCCGAACTTTGAATTTTCAATAACAGCTACCTAAACTTTGGACGAAGGTGCAAATAGCTACCTCGACTTTGACACATGGGACAAATCGCTACCTCCGTTAAATTTTCCGTTAAATATGGACGAAAAATGACGTGGCAGCACATGATTGGTCTATAATTTTAAAAACTATATTATTTTTTTAAAATACTAAAAAAATAAGAAACATTCTTTAAAAAACTGGAAAATTAATAGGAAAAATAAGAGTGTAATATAATTTTTGTATTGAAAAAAAAACAAAAACTAATCATTTATTTTTATTTCATAATTTTAATAAAAAACTTATATTTAAAACTCTTATTTTTTCTATTAACTTTCCAGTTTTTTAAAGAATTTTTCTAATTTTTGTAGTATTTTAAAAAAATAATATAGTTTTTAAAATTATGGACCAATCATGTGTTGGCACTGTTATTTTCCGTCCATATTTAACGTAGGTAGCTATTTGCTCCATATGTCAAAGTTTAGGTAGCCATTTTTTAAAATTCAAAGTTCGGGTAGGTATTTGTAAAACGTCCAAAGTTCGGGTAGCTATTTGGTATTTAACCCTTTTATATATACGATTGAAAAACACGGGCAACTATATGCAGCTCAAATCAACAAAAATTTTACCTTACAGAAGAGCTCTCCCTGAAAGCCACCTGCAACGAGGAACTTATCCTTCACGGCTAAGGTACTAATCTGTGTCTGTGAAAAACCCTCCATTAGACTTCCTTGGTGTTTCTGTTTGACCATACAAAGCTAGAATGAGTTCATTCTCAGTCACAAAAGAAAAAAAGCAACGAAAAACCGTTTTTACCTCAGTTGGTTGGATATGTCCCGAAAAGTTGAGAACATTTGTCAAATTGCCCGTGAGTGACGACCAATGCATGACCGAGTTATTGGACATTAGATAGACATCATGTTTTGAAGTAGACCAAACCAAATTCCTTAGCTTTGAAGGTGTAAACACAGAGCAATCAGTACATTAACAGAGGAAGAACAATGGAAAAGATAATATCACGATTCCTTAAAGACCCACATACCTGAAAATGAAGAATTGTCGGCTTAACAACACGGGTGTTATAGAAAAATTCGTAGTAATTTGCACCTTTCTCTACTGGTTTGTATTTCTGAAAGGAATATACAACATTGTTATAAAAAAATACAAAATTGAACGGACGAAAGCCACTTAGCAGCTATGATATGAACCTTATCGGTGTTTTCTCCTGATGCAGGTATATTCTCATAATTCTTGTATTGTTCGAGCCTTGTCAATCGGTACTTCTCCCTCGATATATTCAGCCTCTCCCATGGAATGCCCTGAATGTCTTTTCCTCTTCTTGCTTGGATAGCTGATGTATCGGTAACCTTAGTAAGCTGCTCAAAGAAACAGATTGTCCATTTCATAGAGATTCTAACAGATACTAAACTTGGAATTGATAAAATTAAATCTTCAATATTTGTATTGAATTCTTCAACTTTTCTGATTAATGCTTGTAAATCAGAGTATAGGAAAACATACCCTTTCGTATTCATCTGCAAAATCTTCACCACCTGCTTCTCCACCATTATCATGCTCCACCATCACATCCATGAAATCTTCAACTTCCCTTTCTTCTCCCATGTAATCGAATCCCTCCATACTCTTATGAATTCAAATGTCGGCAGCCAATTGCAATTCTAGGTAGGAAGGCTATTCAAATTTGAAGATACAAAAACTATTACCTGTGTAAAAGAACTAGAGAATGGAGGTCATAATCTTGAACACCAATTTCATTTATTTATTTATTTTGCGAAATTCAATATGTTTAGCTACAGAATTTGCAAACCCTCAAATCAATTGAAATACAAAGAAGTAAGGATAATATTTTATGATGAAATTTTTAGCTGAAATTGGTGTTCCTCACCATCTTGAACACGAATTTTCAGAAGAAGAAAAAAATGCGAACTTTCAAAATTGTAAGGTCTAGAAGCTGCAAAACGTCGAAATCAATTGAAGCAAGCGAAATAAATTATTAGCACGAATTACTTGAACGGGGATAAATTCCGTAACCGCTTTTCACCATCCTCGAAAGCGATGTTGAACAATACAGTAGGTATCAACAACGACGTGCAAAGGGAAAAAAAATCACAACTTTACGCAACCTACAAAATCCAACCGCCGAACACTTCAAAACCCACCAAACAAATCAATCAAATCGTGCTTACCCAACTAAAAAACGGCCTTTGAAGACAAATTTCTGGTTCTATTTCTCTTGTTGAGCTCTGTTAATGGCGAGGGTGTTCTTGAGGGCGGTGTGGGAAGGGGGCTTAATAGAGAGATTGGTATGATATGAAATGAAATGATGTTCTTTGTCGGCAAACGAGGGGGGGTGGGGAGAAGGATTGCGCAAGGGCACGCAAGCCACTCGGTGATTTTTTCACTAATCGTTATTATTGGATTTGATTATGGTGTCGTCGTCTTCCTCTGAATTTGTGCGCAGGGGAAGAGAGAGAAGAAGAGTGAGAATTTTCTGGTTGGATTTTTTATTTGAATATATTAAGTTATTAACGATAGTAGGGCTAAGTTATTTGAATGTTGATAGTTGGGATAAGTATGGACAGATCTTAGTATCTTACTATAATCGGATACCTAAAAATATATTATCTCTAAAACAGTATAAATTAATTTTTATTTCGTATTTAAAACTTACTCAATTAATACTATTAAATATTAATACCTATATATTTTGGGTCTTATTTTTTTATTACTAAAATGAATACTATTCTTTTTATACAATTATTATTCTTAATTATGTATTTTGTAATAATAAAAGTAAAATATATAAGTATATTATCATTAAAAATAGAATTAACAAAATAAATTAAATAATTAATAAAATATTATACCTGACATATTATTTATTTATTTAAATATACATTGGATTTCGATTAATTGTTGAAACCAAAACCAAAATTGATTTAATTGGTTTCTATTTTTTCCTTAAATTTTACCTTAATACTAAACATTCAACCTAAATCATATACCGAATAGGTTTCGAATTTAAATTGATATTTTACCAACACTTTATTTTTATAGTAATTTTATTAATATATATTATTGAAATTTCGAAGAACTAAAGTCGAATTAAAAAAATACTTATTCAAGATGATTTTGTGTTATTTGGAATCAACTATAGAGGGAAAAAATTATAATCAGATTTGAACATAGTTGTATTTTTAACTAGATTTAATAAATTTAATTTTAGTATAATTAGTCATTTAGATATAATATAAAATTATTAATTACATTATTAAGCACAAACACAACTACAATGTAAAATATTTTGATCGATCAGACACAACTGATAATTTCAGGCTAGCAAATTTTTAAATGTACTAAAATTAAAAGTTATAAGTGGAATTTAATTTGTAAGGTCGTAATAATGATAATTTATTTTCTTCTCTATTGAAAATATTAAAAAATTATGTAAAATTCTAATTTAAAATTTAATTTTAATAATAATTCTTGCAAATTTTTTAAAGTTAAATTCAGCTAAACTCCAATTTATTTTCAGCTAATAATATAAACGGGAGCAATCCTGCAATAACTAGTGGTGGACATGAACTGGTTCTAAAACCGTACCTAACCTAAAATGTGATAAGGTACAGTTTGACTCATTCATCTGAACCGCTCCACATTTTTAGTGATTTACCATACCGCTTTCAAACCGGTTCTGCTACCAATTTTAAATCAGGAGATTGAAATAGGGAGATCAATAGAAAGATTGAAAATTAAAATATCTTAAAATAGGGAGATGACATATGAATAAAATGGTTCACTTGAAATGAAAAAAAAAATATATAAAACAAAATATAAATAATATATATATATATATATATAAAGTGAGACGATTTACCATTTATGAATTGGGGTGATCATGGGTGGGCCGGTCCATTTTTGGAGGTAAGACCGAGATCGAAATTTCAGTCATGACTTCTGGAGGACCGATACCGACTTTGACAAAAAAAAACTGTCATAGTCTATCTTGCTTGACTCCGGTTTCGGTATTGGACCGAAATATTTGGTAAAAAAACACACTGAATAGTGGCGCAAAATCAACTAAATACATTGAACCGAGAAGTGTATAGACACTACATAAATCCATATACTCTTCTGTTTTAGTTCTTTGGATCTTCCAATCTAAACAAGTGATGCTCTGAATCAACAGACAACCGATGTAAAAAATGAAATACGGAGTTCCCGCTAAGAACCGAGCATGACAAGAATCTCACCTTCGAATATTCACTTACGGAGAGTGGAGACTGCGGCTCAGGATGAGCACTGCATCGGCTTACGGAGAGTGGAGATTGCTTAAGGAGGTTGAATCCTAAAATCTGTCACCTCAGTCTCACTCAAGATTCCTTCTTTGTTTAGACCCGTCAAATTGAGCAAATGATGGAACGAAATCTGTTACCATTTGAGATTCTCGGAGTGCGTCTCGGTGAGCTTCTGCTCGGCTGAAGGCAATCTTCGCTTTTTTAGGGAAATGGAGTTGATGGAGTTGTGTAGAAATGGTCGAGACGGAATGACCTGTATGCCTGTATGCTGAGCTTAAAATGAGAAAATATGGGTTGATGAAGGAAAAAATGTGGGCTTAAAATCTAGGCTTAATAGTCAGGTCTGGCCTAATCGGAATTTTGGTGAAAAAGGTTGAGCTCGAACCCGACCTTGAGAGAGAAAAAAACACATGTTCGATCTCGGTCCGGTCTTGTCAGAATTTCGATCCAAACAGTCTTTTTTATCAGTCCTACTTATGAACAAGTTTTTTATGATTCGGCTGAACCGCTTCACATTTATTTTAAAATACCATATCACTTATGAACCGATTCAATCGAATCGGTTCAAAAAAGGTACGGTTCATAAGTAGTACGATACGGTTCGGTCGAAATTTTTTTCCCATCCCTAGCACTAGCAGCCTAGCTATAGCCCATCCCAAACTCACGTTTCAATTTGATTATTAAACTATATATATATATATGTCAAATCACGTAAATTAAAAATGTTCATGAGAAAGACTTCGTTTTCATTGAACTTTGAAAATATTAACTCGGAGCACTTAATTTCGACCATTTCACATTTTCACACCGTTTTTCTCAAGTATGACTTTGGTGACAAATAGTGTGTAGTATTTAATCGTGTTATTAATTATTATATATTAATTATATTGTGTGTAAATATATAAATTTTAAATGTATTTTTTTTAATACGAACATGAAATAATTAATAAACAGATTATATATAACATGATACCATGATTGACTTTTTAAACAATTATATATATATATATATATATATATGTGATCTAAGTCATGTCACACTACACAACATAACACAATAACAATTTCAAATATTATATATATATATATAATACTTGAACCCAAAACTTGTAATTAATAATTATTTTTTTGAACTAGTATGAGAATACATAAAAAAAATACGCCGGTAGAAGGATATAAAATTAACATTTAAAAAATATACAAAATAATATTAATTAATAACATATAAAATTCAACCATATTTACCATTTTTGGGTCGGTCTTCTAGAAGTAGACGTAAGCTCTAACATATAAAATGCATCCATTAGTACCTTTTGGAATACGAATAAAACCTACTAGAGAGATTTTTGTGAATTTAATGAATGATTATAATTAAAAAAAAAGGAAAAAATAAAATAAAATTTGTGGTATCTAACATATCTACGTACGTGCATGCCCTAGATGGCTCCACTTCCTTATGTTGACATCATTACTAAACAATATATATAAAACTATAGATAATTGATTCATCCTTTGCTACTATAATAATTATTTTAATTTACAATTTAATACAAAAATTATATTTTTTTTGTGAATAGAAAAATGTGAATATAATAATTATTTTAATTATAATTTAATACAAAAAATGCAATATAATAATTATTTTTGTGAGTGTTCATATTATGTTATCGTGTTATACTAAGCTAGTCAATTGTACGACTGCATGCGAGATTTGTAAAATATATCAAAATAATAATTATGATTTATGAATATAAATATCAGAATTTTAGAGTCCTTAATTTAGAATTGATGAACTTTGAGAATTAATCAAGTAAATAAAATTTGAAAAATTATTAAACTAAATTTATTTAGAAAAATACTAAAAAATCACACTTACTAGACCAAATATATTAAGTTATTGTGAATGTCGTGTTCAGATAAGAAACACAAACACGACACAAAATTATTATGTGTTATTGTATTTGTGTTATTATGTTGTCATTATGTCATATATTTCTACGAACACTATTTTTTCGTGCATGTTCGTGTCATATTATCGTATTACATAAGAAAATGTCATTATTGTATATTGCGTGATCTTTTTCCTGTTAAATATACTAAAAATGAATGAAATATAATAATAAAGAAAAATATAAAATGAAATGTAATGTAATAGATACATGAATTTTTGTAGTCTATATATATATTTTTTTTTTTGGTAAATGAGAAACAACAACAAACCAAAAGCAAAAACTAATTGTCTTTAACTATTCTAATTGTGGATTTTCCTTGACTATCAAACATCAAGAACTTCAAAATGTCCGAGGGAGGAATCGTTAGTGTATGGAAAGTCTCCTCCAGATTAACAGCTCCCTTAGCCAAAGCATCTGCCACCCCATTTGCTTCCCGGAACACGTGTTTGATTTTGAATTTGTTAAAATTCAAAACAAGATTCCTGCAATCCAAAATGAGAGGCATTGTCGGACGTCAAATCCGACTTTCCCGACCCGTTTGGAAAATATTTTTAAATTTTCGTTTTTGAAAATGTCGGGTCTTGGCGAGCGACGGGTCCGGTCGAGCGGGGTCATTAATCGAACCGAAAAAAATTTGAAAGAGTCGCCACCGATTAATTGAAGGCTAATCGGAATCCTTAAATTGCCTAGGGTACATGGAGTTAACATCCTAGGGCTTAAAAAGGTCTACGTCCAGAGAATCGAGTTCGGGGGTTTGATTACGTCTTAAAAAGCTCGCGAGCTCATAATCCGCCCTTTCGGTACTTTTAATTTGCTTTTGAAATTTTTTTCAATTTTTGCCCGAATTGCCCGTTTTAATCATGCTTGGCCCAATAAAAACTACATGCATTTTCTTTAAATTAAACAAACCATGTACAAACAAATTTTTTTTTTATTTCAAATAAACAAGAGAGAACTAAAGTTAATCGTGCTCGAAAGAAAAATCTTTTAACTCTCGAGCCATTTTAAACGTGTCAAAACATGCACGAATGATTTTTTTGAAGGTATTAAGCTCTTTGGACTAATTTGTCCCATTTTGAGAAGTTATAGGATGTCCAAAAAAAAATATAGGGACCAAAATGCAATTTATAAAAATTTGAGCTGAATTGGACAAATATTTTCGAAAATTGCAGAAATGACCCTAAACTATTCTGGAATTATTTGTAACACTTGGTAAAGTTCTAAAATGACCCGAAAATTATTCTAGACTTATTTGTAACATTTTTAAAAGTCATGGAATGTCCAGAAAATTTTAGGAATCAAAATTGTAATTTTCGAAAAAAAAATATAATTGAACTGAAAATATTTTTTTAAAATTACAGAATTGACCCTAAACTATTCTAGATTTATTTGTATTACTTGGTAAAATTCTAAAAATAACCCAAAAATTATTCTAGACTTATTTGTAACATATTTAGAAATCATGGAATGTCTAGAAAAGTTTAGAAATCAAAATGTATTTTTTTTAAAAGAGCTGAATTAAGAAAAAACAATTTGCACAAATGGCCCAAAACTTTTCCGGTTTGGTTTATAACACTCGATAACGTCCCAGAAATGACCCGAGAGTCCAAGGACCGAGTTATAACCTTCATCAAAGTTTGGAAATGACCTAAGTCAATTTTGAATTTTTTTTTTTACATATACATATATTATACATAATATATATATATAATATTACATAGACATAATGTAAATAGATATTATACATATAGATAAATAGATAACATAAACATAATATATTATACATATAGATATATATAGTAATACATAAACATAATATAAATATATATTATACATATAGATATATAGATATAGTAATACATAAACATAATATAAATATATAATATACACATATATATATATATATTAACAAGTATATTATACATAAATAGATAATATATGTATATAAACTCTCAATTTTATTTCACATTTAGAAATTACAAAATATGATATTGAAGATGAGAGAAATATACCTAACTCATGGGAGGTTTAAAATACCGTACGAGGAACCGAGTCCGATAATTATCGGTATTTTTCACTCTTTTTTTTCTATTTCTTTTTCTCTCTTTTTTTTTTCTCTCATTCTTTCTTCCTTTGAAACTCTTCACCGTAGCTTACCTTCTTCAAGCCTCCCTCATTCATTGAAGCTACCCTCATTTTATAGAGAAAATGTACACATATTTAATTAATTAATAAAAACTTTTTTTTTTTTAATAATATAAAAAAAACGTTTTTTTTTTAATAATAAAAAAATAAAATCGGTGGAAAAGAGGCAATTTTCCACCGTTGGAATTTTTTATTATTTTTTTTTTTTTTATTATTTTTTAAATTTTTTTTTTTTTTTTTTTTATATTTTTCAAATCTCGATTCCTCTCATACGGTATTATGATCCCGAGCCAAAATCAGGTGTTTACAGTTGCCCCTCTTTGAGCACGCGCTCATGGAAGTGATCTCATGAGTGTGTGTTCAAAGACAAACAACTGATTTTGGCTTCTCTTTATTCATTATTTACATAGTAGACAAACATTATTATGCAACTTTCGGAAGCTAGACACCTATAGGTCCCGATTGTTGACGATGATTTGTGGAGACTGAACGTCTAAACGCTCATCAACTTGTGATTCCCAGACGTTGGACACATACAGGTCTTGGTCGTCGATGATGACTTGCGAAGGTTGAACACCTAAAGACTCCGCTCGTCGGTCGGCTTGTGACTCGTTGGGGATGACTTGCGGAGGCTGAACACCTAAAGGCTCCGCTTGTCGGCTTGTGACTCCCAGAAGCTGGATAACTACAGGTTCTGGTCATCGAGGATGACTTGCGGAGGCTGAAACTAAAGGCTCCACTCGTAGTTTTTTGTGATTCCCAGAAGCTGGATAACTACAGGTCCTGGTCGTCGAGGATGATTTGCGAAGGCTGAACACCTAAAGGCTCCGCTCGTCGTTTTTTTTTTGTGACTCTAAGAAGCTGGATAACTACAGGTCTTGGTCGTCGATGATTTTTTTTTCCAGAAGCTTTGTTGAGGGTGACTTACAGGGGTTGAGCACCTCAAGACCCTGTTCGTCGGGTTGTAACTTTCAGAAGATGGACATCTATAGGTTCTGATCGTTGGGAATGACTCGCGGAGGTTGAGCACCTAAACGCTCCGTTCGTCGGTTTGTAACTCTCAGAAGTTGGATAACTACAAGTCCTGATTGTTGATGATGACTTGTGAAGGTTGAGCACCTCAAGGCCCCATTCGCCGGCTTGTAACTTTCAGAAGCTGGACATCTACAGGTTCTGATCGTTGGGGATGACTTGCGGAGGTTGAGCACCTAAACGCTCCGTTCGTCGGTTTGTAACTCTCGGAAGTTGGAAATTTACAAGTCCTGATTGTTGATGATGACTCGTGGAGATTGAGCACCTCAAGGCCCCGTTCGCCGGCTTGTAACTTTCAGAAGCTGGACATCTACAGGTTCTGATCGTTGGGGATGACTTGCGGAGGTTGAGCACCTAAACGCTCCGTTCGTCGGTTTGTAACTCTCGGAAGTTGGAAATCTACAAGTCCCAATTGTTGATGATGACTCGCGGAGGTTGAGCACCTCAAGGCCCCCGCTTATTAGCTTGTAATTCACTTTGGAGGTAAAAACCCTTCTCGAGATGTCTGACTGCTTGTGCGGACTTCTCAGTCTGTTTTCTCATTAATCGACTTTGGAGTCCTTCTTGATGGAGTTCCCTAAAGTCATTCATGTTTTGTTCAAAAGGTGTATCCATGCAAGTTGTCGAGGCAACTCAAATTAATGCAGATCACAACTTCTTTTATTGCTACTGTAGGAAACATTGTCGTCTACTTTTGAGCATTTTTTTTTTATTTTTTTTATCTCTTGATTTTCTTTCCTTTTGCTACGGTATTTTTTGTTTTTTACCGCACCTCTCGATTCCCTTAATTTTTGCCTAGGTCTCCCTTTTGGGTTTTCAACCTAGCAGGGATTTGATTCCTTTCCTTTTGCCATGATCGCCCTTTTTAGGGATTTTTAATCATGCCCCTCTTCCCTAAATTTTGCCTAAACCGCCATTTCAGGTTTTCGATTTAGCGGGAATTTCTCTCATTTTTTTGGAGGCTCACTTTCTGATTACGAGTTTTTTTCCCTGCATCCACATTGATTGGATTGGGGAGATCTCTGTTGTCCATGTCAGTGATGATCATGGCTCCCCCACTGAAAATCTCTTGATGACATAAATCCCTTCAAATTTAGGTACAAACTTGCCCCGGGAGTCTTGATTGACTTGAAGGATATTGTTTTTATCTCTCGTTTTTTCAATCATTTTGCTACGGTATTTTTTTTTTTTTTTACCGCACCTCTGGGTTCCCTTCATTTTTGCCTAGGTGGGCCTTTCGGGTTTTCAACCTAGCAGGGATTTGAATCTTCTCCTTTTGCCATGATTGTCCTTTTGAGGATTTTCAATCATGCCCCTCTTCCCTAAATTTTGCCTAAACCGCCCTTTTGGGTTTTTGATTTAGCGGAAATTTTCTCACTTTTGAAGGCTCTCTTTCTGGTTACGATTTTTTTTTTTTTTTTTTTTTTTATCCACATTAATTGGATTTTGGAGTTCTTGCTCGTCCTTGTCAGTGATAATCATGGCTCTTCCGCTGAAAATCTTTTTGACGATATAATCCCCTTTCATATTTAGGCATAAACTTGCCCCGAGAATCTTGATTGACTTGAAGGATTTTTTTTTCTCTCACTTTTCTATCATTTTGCTACGGTATTTTTTTTTTTACCGCACCTCTCGGTTCCCTTAATTTTTTTTGCCTAGATTGCCCTTTCGGGTTTTCAACCTAGCAGGGATTTGATTCCTCTCCTTTTGCCATGATTGTCCTTTTGGGGATTTTCAATCATGCCCCTCTTCCCTAAATTTTGCCTAAACCGCCCTTTCGGGTTTTCGATTTAGCGGGAATTTTCTCACTTTTGGAGGTTCGCTTTATGGTTACGAACTCTTTAAGGATAGTATTTTCTGACTGGGTCCATATTGATTGGACTGGAGAGTTCTTGATTGTCCATGTCGGTGACGATCATGGCTCCTCTGCTGAAAGTCTCTTTGGCGACATAAGACTCTTCATATTTAGGCACAAAGTTGCCCCGAGAGTCTGGATTGACTCTAAGAATTTCTTTTCTGAGAATTAGATTGCCTGCTTGTAATTCTCTTGGACTGACTTTCCTGTTAAATGCACGAGTCATGCGTTGCTGGTACAATTGCCTGTGGCACTGCGCGATGAGCCGCCTTTTGTCGCGAGGTTCAATTGCATGTATCTGCATTTCGCCTACTCTGATTCGTCCTTCTCTGCCTCGGCGAGGATCCTAGATGACGGGAATTCTAGTTCAATTGGCAACACGACTTCGATCCCGTAAACAAGGGAGAATGGGGTTGTTCCTGTTGGTGCCTGTATTGAGTTCATGTATGCCTTGAGTGCCCAAAGCAGCTTATCATGTCAGTCCTTCAATTGATGCTTCCACTACGCCATTCATTTGTGGGTGATATGGAGATGAATTTTTATGCTTGATCACAACTCTTCGACCAATTTAGTTTTGTGGCATTGCCGATGATGATTGACTTCGGCATCCCATGACACATGATGATGTCCTCGCTTATGAAAAATTCAATGGTCTTTGCCGTTATTGACACCAGGGTAATAACCTCTACTCCTGGTGAAGTAATCGATTGTAATCAATATAAATCGATGACCATTGGACGCCTTTGGGAAAATCATGTTGATTACATTGATGCCCCACATTGAGAAAGCCTGTGGGGAATTCCTGGAATAGAGCTCGTGCAGTGACGCATGGATTTGGTCCGCGTATACTTGACAGATGTGATATTGCTGGGCATGTTTTATACAGTCAGCCATCATGGTGAACCCAAAGTACCCAAGTCTTGCACGTTCATGTGTGAGCCGCAACAACCTTCATGAATTTCTTCCATTAGATGTTCAACTTCTTTTGCATTCACGCATCTCAAATGGGTATAGTCGGGCCACTGGGTAATTAATTGCAAGTCCTTTCAAGCATGACCATTCAGACATTTTCTTGTGGTGTTCTCTGGGAACTCCGTACGCCAAGTATCTTTTTATATCAGTGAGTCATGGTTGACTGTCTGATTCTTCGATTGTACAACAATAGGTTGAAACCTCTTTGATTTTGATCCCCATTGGCAGTTTTTGGTTTCCCGGAGAAATTTTACTCATGGGCGCGAGCGTTGCCAATTTTTTTTTTGAACGCAAAGACGCAAATAAGAACACAAGGTGATTGTTGGTTTGCTTCTCTTCTTCGCAGCTTTCATCCCCGTGGTGATGCCGTTGCTGGCGTCATTGTTGTTGTCCCTCCATGGGTTTCTCCACCCTTCAGGGAATCCGATCAGTTGGAAGTACTTCGCCTTGCTGTGACGAACTTTCCGTAGTGGCTACATTTCAAGCCTTTCCGATCGACGCTGCTAACAATGGCATCTCTCTGCATCGACAATGACGTCTCCCCTGTTGTGAACAACGACGAGCGTCAACAATGGCATCTCTTATGCAGGAGTCAACAACGGCGTCTGTCCCGTGTCAACAATGGTGACTCTTATGCAGGAGTCAACAACGGTGTATTCCCCGTGTCAACAATGGCGACTCTTCTGCAGGGGTCAACAACGGTGTCTGTCCCGTGTCAACAATGACATCTTGATGACGTCTTCCCCGTGTCAACAATGACGTCTTTTCATCTCTATTTAAGTCGCCTATGCTTTAGCTCGATCAAACGAAAGGGAGTTGTTTTTCTCATCTCCTTTACTTTGTAAAACAACCTTCCCTTTTCCGTTGGTCGAATGTGGTCTGGTGGAGTGGGTCGATTTGACTATGATTGCCACTTTCTCTAAGCGAGGCGTAACATAGAAGACGGGCTCAATTATGATGATGAACCTCGGTGTCCCTCTTTGCTGCGGTACCCATTACTTATCTCTGGTCCCTTCCTTGATCGGATAGTTGCATAAGTTGATTCTTCATCAGGTAACGGATTTTTCTCGGAGTAGATCTCATTTTTCCTGATCATACTCCTCACTCACTGCATTCAGGAATTGATACAATTTGGTATCTGCTTGATTTTGTGTTTCAAATTGAAATGTCGTCTGAGCCAACAGATCATTCACTGTAATGTATAAAGTCAGATTCGGCAAGGGTGCCCCCATTAGCGAGTGGACGGACGAAAAAGCCCCTGGGAGCTTCATTGAGGAGAGCTCCACTAGTGATACCGGTTGAAAATAAGCATGACAAGCCCCCGTGAGCATCAATGTCATCGAGTTGGATCACTTGGTGTGGGCCTGGTAATGAAACGGCAAGGAGAGGAAACAACAATGTCCCTGAACTTTCGGCTAAATGTTTCCTCCAGGCGAATTCATAATCTTTGAAATTAGGACGAAAACTCAGTCCTAAAAGTATTTTTTTTCCTTCCGGGTGTGTGATGGTCATATGTGGGAGGTGGACCTTGGTCAGGATGGCCATATGTGGGAGGTAGAGCTTCGTCAGGATGGCAAAAGTGGCTTACATGGATTGATGAAGTACCACGACAGTAGTGTTCCTCGGGAAGACGAGATCAGGGATATTGTGGTAGTCACGGCTGCCCGGAGCTTAGAAAAGCAAAAATCCGCTCGACCTAGGAGGTCATGCCAGCGATTGACTGCACTGTGCGGGAACTCATGGTGTGCATGGTTTGCTTTAGCTTGATGAATTTCTCCTCGTGTTTTTGAGGCGCTGGAGTCATCGAATGTCGCATGGATTTCCGGAAACCTAAATCCAAAATACCATAGTAAGAAGGATGAATACACAATTGATCATGCATGATTGATTTCAAAAATTCTGCATGTTCCGTTCATTCCATTCGTAGACTTTGATTGCATGTATGGCAAAAGTTTTTTTCAAAAATACTTTATAAGGATTTGGCCAATCGATGTCTAGTTCTTAAGACGTTTCACACAACGACGTAGCTCATTGAGTGCATTTGTTGCTTGTTCCTTGGTTCTAACGAAGGTCGAGGACATGTATTTTGAAAATCTTTTTATTTGCCTCATTCTTCGTATGAACTGTTCAAGGGTGTCATTCAACTTAGCAACGTTGCCCCCACATTTTTCCAAAGTGCCCCAACATTGCTAGAATGACAGTGGTTGTTGGAGTCTATGCCTGATTATCTCATTCGGGTTGAAAGACGGACTTGCTGGTGTCGAATGGAACTTGTGAACGTATTCCGTTGTTGTTAATCACGCAGATACGTTTTTCCATATTTCATAATTCAGATAAGTCGTTGAGAATCCAATTGACTTTGTAGTTTACGATCTCGTGAACCTCGTCAATCTTCTTGTTCACGTATTTCTGATTCTCTTTTGTCATGACTTTCCATATTCGGGCAATTTCGACTGTAGAGTTGTATGACCTTAATGTGAGGGCAATGATTTGTTTTTTCATCCTTACCAAAGATGGTGCGTGAAACGTCTTAAGGATACAAGATTGAATGAACGGAACTTACATTATTTGTTTTTTGTTTTTTTTGAAAAATGCAATGCAAGTGCGAGAATTTAACTTCATTAGTAAGACTCGTATTACATTTACAACAGTCTGGAATATATAATACAAAAGGCCCAATCCTATACATGTCATGATCTAAGGCCAAAACAAAACACATTTACATCAATGGGCCAAACTTCTTCATGGGTCAAATTTCTTCATGGGTTGTGGGCCAATCTCTTATCCAAATACATGGGCTGAATTCTCATTTACATTAGTTGAGCCCAAAAATGAAAGTACACACAAAACTGGTAAAGACTAAACACGGTGTGGAGCTTTTGTTCTAAATGGATGGAATTTCTAGGTCCTCTGAACCAGCGGAACCTCACCCCCTAAAGAGGATCACGGGCCCATTCCGATCATCGAGTTGAGTTGTTTGGGTGCGTGCCGGCGGTCCAAACCGCTCCGGGCGCATTCCCCTACTAAACTCCCTAAGCTCTTAATGTGCTCCAGGTCCGAGCGGGTAATGGTAACCAGTGTGGTGTGTGCAAAACAAGAATTTTAAATTTTTTTTTTTGACTTATTACAATTACATCGCCTTTTGGACAAAATTTGAAACTGCAAGCATGAGCAAACGGTCAAAATGGATATGGCAAAATATAATATGGCAAAGCAAACATGACAAAGCCTAAACCCTCTAAAAGAGGTCCCCAGCAGAGTCGCCAAATTGTCGGACGTCAAATCCGACTTTCCCGACCCGTTTGGAAAATATTTTTAAATTTTCGTTTTTGAAAATGTCGGGTCTTGGCGAGCGACGGGTCCGGTCGAGCGGGGTCATCAATCGAACCGAAAAAAATTTGAAAGAGTCGCCACCGATTAATTGAAGGCTAATCGGAATCCTTAAATTGCCTAGGGTACATGGAGTTAACATCCTAGGGCTTAAAAAGGTCTACGTCCAGAGAATCGAGTTCGGGGGTTTGATTACGTCTTAAAAAGCTCGCGAGCTCATAATCCGCCCTTTCGGTACTTTTAATTTGCTTTTGAAATTTTTTTCAATTTTTGCCCGAATTGCCCGTTTTAATCATGCTTGGCCCAAAAAAAACTACATGCATTTTCTTTAAATTAAACAAACCATGTACAAACAAATTTTTTTTTTATTTCAAATAAACAAGAGAGAACTAAAGTTAATCGTGCTCGAAAGAAAAATCTTTTAACTCTCGAGCCATTTTAAACGTGTCAAAACATGCACGAATGATTTTTTTGAAGGTATTAAGCTCTTTGGACTAATTTGTCCCATTTTGAGAAGTTATAGGATGTCCAAAAAAAAATATAGGGACCAAAATGCAATTTATAAAAATTTGAGCTGAATTGGACAAATATTTTCGAAAATTGCAGAAATGACCCTAAACTATTCTGGAATTATTTGTAACACTTGGTAAAGTTCTAAAATGACCCGAAAATTATTCTAGACTTATTTGTAACATTTTTAAAAGTCATGGAATGTCCAGAAAATTTTAGGAATCAAAATTGTAATTTTCGAAAAAAAAATATAATTGAACTGAAAATATTTTTTTAAAATTACAGAATTGACCCTAAACTATTCTAGATTTATTTGTATTACTTGGTAAAATTCTAAAAATAACCCAAAAATTATTCTAGACTTATTTGTAACATATTTAGAAATCATGGAATGTCTAGAAAAGTTTAGAAATCAAAATGTATTTTTTTTTTAAAAGAGCTGAATTAAGAAAAAACAATTTGCACAAATGGCCCAAAACTTTTCCGGTTTGGTTTATAACACTCGATAACGTCCCAGAAATGACCCGAGAGTCCAAGGACCGAGTTATAACCTTCATCAAAGTTTGGAAATGACCTAAGTCAATTTTGAATTTTTTTTTTACATATACATATATTATACATAATATATATATATAATATTACATAGACATAATGTAAATAGATATTATACATATAGATAAATAGATAACATAAACATAATATATTATACATATAGATATATATAGTAATACATAAACATAATATAAATATATATTATACATATAGATATATAGATATAGTAATACATAAACATAATATAAATATATAATATACACATATATATATATATATTAACAAGTATATTATACATAAATAGATAATATATGTATATAAACTCTCAATTTTATTTCACATTTAGAAATTACAAAATATGATATTGAAGATGAGAGAAATATACCTAACTCATGGGAGGTTTAAAATACCGTACGAGGAACCGAGTCCGATAATTATCGGTATTTTTCACTCTTTTTTTTCTATTTCTTTTTCTCTCTTTTTTTTTTCTCTCATTCTTTCTTCCTTTGAAACTCTTCACCGTAGCTTACCTTCTTCAAGCCTCCCTCATTCATTGAAGCTACCCTCATTTTATAGAGAAAATGTACACATATTTAATTAATTAATAAAAACTTTTTTTTTTTTTTAATAATATAAAAAAAACGTTTTTTTTTTAATAATAAAAAAATAAAATCGGTGGAAAAGAGGCAATTTTCCACCGTTGGAATTTTTTATTATTTTTATTATTTTTTTAAAATTTTTTTTTTTTTTTTTTTTTTTTATATTTTTCAAATCTCGATTCCTCTCATACGGTATTATGATCCCGAGCCAAAATCAGGTGTTTACAGGCATTAGTGGTCTATTTGCATCTGGATCCTCAATTATCAAGTTAATTGCTTCCTGAGCATCAACTTCGACGTGCAGATTCAGCACACCCATATTCATTGCCATGGTTAGTCCGTCTCTTATAGCCCACAGTTCCGCCACAAGACTATTCGTGATTCCGATACGCCTTTGGAATCCTTTTAGCCAGCCTCCCCATTCATTTCGCATTACCCCCGCTCCTCCTGCCGGGCCTGGGTTCCCTATTGCTGAGCCATCCGTGTTAAGTTTAACCCATCCATGTTCCGGAGGCGTCCAACCCACTCGGATGGTCTTTCTTATTTGATGAATATATTTCCTCTTGAAGTTGTCTGAGATGTCCTTTGCCTGAATCATACTTAAAATAGGGACATCAACTGAAATAGGAGGATTATTGAAAACATATGAATTTCTGTTCTTCCAGAGGTTCCAAATGGTCGCTGGAAAAATAAATCTCCATTCAATTCCTTTCTCATGAAGATGTTTGAACCTACAATTCAACTCAAGCCAAGATGAGAGATTAGACAAATAGAAGTCATTTAAATCATAAGGAATACCAATATCATTCCAAACTTTCCTTGCAACTACGCAATCCCGAAGAATATGGATAGTATTTTCCTCATGTGTACTACAAACCCTGCAAATAGGGTTAATGTTCATTCCCCTCTCATGAAGTATCTGCGCTGTGGAAAGCCTATTATGATTACACAACCATAAGAAGGTTTTTATGCGCGGGATGGTATCACACTTCCAGATCCATTCCCAGTTTCCTGAAACTAGATCTAAATTCTTGATTCTATCCTGCTTAATGAAAGAATGGACAGAAGACACAGACGGAATACCTTTCGGATCTCCCATCCAAACTAACTTATCCTGAAAAACAACTGAAGCGCCTCTAGGAATTGCCCAAATTTTTTCTTTAACTTCATCAGGGAGATGGAATGAGATATGAGAGAATCTCACTCCCCCGATTCCCGCATTAAATCTTTTACACATAGGTTTTCCTCATTTCGATTCAGGGGACCATTAATGAGCGATCTAAGTTTAGTTTGACCCAACCACGAGTCAGACCAAACTTTGATGTTATTTCCCTCGCCAATGACCCAACCCATACCTTTGTCAACGGTTTGACTTCCCTGGACCAATGCTTTCCAATTCATGGATCTCCCTATGGTGAGTTGCCGATATGGATTCAAATATTTGAACTTCAGAATATTAGCCCAAGGGCTAGTATTATTCTGACATCTCCATGAGAAATTTGCAAGTAAAGCTAAGTTTCTTTCTCTAGTAATAGGAATATTCAAACCTCCCAACTCTTTTGGGAGCGTAACTGAGTTCCACTTTAAAGCATGAAGCTTCCTTTTATCCTCTGTAGATCCCCACAAGAAATCTCTATTTAACTTGTCCAACCCCTTGCAAATCCCAATTGGAAGAGTCGTGCATTGCATTATATAAGATGGGATAGTGGTCATAACTGAATTTATGAGGACATTTCTGCCGGCCATAGATAACAATTTGGACCTCCAGCCTGAAAGTTTATTCCTGATTCTGTCCAGAATGAAGTTAAAAGAGCTTACCCTTTTGTTGGACAAGTTCATTGGAAAACCCAAATAAGAATCCAGTTTTTCCGTTTTTCTTAAGCTCAACATTCTAGACAAATCCAATGCTGAAGCCTCATCCAAATTTTTTGAAAAAACGACTTGGGATTTTTCAAAATTAACCTTTTGACCCGAGATAGAACAAAAATTATCCAGAGTTCTTTTCATAGTCTCACAATTCTGAATTGACGCAGTGCCTAGAAAAATCAAATCATCCGCAAAAAGGAGGTGAGATAAAGAAACTGATCCCCTACTCAACTTTATAGGGATCCACCTACCCTTTGTAGTTTCCTCCTCAATGAGGAAGCTAAGATATTCCATGCACAAGATGAATAGATAAGGAGATAGAGGATCTCCCTAACGAATGCCCCTGGATGGAGAGAATTTCTCCAATTTACCCCCATTCAGAAGAATCGAAACATTTGTAGAAGAGACACAATTCATGATAACTTTTGTCAAAGAGACAGGAAATTTAAAATGAACCAAAGTTTTATAGATAAAATCCCATTCAAGCCTGTCGTACGCTTTTTCCAAGTCCAGTTTTAAAACCATCAACGCAGACTTCCCTTTTTTATTCTTAAGAGACTCCATAACTTCTCTAAGAATAACCACATTATCAACCGCTCTTCTACCAGGGATAAAACTCCCTTGAAAGGGAGATATGAGATGCTCCATAAGGGGTCTCATCCTATTAACTATCACTTTAGAAATAATTTTATAGACCGTGTTGCAAAGACTGATAGGACGGAATTGACTGACCAAAGAGGGGTTGTGAAACTTGGGGATCAGACAGATAATAGTATCGTTGAGACCGTTTGGAATCGGTTTCCCCTGAAAAATGCTGGAGATGGTGTTATATACTGAACTTCCCACAACATCCCATTGTTTTTTGTAAAAAATAGGGTGCAAACCATCTGGACCCGGAGCTTTAAATGGGCTAAGAGAGTCAATGGCCTTTTTAACTTCCCTAATAGAAACAAACTGCTCCAGAGATCTAATCATATGGGGCGAGAGAACATTGACTTGATTGAGCGACCATTCAGACAAAAGAGAAACCTGGATTTTCTCTGAGGAAAAAAGATTAGAAAAGAAGTTTTGAAATTCTAATTTGATCAGATTATGATTAGAAACCCAAGACCCCTCCCTATCTTTAATCCTACAAATTTTTGATTGATTTCTCCTAATGATGGTTGTGGCATGATAATATTTGGTGTTTCTATCCCCATCCGAAATCCACTTCGTTCTAGATTTCATAGCCCAAAATTTTTCTTCTTTGTGCAAAATATCAAGATACTCATTTCTTAAAACCTCCTCACGCTCAATGAAGCGCGGATTGGGTTTTGGCCAATCTTCTTTTGAATTTCCTCAAGCTGAACAATAATTGTTTTCTATCTTATGAAAATATTTCCAAAAGTTTGCTTGTTCCACTCTCTTGCCCTATTAGGGAAAATAGAGGTAGCGAACTCATGATTATTCAAAGCATACGACCACGTCTGATTCACCAAGTTTCCAAAATCTGGATGGTCTAGCCACATAGTTTCAAGTCTAAAAGGTCTTTGAGAAAACACTAAGTTTTTACCCGAGAGGGACAAAAGAATATGGCAATGATCTGACTTAGTTCTAGGCAAATGAACAACTTTGGCTTCAGGAAATTTAATGAACCAATCCGGATTGGCCACAACCCTATCCAGTCTTTGCTGGACATAATAACCTCCTTTACACATCTTAGCCCAAGTAAACCTCGAACCAAATCCCAAGTCAGCTAGGGAGCAATAATCCAACATGTTTTTGAAATTATTAACCCTATTCAGGTTAATTTTTTTTCCCCCTTCTTATCTAAATAGCTGGAAATGTCATTAAAATCCCCCATAACAACCCAAGGCAAATTCATATTATCAGCTACCTTTTTCAAATTCTGCCAGAGCACTAATCTTTCGGCAATGTCCACACTTGCATAAATGGCAGACAATACCCAAGAGAAATTTGATAGAGGTACCTTAATGATCGCATGAATTTCCTGTTCTGAAGTTCCTAGGATTTGAAGATCCATATAATTTGAGTTCCACATGAGAAGAATCCCTCCGCTCAGACCCCTAGCATCCACCGCTTTAAATTGGTCATAGCTAAACTTTTTAGTTTGCGCAATAAGATTTTCTCCACTGAGCATAGTCTCAGTAAGAATAACCAGCTCCGGCTTGAATCTGCGAATATAGTCGTTAACACAGTTTATTGCTAGATTACTACCCAATCCTCTACAGTTCCAAATGAAAATATTCATAGTCAGCTTCGCAGGTTCTAAAGGCAGATTGACACTAACCCTTGTACTCCTAGCATCCCTTGAATTTATATTGGTTGTATTAAACATGGAAACAATTGGGTAAAAGATGAATAAAGATAGGAGAAATTACTGCCCTCCTTCCTGATATGCGACTATCGACGAACCACCCACACGAGAAGGCGATCGACTCCTTTTCCTTTCCCCATTCTCTTCGTGCACTTCCGTCTCCATCCTTCTTGATCTTTGGATATTTATCCTTTGCTCTCCCAGACTTTGTCTCATCGACTGACCTTTTCTATTTTCTCCTGACTTGCCCGATTTGACCGTAGATTGATTTATACTTTGAATCTCTGTTCGAATCGTTTTCCCCAAAGAAGGAACTGAATCTTCTTCCATAGTTAACTCTTCTTCCCCAATGTGATAATTCACCGTTTCCATAATTTCCGTTTTACCAATGTGAGAAATCACTGTATCCTTCGACTTACCGCAAGTAGGGACATATTTTGATCCTTGTATTTGTCTTTTGTCTCCAATAGATAACAAATTTGGGAAATTTAACCCTTTGTGGGCTTGGGCCGAAATTTCATTAGTACATGGGCCAACTCCAAATGAACTTTGGGCTTCAACCAAAATTTCCTTCACGCATGGGCCATCTCCATTTGATAAAGAAATAGGTGCTGATGGAGCTCCATTTAATAAATCAATAGATATAGGTATTAATGGGAGTTTTTTCAAAAAGTATATACTTTAGTTTTTTTATTTAGGAAAGTATGTATAGAAAAAAAATATTTGAAAAAATAGATATACGCGCACCCCCAGAACGCGCATTTTGGAAATACGCGCACCCCCAAGACGCGCCAATTGCATAGGCGTATGTTGGGTGTCTCCTTTTTTTTTTAAAAAAAAAAAATTGTTATATAATGACGACTCGATGTTTAATTAAAAATAAAATTATATATCTATTAAAAAAAATTTAAAAAATTATAGTAAGTAGATACTTTAATTGCGATTCAAATGATGCAAAAAATATTAAATTTGGATTTACGGATTGCCTATACGGCATGCCGTAAGTTGAGATATGAAAATTTGACTTAAAAAATTATAACTCGGACCATGTAAGTCCAAACTCAACACGGTTAACATCATTTAGGTCGTAAATCAATTATCTACGTAGGATATTTTTTTTGATTAAAAATACAGTGATGTTGTAACCCCACATCGTTTACACCCAAATTTGACCGAAATAAGTAAATGCATTAGGTGAGAAATTTAATTATATACTTACTCAAAAAAAATCAAAAAAATTACGTTGCGTAGATAATTTAATTACGAATTAAATGACGCTAACTATGTGTTAATTTTTGACTTTTAGACTGACTGTATAATACGGTACGTAAAAAACTCTACATACGATACAAAAACTTCCAAATAGTGTTTTGAACAGTAAATTTACTGTTTTACACAGTGAAATTTACTATTTGAACAGTAACTTTACTATGCAAAACACTATTTGGAAATTTTTGTATCGTATGTAGAGTTTTTTACGTACCGTATTATACAGTCAGTCTAAAAGTCAAAAATTAACACATAGTTAGCGTCATTTAATTCGTAATTAAATTATCTACGCACCGTAAGTTTTTTGATTTTTTTTGAGTAAGTATATAATTAAATTTCTCACCTAATGCATTTACTTATTTCGGTCAAATTTGGGTGTAAACGATGTGGGGGTTACAAAATCACTGTATTTTTAATCAAAAAAATTATCCTACGTAGATAATTGATTTACAACCTAAATGACGTTAACCGTGTTGAGTTTGGACTTACATGGTCCGAGTTATAATTTTTTAAGTCAAATTTTCATATCTCAACTTACGGCATGCCGTATAGGCAATCCGTAAATCCAAATTTAATATTTTTTGCATCATTTGAATCGCAATTAAAATATCTACTTACTATAATTTTTTTAAATTTTTTTAATAGATACATAATTTTATTTTTAATTAAACACCGAGTCGTTAGTATAGAACAAATTTTTTTAAAAAAAAAAAAAAAAAAGGAGACACCCAACATACGCCAATTGCATAGGCGCAATAGGCGCACCCCCAACATGCGCCTATGCAATTGGCGCGTCCTGGGGGTGCGCGTATTTCCAAAAGGCGCGTTCTGGGGTGCGCGTATATCTATTTTTTCAAATATTTTTTTTCTATACATACTTTCCTAAATAAAAAAACTAAAGTATATACTTTTTGAAAAAACTCTATTAATGGTGCTGAGTGGATTTGGTTTCCTGGAGCAGACCGAACCGAAGACAAACATGCAGACTGAACCGAAGACAACTTGTCTTCTCCAACTGTCTTTGCACTTTCCACCCACTGAGCATTTTCTTCGTGCACTGACATGCCTTTTATATTGAATAATCTCATTGTAGTCTATATATAAAAAAAATATATATTTCCTTGTGGTATTTTTGTTCTCAAATAATGTGAATATTGCAAAACATATATTATAGTGGATATCGTTTTATGAAGCCAAAAATAACAATTTTCTTTGAATTATGAATTGAATATAAAATAAATAAATTATGACAAGTTATAAAGATGCAATTAGTACCACAAAACAACGTTCCAACATCAATTAAAGTCCATACATTTCCACTAACTACACTACGTATCATAAACAAATACCATGTGATATGATGTGTAGTGTAAAAATTATACACAAATACTATATAATTATTTGTAAAATGACGTAACAATTTAAATATTTATCCGTTACTTAGAAAATTTAAGTTTTTTGATAAAAAAAAAAGAAGAAAGTTTAAGCTTGAGAAATCCCATTTATCGAACCGACAATGTATATAATAATTAAATGGTTTTGCATTTGACTTTAAAAATTGGATTTAGGAAAATAAAAGTTCCACTTGAAGCAGGGTGACATATGTTGGGATGGAATCATCAATCATGGAATGACTCTTGGTGGGATATATAATATATACACATGAATATATATATGGTTAATTACAAAACAAACAAACCGAGCTTTTAGAAAAAACTAAATAGCAAACCGAACTTTATTTTTTGACAAACAATAAATCATACTTTTGAAAATGAGCAATCAACAAACCTACCTCAAATTTTCAATATGTTTGAGGTAAGTTTGTTGATGGGTCATTTTCAAAAGTTTGGTTTGCTGTTTGTCAAAAAATAAGGTTTGATTTGCTGTTTTTTTTTTAAAGTTTGTTTTTTTTAAATAATTAACCCTATATATATATATATATATATATAACAATTAATAATGAAAAAGTTGTGGATAATGGATATTGAATAATCCATTCAATATTAAATCATCTAATCATGATTTTTATCGTATATGGGAATTAAAAATCATTTTAAAAGTAACAAGCATGCATACAAATAAACTAACCAAATACCTTTGTCTAGTGGTGACATTGTAACATGTATCATTGAATATATACATCCGACAAAAAAATGAGTTGAAATCGCTTCAATTACTGCAAAGAAAAAAGTTAGTTCGATGTTAAAGAGTATATATATATATATATAACTAAGTCCCTACAAACTTACATTAATGTTACAAACAAGTCCCGACTTGATTCGAGTCACACAAGGGATCCCCTATCCAAGGTCTAAACTCAGACAAAATCCCCATGGTTGAGCAAACTGGTCTAGGTTCGAACCCATACTATTGGAGCCCTACGAGATCATATGGATATATATATAAAAGTGAGATTAAATAAGCGTACCTCTATTATAATAAGAAAGTGGGAAATTACACCACAACATCAACATACTCTCTTTTAGCATGTTAGACACAAATAATCAGGTACTTAATCAATGAGATTGAGTTTGGAAGATTCATACTATCCCAAAAATTCAGTATTTTATCTGGTTGTGCCTTAAAGATAAATTTGCCACCAGCAAACTATTGAACCATAGGGGATGTAATTCGAGTCATCTCTGCCAAATTTGTTACTATGGGGTGGAGGACATAGATCACATATTGCATGGGTGTGAGCATGCTAAAGAGATGTGGAAGTCAGCCATTGACCCGCCAAATCTAGGGCAATCGTCCCACTACCCTTTGAATGAGTGAATCAAGTATTGTTACTCTGGGGTAGAGTACATAGATCACATATTGCGTGGGTGTGAGCATGCTAAAAAGATGTGGAAGTCAGACATTGACCCGCCAAATCTAGGGCAATCGTCCCACTACCCTTTGAATGAGTGGATCAAGTATGAATGTCAGGAATCAGGAGTCAATATTCAAATAATCAGGTACTTAATCAATGAGATTGAGTTTGGAAGATTCAGACTATCCCAAAAATTCAGTATTTTATCTGGTTGTGCCTTAAAGATAGACTTGCCACTAGCAAACTATTTAACCATTGGGAATGTAATTTGAGTCATCTCTGCCAAATTTGTTACTATGGGGTGAAGGACATAGATCACATATTGCGTGAGTGTGAGCATGCTAAAGAGATGTGGAAGTCAACCATTGACCCGCCAAATCTAGGGCAATCGTTCCACTACCCTTTGAATGAGTGGATCAAGTATGAATGTCAAGAATCAGGAGTCAATATTCAAAGAGTTGAGTGAAAGTACTTTTTTCCTTATGCCCTATGGAACATTTGGAAAAATAGGAACTCTCTTATTTTTAAGGGTTTAATGATAAACCCATTTTTTCTTCTGTTTATAATTTATCCTTATCTCAGGCAAAGTTTCACCAGAATGTTTATCTTGAGACTACATTGCTAATGAGTTAATTTCCATTGATATTAGTGGGGTTCCTCCAAAAAAAGATTGGTTTAAAATTAATACAGATAGAGCTGCTAAGAGAAATCAAGGTTTTGCAGGAGCCGGTGGGGTCATCCGAGACTACAGGGGCAATGGGTGGCAGGATTCTCAAGGAATTTGAGTTGTTCAAATATTCTCACTACGGAATGTTGGGTCATCCGAGACGGGTTGTTACTGGCACAAACACTCAGATTAAAAGCTATTCACCTTGAAACGGACGCCCTTTCAGCCCATAAGGTAATCTTTGAAGAGAATATGTTGAATCAAAAACTAATGCCCATTATTGCGGAGTGCAGTAAGCTATTGATGCAGTTCGAAAGAATGAAGTTCAGACATATTTTTCGAGAAGCAAATGCGGTAGCAGATATCATGGCGGGTATGACACTCAACCAACGGCATGTGTTTGAAACTCATAACTCACCTCCGAAGGAAACGATTAACGGGCTCCGAAAAGACGATGTTGACTCTTCTGTTTTGAGAATTGTTAAAGTTAGTTAGTTTTGTTTGGGTTGTGTAATTTGAACTTGAGTGATTTGTCATCTATAGCGATTTTTTAATTCATAATTATAAAAAAAAAAATGACTCTCTAAAAGGAGTATTGTCTAGAATCACTTGTTAAACACATGGAGCTTGGTTAGATAACTATTTTTAGTACCGTGCTCGATTAGAATAAATGTTCTGAAGTCAATTAGAGACGAGATGGACAATTAACCCATCAACTTTTAATTTTGTGTAATTTAATTATAAAAAATGTAATCATTTTTAATTAACGATTTTATATCATATATTTACATTCATTAATTATGGTTAGTTCAACTATTTACCTCTATTTTATATTTTAATATTTGTCGACTAAGTTTTCTGTATTCGTTACTATTTGACTCGATTAGAACAACTACTTGTAGCAAGTTCATCACTTTCTTCATCGTCCTCAACTTTCAATTTGATTTCTGATAATCCATCGCCATTAACGATCTGGGCGGATTTTACATTTGCAGAGTTACCCAAGCTTAACGAAACGGATTTGAGAGGCGAAAATCCGGCACCTGAATCGGAGGAACAGAAGAGAGAATTGCATGGCGATGAGGAAGGAAATAGCGGCGCCGTCTGACGAATCGGCACAGGTTCTCACTGCCGGTCAGCATTCGCTGTGGACTGCCGTGGCGATCACCTAACTTTTTTTCTGCCGACTAAATTTGGAGTGGATTTAAATTGGGTTACAGTACATAGTTTTAGAAAAAGAACGCAAAGGCGCCCATGGCCTAATGGATAAGGCGCTTGACTTCTAATCAAGCGATTGTGGGTTCGAGTCCCACTGGGCGTGTTGTATTTTAGTTTTTTTTTTGTGTATTTATTAAATTTAAAAAGTTCATAAAATAATTAATTATTAATTTCAAATGAAGATCGAATTGTTAAAATCCTTACACTTTGTAAAAGAGTGGCATAAATAGCGATGATGGAAACCGAGCGACTCTAGTTTGAAGTTCAAACCGAGCGATTGAGGAATCGATTCCTCAACTTTGAAGTTTGAACACTCTCTCGATTCCTCAGTCCGTCCTCTCTCTCCATCGGAGCTCCTCTACCCCTCTCTCTCTCTCTCTGCTCTTGATTGCTGACGGCGAACGTTTCCAAAAGTTCGTACGATTACCTCTTCAACTACATCATCATCGGCGACACAGGTTTCTTCAATTTATCCTTAGTTCGAACCCTAACGATACGGATGGTCTGGTCTCAATTTTGAGTCAGTTATTCGGTGCGCATTTTTGCAGGTGCGGGAAAATTTTGTCTGTTGTTGCAATTCACTGATAGTAGGTTCCAATCAGTGCATGATCTCACCAATAGTGTAGAGTTCGGTGCTCGCGTGGTCACCATTGAAGGCCGACCTATCAAACTTCAAATTTGGGAACGGTAATCTAATTTCTCGCTCTTTCTCCTGTTTTATTGACGCGTAGTTGTTTTACATTTCAGTTCTGTCGCTTTCAGTTTAACTCAATCGCGTGGACTAGATGTTTTTTTAGACATTCCCTGCTACAAGATAGATCCTATTAGTTAAGAACAATTGATTGTACGATTGAATATGCAACTGTGAAAGAAATTAGCCATTTAGCCTTGGTTGAACCGAAAGTATCAAGAGTTCAAATGCTTTACTGCTACTGTATAGAGTGTATACCATTGGCATGACCAGTCTACATTTGGTTTGAGATATACTAGTCTTATTAGTATCCTTCCAATGAGACAGTATTTTTCATTAATTGTATAGATGGAGTCAATGTATTGATAATGGTCATTCTTCGTTCACTCTTCAAAAGTGGAAGGTAGATTGTGAAGGCATGGTTGACATGGAAGGTAGATTGTCAAGGCATATTGATTAAAGTAATACTATTTGCAATTAGATACTGAAGGGCCAGGATTGCATAACGAGGAGATTTTCTGATGTTTGGGTAATTGATTCTGGCTAGTGATTACCACTCGCTCAAATATGATAATTAGGTATGTAATAATCTTTATTAAACTGCACTTTGAGTATTGATGAAATTTGTGGAATCAACTTGTCAGTCATGACATTAGCATTTCTTTGTCTGTATCATTAGGATAAGTCTCTACGTCAAAACATCTTAGTTTTGTGCTGTTAAATTTTTGTGTAGTAATGTGTCCACTTGTAGTCATATCTTGCTATGAACAGAACCCTTTGGTATTATTGGACCTATGTCATATAATGGTGCATTTGCATTCCTGTAACCTTCTAGAAGTTCCAAAGTTTTTATTGCCTAATATTAGTCTACTTACCATAAGTTTCATATGTTCTATGTATTGTATTCAGGCAAACACAACATATTGAGTAAATGTTTATGTTCAAATACCAAATAAGCCAAAATTTAATCAATGGTAGATCTATATTTTCTGTCCTTTAACTGCTTAATTACAACGTATTGTGTTAGAGACTTAGTAAACGAGGTTGTCATCAATAGTTGACTGAATAAATTTATTTTGAAAATCTGAAGTGACACTTTTTCTTTTGTAGGGATCAGATATTCTGAGGAATGCCTATCAATTTCTATTGTATTTGCTGTCTGAGAGTAGCCATTCACTATACAAGAGGTAATTTCAATATCTTTAAGTTTAACTTTATCTTGATTGGAAGTGTCAGATACAATTTGTTGTAATGAGTGGTAACGTGACTGTCAAGGTTGTCTCTTTAATTTTTATGTCTATTAACCTAGATGTAAAAATATTTACTTCTTGCAGCATGCCCCGGAGATTGAGAAAAATAAGAAAGATTATACAACGTCTGTGGCTGAGTTTGACCTTGTGATGCAGGTATTTTGTTTCTGTTACGTACTCAAACTCGTATTCTTAATTATTACACCACAATTTTTTTCAAGTAACAGTTGTTTAACTCTATCCCTCAATTTCTTCAATTGGACTACAAAGTCTGGGACTTGAGAATCTGAATCTTGTTTAAAAGAGGAGACTTTACTTTCACTAGGTGGATATAGGTAAGATACTTTTCGGCCTTGTGCTTAATAATTGTTTTCTTTCATAAATATTTGATGTACTTGCTTGCAGGAGATATGGGAGTGGACAAGGACAAGAGAGGCCTTCCAAAGAACTTGTTTGCCAAAGCACATATGCGGTATAATTAATCCTTCAATCGAGTATTCACAATCCTAAGTTGGTGCTCCTCAAATGATTTTTGACAAGGAACGGTTGGGTTTTAATTTGTCACTTGATATGTACAATTCTAGAAGGAATGGTGTATTTATCCAGAGTTTCCTAGAGGAATATGAAGAAATAGGCCTGCAGAAACTATTTCTATTATGCACTTCAAGTTGAAACATAATCAAAGGGATGTCCCCTTTCTCATATGCATTTATTTTCATTGTTTAAGTTGAAATAGATGTACATATTGGTATTCAACATCTTACTCAAGTAATCTGTTTTTTTCAAGTTTAGACAAACCGTGGTATGGAAGTTGACATCTAGAACGTGGTGTGCACTCAGCAAACTTCCAGTAAGTTTTTAGTAGAATTTGTTTTCCCCATGTTTGTACTTGAGTTGAGGCCTCCTTTTCACTCTACCTTTTTCTTGTTTTACTCGCAAAGATTTTTATATTATTTAAGTTCCTCTTCACTGATTATGAAGGACAGCATTTAGTCTTCGTTCGCCCCGATTAATGTTTCATATCCAGATAAACCAACGCCCATAATACTAGCCCTAACATCAATGGATTCTGCCTCATTTTTCCGTGACAAAAATCTAGGAGCAGAATTCCCTCTCTCTGTAAGATTTTTGTTTTGCATCGATGTCGTTAAACATGTTATATATTTTCAAACTCTTAGGTCTTCTTTAAGCGTCATAAGTGCAATTTCAAATGGGTCCATCCGTCCAGGGATTGATTGCATTGTTTGATGCAGTGGAGGGAGGCACTTTCTAGAGTGGATGCTCGTGTCAATTCTACCAGACAGGTGGGTATGGTGGGAAAAATTAACTTTTGGATAGTCAGATGAGCAAGATTTTTCCACTTCTCCACTCACTTTATGAGTTCAGATCTTTTGTTAGTCTCATTTTATTGATCTCTTGTCATTCCCTATAATTCATGTGTACCTAGCAGTTTCTTCATACCGGCTAACACCCACATCGAGGTATATCTTTTCCTTTTGCTTCTTGAATCTGCATAATATGAGTGATATGTATATATTAAGCATATGGTTCAAAGACATATTTTTATTCATTACGGTGTTTACTGCTTAATGTTTAAAAGTCAGATATTGAATATATATTTTTCTATGTTGTTGTTGGTACAATATAATTTACTCTGTTAATTTTGCTGTATGCGGATAACTGTTTAATTTACTGATTAGTGATATTTCGTGCAGTTAATTTTCATGTTTTCACAGAGACAGAAGCATGGGGGGCTACCTTGGTAGTCAGAGATTTTTACTATAAATTGGATGTATGTTTGTACGTTTTGGACGCTAGAAATTGAATGTTGTTCTATCTATATTTTGTGTTAGAGAAGAATCACACTGCGCCGTGTGTGGTCTGCTTCTTGCGTGAAGTGTTTTTTTTCGTGGGGCTTCGATCCAAGGAAAATTCAGAGACTTTGAACTTGTTTATTAAGCTGGTCGAGTTAATTGGCATGAAAAAGGCCCATTGGGCTTAATGGCTCATTCTCACTCCAACTATGCAACTTAGTAAGTTCTATTTGGGTCTCCATACGCCCACATCAGTCGAACAGGCTGAAACTGGGCCACTTCTATTTAGTTTACAATCTCAGCCCAACAAATTTTCACGTCGGCCTATCCCTTATTGGGCCTTCATTTCCACTCTAATTTACCTAAAACGGACACTCTGAACATTATGGCCCAAAGCAGCTGAACAGGCTCTAACTGGACCACCTCCGTATCTCTACCAATTTGGCCCATTATGGTTCTTTGGGCTCATCTCTATTGGGCCTTAATTCACCCCAAATGGGTATGAATATAGTTCGGCCCATTATGGTTCTGTGGGCTTATCATTATTGGGCCTCTATTTTCTCCAAATGGGTCTGTATATAGTTCGGCCCATTATGGTTATGTGGGTTTACCATTATTGGGCCTCCATTTTCGCTAAATGGGCCTGAAATATAGTTTGGCCCATCATGATTTTGTGGGCTTACCATTATTGGGCCTCCCTTCACTCCAAATGGGCCTGAAATTCGGCCCATTATGGGTTCTGTGGGCTTATCATTATTGGGCTTCTATTCACTCCAAATGGGCCTGAAATATCGACGTGGCATATATCAGGCAAATAGCCTTAAATTGGGGGCCACCGGCCCAGTAAATTCCTGCATGGGCCTTTCTTTTATTGGGCCTCCATGTGCACTCCTACTGGGCTTAGAATCCCTACGATCTGGGTCTTATGGCCCATATTAGTCGAACAAGTTACTGGGCCATTTCTTTGTGGGCCTAAAATATTTATTTTCACTGGGCCTAAAGGTTTGTGGTGAGCCAGTAGGCCCATGTAATCGTTATTTGGACCTACCGGGGCACTTTTTCAGTATACTATTAAGTCTGATGACTTATTATTGGTGATCCTCGTACTGAACGTCCTATATACTAAAGGCTTAAGGGCTCATATAATAAGGCCTAGTGTTATTGGGCCGCGCTGAACTTCGCATTCCCATTAGGCCCATTTTGTTCACATTTACTAACCCATTTCAGTTCTCACCGGGCAGGCAAAACATTGGATCGTCAACTGGTGTTGAGGGCTGTCAAAATGAAGAAAGAAATCTCCAATCACAAAATTACATAACTGTTCAATCAGCCGCAGCACGCACCTCCCAAATCAACTGCTCCTCTTGAGGCCTTCCATAGCCAACTTTGTTTCCCAGTTGTTGTAGATGCTTCCAGAAACCTGTCTCCTACATCCATTAAGCACAAAGCGAAAGCTTTTGGAAGAATTTAGACCATCAAGTTCTTCAGTGACACCATATGTAAAGGTTCCATAAATTAAACAGTAGACAAAAAACATGAATATTACTTGTGGCTAAATTTCAGATTCAAACTCTTTGATGAACTTTCTAAACTTTTCCCGTTAAATTCATAAAGTAAGATGAACCAACAAAATCTAAAAATACTAAACAATGAAAAAGCGAAAAGACTATGTTTAAATTATATGCTTAGGTTAGAGTCATAATTATTTAGTTAGAAGATTTACATTTGATTTTAGAAGACCATAAATTTAAACTGTGAAAAAAAAACCCACCAAGGTCTTTATTGGACTCTTTCGATGACTGTTTGTACTGAACATTTAACCATAATGCATTTTTCTCTTGAGGTATGCGAACTAGAAGATGTACCGTTTCAATAGATGTAGCATCAAGGCCAGAGACAACATCAAAGTGCAAATCAAGCTCTAGTAAAAATCTTCTAGTAAATTGAAAAGTTACCTGCATACTGCAAAATTACATAGAGTAAATTATATGGTACCAACAACGTGCAATAATGTAACATATGCAGAGTAGAAAAATATATATTCAATATCTGACTTTCAAACATGAAGCAGTAAACACCGTAATGAATCAAATATGTCAGATTGAACCATATGCTTAATACATACATATCACTCATATTATGCAGCTTCAAGAAGTAAGCAAAAGACAAAGATATAACTCGATTTATGAGTGTGGCAATTAACCTGTATGAAAAAAGCTAGGTGAACAAGAATTATAGGGAATAGCAAGAGCTCAATAAAATGAAACTGATAAAAGATTTGCACTCATAAAGTGAGTGACGTGGGAAAATCTTGCTCATCTGACAATCCAAAAGTTAAGTTTTCCATGTTAGTTGACAAACTCCACCACCACATTTTGAGTGACAGCCAGGATACAAGAACAAAAAAGGATAGAAATGTTTGAGATTCCTTAAAACAGACAACCAGAAGACGCCTGAGAATTGTACGAACTAGAAGAAAGATGGACCTTCAAATCATCCGAGCAATGGTTCCACGGTTCTACCCCATATGCACCTGTTTAATAGAGTTGACAAGACTATCTACACTAGAAAGTACCTCCACTGCAGCAAGCAATGCAATCAATCCCCGGACCCATTTGAAATTGCACTTATGACGCTTAAAGAAGACCTAAGAGTTTGAAATTATATAATATGTTTAATGACATGGATGCAGGACAAAAAATTTACAGAGAGAGGGGATTCTGCTCCTAGATTTTTGTCAAGGAAAAATGAGGCAGAATCCATGGATGTCAGGGCTAGTATTATGGGCTTCGGTTTATCTGGATATGAAACATTAATCGGGGCGAAGACCAAATGTTGTTCTTCATAATCAGTGAAGAGGAACTTAAATAATATGAAGATCTTTGTGAGTAAAACAAGAAAAAGGTACAGTGAAAAAGGGGTCTCAAGTTGCTGAGTGCACACCACGTTTTAGATGTCAACTTCCATATCACGGTTTGTCTAGACATGGGTTTGTCTAGACTTGAAGAAAACAGATTACTTGAGTAAGATGTTGAATACCAATATGCACATCTATTTCAATTTAAATAATGAAAATAAATGCATATGAGAAAGGGACATCCCTTTAATTATGTTTCGACTGGAAGTGCATATTAGAAAGAGTTTCTGCATGCCTATGTCTTTATATTCCTCTAGGAAACTCTGGATAAATACACCATTCCTTCTAAGAGTTGTTCATATTAAGTGACTAATTAAAGGCCCAACCGTTCCTTGTCAAAAATCATTTGAGGAGCACCAACTTAAGATTGTGAATACTCGATTGAAAGATTGATTATACCGCATATAAGCTTTGGCAAGCAAGTTCTTTGGGAAGCCTCTCTTGTCCTTGGCCACTCTCATATCTCCTGCAAGTACATCAAATATTTATGAAAGAAGAAAACTATCAAGCACAAGGTTGAAAAGTATCTTACCTATATCCACCCTCTTGGTGTTACCTCTTGTCTAGTGAAGGGGCTACTCTCAGACAGCAAATACAATGGAAACTGGTAGGCATTCTTCAGAATACCTAACCCCTACAAAAGAAAAAGTGTCACTTCAAATTTTCAAAATAAATATATTCAGTCAACTACTGATGACAACCTCGGTTACACCAAGTCTCCAACACAATACATTGTAATTAATCAGTTCAAGGACAGAAAATATAGATCTACCATTGACTAAATTTTGGCTTATTTGGTATTTGCACATAAACATTTACGCAATATGTTGTGTTTGCCTGAATAAAATACATAGAACATATGAAACTTATGGTAAATAGATAAATATTAGACAATAATATACTTTGGAGCTTCTAGAAGGTTACAGGAATGCAAATGCACCATTATGTGACATAGGTCCAACCATACCAAAGGGTTCCGTTCATAGCAAGATATGATTACAAGGTATTGTGGACACATTACTACACAAAAATTTAACAGCACAAAACTAAGATGTTTTGACGTAGAGACTAACCTACATGAAATGCTAATTTCATGTCTGACAAGTTGATTCCATAAATTTCATCAATACTCACAGTGCAGTTTAATAAATATTATAATATACCTAATTATCATATTTGAGCGAATGGTAGTCACTAGCCAGAATCGATAACCCAAACATCAGAAAATCGCTTCGTTATGCAATCCTGGTCCTTCAGTATCTAGATGCAAATAATAATACTTTAACCAATATGCCTTCACAATCTACTATCCACTTCAACCATGCCTTCACAATCTACCTTCCACTTTTGAAGAGTGAACGAAGAATGACTATTATCAATACATTGACTCCATCTATACAATTAATAAAAGGATACTAATTAGACTAGTTTATCTCAAACCAAAGGCAGATTGGTCATGCCAATGGTATACAGTAATGTGAAACATAACTGTAATGTAAAATGTCTAAAATAACATCTAGTCCATGCGATTGAGTTAAACTGAAAGCAACATAACTGTAATGTGAAACAACTACGCGTCTATGCCGCAGGAGAAAGAGCGAGAGATTAGATTACCGTGTCCCAAATCTAAAGTTTGATAGGTTGGCCTTCAATGGTGACCATGCGAGCACCGAACTCTACACCATCGGTGAGATCATGCACTGGTTGGAACCTATTATCAGTGAATTGCAACAACATGCAAGATTTCCCCGCACCGAAAAACTGACTCAAAATTCAGACCAGACCATCCGTATCGTTAGGGATCGAACTGCGGATAAACCAAAGAAACCTGTGTCGCCGATGATGATGCAGTTGAAGAGGTAATCGTACGAACTTTTGGAAACGTTCGCCGTCAACAATCAAGAGCAGAGAGAGAGAGAGAGAGAGAGAGAGAGAGGAGCTCCGATGGAGAGAGAGGACGGACTGAGGAATCGAGACAGTGTTCAAACTTCAAAGTTCAAACTAGAGTCGCTCGGTTTCCTTTATCGCTATTTATGCCTCTCTTTTACAAAATTTGAGGGATCAAAGTGATTACGTTATTAAACTTATAGGACCTAAATGGTTGACTTTATTAAACTTTGTAAAAAACAAAAATTAAATGTCCACTTCCATCGTGACGAGACCCATACAAGAAAAATCGAATATTTGATATTAGCAGTCTTCGTCTTCCAGAAGTTGGTGACGAGATCTCACGTTTGCAGTTACGTATTTCTGGTCCGGACTCTTCCACCTACCACTAGCACTCTGCTACTATAAAGTCCACCAGCTTCATCACTGTAAACCAAACCGCAAACATATTAATCGGAGCTTGGACCAGAGACGTTGAATTGAAGTTGAAGCAGACGGAGGAGATGACGACGGTGAGAAGAACCAAGCTCGGGTCTCAGGGGCTAGAGGTATCAGCTCAGGGTCTAGGATGCATGGGAATGTCTGCCTTCTACGGCCCCCCGAAGTCCGATTCCGACATGATCGGTCTCATACATCACGCCGTCAGCAGCGGTGTCACCTTCCTCGATACCTCCGACATCTACGGACCTCACACCAATGAGATTCTCCTCGGAAAGGTAGCTCACAATTATCCTAGCTATCGACTCAGAGTATTTGCCATAGACTCACAGCCGAATTCCTCGATTTACAATCTTGTGCTCAATCAATTTCTCCTGATTTCTTGATTTGCGTCTGTTGCTGCAATTGATTAGCCAAGAAATTACAATTTCTTGTTGGAATCATACTTCGCATACTGTTTTAGACAGTGATATTACCTTTTTTTCTGGAGAAATCTTCTTCATTGCACTTGGTTAGTATTAATTGATTATCAAATCTTCTGATTAGTTAATTTTGGTTGATAAATACAATTCTGGATGAAATTGTAGGCACTGAAGGGAGGATTTAGGGAGAAAATTGAATTAGCATCCAAATTCGGCGGCTGCTTTGCAGATGGAAAGTGGGGAGTACGCGGTGAACCTGCATATGTGAGGGCTGCTTGTGAGGCCAGTTTGAAACGATTAGATACTGATTGCATTGATCTTTACTATCAACACCGGATCGATACTCGTATCCCAACTGAATTAACAGTATGGACTGACTCCATTCCTTGTCTTTTTTAGTACATTTTCCTAAATGGAAATCAATATGAAACTTATTAAGCTGATTTTGTGTTGAAGATGGGTGAGTTGAAAAAACTCGTAGAAGAGGGTAAAATAAAGTACATAGGTCTATCTGAGGCCTCTGCATCAACAATCCGAAGAGCTCATGCCGTGCATCCAATAACTGCAGTACAAATAGAGTGGTCGTTGTGGACAAGAGATGTGGAGGCAGAAATAGTTCCTACATGCAGGTAAAGGATTTGTACTGTAGTTCTAATGTTTTATTGAGTTGTTATATTAGATTTCCTTTCTTGATTTTGGTACCTTTTCTGGGTGGTTTCTCAGAGAATTAGGGATCGGAATCGTTGCATATAGTCCTCTAGGAAGAGGGTTTTTCTCATTGGGGTCGAAACTTGTGGAGTCCTTCTCCAAGGATGATTTCCGACAGGTACTATACTATGAGTTTGCTTGGCTTACAAGGATGTGAAAATATAAGAAAATATTCTAGTGTGGAGTTGCCTAATCAGGCAAAAAAAATTGTTTATCTGACAATATTTGCTGCCATAAATACTCTAGGATGATAACACTGCCATTGGGCTAGAGCTATTAGCTTCATACCTGAGCCTGTTGTACTTACTTTTAAGTTCATAAAAGAAGTAGGGGTGAGAAAAAAAAAAGTTGGCTGGGGCAAAATCCCAAACAAAACCGGTCTGAGACCGGTCCGACTAAGACCGAAACCGACAAGTGTCGAGACCGAGCGGGCGGATTTTTTCCTCTAAGATCGGTCTCGGTCTCGAGTTTTTTCCCGAAATGCCCGATATTGACCGGTTCAGACCGAGTTGTTTTAAAACCTAAGTACTTACGTTAGGTCTTCTAAGTTTGACTTTGGGTAGTGACTTTCACTTTGAATAGAGCCGACAATGGTGCGGTGAAAACTCATAACCATGGTTATAACCGTTACTGTTTAATATGGTTAAATGTATCATTACGGATAACTGCTGTTATGGTGATGAATTTTCTACCCATAATGATTATGGTATTTGAGTTATACTCATGGTTATAACCATGGTTATTATATAAATATAATATTTATTTAGACCGAAGTCGGTCTCGGTCCTCCACCGGTGAGGACCGAAATTTCAGGTTCGGACTCGGTCTTGCCAAAAAAAACGATCCGCCCGCCCAAGCTCACCCTTAAAAAGAAACGTTTTTGTTGAATATAGGTAGTCTGGTTTGGTACTTTCAAACAATTTCTCCAGACCCGTATCGAAAACTGAACCTCCATTAGAATAATGAGTGAGATGATGAACACTGCCTTCTCAAACACAAAGTTCACTCCTCAAATCCAGTGAAAACTCTTCTTTTTTAGATCGAAGTGAGGAGAAGAGGCTTTGTGCTTGCTTCGAGGGCAAGCTTCTTAATAGTGTTTCTTCCTTTTTGTAGCACTTACCGAGGTTCCAACCCGAGAATCTGGAACACAATGTGAAGCTGTTTGACATAGTAAGCGAGATGGCTAAGAGAAAAGGATGCACCCCTTCGCAGTTAGCTCTTGCCTGGGTCCACCACCAAGGCGATGACGTTGTCCCCATCCCAGGCACCACCAAGGTCGAGAACTTCAACCAAAATATCGGAGCTCTGTCCGTCAAGCTGTCTCCTGAAGAAATGGCGGAGCTCGAATTGATTGCTGCACAAGACAATGTGAAGGGACATAGGTACGGGACCACGTCTCCTACGTTTGAGACCGCAGACACACCGCCTTTGTCTTCATGGACTGGTTCTGCCTGAAGAAGAAGGGAAGGGAGGTGGGTGGTTTGGTAGGTTTATTGGTTGGTTATGGAGGTTGGTTCTAACTTCTGTCATAATAACGAGGAAATGTTGGAGAAGAATAGGTTTGATGTTTTGTTTAGAAACATCTGTTTAATAATAAGATTATCCAAATTGTCCAACCAATGATTGTATCTTTGCTCAATGGGCTTTCGCTAATGGGCTTGTGTCTACTGTGATTGGGCCCAATGGGCTTGTGACTAATGGACTTGGGCTTCCAATGATTTATTAAGTTGGTTGGTTGGCCCATTTGAAGTCAAGAAGTAAGATCTCAAACAACCGTATTGAAGTCAAGAAGTAAGATACTAATAATTCAAAATAGTGTCTAGATGGCATGATATTTTTAATTTATTATTATTTTTAAGGGTTAAATACTAATGAGCTACCTGAATTTTGAACGTTTTACAATGAGCTACCTGTAACTTTAAAAATTTAAAATGGACTAGCGCAACTTGGACGGAGGTGCAAATAGCTACCTCCGTCCAATTTACCGTCAATTGTTGACAGAATTTCGTTGAAAAATTCAATAGAAATTGGACGGAGGTAGCTATTTGCACATTCGTCCAAGTTGAAGTATTCCGTTTTAATTTTTTAAAGTTCGTGTAGCTCGTTACAAAACATTCAAAGTTCAGGTAACTCAATCATTGGTATTTAACCCTATTTTTAAAAGGAATATTATGAATTTAAATTTTAAAAGGATAAAATTTACCACTCTTATATTTTTAAGAAAGAGTGTATCTTAATCAAGTATAATAAACTTGATATTTTTTTAGTCTATAAAATAGTACTACTTTAATCAATAATTCAATATGCCTTCACAATCTACTTTCCACTTCAACCATGCCTTCACAATCGTTTTTTTTTTAAGTAACGTGGTTACTTTTTTTAAAAAAAAATCTTCACAATCTACCTTCCACTTTTGAAGAGTGAACGAAGAATGACCATTATCAATACATTGACTCCATCTATACAATTAATGAAAAATACCGTCTCATTGGAAGGATACTAATTAGACTAGTTTATCTCAAACCAAAGGCAGACTGGTCATGCCAATGGTATACAGTAGCAGTAAAGCATTTGAACTCTTGATACTTTCGATTCAACCTAGGCTAAATGGCTAATTTTCTTTCACAGTTGCATTTTCAATCGTACAATCAATTATTCTTAACTAACAGGATCTATATTGTAGCAAGAAATGTCTAAAATAACATCTAGCCCATGCGATTGAGTTAAACTGAAAGCAACATAACTTAACTGAAATGTGAAACAACTACGCGTCTATGCCGCAGAAGAAAGAGCGAGAAATTAGATTACCGTTCCCAAATCTGAAGTTTGATAGGTCGGCCTTCAATGGTGACCACGCGAGCACCGAACTCTACACCATTGGTGAGATCATGCACTGGTTGGAACCTATTATCAGTAAATTGCAACAACATGCAAGATTTCCCCGCACTTGTAAAAATCCGCACCGAATAACTGACTCAAAATTGAGACCAGACCATCCGTATCGTTAGGGTTCGAACTGCGGATAAACCGAAGAAACCTGTGTCGCCGATGATGATGTAGTTGAAGAGGTAATCGTACGAACTTTTGGAAATGTTCGCCGTCAACAATCAAGAGCAGAGAGAGAGAGAGAGGTAGAGGAGCTCCGATGGAAAGAGAGGACGGACTGAGGAATCGAGAGAGTGTTCAAACTTCAAAGTTCAAACTAGAGTCGCTCGGTTTCCTTTATCGCTATTTATGCCTCTCTTTTACAAAATTTGAGGGATCAAAGTGATTACTTAATTAAACTTATAGGACCTAAATGTTTGACTTTATAAAACTTTGTAAAAAACAAAAATTAAATGTCCACTTCCATCGTGACGAGACCCCACACAATAAAAAACGAATATTTGAGATTAGCGGTCTTCGTCTTCCAGAAGTTGGTGACGAGATCTCACGTTTGCAGTTACGTATTTCTGGTCCGGACCCTTCCACCTACCACTAGCACTCTGCTACTATAAAGTCCACCAGCTTCATCACTGTAAACCAAACCGCAAACATATTAATCGGTGCTCGGAGCAGAGACATTGAATTGAAGTACTTGAAGCAGACGGAGGAGATGACGACGGTGAGAAGAACCAAGCTCGGGTCTCAGGGGCTAGAGGTATCAGCTCAGGGTCTAGGATGCATGGGAATGTCTGCCTTCTACGGCCCCCCGAAGTCCGATTCCGACATGATCGCTCTCATACACCACGCCGTTAGCAGCGGTGTCACCTTCCTCGATACATCCGACATGTACGGGCCTCAGACCAATGAGATTCTCCTCGGAAAGGTAGCTCACTATTATCCTAGCTATCGACTCAGAGTCTTTGCTATAGACCCACAGCCGAATTCCTCGATTTACAATCTTGTACTCAATCAATTTCTCCTGATTTACGGCTGTTGCTGCAATTGATTAGCCAAGAAATTACAATTTCTTGTTGGAATCATACTTCGCGTACTGTTTTAGACAGTGATATTACCTTTTTTCTGGAGAAATCTTCTTCATTGTGCTTGGTTAGTATTAATTGATTATAATATCTTCTGATTAGTTAATTTTGGTTGATAAATACAATTCTGGATGAAATTGTAGGCACTGAAGGGAGGATTTAGGGAGAAAGTTGAATTAGCATCCAAATTCGGCATCAGCTTTGCAGATGGAAAGAGGGGAATACGCGGTGAACCTGCATATGTGAGGGCTGCTTGTGAGGCCAGTTTGAAACGATTAGATACTGATTGCATCGATCTTTACTATCAACACCGGATCGATACTCGTATCCCAATTGAATTAACAGTATGGACTGACTCCATTCCTTGTCCTTTTGAGCACATTTTCCTAAATGGAAATCAATATGAAACTTATTAAGCTGATTTTGTGTTGAAGATGGGTGAGTTGAAAAAACTCGTAGAAGAAGGTAAAATAAAGTACATAGGTCTATCTGAGGCCTCTGCATCAACAATCCGAAGAGCTCATGCCGTGCATCCAATAACTGCAGTACAAATAGAGTGGTCGTTGTGGACAAGAGATGTGGAGGCAGAAATAGTTCCTACATGCAGGTAAAGGACTTGAAGTGTAGTTCTAATGTTTTATTGAGTTATTAGATTAGATTTCCTTTCTTGATGTTGGTACCTTTTCTGGGTGATTTCTCAGAGAATTAGGGATCGGAATCGTTGCATATAGTCCTCTAGGAAGAGGGTTTTTCTCATTGGGGTCGAAACTTGTGGAGTCCTTCTCCAAGGATGATTTCCGACAGGTACTATACTATGAGTTTGCTTGGCTTACAAGGATGTGAAAATATAAGAAAATACAAAAAATTGTTTATCTGACAATATTTGCTGCCAGAAATACTCTAGGATGATAACACTGTCTTATATCCATTGGGCTAGAGCTATTAGCTTCATACCTAAGCCTTCTTGAGCCTGTTGTACTTACTTTTAAGTTCATAAAAGAAGTTGAGCAAAAAAAACTGGCTGGGCCGAAATCCCGACAAAACCGGTCTGAGGCCGACTCGACTAAGACCGAGACCGACTAGGACCGAGACCGAGCGGATGGTTTTTTTACTCTTAAGGTCGGGCTCGGGCTCGAGCTTTTTCCCGAAATGTCTGATTAGGACCGGCCTGGACCGAGTTGTTTTAAAACCTATGTACTTACGTTAGGTCTTCTAAGTTTGACTTTGTGTAGTGACTTTCACTTTGAATATTTAACTCTTTAATATTCGGTTTGTACTGATGTAGACTTGTACTGATGTTTGGACTTAAATCGATGACTGTAGTGAGTCAGACAATTTTTTTTCCAGCAAATTTCGTTGTTTTTTTTAATGAAAATTCCGGTCCTAAACCGAGACCGACCCGAGTCAAGCAAGACCGACTCGGGCGGGCTTTTTAGACCGAAGTCGGTCTCGGTCCTCCACATGTGAAGATTGAAATTTCGGGCCTGCCCAAGCTCACCACTAAAAAGAAGAGTTTTTGTTGAATATAGGTAGTCTGGTTTGGTACTTTCAAACAATTTCTCCAAACCCCTATCCAAAACTGAACCTCCATTGGAATAATGAGTGAGATGATGAAAACTGCCTTCTCAAACACAAAGTTAACTCCTCAAATCCAGTGAAAACTCTTCTTTTTTAGCTCGAAGTGAGGACAAGAGGCTTTGAGCTTGCTTCGAGGGCAAGCTTCTTAATAGTGTTTCTTCCTTTTTGTAGTACCTACCGAGGTTCCAACCCGAGAATCTGGAGCACAATGTGAAGCTGTTTGACATAGTAAGCGAGATGGCTAAGAGAAAAGGATGCACCCCTTCGCAGTTAGCTCTTGCCTGGGTCCACCACCAAGGCGATGACGTTGTCCCCATCCCAGGCACCACCAAGGTTGAGAACTTCAACCAAAACATTGGAGCTCTGTCTGTCAAGCTGTCTCCTGAAGAAATGGCAGAGCTCGAATTGATTGCTGCACAAGACAATGTGAAGGGACATAGGTACGGGACCGCGTCTCCTACGTTTGAGACCGCAGACACACCGCCTTTGTCTTCATGGACTGGTTCTGCCTGAAGAAGAAGGGAAGGGAGGTGGGTGGTTGGTTATGGAGGTTGGTTTTGTCATAATAATTCTGTCATAATAACGAGGAAATGTTTGAGAAGAATAGGCTTGATGTTTTGTTCAGAAACATTTGTTTAATAATAAGATTATGGTTAAATACCTAAGAGGACGTTTTGCAACGAGCTACCCGAACTTTGAAAATTCAAAACGGGCTAACTCAACTTTAAAGAACGTGCAAATAGCTAATTCCGTCTAATTTTCCGTCAACTGTTAACGGAAATTCGTCAAAAATTGGACGTAGGTAGCTATTTGCACATTCTTCAAAGTTGATGTAACCCGTTTTGAATTTTCAAAGTTCGGGTAGCTCGTTGCAAAACGTTCAAAGTTCAGATAGCTACTTGTTATTTAACCCACAAGATTATCCAAATTGTCCAACCAATGGATTGTATATTTGGCCCAATGGGCTGTCGTTAATGGGCTTGTGACTAATGTGATTGGGCCCAATAGGCTGGGAACTATTGGATTGTGACTAATGGGCTTGGGCTAACAATGATTTATTAAGTTAGTTGGTTGACCCATTTGACAACCACCTCATCAGCTTATAAAACGAGGTCTCAAACAACCGTATTGAAGGCAAGAACTAAGATAGTAAGATACTAATAATTCAAAATAGTGACTAGATGGCATTATAATTTTATTTTTAAAGAAATATTATGAATTTAACTTTTAAAAGGATAAAATTTACCACTCTTATATTATTAGGAAAAAGTGTATCTTATCAATTATAATAAACTTGATATTTTTTTTAGTCTATAAAATGGACTCTTGGTTAGGACATTTGGTAATGGTGTTGTGAAAACTCAAAAATCGTGGTTATAACCGTCATTTTTTTATATGTTTAACCGTACCATTATAGTGTGGTGCGGTTATGGTGATGAATTTTCCTAACCGTAATGGTTATGCTATTTTAGTCATACACATGGTTATAACCATGGTTATTATATAAATATAATAATGATTTAATATTAATATATTAGTAAATACTAATAACATAAGTATGATTTTCACTTTTACATTACACGAATTCATAATTTTAGATAAAATGTAATTGAATTATATTAATGTTAAATAGTAGTAGTGTTAATTTTGAATGATATTAATTAGTGTTGCATATTTTATTTTTTGTACATAACTTTATGTATCTATTAAAATAAAATTCACGATATTCTATTACATTTCACATGTGGTAATAAATATGGATATACAGTTAAAACTGTTGTTAATAACTGCAGTTATAAATATAATTATTGTATTGAAAATTGTACTCATACTGATTATGATTAAAAATTGTACTCATATAATGATTATGATTATATTATACAATTTAAAAATATAAATTTTCTGGTACCCATAATCCATATCGTATACTAACTATAGTAAGACCTACTTGTATATTAGATGTCGATAAAAGAGTAATCAGCTAATAACCTGAAGTATATCTACGTATACTGGTTCTTCCCGAATCTCGATTATGATTTGTTGTCAAATCTGACGGTAGAAGTGGAACCCTATCGATCCAATAGACAAACGACTGAATCTTATAAACACGTACTTAGATACATATACAATATATATATATATTTAATATTCCTTCAAAAAACAATAATGTCCTATCCTGATTACCGTAAACAAAGAAACCAGACCAGATATTATTGTCGTTCCAATTTTCTGCTACCTCGTAAAAGATTATTATTTTTATTTATTTTTTAAATAAAAAAGTCCTGTAAATAATTTAATTATAATTTCCCCTCTTATAAGTATCTTCAAAGAAGGAAAGGAATGATAGTCCTAAATAAATGCTACTTGAATCAATTAATAAATGAATTGGTTAACAGAGAAAAAAACGGCAAATCATGTTAAGTATATATAGAGTAATTCAGATCAGCTATTAAAATTAAATTGTACCTTTCCTTATACTAGTTTAATTTATTTATATTTAATAAACAAAATAGTTATTTTAATATACTTTACCCATTTTTAATGTCTTTTCCATATATCATTATTAATATAACATTAAATATCGTTTATAATGCTTCTTTAAAATTCTACCAAATGTTATTTTATATACTATTTCTAATAATGATGTGTAGTTTCGAAATACATTTACAGTAATATTTAATTGTTTTAATTTTAATATTTAATTTGAACATTTTATATATTAACGAATTTATTTTTAAAGTTTATAAACTTTAATTATTTTGTATTGATACATTATTTATTTTTTAATTATAAAAAAAAAACTAATTTATAAAATATATACTATTTAAGCAAAATAAAACGGTTCAATCAATTATGTGAAAGAGCATCGACCAACGTAAGACCTAAATGAATGACTACGTGTGCAGGACTGAGAGTGTACGTAGTCGCACATGTGATGGTCTATTTGGGAAAATGATGGGAACATATGCCATTTTGTACAGAATAATAAAATAATTAATATATATATTAATAATTGCCCAGAAAAATTGAAAATGAAACAAAAGAATAATTATTTACAGACGTTTACTTTGTTTCTGACATGGCAGACCTAGTCACATCAATTTACTATGCATTTATTTTAAATTTAAATTTTTTTGATAATAAAATTTGGGTTAAATATAAGGAGCTAACTGAACTTTTGATATTTTGTAACGAGCTACTCGAACTTTGAAAATTCAAAACGGATTCCCTCAACTTTGAAAAATATGCAAATAGATACCTCCGTCCAAATTTCCGTCAACTGTTGATCGAAATTCGTCGGAAATTCGTCAGAAATTGGACGGATGTAACTATTTGCACATTTTTCAAAGTTGAGGTCGCCCGTTTTGAATTTTCAAAGTTTGGGTTGCTCGTTGCAAAACGTCCAAAGTTCTGGTAACTCATTGGTATTTAACCCTAAAAATTTCGAAAAGAAAAAAGTTATTAAATTCAACTGTAAAGAACTTCAAAAAAATCATTAAAAATAGTACATTTAATTATTTAAACAGTGACACAGAAATATTTAATTATATATTTTGCATGATTTAATGCAGTCTTACGAAATATAACAGAAACAAATACTGTGATATTTAGATTTTTAGAGTAATAATATTTATATTCAATTCAAAAAATTAAATTAATAGGTTGAAAATTCATTGTCTGCACGGTTCATTGTTTGCCCGGTTCATGTTGCCCGGTTCAATGAGCAGAAGAAGAAGTATATAATTTTGCATGGACTTACGTCCTTTTCTTTATTTTATGAGGATGAAACTGACATTCTGTCCATACTTTGGAGGTGGAACCTGCAGTTAACTAATGCTACTTACTAGTTACATACACAGTAACACAATATAACTAAATTTTGAAGTTTTTTTAAATAAAAAATTGCATTTTATTTATTATATTACTTTGGGTTATTATTTTTAGAAATTGTTAATTGAACTTTTAAAAAAATTACAATTTTTAGTTGATTTTTTGTGAAAACATACACTTTGCTAGTTGAATTTTGAGAAAAAATGTAATTTGGTAGTTCACACGTGATAAACACGTGCATGTCATTGTCATAATTTAATAAAAATTTAGATGAAGCTAGCAAATAATATTTTTTTTTATAAAAGCAACTAACAATTTATTCAAATAAAAAGTTCAACTATAAAACTGTGAAATTGATGAGGATATAATTGTACATGAGTCAAAGTTGAAGAGAACAATTATTCCAATATTGAGTATCATAATTCGTGTTTAGATTTTAGAGCAAATAATTAGCACGTCTTATCTAATTACGTTATCGTGTTTTATATCTATAAATACTTAAAGATTGAAGATCCAAAAATGAAATTTCATTATAATGAAGGAAGACAATACAAACTATATAAATCTATTATATGACCTGTCTCGATCAACAAGAGCATATAAATGGAACAAACCCTAATCCCTAAATCCTAAAACCTACTGCAGTTTTGCTGCATTTCCAAGCCTTAACTCAAGATCAAGCTCCTCTACAACGATACCTTCCTCACTCGAACATTTCTTGGTCGGAAATATCATCGTATTCGCCACCTTAACCCTCTTCAAGCCCATTCGATCATCAACAACCACCCGAGATCTCTCCCTTTGCGTGCCCATGGAAAAAGCAGCAGAAGAAGAAAGAACACAGTCCTTCTGCACTTCCTTATAATCTTGAGAAGCAGAAACCCTAGAAAGGCTGGGGTTAGGGTTAGGGTTCGAGACGGCAAGAGATGACTGCTTGAGCCTTGCTCTGTCTCTTCTATGGACATTCATGTGACCTCCCAATGCTTGTGCTGATCTGAACTCTCTATGACAGAAACTGCAGGAGTAAGACCTGGGCGGCCACACGATCCCTATCCCTCCCATGTCCTCTGCAAAAGCCTTCTCCTCCCACGAAGAGTTTTGTCTTCTCTTCATGGAAGCCATCATCAGGTAGTGAGCAAGCTCCATGGCAGCTTACTGTAAGTGAGCTCTAGATTCATGACAGAGAGATACATATAGTCTGAACCGATACAGACAGGGAGAGGGAATTGAATGCAGTGAAAGCAACACAAGAAAGAAACTAAGAGAGAAACTAGGGTTTCACAGCAAAAAGTCTTTGGGATAGTGGGGATGAATGGCGATGTAGTAGCTATATATAGGTTGAAATGTGGAGACATTTGTCTGTGTTTGGCTTGTGCTTTGAATGGATATGTCTGTTGGGTTTTTTGATAAATTGCTGTTAGATTAGATGGTGTAGTTGGAGACCTTTTAGGGCAACCCTTATTCACTTCCTTTTTGCAGGGCCACGTGGGGCCCTCTTTTTTCCATCCTCAACAACAAGTCACATATGTTTATGTTTTGGTCGAACGAGAATTTCGGGGGCTGTTTTTTTTTCATTAATTTTTTTACCAATATGAAAGTCTACTGTCTTTGTATGTAATAATGATATCACGTGTCGTTCATTTTTTTTTTCTGATACAAAAGAATGCCATTTAAATATAGGCTTGTTAATTTAAACCGGTAGATGGTTAAAAAAAAACGGTTCGACTGAATTAGTTTGATTCAAACCGGTTCGATCGAACTAGTATCAAAATCAAACCAGTATTTTTAAACTTCAAATAAACCAGTTCAAAATAGTACTAAAAATTCAGTTCGAATCGACTCGTTTTATACTTAAATTTAAATCAAACCACTTTAAACATATATAATTTTAGAACCAGATTGAAGCAAAATCAACTAAACCGGTATGAAATTAAACCAAACCTAGAGATGTCTTCAATAAACCAAACCTAAAGATGTATTGGTCTCTCGTATGTTGATGTTGGGACATGATTTCAGTTAGTTGTGGAACAAGTTTTTAGTCGGTTCAGTGTGTTTTTCAGTCGGTTAAGTGTATTTTTCAGTCAGTTCAGTATTTTGTTTCAGTCGATTCAGTATATTTTTCAGTTAGTTCAATATTTTTCCAGTCGGTTCAATGAATATTCTCTCCATCTACGTATGGAATTTCCATACGTAAATGGAGAGAATATTCATTTTAGGGTGTGGATATAAAAACATTGATAAACTTAACCTTTTTTTTTTGTTATTATAGATTTCTAATCCATTCTGAACTAGCTGATTTTTTTTAAAAATTTTTTTAAAAGAAAATATGAAATGATTCAGTTATAGAATAAAAAATCGATTCTAATACGATTTTCGTATAATTGATTGTTCAAAGCATTCTAAATAAATATAATTTTACTTGATTAAACCAGATAATGTCACGTTCTAAAATTATCAATTTTTAAATTTCAACTAAATTTTATAGTTTTTGGATCACAATTGGGTTTTGAATTTAGGGTTCGAGTAATGTTCTTGCAATTCACACGGGGAGCTATTCATTCATAACTTCCACACTAATATTAGCTAGGTTTACAATTTTTGGTACAATGAAACGTTATCAAATGCTTATTAGTTGTTTCAAGCTTAGTTCAACATTCACTTTCACACCCTTTAGGGTTAGGTTTGGTTCGAATGCTTGGTCGTGGGTCCACGGGTGAGTCCATACTGACCCGACCAATGCTTAAACATGGTATGTATGTTTTGTTGATTTTTACGGACATTGAGAGGGATCGATGTTCCGCACTTAGCTATCGTGGCAACGTTTGCCGGGAATGGTTATCGCTCACCTAGGGGTGAGCAAAATAGACTGGTGAACCGAAAAAGTTATGAGTCCGTCCCGAAATTTTTTTCGGACTTTTATTTTTATATATAGAAACACCCGTCTCGAGCTCACCCCTACTTAACTTGCAGCCCAATCTTCCCTCTGTCACAGACAAGCTTTGCTGCAACCTAACCAATGCCCGGGTGTATCGTGCGGACCCCGCCCAACCTCGGACGTGTCCACAAACCTGAGAAGCTTCCCCTTCCGAACAGGGCATGGGTGGGCCATCAGGGTACACCCCAGAGTTCAAAACCGTGGCCTTGACCCGCTTCTCCTGACCCAGCTCAGTCCTCGACTTGAACGTCGTGCTAATATTTGAGAGAAAACTCGACTTATGGGAAGCTTCCGGAGCTGCGGCCCACTCAGTCTTCCTGATCGTGCAATTCGGGACGTAAGAAAACAGCAGTCTGAGGTGGAGAACAGTGTTCGGCCACTTCCCTTTGCTCAGTAACTGAGCCCCGGTCACGATGAAGACACCAGTTATGGGACCCGCAAGCCAATTGGGATCATGTTTTACAGTCGAGGTGCAGATGTTCGAGTATCTCTTCTGTTGGAAATTAATGTACAAAACATGCAATCGATTAAGGTACAAAATAACACATAATTAAGTTACATCCCTTAATGATTGCCTTAGCGGAAGCGGAAGCGGATCTACCTGAGGTTGAGATCACGGTCTGTCGGACGGGAGGACACGCCACGGTTTGACGGGCAATGACCTATAATACCACAGCTACTGACCTCTGTCTAAACTGTAGGGCGGCTAGGGCATCACTGTCATCATCCTCATTAGGTTTTCCAAACCCTGAGCACCCCTATATATACTGATATATAGAGGGATAGGTTTTAAGGCCAGATACACAACTGAGCTTATGTAAATGGGCTCCCACTTATGGGCTACCCATTATCCTAAAACCAACATCTCCCACTCGCACAAAGTGGGGGGGGGGGGGGGGGGGGCGCTCATTCATTAAGCCAGCACCAAGAGAACGAATCTCATTATACAGTAAAGTCACATACGAGGAGGCAGCCGTGCGACCGACAGACACAACGAGCAAAGTACTACGCACCGGTTAAGAATACGTAGCGACCCACGGATCCCACACCAGCAGTGGAAATGTGCCATGCACCCTTGGTCATGTAATCTTTCTCCAGGTCTGACCGCACAAGGATCTTTCAGACCTATATATGTATTGCGCCCACAACCGCAGCCGGTGCCGCGGTTGGTGGCCACCTAGTGGACACAATATCGAGAAGATCCCATAATGACCATCCTCTTCCCACAAAACCATCGGCACAATTCAACTCGCTTTTCTAGAACCGGGACCCGGGCGGAATACGTCGAAGGCCCATCGAGCACGGACTAAGATAGCAAACACTGAACTGAACCTCAAGTCTCTGTTCAGAGTACTGAGGGTACGTACGCGGCTCTTACACAAAGAGCTCTGGGTCTCACACGACTCCGAGTTAAGATCACATCTCGGGTCATACCCATGGTCGTATTTGGGTGCGCCGCGGTATGGAACGCGCGCTACAGCATATCTCCTCTCCCATGGAGCATATGTCCATATGCTGTACAGATGTCCATCAGGCACACTAAGTACCCGAACCAAAAGTCACAAAGACTCCCATCCAACCCCTGAGTGGATTGACAGACCATAATCCGTCGTAGTGCGAAATCAGATAATTCCGGACACAAAGTCCTTTCCGGTCATCCCAACAGACTTCCAGAACTAGAAACTATTACCAGCCTCACCTAGCCACAAAGGCATAGAAGTTATCACCCGTGTGAGAGGGCGATCTAATCCACTTTGACATATGTCAATAAACAATCACAGTAAGAACACACAAAACACTCAAACTGTGAAAACATGCATACTCAAATATAATTCAAGTTAAAGAACATTGTATGGGAAATAAAACCAATGAAGTACATCAACTAAGTCTACACAGTCCTAGAGACTACACATGCGTAGACAAGTACTACAATGAAGGTCAGAGAGACGGTCCACAACCATCTCATCCGTAGACAAGTACTTCAAACTCATCACCTTGTGTCTAACCACGTCTCTAACATAGTTTTGCTTGATATCTACTTGCTATGACTTGTTATGATACTTGAGTTTCTATATCACGGAGATTGCGACTCCAATGACTCAGCAATCAATCCGGAAGTCTCTTCAGTCATACAATCAATTGAGTGGTCCACACAAGACCCACAAATTTGGCTTCAATGGCGATTAACACAATGCGCGGTGGATTTTCTCTCATCAAAGTCACCACCATAGTCCGCATCGTTATACCCAGTCATCCAGAGATTCTCGGATCTCTAGCAAGTCTCTAGCACAAAGCATGACGATGCTCTTAAGATATCACATGATCCTATTTACTTCCTACCATTTCTTCAATTCCGGTTCAGCTTGGTACCTACATACCATGCCGACTGCATGATAAATATCAGGCCGAGTACACACTATTGCGCACATCAGGCTTCCGACTGCACTTAGCTACAGAATTTATCTATCTAGTCCATATATCCATTTTAAGAGGTTGATCAACGTAAACTGGAGTTTCAATTGGTTCGCAGTTACTCATGTTGAACATTTTCAACACTTTGTTTATGTAGCTTTCCTGTGAAAGCCACAACTGCCTCCTACGGCGATCTCTCGAGATCTAAATCTCAAGGATGTGCGCCGCCTCACCCATGTCCTTCATCCCAAACAGAGAAGACAATCAGACATTTATCTGTGTGAGGAACTCCAAGCTATTTACAGCTATGAGTATGTCATCTACATATAGAATCATAAACACAAAGTTTGGTCCAGACCCTTTTGGTGTACACGCAATGATTCTCATCCTTCAAGAGAAATCCATTTTCCACGAACAAATCATGAAATCAGCGGTATCACTGCATAGCGAACTGTTTCAGACCATAGATCAATTTGTGAAGTTTGCACACTAAGTGCTTATAGTCTTTCTGCACAAAGCATTCAGACCGCTCCATATAGATCTATTCTTCTAACTCACCTTTGAGGAAGACGGTCTTAACATCTATCTAGTGCAGTTCCAAATCTAGACTCACTCCAATAGCCATAATCTTAAGAACCCATTTAGCTCTATTTCTCTATGTCCTCTCGAAGGTCGACCAGTGTCCAAACACCGTTTTTCCTTATAGATTCCATCTAGTCCAAAGTGTTCGTCTCATCTACCATTACTTTCATCCATTTTTCCTAGAAGGTTCCATTGAGAGTTTCTCTAACGTTTTACGGCACAATAACCATATCGTCAGATATTAGGGTGTTTAGTTCTAGCCCACAGCCTAACAACTCACTACTACCAGGGTATGACCATGATCACTCCCACTAAGAATGAGATCCCTAATGCTCCCACTGTCAACAAGATCATCAGGAGCAGAATCTGTTTCATTCGCTTTAGCAGGCAATGAATCTGGCAGACGACGAACTGATTCATCATCTGCGGTTTCAACTCTCCCACTCGAATTAACAGGTGTCTGCTCAACTTGATCTTGAATCTCATATAGAGATCGATCCAAATCAATCTCCCCCTTCTTAGGAAATTCGTTCTCTACAAACGTTACGTCTCGTGATTCGATCTCGGTAACACTCCCACTGTCCTGCTCGGCTATAAACACATAACCCTTGTAGGTATCAGAGTAACTAAAAACACTCTTCTTTCCTCTAGGTCCAATCTTTCCCAAACTTATTTGAGAAATCATGAGTGTAAGCGGCACACCCCTATGGGCGCATATGGTGAAGGTCCAGAACTTATTCCAGTCCAAAACTCATATGAAGTGGAGTTAACCGTCTTCGTCGGCACATGGTTCAGGATGTAGGCATCAGTCTCCAAAGCGTTTCCCCATAAGGAAATCAGCAATTGAGTATGCACCATATCGACCGAACCATTTTAAGGAGCGTTCTATTGCGCCTCTCTCCAAAACTATTTTGCTGAGGGGTGTAGGGGATCGTCAACTGATGAATGATCCAATTTCATTACATAAACCGTTAAATTCCGCTGAAAGGTACTCTTCTTCCACAATCAGGGTGGAGGGCCCTTACCCTCCTATCTAACAGGTGTAATCATCTGTAAATGTAATGAAATTATGCGCTCCGTATCGAACCCTATCACTAAGAGGGTCACAGACATTAAAATGGATGAATTGCAAGGGAAATTCGGCTCTAGGTGCCTAACCAAAAAGGCATTCCGATGAAATTTTCTGCTAGACAACTTACACAAGTAGACGACTCCACTTGTGGAATGTAGGAAAGCAAACCCCAATGGGCTAGCCGCTGCATTCTATGTTGACCTATGTAGTCAAGTCTAGTTTGTCTTTCATTCATATCGCAAACATATCCGCGAGTAGAAGAAAAAACATGAAATTATTATTGTTGCCTGAATCCAAATCCGAAACAATAAATCCACCAGAAATAATACTAAAGCCAAACGAAGTTGAACCTAAAACAATTGGACGGAAGATTCATGAAAAGATAATATAAAACCGAGTTTCATTAATCCTAAGACTGAAATAACATATCGGCGAATCTGCGGAGCATAGAGGATATGACTTCAGACTAAAATTCTACCGCCGCGCAAGCGCCGCTCACGAGTTCTAATCCCTTCGACTTCAACACGAAAGTTGTTATCGATGTATATCCACCTAATTTCACGCGGGACTCTGGCACTCTACGAAAATGTCACGATCCCTGGCTATGTGATTTGTCGATCCTGAATTCAAAATCCACAAAGGACATGACTCAGTCAACGTATATGTACTAGAAACACAAAGTTCACTAGATTAGCCATTAAGACATTCATGTCAGATCGATTCAGGGCATGCATTCACAAAGTGTACCCACTGGCCACAATTGTAGCATTTCCTGTATTTAGGCTTCTCGGCCTTATGCGAACATTTTCGCGGTGTTGTTTTCGGAGGAGTCCCTGGGTTCACCTCAGGCTTTGTCTACTTTGCCTTCAATGCATTTGTGCCACCGCGTTGTGCATTACTCCTTCGCCTTCAGCGACTCTTCTTAGGTCTAGAGGATGGCACCACACGCACCACCACCTTAGGTCCAGTGACCTTGGGTCTGTCCTCTTCAACTCAAAGTGCCTTCGAACGTGTTCAAAGGTATTGAGGGCCTTAGAATGAGTTACTTAGATTTTCATCTGTTTCTAGGAGTTAGGCAAATAGCGGATTACGACCTGGATTTGCTGCTCATTGGTCACTGACTGACCGTTCTCCTTGAGTTTCACAATCATGTTGGCCATATGCCTCAGATGCTATCTCGCGGAGTGCTGAGGATTCATCATGTATGAATCAAACTTAATGTTGAGTGAACACAACTAAGCAGTCGTATAGAACCATTTCTAGCCTGCAAAGTATCCCACAGCCCTTTAGCCGTGTGTTAAGCTCAAACTCATCCACCGTACTCAGCATCATGGCGCACGTCTCAGCATCATTGACCTCCCACTCAAATGGAAAGCCTTCTGCTAATTCGTTATTCCAGAATCGGGTCTTTTTATAATCTTCTTGATGGGGTTAATGGATTTCTACTTAGGACCATTTTTATATGCTTTCTCCGAATTTTATAGCTCTCACCATTAAGTCTAAGACCTTTGTCCAACTAAGCGATGATATTCTACATGGCAGACTAATTTATCTAACCAAAGGAAATTCTAATAGGATCATGGAGACACAAGGAACAATGTTTTATTGCATGTAAAAGACAAGTCTCAGACCGATAGGACAAACTTGAGAACATACTTAAACCCGGAGGACAACTCTAGCTATGCCGAGAAGCACTCCCCGTCTCCAAGCATGTCCTAAAGTCACTACTATCAATCGAAACACAGTCTATACCAACAGCCCACAGAAGACCGGAGTCGAACATATCGCACTAAACCAAAGTGTTCGACTCTTACACAAAACAATTGTCCTAGAATTATTCAAGGAAATTCGGAGAACCTCGCAGACTAACCGACCGGTTCACACTCAGGAACATTTTCCTAGGTGTAGTTCGTACTCATCCAAACTTCCGAAAGGATACTAAGGACAATCCTAAAAGCTTGCTACCTAGACTATGCCAGAACTAGATCTCCCTACCAAGGTAATCTATCCTATGCAAGTAAGGTAACAAACCACACAATTCAATACACACATATATATATTGATACCTTTCAAAAATAAATTAATTTGGGGCTAATCTGTGATTTTCAAAACTTTGAGGACTAAAGTCACCCTAACCAAAAGTTTGGGGATCAAAATCACCATGAATAAAAATGTGGATACCAAAGTCTCAACAAATAAAAATTCAGGGACTAAAGTCACAACAAATAAAAGTAATTAACATGTTAGACCATTTTCACTGCTGGGATCTCAACAATCACAACCTAGTTAATTCTACCAGTCATGGAGTCAAGAGCCAATCAGATAAAGTAATGCAAAACTATCTACCCTGCAGAAAACACAAAGTAAACCAGGGAACTCAAGGAACCCACACAGCGTTCTACCTATCCATTCATGCAATATAAAGCAATATAAGGCTCTCCCAGCAATTTAAATTGGTCCAACAATTAATTAAATTAGCCCAAAAATTATTTATGAAAGGGTTCAGGCACATTTACCGGACTGAAATAATCCACTAGGACCCACTGAGGATTCAGGATCTGCACCAAATTTGTTTCGGACCAATTCAGGTGGCCTGGGGCCTCCGAATTAGCTCAGACCGGTCCAGACAGCACGAAACCATCTGAACCGGTCCGGTCAGCCTCAGCCAACCAGTCCAGTTTGAACCGATCCGGTCAGCCTCAGCCAATCGGTCCGGTCTGGTCAGCCTCAGCGAACCGAACCGAATTAATACGGTCTGGTCCAACTTATCAGACCAGACCGGTTTGGAGATGGTCCAAACAGTGCCATCTCCTTCGTAAGGAGATGGCAAGCTGCTAGGGTTTTGACCCTAGCAGCCGCAGCCTTCAATGGTGGTGGCCAGCCTCGAAGGCTGGCCACAGGGTTGGGTCGGCCACCACTGGCCGACCCTCCCTAGGGTCGTCGGCGACTGGCCGCAGCCACAAAGGCTGCGGCCAGTCGCAGGGCCACAGCCTCGTGACTGTGGCCCCGCCTGTGCGTGGCCGCGGCCACTGAGGCTGCGGTCGACCTGGACGCGGCCGCAGCCACGAAGGCCCCGAAGGCCGCGGACGCGGACGCGGTCGACCTGAGTGTGGCCAATAGGGGCTGAGCTGCGGCCCCGAAGGCCGCGGCCGCCCCTATTTCGGCCTCGATTGGGCTGAGCTGCGGCCTCGAAGGCCGCGGCCGCCCCTATTTCGGCCTCAATGGGGCTGAGTTGCGGCCACGAAGGCTGCGACCGCCCCTATTTTGGCCTCGATGGGGCTGAGCTGCGGCCACGAAGATCGTGTCAGCTCCTATTTCGGCCTCGATGGGGCTGCTTTTCCCGATTTCGATCCCGTCGCGATCACGATGACGCCGTGGGGATTTTCCTCTTTGAATCCGACAATTTGGAAACCAACCTACTATGGCTCTGATACCAATGTTGGAAATTAATGTACAAAACATGCAATCGATTAAGGTACAAAATAACACATAATTAAGTTACCTCCCTTAACGATTGCCTTTGCGGAAGCGGAAGCGGATCTGCCTGAGGTTGGGATCACGGTCTGTCGGACGGGAGGACACGCCACGGTTTGACGGGCAATGACCTATAATACCACAGCTACTGACCTCTGTCTAAACTGTAGGGCGGCTAGGGCATCACTGTCATCATCCTCATTAGGTTTTCCAAACCCTGAGCACCCCTATATATACTGATATATAGAGGGATAGGTTTTAAGGCCAGATACACAACTGAGCTTATGTAAATGGGCTCCCACTTATGGGCTACCCATTATCCTAAAACCAACATCTTCCATTTTATTGGTTCGAGGTATTGGTCGTTACTTGTGTCGGAGTCGTCAGAGCCTCGCCACTGCGGTTGTCTGTTGGAAGAGGTCATGGCGTGCGGTGGACTGGAGAGGTGTTGGAGGTGCATTGCTCGGCGGTTGCATTTCTTGCCTTCCAAGAAAAGACGCATGCCTAATACGGGCTTTTGACTGCTCGAGACCTGTAAAAGAATGGAGTTATGAAAATATTACTACGTATAGAATTTTGAAACTAGGGGTTTTAAAACGGGTCGTGGATCGACCCATGGGACCTCTGATCCAAACACGATCCGTGTAATAGTATGGATCAGTTTTTGAAACTCAAACCTGACTCGCATTTTGGTGGGTCAACCCGCGGGTCATAATGACCCGTAATGGTTGAGTCAGATTGTCTCGTTCGACCTTCATCACCCGTGGGTCAATCTGACCCGTTCGACCTACCATTTCAATAAAAACAAAAAATATACTGAAATATATTAATGTAACGGGTCACGGATTGACCCGTGGGTCAAGACATCTGACCCAAACTTGACCCGTATTTTCACGGGTCATCCATGAGTCGTGTCAAAATGACCCATAGGTCAAAAAGTCTGACCCAAACACGACCCGTGAGCGGGTCATCCACGATTTGGGTCAGATTTTGACACCCCTATTTGAAACTCAGTGAGAAAGTAAGAAAAAATTACTGAACTATTTTTATTTTATTTTTTTACATAGAGCAGACCGAAAATCCATTTTTGCAAACAATATTCGTCACTTTTTTCGAAGTATGGTGTTTAGAATTATTTGTCAAAAATCAGTATATTTTTTGCAATTCATCCCAAGTTCGGTATCCAATTTAGTAACTAAAAATGAAGGAAATTAGTAACTAAAAATGAAGGAAATTTGCAATCACATTGAGAAATAGAAATTAAATGAAGTATACAAACCTGGGTAGTGCTGATATGAATCTTAGCCTCTTAGGTCCACAAAAGCCCAACTTTAAAAGTAAATATTTATAATTAATATTTTAACTATTACGGATTAATTACGTTATGAATGAGAATTATTTTAAATATTAAACGAATATTATATTAAATGAATAATAATATAAAATAAATATATAAGAGACGGTGGAATCATTAACTGTCTGCATGCCTTTATCCATTTTTCCTTTACTCCGTTGTCTCCTCAATCTTCCTTCCATGATTCCTGCGGTTTCAATGCCTCTCTCCATCAAAGAGTTTACTTATTTGTCATATAAATAACCAAATAATACTAATTAGGTACATGAACTTTGAACGTTTTGTAACGAGTTACCCGAACTTTAAAATATTAAAACGGGCTACTTCAACTTTGGACGAAGGTGCAACGAGCTACCTCCGTCCAATTTCCGATTAATTTCTGTCAATAGTTTACGGTAATTTGGACGGAGTTACCTCGTTGCACCTTCACCAAAGATTGATGTAGCATATTTTGATATTTTAAATTTCGGGTAGCTCGTTGCAAAACGTCCAAAGTTCAGGTAACTGTTTTGTATTTTTCCCTAATTATAATAATATAATTATTTCTCACTCAAATTATTAACTATATATACTCCTTTATTTATAATATACAACAACATAATAATAAAAATATTATAATAAATAATGAAAATGCTTTTATATAACAAAAATATAACACTTTTATTATATATTTATTCGTATTTTCTCGATTTTTTAAATTCAGACAAAATTTATGAATTCTATTAAATTCTAAATTAAGCATTTATGACTTTATGTCTGCATCAAGAGAAGTCATGGAAGTCGGTCAACTTTGCTTTTCCTCTACTTTTGAAACTTCTAACCCCAATGCCTTTATGAACTTCAGTGCCCAACTACACACATATATCAACATTCATCCATCCATCATCACCAGAGGAGCCATGCGCTTTAATGGTGTCGGCGGTGGCGGAGGAGCAGCAGCGGCGGTGGAGGAACAGGAATACCTGTTCAAGATCGTCATCGTCGGCGACTCGGCGGTGGGGAAGTCGAATTTGCTGTCAAGGTACGCGCGCAACGAGTTCGACCAACACTCCAAGACCACCATCGGCGTCGAGTTCCAGACGCAGTGTCTGGAGATCGACGGAAGGGAGGTGAAGGCACAGATTTGGGACACCGCTGGACAGGAGCGATTCAGGGCGGTTACCTCCGTGTACTACCGCGGCGCGTTTGGTGCACTCGTCGTCTACGATATCAGCCGCCGTAGCTCGTTTGATAGCGTCACTCGATGGCTCGAAGAACTTAAATGTAAGAAGCAACCTCCATTAATTATAATTTTGATTCTTTAATTTATTATTGTTATTTATTGAATTTAAAATTTTGATTGAAAAAAAAAAGATGTGAATCCATTTTTTTCGAAATATATCTTAAAATAATAATAAAAAAAATACGAAACATTCTTAATTTTGAAAAGATAAATAAAAATACAAGCTAATGTCATTCGCGGGTGAACATAAAAAGTATCACTCACAAATGACATTTACGGGTATAATTTCACCCGCAAATCTGATTAACGGTCCCCTCTCTCTCCCATCAAATTTTTTTTAATGAAGCAAATGGTTTGGAGCAAACCTCCTCCGACTTATATGTTCAATTCACGGGTTGTAAAAAAATAAATTTATATCCGAGAATATTCTATCGACTTATGCTTTCGTCTTTTTTTAAAAATTGAAGATATTTTTGTATTTATTTTCGGGTATATGGTTGATCAAAACTTCTTTCCCATGTTTTATAAATAATAGTATAGATAGATAGTATAAAATATATCTTAATATTTCACATCTTCAAAGGGATTTTTTTTCAACCTCAAATTGCATTTTTTGAGTTCAAATTACTTAGTTCTGTTTTTCTATTTGATTTGTTATTTTATATTGATAAAAATAAGGTAAAATCGTCACTTTGACAAAAAAAATAGTAATATTTAAATAATAAAATAAATAAAAGATTAAATTATACGAAAAACGTGTTTTGTGCAAATAATTACATACATTAAACATGTTTCTGCTTTGGTCATGTTCTTTTTTTTTTTTTCAGGTGATGAATTTATATTTAAAAAGTTGCTATATTTTATTATAATTTCTGAAATCATTAAGTATTGCTTACCTCTTATTTCACAATGTTTTTCATTAAATTTTACCTAATCATCTGAATTTTCCCTTGTAGCTCACTCTGATACAACCGTGGCGAAGATGTTAGTCGGTAACAAATCCGATCTGGATCCGATTCGAGCGGTGACGGCGGAAGAAGGCAAGAGCTTGGCGGAATCCGAGGGTCTCTTCTTCATCGAGACATCGGCGCTTGATTCGAACAATGTTCGGACAGCTTTTGAGGTTGTTATACGCGAGATTTACAGTAATGTCTGTCGAAATGTTTTGAATTCCGATTCGTACAAGGTTGACCTCAACACCAGCGGAGTTAGCCTCGTGGACGGAGACAAAGGGTCGACAAAGGGTTGGACATGTTGTTCGGTATAAAGAGAGTATTGGAATCCTTATGAATAAGGATAATAGGTTAAGACTTATGAAACAGTTGGCTACCGTAACCAACTACTCAGGAAATGCATTTTTCGTAATGGCCGGAAAGGCATTTTTCGTTTATTACCATCTTTCTTTTCTCGGGAAGAATGGAAAGATGGAACAATACGAAATTATAAGTTATATTTTTTTTGTAAGGTTGGATCTCGAAGTATAAACAAAATCTTTAGTCATATTGAAACAAGTCTCTCTAGGAGTTCTGTGATGAACGATAAAATCTGTGTCTGGCATCGAATCCACGACCGATTTCGCATATCTATAAATGTAACAAACTTTGTTTATATTGAATTGGTTCAGCAATGTCTTGCTATCCATAATAATATGTTAGGGTCGAAGTCTGATTAATAGTTAATGTTAATTTACGTATTAATGTTCAGAGGTTGTTGGGGTGTGTGGGTGGCTCCCGCCCCCCACCCGAACACCCGAAGGCGGGGTTCGGGGCAGCGATCTGAACCACAGTTTAGTCCATACTGTAGCAGTGGACGATGCCTAACAAGACAATGGACTGGACGGTGCACATGAGTGACTGAACGATGGTCAACACGGGCGACGGTCAACACGGGTGACTGGGCGATGGTTAACACGGGCGGCTGGCTGGAAAACGTGTTGTGCAAAAAAACGTGTACAAGTTGAAATTTTGTACTTAGTCATATCCATCTATGTATTCTAGGTATTGTAGAGAATTGAACAATCATCAATACATTGAAATCGCCGTGGAGATTACCTCAAAGAGGTGTTACCACGTAAAACTCTTTCGTGTGTTATCTCTAGCTTTCGAAAATTTCTCTCAATTCTTGTTATTCTTCATCAAGCATTCATACTATGTTTCTCCTCGTATCCTCATTAGTTATAAGTTGGAAAAGTGAGAGAGCATTCCTTTCAATATGGTCGGAGGTGAGTCCTAATTGATGAGCAAGAATCAACCCATCCATACTAAATTTAGTGACTTATGCATACACTATCATATTTGTATCAAAAATGATCTCACATTAGACCTGTCGGTTGGAAGAGTTGTCACGTATTCTCATCAATTGGTACGACGAATTGCACCTATAAATAAATAAATGTCACAAAAAACTTAATCAATAAGCATTCTTTAATAAATAATGATAATACAGAAGTATTTAGTATGATATGATAATAACAAGAAGAGTAGTTGATCGTTTGCATCCTAAGCTTTGGTCCATGAACAATTTGGATCTTGAACTTATCGAATGATGTAATTTCCACCCTAATCTTAGTATACTTGCACTAGCGAATCTTCATTCTTTCGTCCTACGAATGGTTGCATTCAACTATGATGAGGTTTATAAGGGACGCCTTATTTTAATAAACCCTTATATCATTGACCTAAATAAAATCAATAAGATTTATATAAATCAGTTATGTAAGGCGTCGCCTCCATAAAGATGTTAGGGAGGCGTCAACCTATAGAAGGCGTCGCCCCAACGTGTCAGGATAATGCCGCATTAAATGGAGGTCAGATAGTATTAAATGGGATCAAATATCTTTGATATTTGAATATAAAGACCCTCGTCCCATCCGAAAGTCAGTTTGACCTCAGTTAAAAAGTCAGTTAAAAAGAGTTAACCAAGGTAAAAATGAAGCACTGTTCATCAGGTTAAGCAAAGCCTATAAATACCAGCATTCATTATCATTTATTACATTATGATTTTTTTACCACATGCACATAAAAACTCTTCAAAGTCTCAAACTGACTTAAGCTTCGGAGTGGAATAAACGGGTCAACCCGAAGTTGTCAATCTGTGCAGGTGAAACCCGAGAATAGCGACGTCTGTATAGAGAGGAATATATTCAGGATCCAACAAACTAGACTATATTTTTCCCCAACACCTCATTTTAGTTTGACACCACACTTTTAACTTTGGTTTTATAAGGGTTCAAAGTTTATGAAAGTAAAACTGCGGGCACACCAAGTGAAACTATTGGAATATAAGGGTGCAATTTCTAAAAGTATAGTTTCGTTTTTGCCTTCATTTTCTAAGTTGGTACCTAATTTTCTTGGAGAAGAGGCGCGTCCGTCGCTTTTCGTTGTAACGCAAAACACTTGCTTCCCTCACGATGTCACAGTCCGAAAATAAGTCGATTTGAGACAATCGAGACTGCCTTGCATTAAATAGAAAGAAAAATAAAAAATTATTGTTATATAGGAAAATGAAATTTATATTTAAAATGAAGAGGAAAATTAAAGAGTATTTTACTATAATTATATGCTAAAGAATAGTTTTTTATATATAAATGGTAAAAAATAGTGTTTTTTTTTAATACTAATATGGTATGTTTCATATAGCCTTTTACCATTTTACGTTCTTAAAAATATATATATTTTTAAAATAGGAATTATAGGATGCAAAATTACTCAAAATGTAAAACTATTTATTTATTTATTTATTATTTATTGGTCGAAGCAGGCTCCCTGTGGGACCCACGTACACCGCCATTCTTAAACATGACGCTGATAACTGAATTACCTGTGAATTTTTTTTTTATAGAGAGAGAAACGTTTCCTTTTTGTTCATATCAGAGCAAGTTCGATTAGAAACGTACGGAGACATCACCGGACGTCGCTGCTGCCGTGCCGGCGCTCGGGCCTTCGTCTGAAAACGGCGAGTTGCCAGACCACGCGGCCAAGACGCCGTTATAATTCAGTTTCAACATCAGCTTCGACTTCTCCACCGCCGCATTGGGCTGAATTGGATTCGGCTTCTCTTTCGGCGGTCCTGGCTTTCTCAGCTCCGACAAGGACTTCAACTTCTCCGCCTTCTTCTTGGTCACCTTCTTCTCTTCGACCGATTCCGAAATCGGTCTGAGTTTCGGCGATATCTCCAGAACGTCCACCGTCGGGAAATTCCACCAGTAATTCATCTCCTCCACGCGCTTCCACGCCCTAATGGACCTTCTCCCGCCGCCAATTCCAAATTTCAGCTTCCATTTCATCCCATCACTTGATTCATCTGCCGAATCGCGAGTCGACCCCATGATACTGTCGATACCTTCCTCAGTTTTTTCTTCGTCCAGGATCGATTCGGCGTCAAAATTGTCTTCGACGCTTAAATCTGCCGGCTTTGAGTAGACTTCACCGAAATTCGACAACTTCGACTCGAACTGGAATCTGGTTCCATCGAAGCTCCTCGTTTCTCGGAATGGTAGGAACAAACCAGACGATTCCGATTCGTCGGAGAAGAACACGGTCGGAAAATTGGTGAATTTCTGCTGACAATTGGTCGGGAAGACGGTCGGGTACATGCTGGAGAGAAGAGCGGCGGCTTCATTGTACGTCTGTTTAGGTCTCTTTCGAGGAGTTCGTGGTTTCCTCGTGGATATAGAGAGTGAGGAGTTGCTCGATTCAGAGATGGTCGATGCCGGTGAAGACGTGTTGTGCGAATTGGGCCTCGGCGGCGATGAACGTGACGATTTGACAATCTCGAGGTCGAAGCCGTACGGCTGGCTGCCTCCGCCGCTCAGACAAGACGACATCTTGGTCTGAATTTTTTCTCAGGAAACAGAACAATCAACCTTAAACCCTGATTTCAAAACCTTAAACCCTTCATTTTCTTAAACCCACTTTGAGAATCTACAGAAAGGATTAAACTTTCAGCTACCCTTTCGGAATTCTGCAGAAAGGAACGAAATTTTAGCTCAGAAATCGCAGCAAAACCCATCAAGAACAAGAAAGACAGCGTTGATGAACAGCTATTGCTTCATTATGAGACGGTTGGTGACACCAAACTCAAGAAACAACACTCACCGCTGCAAAAGCAAAACCCTAGACAGCTCATGGAAGAGTTGCGTGAGTCAGAGATGGAGAAGACAAATACAAGAGACACCGATGCAGAGACAGTGTCTGTTTCTATAGAGAGGAGGAAATGGCGAGTGAGAGTAGAGGAGGAAGAATATGTCAAGTCTTAATAGAGATGAGAGCAGAGGAAGGGACAATGCAGGTTATTGGACCATTCAAGTGAAAACTCATCCCTCTCAAATTATGTGATTTATTGACCTCTTCTTATGGGTTTAATCGAACCGGTTAAACCTATTAGAATGAAGTTATAAAAATTGGTCAAAATATGATTTTATTCTTAATATTTGAGCTTAAGGAGATGGAGACGGAATTAGGCCTGGTCAATTAAAATTAGAGGTGAAGAGACTCTTTAAAAAAAGAAAAAAATTGGTTGATTCTTAAAAGAAATTTTGCAAAAATTCATTAAGATAAACGCAGGGGTGGCAAATTGTGCGTACATGCGTGTTATCACATGTACCAATACGTTTATCGTATGACACTTACCAAACACGATAAACTTATCGTGTTGTCTTAAGTTAGTCAGATATATCTTTACATGCGAGAGTTATAAAATAATTTCAAAATAACGAATTGGTCATAGTAAGAATTAACAATTGAAACATCATATTTTACAAGTCTTTACTATTAAATTGACAAACTTTAAAAAGAAATTTATAAAGAAATTTTTAAAAGCTATTTGTTTAGAAAAGTATTCAAACAAATAGACTTTCAAGTCCAACTTTATCGTGTTATCGTGCGTGTCGTGTTCTGATACCTAAATACAAACACGACACGAATATACTTTTATATTATCGTGGTCGTGCTATCGTGTTACGTTATGTCATATGCTTCCAAGAACACGGTTATCGTGTTATCGTCTGTGTCGTGTTATCGTGTTTCGTAGGAAATTGTCGGCCCTAGATTATAAGATGAACAAAATAGAAACTTGGGGACTAAATCATACATTTGCTGTGAGATCGAGGACCAACCTTAGAAAAAAAATTGGGGTGAATATCTGGACTGAACCGGTTTGAAACTATCCAAACAAAAATAATAATAATTGAGTGGTACTACACTAGAAACTTATAATATGAAATACTGTTAATATATATATATATATTGAGTGTACAAGATAGGTAATTAAAATAATTTTAGTTAAATTCTACAACATTTTACAGTTTATTTATGTAATAAACATTCGATCTGTCAAATATGTTTGTAATTTAATTTTCATTGTAGAAAATGCATGAAATATTATAAGAGCATGGCGGCACCCTATGTGGCTATGTCGCCGGCAAGGGCTTGTTATGGCAATGGTCTCTTATCTACTGACGTGGCTATCTTTCATTGGGCAGACTAGATTTTTTTTTCTTACGTGGCATACTTTTTAATTGGTTGGTGAAGTTAGTACTCTTGAATTTAGTAGGATGAGATCATGAGAGACTAAATATTAGTAGTTAAAATAATTAATAAGTTAATTATTTATTTAATCACTTATATTTAACAATTTTACTTTTTTATTTAAATCACTAACTTTCATTACTTTTCACTATTATCGTCTTACATGTTAATATTAAAATTTGATGTAATAAAAATGTAATTTCTCTTTTTCACGCTTCTTCTATAAGAATCTTTATCTTTCCAAAGTTGTATTAGTCTGTTTAGAAAGAGGATGAAGACATAGAAAAAAGAATAAGAGTATTTTCGATATATCATGCCTTAATATTAGCATGTAACAAAAATTAGTGATTTAAAAAGTAACATTGTCAAATATTAAGTAATTAAATAACACTAATTTGAACAAAATAATCATACACTTTATTTTTCCTATTAAATGAGTTTCGATTTATATAGTTGAACTAAGTTTAAAATGCAAACATTATCTTAAAAATAGATTTCACTTTTACTTTTTGATATAAAATTATAAATTTTATAGAAGCAATCATATATATACTAAAAAAGAATTACTATAGAAAAATGAGTTAAATACCAATGAACTACCTGAACTTTGGACGTTTTGCAACAAGCTACCCGAACTTTAAAAAATCAAAACGGGCTACCTCAACTTTGGCGAATGTGCAACGAGATACCTTCGTCCAAATTACGGTCAACTGTTGACAGAAATTCATAGGAAGTTCGTCAGAAATTGGACAGAGGTAACTCGTTGCATCTTCGCCAAAGTTGAGGTAGTCCGTTTTAATTTTTTAAAGTTCGGGTAGCTCGTTGCAAAACGTCTAAAGTTCATGTAGCTCTTTGTTATTTAACCTTTGAAAAATGTATTCATTTTTTTCCTATGACAATGTTTTGTGTTTTTTTGGATGTCTTGTCTTTTGTGTTTTTCATATGAGTGGTTGTAGAATATGACACGTTGATGTTATTGTGTTCAAAGGCTTATCTATTACAAAATCTAACATATTACATTATGGACCATTTACTTTTTCTACTTCCTTATCTCTTACACCATACCACAAATACACGGTTATAAACTTATAATACAGACGCTAAAGTCAAATGAAAGCAATATTGACCGCTAAATTAAGTATTAATTTTTTATTAGAAATGTTGGCCAAATTCATGTAAAAATATGAGTGAATTGAATTATCTAGTTTTATAGTCAAATTTATTTCATTATTAAAAAAAAAAACTACATGCATAGAGTTATTATCAGAAAATATATCTATTACCATAAATTATATTTCTTTACACTAAATAAAAGTGAACCATCACTTCCATAGTATGTAAAATATGTGTGGTAATTTAATTTGTAATTAGGGCAAATTGCTTGAAAAAAAAAGTAGAATGAATTGCACACATAAAATATATATGGCAGCCTTTTTCTTTTGTGTTTATTATTATTATTACTATTATAGTACATTTTTTTATTAGTATATATATTGTTACGTACTATTATTGTATGATAGGATACTTTTATTGATTTAGAAAGATATGTCTCTTTGAATTGAATAATATATATTTTCAATAATATCTTCAAATAAAGCTTGTCTACTTATCACCATAAATAAATATATACTAAATTGAAATATACGACTAAAAAGACCATTTCATTAATTTTATGATAACAAATAAATAAGAAATTATGGATAAGTAATTTCTTCCTTGTGGAGAGTTTCAATTTTTACACGAGACCATTTGAAAAATAACACTATTGATTTGCATATTTTATATTTAAAATAATTTTCAAGTTAATCCTTATAAGGAGATATAAGTGTTGGTCATTTTTTTTTTCAAACTTTAAACTCAATAATAACTAATTAATCCGTTATACAAATTTTACACAAGTTTATATAAAGTTACCCTTGAATTGTTACTGCCCCTCATCATGGGTAATGAGACAAATCGACCTTATCTTGAAGAAAGCTGAGTTAGAGATGTTTCTAACCTCATATATTTGAGTGAGTAAAATAAGGATTAAATACCAATAAGCTACTTGAGCTTTGAGCGTTTTGCAACGAGCTACCCGAACTTTGAAAATTCAAAACGGACTACCTAAACTTGGACTACCTAAAACGGACTACCTAAACTTGAAGGTGCAAATAGTTACCTCCGTCCAACTTATCGTCAACTGTTGACAGAATTTCGTCGGAAATTGGACGGAGGTAACTATTTGCACATTCGTCCAAGTTGAGGTAGTCTGTTTTGAATTTTCAAAGTTTGGGTAGCTCGTTGGTATTTAACCCTAAAATAAAAACCTAAACTCACTCAAACCTAAGCTCGTTGGTATTTAACCATTTTCATGGAACTCCCTCCCTCCCTCCATAATTCAAGCTCTTCCATGGCGGCACATTACATTTCACTCTCCATGCATGATGTTGATTAGGGTTTTACTCGAGTCCGATCGAGAATCTTAACGTCATGTTTGGTTGGTTGCGAATTGTCATAAGGTCAAGATGTAAAGACGATGTTAAAAAATTATTTTAGTGAAGGGATAATATTAAAGGTAAACGTTCATAATAAATAAATAAAATTAAAATAACATTTAGAACACACTATATATATAGATAGACAATCCCATGTAATTTTGGTCTTAAGCCTAAACCCTAATGACACAATTTCTATTCCCGTAATCTTATTTTTAAAGGGTACTGACTATTTATTTCAATTATTTTTGTTATGTGTGCTTAAACGATTAAGTTGTGGTATCATCACTTTAAATCGTGATACATCTTTTAAAATTTTACTAGTTTGGAAGTTGATACCATTTTCCTAATGAGAGTTAAGGCGAGCCAAAAACCAAGTTAACGTGTTTTAATAAGTTGGAAAACTTAACAAAGATACGTTCTAACGAAGGAATATCTCTTATCCGTATGTGCAATACAAGTAGGGGTGTCAAAATGGGTCATGTGGGTCGTGTCGACATTGAGTCGTGTCATGGTCCCTCTGACTCGTGTAATAGTATCAGATAATTTTTGAAACTCAAACCTAACCCGCGGGGTTGGTGGGTCAACCCGTGGGTCAGAATGACCCGTCAAGAATGGTAAGGGTTGAGTCAGACTTACTCGTTCGACCTCCATGACCCGCGGGTCAGTCTGACCCGTTCGACCCACCATTTCAATAAAAACCCAAAACAAACTGAAATATATAAATGGGACGGATCAGGGTTGACCCGTGGGTCAAGGTTTCTGACCCATACATGACCTATGTTTTCACGGGTCATCCATGAATCGTGTCAAAATGACCCACGGATCAAAAACCCTGACTCAAACACGACCCGTGGGTGGGTCAACCACGGGTTGGGTCAAATTTTGACACCCCTAAATAAAAGTGTGGATTATCGAGAACAATAATGTTGAGAACAAATACAACTGATCCAACCTTGAAGAGCTGAATGTTACGTGCACACTAAACAATTCATAAAACTACATACATGTGACATATACATACGAGCAATTAGTCATATTAATAATCAATCATAACATTCTAATTATATATAAACTGCCTTTAATTTCCACCTCAAAAATAAGATAAATTCAATCTAAATCTGCAATGTAATTTGTCTGAAACTTCAAATCGTCGTTTTGTTAAGAGTCAAACAGCTTATCGTCTATGGTTTGATTGCGATGTATCATCCACACCAATAATGTCTTGTCTTTTAGTCTGTCGTTCTCCTATTAAATCAACCTTCTTTTCTCTGCATTTTGGTAAGCAGATGAAAATGGTGTACTCTCCCAAGTCCACTACTCTTCTACCTCTACTCTTCATCTTCTTGCTTGCTTCTGATCCATCCATGGTTCTCTGTGATCATCAACATGAAGCTCATCCATGGAGTCACCACAGTATCAGTAAGTATACTTTTGCATACCCAATTTAGTTACTAACTAACTCTATATGCAATATGCATGGTTAGGGTTAGGGTTAGGGATGATTCTACTATAATTAACATCGTCTTTTTGCTGTCAAATGAAGGGAAGCAGCTAACTGACATCACTCTCAGAAAGGATATTTCAGGGGTAGGCGGGGGGCAGATTCCGATCGGGGGAGGACACAACCCGCCGGTGCTCCACCACGGAGGCGGTAATTAGGGTTTTAGTCAAGGGTCGAATTTGGGGAACGTCGTCGTATTTGCTATGTATGTATGTATGTTGTTTATGTAATCATTATTAGTTATCAATTCACATCTTATGTCAGAATTTTATTGAATTTAAAGTTTATATTATAATAAGTTATTAATTCGTTTTGTTGTAAATTTTTCTAATAGTTTAAGTTATTCGTATTTTTAATTAATCTGTTATCATATAAATTATGATGCCATTACTCATTAGGTAGTACCGTAGAAATAATTATATATTATCATCATTAGAATTAAATATATTATAATAAATAAATATATTTATTAGAATTAAAGATGTTATATTATTTGATAACACAATTGTTTTTAATATATTTTAAAGTTTATAATTAACAATTATACCAACAATTTAGTTTCAAAAAGCTCTATAATTAATTTTAAATATAAAAAATATTACTTTCATCATATCATTGTTTAATTTAATTAAAAAATAACTTTTTTTAATATATAAATGAAGAAAACAGTATGTATCTTCCAATGGAGTTGACACCATCGCTAAAATTCCAGCAAAAGAAAATTTCGACAAAACAGCAAGCCGTCGCTACAAACCTCCGAAGCTCTTCTTCAGATCAACCACCCTTTTCCAACGTAGTTGACACCGTCGCTAAAACACCAGCAAAAGAAAACTCCAGTAAAAGAAAACTTCGACAAAACAGCAAGCCGTCGCTAAAAACCTCCGAAGCTCATCTTCTGATCAACCACCCTCCTCCCTCCACCCCGTCCTCTTCCCCTTCCTCTCCCCCCACGCTTCGAGAACATCCTTCCATGCTTCACCGACAACATGGAATGCAACAGCTCATCGCACAAAACGCACCCGACTCTCAAAGTGGCCCCACCCTCCAACGGGGTCGTCTTCTTATTGAAATCAACCTCCAACATAATTGAGTCGCAGTCGGGACACTTGTCTCGAGTGGTCACAATCCTGTGGGCTCCCGGGGGGAGAAATACGAGACAGTTGCACATGTTACAGAACAGCTTCCAGTTCGGGGCGCTGACCGGGTCGAGAACGAGGGTCCCACTGCACTCAGGGCATGCGCAGACTCCTTGAGCAATTAAGGAGTGGCGGCAAGTCGGGTGGGGGCAAAGGAAACACGGCATACCCGACCCTTTCGTGGGACCCGTTTGGGCTTTTGTGGCACCGAAGATCTTGGACACTCCTTCGAAGGGAGGGTTGTTGTAGCAGTAAGGGCAAAGGGGGTAGGACTTGCCTTCAGGGCCAGGCATGGAGAAGATCAGGAGTTCAAAGCCGTCGAGTGGACACTTCAGCTCCTTGTACAACTGCAAAAAAAATCGTAAAAAAAATGGTTAAATACCAATGAGCTACAGCTACCTGAACGTTGGACATTTTGCAACGAGTTACCCGAACTTTGAAAATTCAAAATGGACTACCTCAACTTTGAAGAAGGTGCAAAAATAGCTACCTCCGTCCAATTTTCCATCAACTGTTGACGGAAATTCGTCGGAAATTGAACGGAGGTAGTTATTTGCATCTTCTTCAAAGTTGAGGTAGCCCGTTTTGAATTTTCAAAGTTCGGATAGCTCATTGTAAAACGTACAAAGTTCAGGTAGCTCATTGGTATTTAACCCTTAAAAAAATGCATTTTTGAAATACTGTTTTACACATGGCAATTCCGTATTGGTCGGTATAAACATCCAGCTAGCTCAAGAGTTGCAATGTCATGCAAATTGTGTTAATGTCATGAATGTATGGTTTAGGGCTAAAAGAGCTATGTGCCAATTAAGGGAGTAAACTCATCGTCCCTGCTTACGATTGAGACCATGAAAATTAGAAAATTGATGAGAGAGCGGAAAATGGGGACCAACCTTGATGGTTCCGTTCTGGGGAAGATCGTACACATCCTCACAAGTATTGCAATACAAACGGGGCGGGCGGGTTGAGATGTGCTTCATGTACCGAAGGCATTTCCCGCATTTACTCAGGGCACGGCCCGAATCCGCTAGCGGAGAAAATTGAGCCTCAAACAACATATCCATTTTCTCTATCTGGAAAAACAAAAACACAAACATGACTATGCTTTATTACAGAAATGGAAGCACAGTTACCATTACAGTTATAATAACTCAAAAGAGGAATATATTTTTTCCCCACCTTGCAAGAAATGAAAAAAAAAATGGTCTTTATAGGATAACACACGGCAAAAGATTGAATTTTCCAACGTCAAAATCAAAACCATGTTATCATTTTAGAGTACACGTACTTTGATTGTTCACAGAAACACAGTTATCATTGCACTACACTTTACGACCGATATATAAATTTTTATTTTTTTTCTTCCTTTTGGACACCTTGCAAAAAAGATCATTGTTTGGTCTTTGAGGGGAGATGGATACATTTCAAAAGACTGAAGTTTCCAGCATCAAAATCCACATAGAAAGGAAACTAAGTGGAAACATTTAATACCTGTTTTACAAAATATGTAAACTTTTGCCTGAACTGCTGTAGAACATGTTCCACGACACGGGAATGTTCGGCTTGACCCTTTGCAACTAAAGTGATTTGTTGTTCGATGAAGCTTCGGATATCGGGTAAACAAAGATCAGGATCGATACACTGATAACCTCGTATCAATGTAATTCCTAAAGCAGTTGGGACCAATTTCCTTCCTGTCTGGACCTGCAATTAATAATTTTAATTATTTGAGATAATCAAGAACAGTTTCTATCTTGAAACAGATGCAGAGTACTATGATTGAAACCTGAACGTAATTTCGTTCACAGATATTGTTTATGTGAACGGGGATAGACGCATCGGTCCCGATCCCGTGCTTTTCCATCAGGGAAATTACTTCACTTTCAGTGAGGTAATCTGGCGCTGAAGTGGTACCCTGTACAAATCAAGAACCCTAATTACTATCAGCAGCATATTGGAAAAGATCAAATCAAGACCTGAAGTTTAGAATCGTAACCTCATAAAGTTGGACATTTGAAAGTTCAATCTTCTCTCCTTTTTTAAAAAGAGGTAGAGTTTTGTCGCTTGCTGCTAGCCATGGCATGATCGATGTAAATCCTTTCACCGTCACAGTTTGTCCGATACAGTGGAATGATTCTCCACCAATTGAAAAATCGATCTTTTTCCTGAAAATGGACATAATTTGAGACAAAAAAAGATCATCTTTATCAAAAATATATAAAACTAGCTAGAACAATGCAAGAATGGATTTTTTACTTTGCAAAAGCAGATTAAATAATGTAAAGATTATTATGTTAATCGGATACACAAGGCCAAAAAGAAAATCCTTTACTGAGCTAAAACGTGCTGACAAACAGGAATTTCCAAGCATCGGTTCCCAACAAAAAACAGAAATTTCACCTGATATATTTGCAATCGGAAGATACACTCCCTAAAAAGTGCTGACAAACATATTGATACAATCTCCAAGCATCGGTTCCCAACATATGTTCAGTCGCTGGCTCAACAGGAGTAATAGGAGGGTGATCACCTACGTCTGTTCCACCTCGAGGTTTATGAAACCCATCATGAAGTAGTTGTTGTACATAACCTCCCCATGTTGGGTTACTTGTCATTGAAGCAAGAGTGCCTCTGAAGTCGAAAGAGGCAGGGTATGCTGTACTTTCTGTTCTTGGGTAGCTGTGGCAGCGAATCGGATACAATTAGAAGATGTAAAGAACGAATCGTTGCGTGAACTTATGGACAATTTTGAATAAATAATACAAAATTTGTAAGAGAGGTGTAACAAATTTCAAGTTACAAGTAAAGAATGAATAACCTGATAAACCCTTGTGTATACAAGCGTTCTGCAATTTGCATGGCCATCTGAGGTCCAAAACCCAAAGCACTTGAGGCAACCTGTATAAATAAAGCATTGTCAATAGCGATTAGCGATAAACAATAGATTTTGACACAAAGTGTTGGATAATGCTACAAAATATGAAAACTTAAAATCAGAGTTTTTTCCGTCTCTGAAAACAGTTGAATATCTCACCCAGTCTATTTTCCCTTTTTTTTCACTTTCATGATAAGTTTCACATTTTGGTAGAATTATCCTAAACAAATCTTATGTAGTACACTGCATGGAAACTACAAAACATCCACTCAAAAGTTAAGATAGAGTCCATCGTTCCTAGTACCTTCAGCAGGTTCACTGTATTAAGACCAGGAGGTCGCCCTTTACTCTCCTGCTTTTCAGATATGTCCGTTACTTCTACAATTCCATCTTGCTCAACCGAATTCAGAAACATCACAGCAATCTGAAGAAAATTAACACAACAAAAAATAAAGCATTGATATATTTGGTTAGTTCATTTTATTTTAAATGGAGCGAAGTGTTTTTTAAGGAAAGAAACTCACATCTTGATCAAAGAGCTTTTGACGGTCCCATTCAAGTTTAAGCTCATAACTATTGTGCCAAATATAAGCATGCAACGACCAAAAATTTTCCGGCTTAAAAGTAGTAATTTGTAAATATCGCTGTACACAGAACCCGAGGGTCGGAGTTTGGCATGGCCCATAACTGAAAGAAGCAAATAATATAAAATCATGATCAAGAACGAAATGAACAACTACAAGACTTGCAAAGAACACACACATTTTACTATTGTAGACTCCGGCGCAAATGAATGGATTAGATAAGAGCAATGCAACACGTTGTCAAAAAGACAGATTAAAAATTAGCGTGAAACAAATATTTTCTGTTTAAGGGAACTGTTTATTTTCCACACAATCACTTTGACCTAAACAATAATCTTTTTTCATTCTCACTACGTTTCACACTAGGAAAAAAATTCCATTAGATAATGTCTCAGTAACAGAGATAGAGTTAAGAAACTAACGAAATAACTCTTGCATCAAGGTTCCCATATTTTCCTTGGAAATAATTGGTTTGGAATCGTGTAAATGCAACTCCGACTTTCAAATCTATCTCTTGACGAGCATCCACTGCCAAGGCTTCATTTCTGTTAGGTGCAACAAGATTTTCCATGGCCTTCACTATGTCTTTCTCTGAAACTGAGGAAAATCTTGCACGATAAACTCGTCCTTTATCCCTGTTTCCATTGAAGCCAGTGCATTCCATAACTGTAAAAAAAAAAAAAAGAGTAAATTTAATTGGAGTTTAGACAATAAATTATCAAGAAGTGTCAAGGCACATACAAAATCATTACCTTCAAAACATATGTTTTCTCCTTCACGGTCACAATCCAACCATAAAACCAAATGACTACAGCCACGTGCTTCTTGACTTAAATGCCTCTGCACATGAGCCTTGATAGGGAGGAAAATTGATGGATTACCAACACAAAAACAAAAAGATTATCTATCATATAAACTAGGAAAGGATTGAAACAACTAGGAAATTGAAGAAATTCCATACTTTAGGATTTGCCTCCATCTTAAGAATTGGAGCCTGGAAGAGATCTAGAGGATCTGTGACGGTCCGGTCTTGGTATGCGGCAGGAAAATCTACACTAGATTAGAAGGAAAACAACATTTAAGTAGTTTCCAACACTAAACGTTCAAAATCAAGCTCAGTGGAAATATTAATACATAGATCATAACGTTTTCTTAACCTATTATAGCAATCTGTTAATTCATGAAATTGAATGGTGTAGTAATAAACCTAGTCAGATCAATCTATAGTAACAACAATTATGATTTGTACACTTATAGAATCATATGATTTGTCTTCCAAAATTGATTACCGGAACCAAAATAATATAGAACAAAGAAGTACCTGAAAACATGGCCAATGACCGAAGTTACTTTGATATATGCTTGAGACCCAAGAAAACTCCCGTCAAGTTCATGGACCTCAGTAGTGGCACCCTTCCGCGTTGACATCTGAAACGATACATTTCATCAAAGGAGTTACCCCTGCTACCATTGGCAGCAAAATAACGCGAAGCAAAGCAGATGCAGAGACTAGAGCTAAATTACTTTATTAAGGGTCTTCGAATCAATTTTATTTTAAAATAAAAACATTCGAAGAACACAGAATACCAATGTCATCTTAGAATGCGCCAAAGTCTCAAATATGCAAATTGCAAAATAAACCTCAACGGAAATGCTTGGTTTGGACAATCAACAGCGGGAAATGCTACTATTAAGAGAAATGGATAATCTGTAATCAAGAGGTGGAAAGTACAACTCTATGTCAAGCTGAAATTAGGGTTTTTGGATGAACACATACTTGACCACGAGAGAGCACGGACGCAATGGAGAGTGCAATACTTGGCTTCTCCGCTACCTGCAAAACGACACGATCAAATATGAACGAAACCATCGTCAGTATATGTATCGATGGACGCTTACGGCATTACTTACCATTAGAATTCTCGGTCGAGACATCTTCAACTTGTCGATTCAGGGAAACTCGAGGAAGAAGGGCGTCTCTTACTCAGCGGCAAAAGCTATTCTTCCTCACCAGATTCTTCTGACGTATTTTCCGTTGATTGACGCCGAAATCAAACTAGGTGTAGTAGACCTCGATCAGAAGTGAGAGAACGAGACTGTCCACAGTAGCAGCCGTCGAGCGGCCGAGGAACCGCGCCTGCGGGAACTTAGATTGTAGGAGAAAATTAATTGTGCACCCAACTCTTTAGGATATAGTTAAATTTTACCCCAATCTTTACACTATGTATTATGTGTTAAGTACTAAATGGTTACCCAACTTTATATAGTTGGAAATTGGCTACTAAATCGGTGCGCATGATGCATTTCTTTTCTCCTTAAATGACATGTTTCATACTCGGAATAAAACATATTGACTAATAATATAAAAGAAATAATAATAATAAAAAATATAGTTTATAATTTATAATAAATTAATTATTAAAAAATAAATTTTATCCAAATAAATTATTAAATCATATATAAAAAATGATTAATTAGATTACAAATACTTATTTGATTAAATTTGTTTAAAAAATATTTAAATTAAAAATATAACTTACTTAAAAATTTAGAATAAATTATAGGGTTAATAGGTCTGATGGTACCATATATTTGGATCATGTGATCGGATGATACTCATATGTTGTTTCTTGGTACCTTATGTTTTCGGAATGTTGTTCTTTAGTACAAATTACTTTTGCCGTCAAATTTAACTAACAGAATGTTGAAGTGACGCTGGTATAGCGCTGACGTAGTGGATGAAAAATAAAAATAAATAGGGAAAAAATTGAAAAACATTATAAAAAAATTCAGAAAACTATTTTAAAACTTTATATATTAATAAAAATTATTTTTTTATAAAATTATTAAAAAAAAACAAAACAAAAAACTAAGGTTCGATCCTTGGGGTCCAATTGACCCAGCCAGGGTCGAACCCAGGGTTGGGTCTGACCCAGACCTGGTCGCCCAGGTCAGGCGACCTGGTGGGGGTCCACCCCAGCTCAGGGTTTGACCCTAGGTTGGGTCAATTGGACCCCAATGGTCAAACCTTAGTTTATTTTTTCAATTTTCAATTTTTTTAAAAAAATTAATTTATACAAAATATTTTGTATTAATATATAAAATTTTAAAATATTGTTTTGAATTTTTTTATACTTTTTTCCTATTGTTTATTTTTTAAATGAAATATTATATTATATATCTACGTAGTGCTGATATGTATCATTTAACATAAAAATATAATGGTTGACTAACAAAATACGGTAGGACAACATCCTCAAAACATAACGGATCATTTGACAACATCAAACAAAATATGGTACTATCCAATCACATTACTCAAACATATGTTACCGTTGAAGCTATTAACTTTAAATTATATTTTCTACCGAAAAAAAAACCCTTAAATTATATATATATATATATATATATATATAATTGCTATAAAGGAGTCCACGCTCGATTGCCATATTCTTATCTCCTCGAAGTTATCAATTCACAATTAATATTGCCAATATCCATTTTATCATATTATCCTCTCATATATCCAACATTTGTTGTATCCCAACCATTCATATAGTTTGCAAAAGTACATAAACTTTTCATATTTGAAAGATTATATCCCACTTGTGTGAGCACAAATTTTATATTTAATGATCAGATTTGGTTATATCTCAAACCGATTTAGAATCGATCTCGTTTTAAGATGAATTGAATTGTTTTTATTCTTTTGAGAAAGTCTCTTCATGATAAGTGTAATTGAGATATATGGGCGGGTCGATCTTCTGGACAAGACCGAAACCGAATTTTTGATATTAACTTATAGAGGATTGAGACCAATTTCGGCAAACAAGTCTGAGTCGATTTTGTTTGACTCAGATCTGTATCGAACTTTAAAATTTTGGGCAACCGTCGGCTTCTGGGCAGAGGAGACCGGAGGAGAAGGAATGTTGGAGGGCATGAACGGTGAGGAAGAGATCGGGATCTGAGCGCGCGGCGGACTTGTCGTGAAATGTCTAGAGGATGCTCAGAAGATGATGTCTAGAGGAGGGTTAGTCGAGAGAACTTTTGTCTTTCTTTATTAATCCACTGCAAAACCCTAACCTCAGTTCGACTGATCCATGCTCTTCTCTCCAAGACCTCCCTCGACACTAATCCTCTTCTAGCAGTTGCATCGTATGGCACTTGCTCATGGGCTCGACAACCACATCTTTGTTGGGACGACGCTTGTGAGCATGTATGCGGAATGTGGGCAAGTTGTGTCTGCACTGATGGTGTTCAATGAGTTGCCTCAACCAAATGTTGTTTCGTGGAATGCAGTTATAACTGAGGAGGGCATGAAAATAGTCGGATCGGTCCTAGTCGGGCTTTTGGAAAATAAAAAAACGAGACCGACCTTGAAAAAAATCCATCCACCCAACTCAAGCCGGTCTTGTCAGGAATTTAGTTCAGTCAGTCTTTTTTTATCACACACCTAGATCATAGTCTTTTCGATGAGACTCAATCAAATTAAAACTCATTTGTAATATAAAAAAGATTCTTGAGTCGGTATTTTCAGGAATTCAGTCCAGTCAGTTTTTTTTATCACACACATAGATCATAGTCTTTTCGATGAGACTCAATCAAATTAAAACTCATTTGTAATATAAAAAAATATTTTAAAGGATTTAATTTTAATATTTTTAAAAGTATTATATTATTTATATAATTTTAAAATAATTTTTATTAAGTTTGGATAGAAAATTTGAATGAATTAATAAACTCAAAACATGGGCGGGGAATAAAAAAAAACATTAGGGGTTGAAGTGTATTTTAACCTATTTATTATCTACAACTAGAAATAAGCTGAAAAATAATGTGGATTAATTATTATTTAATTTAAAAAATAAAAAACCGTCCATACCGATCACCGCCATGGTGATGATGATTGATGAGGTGGAGGATATAAAAGGTGCTTCCGTTTCTTGAGCTCATCGTCTTCCTCGGTTCGTTACGTTTACGTAATCGTTCTCAACTTCTCCACTTCCTCTTTGTTTGCGATCTCTACTGCATCGTATCACTTCAACCGCGGGGATGGAGAAGGCAATCGATAGGCAGAGAGTCATCCTTCAGCACCTCCGTCCTTCTTCCTCCGTCTATTCCGCTGAATCTTCTATCTCTGTAAGTCTTCGTCAATGCTACTGGTCTGGTTTCCGTATATTTTCGATCTGGTTTCTGATTCACTTCGGAAGTTAATGATTTTGGTGGGTCAGCTTTTGAGTTTGAATGGATTTATGATTTGTCGATTCTTGGTTTCATTGGTGGTCTGATTGGTGTATTTCTGGCGATTCTTTGCTCGTTGAACTTTGAATATGCTGAAATTTATGCGAAGGAGCACCATTTTTTCGTCTGACGCCAGTTTTGCAGACCAATTAGATTCATGGCTTCGTAGTGCGGTAGAACATTTACTTGTCTAGGCAATGAAGGAGATAAATTTGTATCTTTCTAGTGATGATACGTCAAGAAATTAATGAAAATGTCCTCGTTCTTAATGAGTATGATCCAATATTTGTCTAATTCTAATTAAGGTGCAATAATTGTACTCTTTTGCAGGCTTCAGCTTGTTTGGCTGGAGATAGCGCTGCTTATCAAAGATCCTCTGTTTTTGGAGACGATGTTGTAATCGTAGCGTAAGTAATTAATGAATTTTCTTCTGTTTTTTCTTTTCTCTAGAACTATAGATTTTGAGTGTTTCTGCTACAGGGCTTATCGGACTGCATTATGTAAGGCGAAGCGCGGTGGCTTTAAGGACACCTACCCCGATGATTTGCTTGCACCAGTTCTTAAGGTAGGTCAGAATTTTGTATTGTCCCCTTCCAGAATAACGATAGCTGATAGATCTTTCAATTTAAACATATTGGATACAATACAACATGATATGTTAACTTTGAAATGCAGGCGCTGATAGAGAAAACGAATGTGAACCCGAGCGAGGTTGGAGATATTGTTGTGGGCACAGTGTTGGCATCAGGATCACAAAGGGCAAGTGAATGTAGAATGGCTGCTTTCTATGCTGGGTTTCCTGGTAAGTGTATGTTCTTTCATAGAAAAATGTATGTTTCTGAGCTAACAACTTGATTTGTAATCTAGGTTTCCATAAATTGTAATTTTAATTAATCGATTTTTTTTATATGGTTCAGAAACTGTGCCAGTGAGAACAGTGAACAGACAGTGCTCATCGGGTCTTCAGGCAGTTGCTGACGTAGCTGCAGCTATTAAAGCCGGGTTCTATGATATTGGCATAGCCCTATCCCAATTCACTTGTTGACTTAAAATGTTTTTAGAAGTCACTAGTTAGAGATTTTCTTTGTTGCCAGAATCAGCAATTAGTTCAGTCCTGAAATTTTAACTTGGTTTGTGTCTGATTCAGGAATCGGAGCAGGGCTCGAGTCCATGACAGTGAATCCAATGGCTTGGGAAGGAGATGTTAACCCAAAGGTCCATCACTTTGTTCCCTGCTTCTTTCTTGTCTGCAAAGATGCATTCACTTTTTCATCACGGTGAAGAACACTTCTAAAATCTAACCATTATGTGTATATTTCCAGGTGAAAATCTTTGAGCAAGCTCAAAATTGCCTTCTTCCAATGGGTGTCACTTCTGAAAATGTAGCGCATCGGTTCGGTGTTACAAGGCAGGAGCAGGATCAAGCTGCAGTAAGTCAGCGTTTTTACATTATTTTAGATTATATGTATATCTTTTTATTAAATACATGATAGTAATGGTGAAAGTTGTATAGGTTGAATCCCATAGAAAGGCGGCGGCTGCAACTGCTGCCGGTAGATTCAAAGATGAAATTATTCCTGTAGCTACCAAGGTAACAGAAGAATACATTTAGAACATATATTTTAGTTAAAAAAAATCTAAACTTTAGTAGAAAAATATTTATGATAGATTGTGGATCCAAAAAATGGTGCTGAGAAACCTGTTACAATATCTGTGGATGATGGAATTCGGGCGAGCACAACAGTTGCAGATTTGGCAAAGCTGAAGGCAGTGTTTAAGAAAGATGGAACTACAACAGCTGGTAAAAATACGACACACCAGCTATCCTAATTCTTTAAAATAAAAAACTGGATGTTGATGTTTATAATGTTATTATTATTATCTCCCTAGGCAATTCGAGCCAAGTTAGTGATGGTGCTGGGGCTGTTCTCCTCATGAAGAGGAGTCTGGCTATGAGCAAGGGGCTTCCAATCCTTGGTGTCTTCAGGTATTGCACCATGTTATTGTTATCTAGGGCTGATCATGGGCGGTCCGGTCCGGTACTGAAGGCAAGATCGAGATGTCGGTCTTGCTTTCTGGAGGACCGAGACTGACCTCGGCCAAAAAAGTCCGTCCGAGTCGGTCTTTCTTGACTCGGTCCGGTCTCGGTCCTGGACCGAATCTACACAAAAAAAACACACTATGAGTTCACGGTATTCTTTAGTAAAAGGCGAATTAATAGTTCACCTCTTAAAAAAACACTATGAACTCACTATATTTTTTAGTAAATTTATCAGGATGCAACTTTTATAGAGATTTTTTTTTTTTGGCAAAGTCTTTTATAGAGATAGAAAACCTCCAAAATCCACATTCCTTTCGGTGTAGTAGTATGAAAATTCCAAATCCACATACATTCGGTCTGGGCCGGTCCTAAACGGGCTTTCGGGAAAAAAGCCCGAGACCGACAAAAACTCGCCCGCTCGGTCTCGGTCCTAGTCGGGCCGGTCTTGTCGGGAATTCGGTCCTACAGTCTTTTTTTATCACCCCTATTGTTATCTCAACAACTGTGTTTCCTGTTCTTTCGTGAGATAAAATAGAAAACATTTTCCAGAGATCTATTATAAAATAAAAAATAAAAAAATTGGGATATAAAAAGTAAAAACTGTTTCTTCTGTTAATTCAAAGGACGTTTGCTGCTGTTGGAGTGGATCCTGCGATAATGGGTGTTGGTCCAGCTGCTGCAATTCCTGCTGCTGTCAAGGCTGCTGGACTTGAACTCGATGATATCGATCTATTCGAGATAAACGAGGTAAACTATTCATTAGCACTTATTAGCCATAGCTTAATCTATATAATAGGAAAGACTACAGAAGTTGAAAAAACTCTTTACAAAATTACATATTTTGTAGAATTACTCATTATAGTATCTGGTGGATTGATCTTCTTTTCCTGCTGTTATTTCTGCAGGCTTTTGCATCCCAATATGTGTACTGTAGGAACAAATTGGGTCTTGATCCAGAAAAGATCAATGTGAATGGAGGTGCCATGGCCATTGGACATCCTTTGGGGGCAACAGGTATTTCTTCTTCATTTTTAAAAATGAGTATCGGACAGAATGTTGCATGTAACGGGTGTACCACGTCATCTGCGTAAATCAGTTATCCTTAGTCTTCGGGATTTTACCAAGGGTATAATCGTCATTTCACATGTCCACAGGAGCTCGATGCGTTGCCACACTACTGCACGAGATGAAGCGCCGAGGCAAAGACTGCCGATTCGGTGTCATCTCGATGTGCATAGGTACGGGGATGGGAGCGGCAGCTGTTTTTGAGAGAGGTGACGTGGCGGATGAGCTCAGCAATGCGCGCAAGATCGGGACCCAGAATCTTCTATCCCGAGATGCCAAGTAGACGCCACGTAGACGGAGTTGTAGGAGCCATTCACGTCTCTCTCTCTTCATCAATGTTTTTTAGGAACCAATAAAATCCCTATTCCTTTGCTTGTACTAATAAGATACCTTGCTGCTTAAGAAATTTATTTACTACCTTTGAGAAATTATAAAATTGTGATTTCATAATAATATTATAAAAAATGTATCCATAGTTACGACTAGCTAATTGCAAGCACTCTTCAATACAACCTAAACTGTCTAGGGTGTTAAAAATTGACTAACTCGTGGGTGATCTGCTCACGGATCGTGTTTGGATCAAACTTTTTGACACGATTCATGGATGACTCCTCAAAACACGGATCAAGTTTGGGTAGTAATTTTGAGTCATGGGTGAACCTGTGATCCGACACGAATTATATATTATATTAAATACATGTAATTCTGACCCATGAGTCAGTCTGTTTGTGGTTTTTTATGCACCGGTGAGTCGAACGAGTCAGATTGACCTGCGGATCATGGAGGTCGAATGGGTCAGTCTGACACAATTTATTATTCATGTTGGGTTATTCTAACTCGCAAGTTGACCCACCAACCCGAGTTAGAATTGAGTTTAAAAAACTGACTCATACGAGTACACCGGTCGTGCTTGGGTCAAACAGTCCCTGATACGACTTATGGGTCGACAAATGACCCGTTTTGACACCCCTAAAACTGGTCATAGATTTCATATCAATCATCCTGCCACATCATCGCCATCGACGGTCTATAAGATCGTCTGCCACATCATCATCATCCACAGTACTAGATCGGTTTGCATACACCTAGACTACGACTTTTCCAGTGCATACATCACAGTGAGTGTACCCAAGCCCGTTGCAGTATGGACAGTTGGCTCCTTCATTCACCCACTCAACAAACTGAAGACAAAATCATAACTCTTTCACAGGAGGTAAAAAAAAACTTAAGAAATTACTATGGAAGGTTCGAATTTACCTGCGGTTCGACATTCGGTTCTCCAGTCCCATCACATTCTGAAGACGAGGAAAATAAAAGAGTAATAATGAATAGATTAAGAATTTCTTAAAATTAACACTTACAATTAATGTATTTGAAAAATATATAACATAACAATAACATAAGCTAATTTTAGAATTGTGTTGTTTTACAATTTACATATCAAATCTCTTATAAACTTAATTATTTAGTATTTGTCTAAATAAGTCTCGTTTAATAACTATTAAAACTTCATTTAATTGTTTTAACTTTTAGTGTTCTACACCCTAAACTCTACATTAAAAACTCGTAAACTCTACATTAAAAATTCGTGAAATTTGATATTTGAATTTATAATTATTACTATGAGCAGTTTATCATTTTGATATTTTCTTAATGTAGATACACAACTTACACTACCTTAGTACAACACAACACGATATAAACACACACAAAAAAATTGCATATCGTGTTTGTATTAAGGAACGTAACACGATAAATTTACTGTGTGTTCAGATTTGATAAATCTAACACGATAAACATATTATTTTTTTTTTAGTAATTAACCCTAATTTTTAACTGTCATATAGTGAAATCTTTCTTACCTAAACAAAGTATCCTGCCTTCCCCTCTACAAACAAGGCACATTGTTGCGGAGTTACTGCTCTTACTTTCAGAGCTAAGCCTCGAAGCATCTTCCCATCTGTTTTCACCAAGAAGGAACACTCTGTTCTCCAATAACCCGACCTCTTTTTTCAATACTGCAGTAACTGAGGCCGCTGCTGTTTCACCTTCCTGTCGCGGTAAAATCTTTAGCAGGGCTTGAAAATTTGAGGGAAATGCAGTTATTTCTGAAGAAGAAAAAAACTTACTTGCTGCTCAAGAAATAACCTTTCCAGGAGTTCAGTTGTCATTATACCGTCTTCTTTGACATCGATAGAAGACTGAAGAACTACGTAATGAGATTGAGTTTATAAGATAAAGATTCAATGACGTGTAGTAACTTGCCTGCCAAGTTTTCACTGCACGTAGAGTTCCATTGGAGAAACTGCTAAATTCAGTATCTTCCTCGCCTGCGTAAAATCCTAATTTCTGCAGCGCATCCTGAAAATTTTGATATGTTTTTAGTAATTTTGTTATCAAAAAAGAATTTTTTAAGTACAAAAATGAGAATCGAACGGCTTGAATTTAACATTAAACCGCAAATAATCCATCATGAACTATGTTTCCATTGCAACAAATATCCTAAATTTGGCTGTAAATGCAGAATCGTAACCCAAAGTGCTTGAAACCAATACAATAGGAATCAAGATTAGGTATCCATCATGAGCAAGTAAATGAACCATAAACAAGGCAAAGCAGAAAACCCGAATCAAAGTGCGATTAGATATCCATGATGATCAAGTAAATGAACTACTAACAAGACAAAGCAACCAAACAAGCCAGCAAAAACTCGCCTTTGCCTATGTTTGGTTGTTGTTAATAGAAGTTGAAGCAGACCTGCAATGCCTTGACTTCTTCTCCTTCAGCTCCCATCCTCAGAGCCCTAATACCCCTCTTCGTCTTCTCTCCAGTCTTACCTTCATCCACAACCCTAATTACGCTCTCCTCTTTCTCCACCACCGCCTTCTCCTCCTCCTCTACCACCGCCTCCCCCATCGTCTCCCCTAAAATAAAGGACCTTGCACCCGATCCAATTTCCGCAATCAAATTCTTCTCCTTTAACACCTGCAATCGAGCAAATAAGACGGGAATTGCACGGTTCATCTCAAAATAAGCAAATTGAGCTATCCAATTACTTCAATCGAAGTCTCTAGCTCTAGGGATTGATTCAGGAGCCTCAATTGTGTGATTTCCTTGAGGAGGGAGTCCCGCTCCCGTGCCCATCTCTTCTCTTCCCGAAGCCACCTCTGCTCCTCCCTTAGCCATCGATGCTCCTCCCTAACCCAACTAGACTCTTCCATGCTGTGATTGGGAGTGTCCTGTGACGACGATTGTAGTCGGAGGTTGTGTCTGTGAAAAAGCGGCGAGTAAGGAGATGGAACATTTGATGCAGTGAAGAATCGGGGTTTAGGGTTGAGAGTGAAGGATATGTAATTTATTGAGAGAAAGAGTGAAGAAGAAGAAGAAGCCATTGCAAAAATTGAAACCTCCGAAACAAGGAGAAGAAGAAGATATGTTGTGGCTAAGGAAATTGATGGCGGGAGCCAACTGTCGTTAATTCAGCAAACCCATTGGGCCTGTTAAGCTCTGTTTTGTAAAGCCCATTGGGCCTGAATCACTGTTTTGTGAAGCCCATTAAGGTGCTCAATAAAGTGATGAACTACGAGTACAATACTAACAATGCTATCGAATTTTAATTTTGATTGATCATATGCTCTTTTCAGAGTTAGTCAATTTTAAGTTAGATTTGTGAATTTTAACGATTTATCGGCATGTTTGATTATTGTTGAAAGTTAAGGACGTTATTTGCAGCATTAGGATTATGATTAGGGGTGAAATCGATCTGATCATGCCAATTTGTTTACTATTTTGTTTAGGTATCTATATTTTTTAATCCATTTTTTCAATAAAAATAACGATCAAAACACTGTACAAGAAAAAATAAATCACCCGTTCAGATTAGAATTTCCCTGACTTATTTTCCGGCCTAAAATGAAATTCAAAAAAATACACATTTAAAGGCAAACTAACCAAAAAAACAATTTGATTCAACAATGTTTACATAATCTTCTATTAAAATCTTTTGAACAAATAAATATAAATTAATTAATCAATCATTTAATTAATCAATTAATATAAATAAATATTAATTTAGTTGGTCAATCTTATAAACAATGTTGAACCGATTTATTTTATTGTTTGGTTTTGAATTTGGATTTTTGGGGTTTTCAGTTTAAGCTTAGAAACTGAACCGAAAAACTATAATATGAATAGATAATTTACCTCTTTAGTACGTTTTTTTTAACAGATATATTTTTATAGATATGAATAGATATTTTTAGCTCTTAAGTATAATTAATTATTTAAATGTAATATAAAAATAGAACTATTTGACAATTATAATTTAAAAATTCAAACTTGAACCAAATTTCAATAAAAAATAATATATCCCATTATAATAATATATATATGTCAGATCTTTTTTAATTTACAAATTAACCACCAAACTTTCTTTCTCTGTACTATGTATTCTTGACCTAACTTTCCGTATAACTCTCCTTCCATCCGTATTCCCCTTTCCATTGAATATAGGTGTTATGAGAAGTACAACTAGATAAATATTTATATATATATGCCCAAAACTGTCTTGTAGAGTGATAGTGATATCTTCCATAAGAATCTCATTTCTTGTTTTTAGGGTTTAGTTCAGTGGAGTTCATCATGAGGGAAGCTTCGGCCGCCATTAATGGCGGTTCTCAGTACTTCATCATCTTCTTCCTCACTTCCTTCATCTGCAACTGCAACAGTTGCTTAGGGCTGGAGAGAAGCCATTTCCCTTCATCATTCTTGTTTGGAACTTCCACCTCTGCGTATCAGATAGAAGGAGCTTATTTGGAGTCGAATAAAAGCCTTAGCACTTGGGATGCATTCACCCATGTCCCAGGTAACCATACATACATACATACATACATACATACATATATATATATATATACTAATGTATTATTTTATGGATTTAGGAAATGTTGTTGATGGAAGTAATGGGGATGTGGCAAATGATCATTATCACCGTTATATGGTAAATATATATAGAGAGATATATATATATAGTTAAATATCAATAGCTACTTGAACTTTAGACGTTTTGCAACGAGCTACCCAAATTTTAAAAAATTAAAACGAATTACCTCAATTTTGGACGAAGGTGCAACGAGCTACCTCCGTCCAAAGTCCAATTTCTGAAGAATTTCTATAAACAATTGACGGTAATTTAGACGGAAACTCATTTGGACGGTAATTTCGCCAAAGTTGTGATAGCCCGTTTTGATTTTTTTAATTTCAGGTAACTCGTTACAAAACGTTTAAAGTTCATGTAGCTTCTTGATATTTAAACCATATATATATATATATATCCTCAACTATCTTCTTATATATATTTGCTCACTCATAACTGTTTTTTCACATCAGAATCCTATATATGGTAATAACATAATACAACTATCTCTTCTTAAAAAGGAAAGTCAACTGACAATGCAGTACGGGATGGGCCATGTTCACTTAATATTAGATATTATTTATTATACTCGCACCGTTACGTAATTATTGCAATATAGCGCACCATGATTTTTTTTACTAAATATAAAATTTATTTATTTTAATAAAATATTAATGATTTACCTGTAATGTGTACACAGTTAGTTGATACAGTATGAATTAATTTTGTACATATTGTATATTAATTCATAATATTTTTATTAAGGTAAAATAAGTCTTAATATTTATAAAATAATAAAATTACATAAAATTTATATGGTACAGGTTAACACACCATACCATAAATGTGTCCGCACCGCAATGATAATCACTTACTTCTACAAAACTTAATTATTTTAATCAAGGTAAAATAAATTTTAATTTTGTTGTAAAATTATAAATAAATCATTAATCATGCAAATTAATATCTCACTTTATACTATAATTTCTTCCGATAATAATAATTAATTTCTCTTGTCAAACTCGTATCATAAATAGTAGATCGTGCTCACACTCTACAGATTTACGTGCACCATCACCCAACAGTTAACACCTATAGAGGCTGGCACAGAGCCACCAAGGGACGATGGGGACAATTGCTCTCCCTAAACTTTTGATTTTATGTAAATTTGATCCTAAAAGTTGTAATAATTTTTAAAATATTCATTTTGAATCATATATTTAAACTAACAGAATAAATTTTCGAATTTTGTCCCCGTTGGAGTGGACATTGGAAACTACACCAACTAGCTTTTGTCTCTTCCTGCGATTCAAACATGTCTCCTAAAATAAACATGTTTCTAAAGTAAGTGCAACTAATGAATTATGTTATTGCAATGTTGGCAGGAAGATATAGAGTTGATGCGCGATCTTGGGATGAATTCCTATCGATTCTCGATTTCCTGGTCGAGGGTCTTACCAAGTAAATATTTCTGTATTTTTATCGCGATTTATTCGGTTAATTTTGTAAATATGAAAAATATTTAACGAAATTTTTTAATAGATAAATAAAAAAGGTACCAATTACCATCATTTTCAAACGTGTTGAACCATTAACAATAACAAAAAAAAACATGTTGGTTCAACTAAAATTTTGTGCAAACATATTGATCATTTTCATACTTTTCTCTTAGTTTTATGCTTGATTATATTTTATTTATGTAATTAAATATATATGGATTTAATTTGCTTAAATGAATTGACTTTGTATTGGTAGATGGAAGGTTTGGAGAAATTAATTTGGAAGGTATTGAATTCTACAACAACCTTATAAATGCTCTCTTAGATGCAGGTAAGTTGAATGCAATTCCAATATTTAAATATATTATAATCGAAAATGTTAATATATATATTTTTTAAAAATAATTGATATTTTCGGTCAAATTTAGTTTATCTTTAGAACCAGACATTAAAATGAGGGACAATTAATTGTCTCCACACTTTTGATATTATGCAATTTTAATAACAAAAATATATATTTATATTTAATTCAGTCATTTAAAATTTGATAATACTTTTCTAAATTTTATTTTATTTATTTATCATTACTCTAATTTTTACGAGTTTGGTCTTTTTATTGAAGATAACCTTCTAATTAATACATTTTCTTAAAGGCATCGAACCGTTTGCAACAATCAGCCATTACGACTTTCCACAAGAACTTGAAGATCGATACGGCTCTTGGTTGAGTCCTAAAATACAGTAAATATATCTTTTGCACATTATTTTATTTGTCTCATGCAATATATAATTACATTAAGGGTTAAATACCAAGTAGCTACCTAAACTTTAACTTTGGACGTTTTGCAACGAGCTACCGTCAAAATTGGATGGAGGTAGCTATTTCCACATTCTTCAAAGTGGAGGTAGCTATTTCCACATTCTTCAAAGTTGAGGTAGCCCGTTTTGAATTTTCAAAATTCGGGTAGCTCGTTGCAAAACATCCAAAGTTCAGGTAGCTACTTGGTATTAAACACTTACATTAATATATAATAATAATAATCTGACCCATAATTTCTTTTTAACCTTAATTTTAGACTAGATTTTGCACATTTCGCGGATGTTTGTTTCGAAGCTTTCGGTGATCGAGTGAAGTATTGGATCACGATCAATGCGCCTAATGTGTTTATTTACAATGCTTACTTCGTGGGATCGTATCCACCGAGCCATTGTTCGTATTCGATCGGGAATTGCTCGATCGGGGACTCCTTCTTAGAACCCTACGTCGCCGGACACAATATAATCATGTCCCATGCAACCGCAGCCGAGATATACAGGACAAAGTACCAGGTACATTTTTTTTTGCCACAAATGAAAGTTTCATTTAAGAAAATCCGGGTGAACGGTTCAAACATAATACAAAATAATTACCACGTGTACTTGAGTATTGAAGTTAAAGTAAGGCTTAGAGGTTATATATATATATAATTGAAGTTTGGCTATTTTACTGCAGCTATTTAAATTTTGTTTTTAAAAAAAAATATCACGTGTTCTTTTAGAGATAGTCAGAATTCTACCTCCGGTTATTTATTGGTTTAAAATGGACGGAAAATGGTATGTGTGTTGCACATAGGTATGTTAAAAAATGATATAACTCGTGGGTGACCCGCCCACGGGTCGTGTTTGAGTCAGGTTTTTTGATCAATGAATCATTTTGACACGACCCATAGATGATCCGTGAAAACACGTGTCAGGTTTGAGTCAGAAATCTTGACCAACGGGTTAACCCGTGACCCGTCTCATTTATATATTTCAGTATGTTTTTTATTTTTATTGAAATGGTGGGTCGAACGGGTCAGACTGACCCACGTGTTGACAGTCAGGTTTGAGTTTCAAAAATTGACTCATACTATTACACGAGTAGTGTTTGGAGCAGAGAGTCCCTGATACGACCCAAGGTTGACACGACCCATGCGCCCCGTTTTGACATCCTTAGTTGCACACAAGGAAGAAGACAAGTAGGTTTTGTGTAAAATTTAGTCCCAAAATATGTCTTTATTTTCATTTTAGACCTTTAAATTTTTACATTTGTCCCTCTTTATTTTTTTTTCCAACTATTTGCCCTTAAACTAATAATTGTCCCTATTGAATTAAATTTATGACATTGTCCCTGGTTACACGTGATAATTTTCTTCCCGATCAAAAGTTGCAAATCTTCTCAAAGTGTATGCAAGGGTGATTTTCATTTTTCATATATTTTTTCTAATATTCTTATATAAAAAATCATCATGACAATTGTATAAATTTGCTCTAACTCTGAATGTACAAGTATCAACAAAATTTTAAAAAAATTGTATAACCTTCATAAACGTAATCAAAGTTCAGGTAAAAATAAATATATAAAATTGTGGTCAATTTTTATTTCGAATCAAAAATTAGTTTCTTCAAGTATTTCAAAACTTTCTTATTTTGAATTAATATTTATTTAATTAGGCAAAGCAAAAAGGAATGTTTGGGATTGCAATATCATCACCATGGTATGAACCATACAGTGATACTCCAGCTGATAAGCTAGCTGCTCAGCGCGCACGGGCTTTTCAAATGGCATGGTAAGATCAAATTACTGTAGCTAATATCATATTTAATTAATAATAAAATATCAAAAATGATTAAAAATGATTATTTTTCTTTAATTTATTGAAACAAAAAACAGGTTACTCGATCCGATTATGTATGGAGATTACCCACCTGAGATGCGTGAAATGGTCGGTTTGAGATTACCTACATTTTCTGAAGAAGAACGATCTAAAATTTTGACAAATAAGTTAGATTTTATCGGAATAAATCATTATAATGCAATGTATACAATGGATTGCATGTTCTCTCCATGCAATTCGACATACGACTTTGGGGAATCCATGGTTTATACGACGGGAGAAAAAAATGGAACTTACATTGGCGATTCGGTAATTCTTTTTTTACGGTACTCAGATTTATGAATTTTTTCTAACATATGTTTAATGATGTTTCATGTTACTGATATGTTTAATGATGTTTTAGACTGCAATTCCATCCTTCTATGTTGTTCCGAGCGCGATGGAAAAAGTTGTGACATATATAAAAGATCGATACAATAACACACCAATGTTCATCACGGAGAACGGTAATTTTTTTAGGTTAATTATTTTACTCTTTAGTTAAACTTTGACGGTTTAGACTATTTGGTAGTTGAAATTTACGCTTGAACAAAGTATTAACTTACTTTATATAAAGTTTTAATTTGTTAATTTTGTCTAATTATTTATTGTTAAATAATGACAAAGATATGTACGTGTGTCGGTCAAGTGTTAATTAATAAGTTGTAATTTTTTCAAGTTAAATAGGAAAGTGTAAATTTTCATAAAATTTATCAAAAGTCAAACTAAAAAAAGTAAAAAAAGTAAATAATATATTTCATTATTTGTTATCATTTATCGTAAATTAAACAAAGTTTACTCTACAATGTGATGACACCCTTTTTTATTGAAGGTTATGCCCAAGATGAGACTCCTCTATTGGAGGCGGTGAACGACACTGCAAGAATCGAATACCACGAGAATTATCTCTATTACCTTACTCTTGCTATAAGGTAAAAATGCAGTTCATTATTATTATTACTATTATTATAAAATATTATATATCGATTGCCTAAACAAATGTGCATGGCATGCCTTGCCGTATACGTACTTTTACATATATTAGTTGACCCGGGTATTACACGATTATTTACTTCAATACAGATTTATATTATAATAGTTTTTATGTCATGCATAATGCAATTTTTTTTTTTTTGAAACTAATATGGTAAAAGAGTTTGTATCTTATTTTTGATTAAATTGTTGTTACTCCATATATGTTATATTAAAAGTATATAATATCATATTTTATTTATAAAAAAATTAATTTCAAATCTACTTTATTGTAACCCTAAAATAATAGTTTTTTTTTTTAAATTTCGATACCCTAATTTAGTTATTTTTATAGTAAAAAGTATTAAAACAATATTATAGTACTATAGAAGAAAAACTATATACCGACAATTTTTTTTTTAAAAGTTTAGAATTTCATGTTATATCGGTATATATAGATTTTGTTCCATACATTTTAAATATTAAAATTGTCGGTTTGCTGACGTGTAAGTGTTTGGTGATATTTCAGAAAGGGAGCAGATGTTCGAGGCTACTTCGCGTGGTCGTTAATGGATGACTTGGAGTGGCAACTCGGTCACACGATCCGGTTCGGATTATACTATGTAGATTTCAACACGACATTGAAGAGGACGCCGAAGCTGTCGGCTTTTTGGTTTAAGGATTTCCTTGCTGGAAACTCAAGCTTGGAACTAACGAATCACATTAATAGTAGAAACTTGCCTTCTTGAGTAAAATAAGAATGTTCCAGTAGTTTCGACTAGTTTGTGAAATGAACTTTTATTTTATTGGAAAAATGATTAACTAAATTTATATAAGTTGTAACCGCCTGCTCATCCACCTGTGCCACCGCTACTGCCAAGACCTCCGCCCGCTACCTCCGAGCACTACTGAATTTTTACTATTTATTGACGCATTATTTTCGTCGTTAATGGTTAAAAATTCTGTCGGCAAAAACTAAAACCGTCGGTAAAATGAAAATTTCATCGGTACAAAATTCGTCGCTGAATGCCCCGTCGGTAAATCTTTACCAACGATATTTGGCCATTTTTATCGTCGGCCAAACTCATATTTTTACCGACGAACTTTCCGTCGGTAAAATGTAGAACTATGTTGACTAAATTTGTTGACTTATTCAAATGTCGTCGGTAAAAATCATGTTTTACCGACAAAATATTCTGTCGGTAATATAACTTAACGGCCAAATTTTTTGGAAGGTAAAAACATTTGCCGTCGGTAAAATAATTTACCGACGAAATAAAAGTGGTCGCTATATTTTGTTGCCGACCATTAACTGTTTCATCGTAATATATCTTTCGCTACGTTATTCTTTTGGTCGACATTGTAATTCAGCGACAATTGTTATTCCGTCGGCAATTCCTTTTACCGACGACATGTATTTCGGTCGCTAAAATCCTCATGCCATATTATTTTACCGACGATATTTTATTCCGTCGGGGAAAAATATTGACGACATAAATATTATCGTCGCCAATATTGTCGTATATAAACCCAATTTACTGAACGCAAAACCTGCCTAAACCAGCAAACATTGATTCCATAACAATCAATTACAACATAGTTTAAAACACATAATTGTCCAACAATATAGCACTACCAGAAATTAAAACCAATAAATCCATGAAACAGTGTCGACATCGTTTGTTTTTGAAGACTAAGTTGAACTTTTCTTCACTGACAAAGAAATCCTGCATCTCACAGTGTTCTTAATCCTCTGCAATTATCAAACAAAATTTTATTCAATCATTGAAACTGTAATAACATCCAACAACGAACGAAAAACAGACTAAAAGTCAACAAGTCTGAAAATTTACATTGTGTTTCATCTGTATCCATATCTACCGTCGGAAAGGCACTTGATTTTGTTATTGCCAACATAATTTGCTCGTACTTCTTCTTGAGGTCTTCCATCACCATTTTGTCGGCTTGACGTTCCGCTTCAGCTTCTTCTAGCCGTTGTGTTAATTTATCAATTCGGGCTGCATCAACTGGATTTGAGGTGTGCCGTGTAATGCTTTTCTTCTTTTGCTTACCATGCAATTGCTCAAAAATTTCATCCTTGTTGACAGAACTCATGCTTCCCTCTTGTGTTCTAGAGGCCTCTTCTTCCACTTCAGACTGCATATGTACCTCATTTGAGGTTAACCAAAGCGATATTATAAACGCACTACATGTTATATGTACTTACAGTAATACGTGCTGTCTCTGAATCAGCTGGAGCACCAGTTGATTATAGCATATGCATCCTCCGCCAGTGATCAAACTGTGATGGTGGAACACCATTTTTCTTGGTCTATGACAAAATAAAACTTATTATTGCATATAATATAAAGGATGAATCGATATATTACGTGCAAATGAGAAGAATTACCTCCTCATATAATACTTTTTCATGGCTGACGGAGCCTGACGGATCTTTGCACATCCTCTATTAACCGAATTTCTTTCGCTAATAGCCTAATATAGAAGAAGTTATTGTTATTTGAGAGGTATTGACATATCAAATGTGAAACAACATAATTAAAAATACCTGATGTTTATCCGTGTTCCACTTGTTTAAAAGAAATTCTCAATCAGACGGATCCATATCCTTAAGTGTATTTGAAAGTCGCTCATCATTGGTCTGATATGGATGGTAGTATTTGGACTTGAGATCATTTAACCAATCACTATATTTCTTCCCAATCGATGACAAGATAAACGTTTTTGACGCCTCACTTCGTTCATCAATTTGAAAGTGGTCCTAAAAAGAACGCAGTGCGTTTCAACACATCATGAACAAAATTCGGCATGCATATAGAATGTGTGATGCTATAGAACAAAAACTTACACAAACCGCTTCAAAGATCACTTCTTTCTTCTCCTTGGGTAGCCGGTAAAATGTTTCAAGTTGTACCGGTACATATTCCTTGTTGCGAGCTATAGTCCCACAAAAGCTTGCTAACTTAGAGCTAAAGGATCCAATAGGCAATCCATTAGGACTCCATTCAAGTGGTATTTTTCTTCCAGCCTCCAGATTTGCTATTTCCGGAAGAGTAGTAGGCCCACGTGCCTTTCTTTGTTTTATGTTGTTTGACCCTGCGTATATCCATAAGATTAGTTATGAACCATATTTTTTGGTATGAATGTTAGCAACATTTGATAAGAAACTACCATGAATTGGTTGTTGAATTCGGTTAATAACTTACCATCTTCATGGTTTTCAGGTATGACACTAGTAGATCCAACAACGGTGGTGGTTTCACGTGACATTCTAGCGGGTGAGGAAGTGGACTGCGACTTGGATGCTCCTACAACTGTCTTCGCTACAACTCTTGAGTCTCTTGCCGAGCCACCCTTAGAGCCTCCTACACACTTACCAATCATTTCGGCCAAGTCTTTGATGCAAAGGTCGAAGTCAATATCCTCAGACGCGTACACGTAACTTGAACACCAATTGCTAATGTGAGGGGGAGCTACAACACATACATAGTTTCTTTAATGGTCAAGATTGACTAAGTTAAGCAAGATATGACAATCAGTTAAAATAAAATATGCTCTTCCATATGGAAATCAGTTAAGCTACACGTGGTCCTTCAATGTGAACCTCTAAACGTGAAAACCGACCAATTGAAATCAGCTCCACATGGAAACCAGTTAACATGCCATATACCTTCTAACATGCCATATGGAAATCAACTCTCCAATTACAAAGGTATGTTATCTCGTACCTTCTAATACACAACTCCTAACACAACATATACACTAATTGGCGAACTAGCAAAGAAAAACCATGCTTTCCTACTACGGTACCGTGAGGAAGAAAATAAAAACAGACTCTCATAATCCATCGATCGTAGCAATTGATTATGCAGGTGTAGTTTCGGGTACTTACCTTCGTCGCAATCAAGCTTCATCCACGAAGACTCGATGGGAGCAGGTGAAAGCGCCTCTGGTACGATCTAGGGTTTGGAAGCGTTCTCGTCTTCTGTGGGAGGGGAGAATACCGTAGATGCACAAGTGTTAACACTTATGTGTGACTCTTATCAGTTAAATGTGTTTTTATCAATTAATAGTAGGTTGCTTTCACGTTTTAATATAATAAATTAACTTGCAAAACTGCTAAGAAAATAGCCCGCAGCTGCGTGGAATAAACACATTCACTTAACACTCATGGCAAGGGTTCGATTCTCAGCAATGGTTGTTTCTTCAACCAGACAATAACGTTGAAATCTCGGGATCAAAGGGAATGTTCTTTGTAGTAAAGTATACAATCATTCTTGCAGGCATCAATCTTTTGGTATCCTAACCCTAGATCTGCAACAAATTTCTTCGCTTGACGATAAGAACTCGGTGCTGTATTCTCTGGTGGAAAACACTTGTGGAAGAATCCAGGCATGTGTCATTTTACACATGCCTGAATTACTAATCTTGTAAATGCATTTAATGTGTAGTAACTCAACAATAAAAAACATTTTTGAATATCCCTTACATCCTGGATACAAGCTTTTCTCACAATCTGCCAACATCCTTTTAAATTTGGTAGATTCTTCTTCTACATCATCACTTTCAACATTCCACCCTCGTGCACCGGTCATATCTAATACCATCTCACGCATCTCATCATAATTATTAGCAACCGGTATTGGAGAAGCACCTTCAACCTTTTTTTCTCCATGGAAGATCCAATGCTGATATCTTAAACCAACATTTTTCGGTTGCTTCCACCTAGGTTCCATACAGACTGGACATGTATCAGCAGCTGCATGTTCTTTGTAGTAAAGTATACAATCATTCTTGCAGGCATCAATCTTTTGGTATCCTAACCCTAGATCTGCAACAAACTTCTTCGCTTGACGATAAGAACTCGATGCTGTATTCTCTGGTGGAAGACACTTGTGGAAGAATTCAGGCATGTGTCATTTTACACATGCCTGAATTACTAATCTTGTAAATGCATTTAATGTGTAGTAACTCAACAATAAAAAACATTTTTGAATATCCCTTACATCCTGGATACAAGCTTTTCTCACAATCTGCCAACATCCTTTTAAATTTGGTAGATTCTTCTTCTACATCATCACTTTCAACATTCCACCCTCGTGCACCGGTCATATCTAATACCATCTCACGCATCTCATCATAATTATTAGCAACCGGTATTGGAGAAGCACCTTCAACCTTTTTTTCTCCATGGAAGATCCAATGCTGATATCTTAAACCAACATTTTTCGGTTGCTTCCACCTAGGTTCCATACAGACTGGACATGTATCAGCAGCTGCATGTTCTTTGTAGTAAAGTATACAATCATTCTTGCAGGCATCAATCTTTTGGTATCCTAACCCTAGATCTGCAACAAACTTCTTCGCTTGACGATAAGAACTCGATGCTGTATTCTCTGGTGGAAGACACTTGTGGAAGAATTCAGGCATGTGTCATTTTACACATGCCTGAATTACTAATCTTGTAAATGCATTTAATGTGTAGTAACTCAACAATAAAAGACATTTTTGAATATCCCTTACATCCTGGATACAAGCTTTTCTCACAATCTGCCAACATCCTTTTAAATTTGGTAGATTCTTCTTCTACATCATCACTTTCAACATTCCACCCTCGTGCACCGGTCATATCTAATACCATCTCACGCATCTCATCATAATTATTAGCAACCGGTATTGGAGAAGCACCTTCAACCCTTTTTTCTCCATGGAAGATCCAATGCTGATATCTTAAACCAACGCCATTTTTCAACAAGTGTGTAGTTACATCATCCTTTATCTGGAATTTGACATTATTGCATTGTCTACATGGACAACGGACCTTCACAACTCTGTCACGGTCAACCAAAGGAGCATTACCAAAAGCAAATTCAATAAATTGTCTAACTCCATCCATATATTCAGCCGTTCTTCGGTCTTTTCTCATCCAACTTTTGTCCATTACAACCTAAAATCGAACAAAATGCATCGACACTCATTAACCACATGATATTTAGATGAAACTATACTCGAAATTATACTTTTGACAAAACAAAATTCACACAACAAAGCATGACAAATTGGATACTCAATTAGAATTCAATTCAGACCTAAACCATTATGTGCGACCTCTAACAACATTGTATACCTATACGAAACGAAAGAATTTGAGGTGAATTCGGGAAATGCTTACCGAGATGGATTAGGGATAAACCGTTTGTTCTTCTTTCCTCCTCACGTTCTGTTCTTCGAGCTGAATTTGAGCTTAATTCGTTCGTTTCACCAAACTCTCTTTCACCGTTGTTGTGAGTCTTCAATTATGTTGTTGTGGGTCTTCAATTCGTCCGTTGCGTTTCACCAAACTCTCTTTCACGATTTTGTGCCGTTGAGATCAATTCGTCTGTGCTTCTACGTTATGTGCGGTGTGTTTATTATGTGCGTCTGTATTCTTCTCAGTTGCTCAAAAAAATTTCCAATCCGATAATACAATGTAATAACTACAATTTAATATGAAAGAGTTGAAGAATCTGACTGAATAGCTTGCTGGTATCATGACAGCGTTGGATTTGTGAGGGCACGAGATCGAATCACAACATGAATGATTTATGCATTTTTGTTTTACTTCACCTTTTTACCGCCGAAATTTGTCGTCGGTAAAAAAGAGGTTTTGCGACCAAATTTTTTACGTAGGTAATTATAGGTAACAAATTTACCGACGATATCATAGAATAATGTCGGTAAATTTATTATTTGCCGACAAAAAATAAAAACTGTCGCCTATTTAACATTTTTACCGACGACAACAACTTTCGTCGGTAAAGAAAACTAAGCGACCGACGGGAACAAAAATTCGTCGGCAATTTCACTTTTACCGACGAAATGTTACCGACAATAATATTTGTCGTCGGTAAAAAGAGTTTTTTCCAGTAGTGTAGATCACCGCCCTTGCCTAGACCTCCTCCACCACTAAGGCCTCCCACGCCATGTCCAAGATCTACTCCACCACCAAAGTCACCCACCATGTCCAATATCTACTCCACCACCAAAGCCACCACCCTTTCATAAACCTCCTCCACGGCCAAGGCCCTCAACCATGGCCAATACCTCCACCACCTCCCAACCACCACACACATGACCATGTCCATGTCGCAGGCCTCCACCCACCCCCAGCACCAGCGCCGCCAAGTCCACCTCCACCATCATATCCGCCACCCAGGTCACCTCCGCCACTTAATCCACCGCCTGCATCAAAATTAGGGGTGGGAAAACCTGACCCAATCTGTGGATGACCCACTTACGGGTCGTGTTTGGGTCAGAGTTTTTGACCCATGGGTCATTTTTGACCCAATCCGTAAATGACATGTGATACCACATGTCATGTTTGAGTATGAATGCTTGATCCACATGTCAACCCGTGACCCGTTGTATTTTTATATTATATTAAAATAACATATGTCATTATGTTTTTTTCTGTATACACGGGTTCAACCCGCGGGCCATAGGGGTCCAACGGGTCAGTCTGACCCAATACTTTCATTCATGACAGATCATTCTGACCCGCAGGTTTACCCACCAACCCGCAGGGTTGACCCACCAACCCGCGAGTCAGGTTTGAGTTTGAAAATTTGACTCATATTATTACACAAGTCGTAGTTGGGTCAGAGGTCCCTAACACGATCCAAGACCGACATGACCCATGACCCGTTTTCCCACCACTATTCAAAACCATTCTTGAACCTTCTTTCATGAAGGAGGTTTTTCTTAAAGAAATAGAGGCGAGGAAACAGAAGCTTTTTCGTCGCCGATTTATCCTTGAACAAGCAGAACAAAGAAGAGAGCAGACAATAACGATCTTCATATCGTCACTTTACACGACTGAAACCCTAGAAAGATCGTGGATGAGTGAGAGGAAGGAGAGTGCAACTAGGGTTTATATGGAAGTCATGGAGTTGGGGAGCAATAAGAGCTCACTGCAATAAACAACTATCAGCTTTCCTTGGGAGTATAGGAGAGGAGGTTTCATGTGTCCATCGGATCGGCCAAGCAATTTATATATTCATCCAACTACCTTCTTGTAAAAAATTTATAATTTACTGACTAAACTTTGTAAAAAATTATACTTTGTTAACACGTGGTAGGTGATAGATTGGTGCATATCTCAATTTCCATTTAACCTAAAAATGTTATTTATATATTAGAAAAATCAATAAAAAATGACAAAATTATATAATTGATAACGGTTACTTTATGCATAAGGCCTCGAGTGGCGTTGCGAGAATAATTTTAATTTTTAAAATGTTTATTTAAATTATTAAAAGCAATTTTTTTTTTTTTTGGGGGGGTATGTACCATTTGTATACTTGCTTTACATGATCACCCGCACGTAATAAGTACGATAGATAATGAATATTTTTTCATTTTCAGAATTTGAAAAAATATATATTTTATTAATAATAATTACTTTATGCAATATTTCAATTAAAAAAATGATTTTTCTATCCTATGTGACATCCTAATCAGCCTCCACGTCAACAGCCATTTGTCACATAAAGCCCAGCCCAGTTCGAAGCTGTCCAAGCAAAGCCTGCTGCTGAGTCTCGACGCGACAGCGTTTCATCCGCCGCGTCAAGTCTCGCCGGAGCCGACGTGGAGCTCAGCTTCTCAGTTAAGTAATTAGATCGCTCTGTTCTTTCCCGTGCTGCTCTTCAAATGCTTCCACTCCTTCGACGCCTCCAGCTTTTGCTCCACGTCCCTTTTGCCACCGCGATCGGCTTCTCCAACTGAATTGCGATTCTTCAGGTAATTTCTCCATCTCAGAACGATCAATTGTTAATTCAGTTCCTGCATTGAGCTTCATCTGCTCAGTTCATGGAAGTTCTGTCTGGTGAAGTTGAGGTTTATGTTCTGCAATTGCATTCCGCATCAGTGTTGTGCTTTATCTGCAATTCGGTAACATCTTTCTGAATTGCATTGCGGATTATCGGGATCTACTGGATCAGTCGCTAGTTCCAATTCAGCGGTTTTGGATTCTTTGCTTTTTGGAGCCGTGTTGGATAAATACTGTTCTAGAAGTACATGTTCAATTATTATGAATTTGTCCTAGTTTAAGTGAATTTGATGAAAATTGTGCATCTGTATTCGTCATACTCCGTTTAGGTTTGAGTAAGCTATTCCTGGTGCAGCAATGGCTCAGAATCAGAGCAATTGGGAAGCAGATAAGATGTATGTTGTAACTATCATTGCAAAAGCAGCTGTATTTCTGTTTATTCTTCAGCTAAGAAGCTGCTGTCTGGGTTGTGTTACTGTGAGCAGGCTTGATGTTTACATTTACGATTATCTGACGAAGAAGAAATTGCATAACACTGCAAAGTCCTTCATGACAGAAGGGAAGGTCTCGGCAGACCCCGTTGGTAAGATGTCCATTTCACTTTGCTCTTAAGTATACATAGAACTGTAGTAATTCCATTGTGTTCTGTTTGCAAGTGTACAACTTTTTTCCAGAATTACTGATTTGTTTGACACAATGGAGTCAAGTGCTGTATCATAAATTATTAGTGGAAACGGATAACTGAAACTGCTGGTCTTTGCATTTGTCTGATGACCTCTCCTTCCATTCCAGTCTACATTCAGAACTTGTTATCCCCTTCAGTTCCCTGTTAGAACTGAGGCAGACTATCAATGGATCATCAGTAAAGGAGACATCTCCTACAGTGCCTCGTGGTCCGTAGTCCTTCTGGCCTTTCACTGCCTAGCATCTCCTAACTTTCAGGCTAAAATCTTTCAGTACCTTTCGCTTACAGGAGGTGTATCGTTTTTCCCATTCTGATCCATACCCACACTTTTAGCTTTATCTAAAGTGAAGCTGATCTCTTTCCTTTTGATGTAGATGTCATTTCGTTTTTCCTATATCCAAATACTGTATATTTTTGAATAACACTACAAAAGATTTGACTTTAACAATTTTCTCAGCTGTTATATTTGCTATGCAGCTATTGATGCTCCAGGAGGATTTTTATTTGAATGGTGGTCTGTCTTTTGGGATATATTTATCGCAAGAACAAACGAAAAGCACTCAGAAGCAGCTGCTGCATATATAGAGGTGAGTTCTCGTGATTGAGTGGGTTTGACTTAGTAGTGCATCATAAGTTTGATGTCCCCATTGCTTATGCGTGATATGAGAGTGATAAATATAGGCACAACAAGGTAAAACACGAGAGCAGCAACAGCAACAGCAGTTACAAATGCAACAGTTGCAACTGATTCGCCAAGCACAGCTACAAAGAAGGGATGCCTCTCAGCCTTCACTAGGAGGTCCTACAAGTTCTGTCAACTCCGAAGGAATGCTAGGGCAACCAACTGCTAGCGTATTGGCTGCTAAGATGTACGAGGAACGCTTGAAACTCTCCAATCCAATGGATTCCTCTGCTCCTCAACCACTGTTAGATGCTAGAATGGGACTTCTAAAACCAACTACAAGTCTTCCTGGGTACATTCATCTATAAATCTCAACCAAATTTTTTTTTGGCTTTTCCTAGAGGTTAATTACTCTCTCTCTCTCTCTCTTTTTTTTCTCTTCCACAGACAGATGGTCCAAGGAAACTCCGGGAGTGTCACAGCTGCACTACAGCAAATGCAGGTATAGAGATACAACACTTACCTTAATAAGCTTTCCTTCATTACTGATATCTAGTTGCTTGGTTGTTAATTTGATCTACATTTATTGTCATTTGTATTACTAGGACATCAAATCTGAACCTAATATGGGAGCAACTCAGAGGTCTATGCCAATCAACCCCTCATCTATTTATGCGCAGGGAATCATGCAGCCTAGACCTGGAGTGGGCAATACAGGTGAAGTAACTGATTCTTCTGTATTTGTGATAGGGGAACATATGAAAATGCATTTTATTCCAGCAATGTTGTTTATCCTCCATGAAAGAAATTGAACTTTCTTTTAGTGCAAATTGTTGTGCAATGTGTTCACCAGTTGTGCCCTAATGTGTATTTTTTGATGTTCTTCGTGTAATTAATCCAAAGGCATCTAACACATTCATGGTTTCTTATTCTTAGACAAGAGTGTCATTATGATAATCTATAACCGAGTTTGTTAACCTTGCTAAAGAGATCTCAGCTTTTCATATGTTGTTTATGGATCGTGTGAGTAACTGACCACATCTATTTCAGGATTGAACCCTGGAGCTGGTGAACTTCCATTAAAGGGATGGCCGTTAACTGTAAGTTGGATAGAGCTAAACTGCTCATGTACAATTGATTTCGTCAAATCTTTGAGGAATTCTTCTTCCTTACAGGGCATTGATCAGATTCGACCAAGTTTGGGTTCACAGGTGCAGAAACCTATGCTTCAAACAGCAAATCAATTTCACCTGCTACCCCAGCAGCAGCAACAGCAGCTTCTAGCGCAAGTTCAGACACAAGGAAATCTCAATAATTCAGCAATGTTTGGCGATATTGACCCTAGAGTTTTTAGGGGACTACCTAGAGGTTCTATGAATGCTAAAGACGCTCAGATGGCTGCGACTGATGGATCTGTGGGTTCCCCAATGCAGTCAACTACATCAAAGGTAGTTACATTGTCCATCCAGATCCCATTTCTGTTGGTTTTATTCTCCTTTCCCTGCTCTTGCTGCAGATAATTTTTCTAAAGCCATTAAAGGATCTACATCCAATGCAAATTTTCAGCAACAGTTTATCTAAGTTGGTAATAATTATTTGACAGATAAACATAGCACAGATGCAACAGTCGTCCTCTCAACAACAGCAAGAACCTATGCAACCCCAGCAAGTCCAGCAGGTTTTTTTAATTATGATAATATAGCTGTAACACTGTACTCCTTCACTAAAAAGTGTCGAGTCTGGTCCTATTGGGATCATAATGCTTACTTATGCAAGAGAGCCAACACGCGCCTTGCGCGTGTATTACATAATTGGTTTGGTGATAATATCTATGCAATCATAAATAGTGTAGAGTATATATGTTAAATTTAACTTAGTCTAGTGGTTGATATTTTTGCTTGTGAATGTAGAAATCATGTGCACTAGTCTCAAATTTATCATTTTTTCTCGAATTTAAACAATTTCTGTGGGTAAAACTGAAAATAAAAGTAGAGTCCACTACTACTAGTGCATCCTTTATAAGTAGTATAGATATAAATATATGAATTTATCATCGACATGTAAATATTTGTGTTACCACTTTAAGAATCTACAATTTTTATTTTTTTGGTTCTTTTGTTCTAAGTCTTCTAACTTGGTGAATTATGACCATTTTATATTTTTATAAACAGAGGAAGCGTAAAGGAATGTCATCTTCTGGACCTGCTAACAGCACTGGTACGGGAAATACAATTGGCCCGTCCAACTCACAACCATCAACACCTTCCACTCATAATACACCTGGTGATGGAGTCTCTATGGCAAGCAATGTACAACAAGCAAGTAGTATGTCAAAAGGGTTGATGATGTATGGCGCAAATGGGCTCGGAGGTCTTACATCATCCACAAACCAGCTGGTATTGAAAGTTGTCGCAAATTATGAAAAAATTTAATTTAATTTTCTGCCTTCATTATTCATAATCCTGTGAAATGTTGCATATCGTAATGATAACTGATCGCATCTCAATCTTCAATCTTTATGCATGCATACTGCAGGATGACTTGGATCATTTTGGAGACGTGGGATCACTTGAAGACAATGTGGAGTCGTTTCTTTCAAACGATGAAGCTGATGGAAGGGATATGTTTGGAAAGCTGAAACAGAACCAGAACCAGACTGGACAGGCTGCTGAACCTACAAAGAGTAAATTCATCAACAGAGTCTCTGATGATGACCGTGGGCATAAAAATTGATTAATTTTTTTATTTTCAATACATCTCGATTCAGGTTTCTCATTCTGTGAAGTTAGCTCCATACGTGAAAGCAGTAATAAAGTTGTCTGTTGCCATTTCTCAACAGATGGAAAATATTTGGCCAGTGCTGGTCACGACAAAAAGGTATCTTATATATATTCTTTGTTATGTGTGTGTGTATATATATATGAAAACATATGAAACTTATAGTGAAATTCACAGTGAAGTGAAAAATGTTACTATTTAGGGGAAACAATGATTAATTGAGATAAGTCAACTTTCTGAAATAGAAAAGATCCGATTTTGACTTTGAATTTCACTCTAAAATTTCACATTTTGTAGCATTCCCACATATATATCTCCTCTTCTATAATTGCTGAATTCATTTTTTCTCTTAATTAATAGGTTATTGTGTGGAACATGGAAACCCTACAAACTGAGATTAGTTCAGAAGAGCACTCACAAATAATAACAGATGTTCGGTTCAGGCCAAATTCGACTCAGTTGGCAACATCATCATTTGATACGACCATCCGATTATGGGATGCCTCACAAGTATGTTTTGTGTCGATTTTTTTTCTTAAAAAAAAACTTTGCAGTCTGTAGAATCTAATCCTTATATCGAGTGCTCAATTCACTTTTGCAGCCAAACTACTGTCTCCAGACATACAGTGGACATACCTCTCAAGTGATGTCCCTTGATTTCCATCCCAAGAAGAACGACCTATTTTGCTCTTGCGACAGCAACAACGAGATCCGCTATTGGAATATCAATCAATATTCTTCCACCCGTGTTTCCAAGGTCAGTTTTTGTTACAAATACTCGACCTTTCTTGAGCCCCAAGTAATCATAATTTAGGATTTCACATTTTTTATCCAATTGTGATTTTTTTTGTTGAACAGGGTGCAACTGCAAAGGTGCGGTTCCAACCCAGAATTGGACAGTTACTCGCAGCAGCATCCAATAACACGGTGGCCATCTTCGATATAGAGGCTGACCGACAGACTCACTTATTGAAGGTACAACATTCTTCAATTTTTAAGAGGATGAATGTTTTTTATTAAGAAAAACTAATGATAGTAGTAAAATGCAATTTTAGTTTCTTAAATGGGTGGAAAATAGGATTAAATTATTTCATTATTTGCACTTTGACAACATCCAGAATCAAAAAACGTAACTGTTTTAGTATGATATAAGAATGAAATTGATTAGACAAAACAAGGATTAATTAGTTACTACTTGCTAGCTGAACTTTGAAAATTTGTTGAACAAATTACTAATCTAACTTATGCAAACTTGCATGGATAGAAACATGTGTGTCCATCATGTGTCCTCAAAATTCAACTAGTAAATTATAATTTTTTGTAAAATTCAGTTAACAAATACAAATTTTCATAAAGTTCAACTAGCAATTAGCACAAAAAACAAGGTGCAAGTTTCCATCACCGTTTAACAAATTAAATGAAACTAAAATATTGCAACTTTGTATAAATTTAACTAGCAATTTCTTAAAAAAACAACAATTTGGGTATTAATCTGTCCAAACTCTGAAAGCTTAATGAGCAAGTTGTTAATCAACTACAAAGACAATTATTCACAAAATCGGTGATGTTCTTATTTTTAGGGGCATCCTACGGAGGTACGTTCCCTATGTTGGGACGTGAATGGTGACCGATTGGCTTCTGTGAGCCCCGAGTCTGTTAGGGTTTGGTCTTTATCAACCGGAGAATGCATCCACGAGCTCAGTTCGAGTGGGAACTTCCATTCATGTGTTTTCCACCCAAGCTACTCCTTCCTTTTGGTCATCGGAGGGTACCAGGTACTAATGCGTAACCATTTTAGGAACCTGTTGATTATATCTGGCACTAAAGAATATATATTTTCCCTCATACTGGATTGGTGCAGTCCCTTGAGCTATGGAACATGGTCGAGAACAAATGCATGACTATTCCAGCTCATGAATGCGTGGTAACGGCCTTAGCACAGTCGCCAGTAACGGGTATGATTGGATCGACTAGTTACGACAAATCCGTCAAGATCTGGAAGTAAACTGCAATCACAAGTACAATCTCTACCACCTTAACTATCACTGTTATTTGCTATTTATATGATTAGATTATGATTATGATTATGATATCCTTTAAATTCATCTCCCTTTTTAAGAGCTTGCAATGAGGGATGATTTGCATAGGCTTGGTATTGAGAGTGCATCATATCGTTTGCAACTATCACAAGTTGGATAGTGCATGGTATTTGTTGGTGTTTGATTTTTAGATAAATTATGACCCGAACTAGAGAATTGATGTATAAAAATTATTTGAGTTGTGGTTATATAGATTTAGTTTAAAGGTAAAGTTTAAATGATTATTTGAATAAGCAAACATAAATCAAACTAATTTTTAATTATATTATTATATTAATAAGACTAATTCAAATTACAAATGAAAATATTTTTTTATTTTTCTTATCAATATAATTTTAATTAATATTATTTAACTTACTTTTTAAGTTTGATACCGTTTATTATTTATGGTAATATTTATTATATATATATATATATATTAAATTTATTGAGTAATTCAACTATAAAAAGTCATTTATAAACATTTTATTTAATAATAGTTAATCTGTTTCTTATTTTTAATTAAATATGTGAAGACTATATACACAAATATAACTGAATAAATTATATATACATATACACTATCTGGAATACTATTAAGTATTAATTTTAACCTTTGGATATGTAAAATTTACTTGAAATATAATCACAATTGTTAAATAGAAATATTAAATAATTATTTTATGAAACTCTATGAAAAGTATCATTTTAATTTAATTTTATAATTACACATACACAAATGAAAATATAATGTGTATTTATATACTAAAGTATAAATTTCCTTCCAGATATCTCACTTAAATAAACATTTTCGTCTCACAATATCGTGTCGCACTTAAATAAATTTCTTTTTCCATTTTTTTATTTTAAACTTATAAATTAAATAAATAGTTATGTATTTTAATTTTTAACAAAAAAAATATATACATTACTATTTATTTAAATCAATTTTTTTAATTAACTTAGTTACTATTATTTAATCATTTTCTTCATTCTTAATAGTTAATACTATAGTTAATTAAACTAAACTATAATTATGAGTTATTTGTATTGGCACATATTTATTATTTATTTATTTAAAACTATTTTACAAATTGTAACTATTTTTTCCTTCTAAATCTTAGTGTATTTTTTCAAAGTAAACTGTTTAATTTTATTTACTATTTTTAAAAGTGTAAGTTTTGAATCAATCAAATTAAATTAAAATTACGTAAAAAGCTTATTTATTAAAATTATAGAGGACTTAGTCAAATTAATATAACAGTTATACAACAAAATTGAAAACATTTCTTTCCGGCATTTAAACAGCCAAGTCAGAATAGTACAATGAACAAACAAAACTCAACATAAACATACGCACTTTTGTCTGATGACTAAGACAAGACCAAAATTCTCTGTGACAACTATTTTAAGATGCTAAGAATTCTGGGCATTACAATAACATCACCTGTTGTTAGACTAGCAATACAGCATTTATGCAGCCATCGTTCTCAGGATTGTTCGTCACCTGCGCGTACTTTCCTGCAATAACATTCAAAACCGAAACCTTAGCACAAACCCCTCCCAAAAGAACAACTTTTGTTTGTTTGTTTGTTTTTAGTAGTAAACTAGAGAAATTACTTACCCCAGACCACCTTTCCTGCTGGTGTCACTAGCCCAAGTTCACTCACATTCACCTATACCACCAAAGCCAATCGATCAAATCAATAAACGGATCTCGAATTTAAAACTGTGATTGGTCTAAGATCACCAAATTATCCCTAATAAAAAAGGAATTATTACCTCAATTATTGTTCCCTTTGTCATGACACCCAAAGATGTGTACATTTGACCATTAGGGTTCTTCTTCACCCCGATGATTTCAAGATTGAATGTGCACTTGAGTTCAGGATGCGTGACGTGAGCTTTAGTGAACCGCAAACCTGAGGGTCTGATAAATCTCTCATACTTTGGGGGTTTTCTGGTGAATCCAGGTCCCACAAATGTGGCTTTAGTGACCATTCTCTTCCATTGCTTGGCTGAATAAACATTAGATTGAATCAGAGACATAATAAGCATAATATGAAGGGGCAACTTGATTTAGTCTTTTTTAATGATCATCATTACATTCTAATTTCTACCATATCTGAAATCACTGAAAAACGAATTAATACATGAGAAAGTGATAATTTTTAACATTGTTTCTGCTAAAATAATATAATTTGATGAGATACTCGATCATTCTCTGAAGTAGAGAGAGACGATACTTTCCAATAAATACCTCAAGGGCATCCAAAACAAGTACATAGAAATTCAATTGAAACTTGCAGTATAAGCAAAATGTTCAACAAGAAAGAGGAAATCAAAATACTTACCCTTTCGTTTCCCGGTTCTTAGCACTTTGAACATCTCATCTTCTGCTACAGGCCTCACCTTATTTGAACAAAATACAAAGGACATAAAAACCTCAAATATCAATATTAACCCACATACATAGAGGAATATAGATACAACTTTTTTCATCATTTTCTTGTATTCAAATATCTAAAATAGACTCACCTTTGGCAGAGGAACTTCCCACTTCCCAGCTTTCTCCTTCCTCTTCTGTTTGATAGTGTTGCTAAGAACCTACACAAAGATTTAGTGTTATCTTCGAGAACAGTAAAAAAAACTACTGCAAAATTCAAATGACTTAACAACACCTCATCAGAATGGTACCTTGGCTCGAGTTGTATCTTCACGATCAAGCAGATAAGCAGGAACAGCTCCCTCCTTCACATCATCATCGACCTTCCTCCGGCTCGTTGATTCCTCATGCATTGCTAGTCTGTTTCAAGTGAATAACCACAAAATAATGAGATTGGCAGCTAACTGGTGGACAATAAAAGCAAACAAAATAGCTTATAACTAGGTAATAATCCTAAATCACTGTCAATAACAATTCACCTCAATGTTGCAAAAAAATATGCAAAATCCAGCTAAAATCGAATTAATGTACTCACGTTTTCTTCATCAAGGCCTTCTCCTGGTACCGTTTCTTCGCGAACATCTTGCCCTTGATACCCAAAGACTGCAAGCAGCAAAGTTGATCTCAAATTCCGCCTTCCGAATCACAAAAGCACAACAAAATGACGATAAAATTACCTTCTGAGCCATGGCGGAGCGCTTGTGGACTTCACGAGCCTCTTTCTTCCTCTTCCGCTCGAAGTGATCGAGACGATAGCCATTTCGCTTCCGGTGCAGATCGATGTAATCTCCTTGCGGCTATCAAAAACAGAACGAATAGATGAGTGACGAATTCATGGTTGAAAAATCGAGGAAACGAAAGTAGAGCATACCATGACGGTGGCTTGAGCAGCTGTACAAAATCCGAAGTCTGAAAAGAAGAGGAGATAGAGAGACAGCAAACGCAAACGGAAACCCTAGGTATATATAGGGTTCTCCTATAACCGGCTCGGTGCAGGTACCAACACAGTGGCCCACAATGTAATTTTCTTCAAACATATGGGCCTTATTATGCAAGTCCAATATATCATTAATGGGCTCACAAGCCCAAATGTTTTCTAATTGGGCCCAGAATAATATTTGTTTAACATGTTTATAATTAAGAAAATATTTCTTTTTAATTTTAACAGAAAAATAAAGAATTTGCAAAATAAAAAATAATGTTGGAGCAATAAAAAATAACTGTTTTTTTTAGCTTGAGGTCACGCACTTAATAAATAATAATTCTATATATAATTTGATATTTAACTCTACTAATATATTATTTATTAATTGGTATAGATATATAGACATGCTTATAAATTATTATTATTAATACTTTACAATTTAGAGTATTGTATTTGTATAGTGCGGGGACATTTTATAATGGTATTTAAAACAATAATAATAATATATTAAAATCAATCAATTTCCTAAAAGAAAAGGGATATATTTGAATAATAAAAATGCACTTTCCACCTGGCCACTAAAGAAGGTATCCAATGTATTTACTATTTATTGTCCTCTTTATACGTCATGTAAATTGTCGTCTTCTTCTCATATGGCGAGATGGTTAACGTGACTTTCTCTGTTGAACATCTTAGAATTTCTTAATTTATCCTC